>CM060921.1:136848483-138048483 GCA_030737875.1 Allium sativum | reverse complement strand
TTGACGTACTGGTCCATTGCTTTAAAACTTCGACCAACCAATTAATGACGATTCTCTTACCCTTTTGCTGAGCCGTGGGTTTTGAAGCAGGTTGTTCTTGATTCGGGGCTTGTCCTCCTTGCCCCCTATCCCATGGGGCAGCTTTGTACTCATCCAACTTCCCTTCTCGCAGTAATTTTTCGACAATGTCTCTCAAATGACGACACTCATTGGTGGAATGACCGTGTGTACCACGAAACAAGCAAAACTTTCCTGTCTCAATCCCCTTCTCTGTAGAATCTCTGGGTGGTGGCTTTTTGTACTGCAATACGCTGTATGTGTCTAGATAGATGTTCTCCAACGTATCATTTAACGACGTGTAATTTTCAAAACTCTGGAATCTGGGTCTTTTATTGGAGTTGTTCCCACGGTTTCTATTCCTTCTATTGTTGTTCCCATTTCTGTTGCTATTACCACCACTCTGGTTGCCAACGTTTACCTCTACTTTTCCTGAACTGTCACCAGACTGTTTCACAGCGACATTACTCTGAACACCTTCCTTCGAGGTCCCTTCGGACTTTCTCTTCCGATTTGCCTTAGCTTCTTCTCGCCTCAGGCGAACATTAGCCTTTTCATAGAATAACTCTCTTGTGGGAGGTGGTTTTCCAGCCAAGTAATCCCCGAACTCTATGTCGGGATCTGCTCCTTCTATCAAAGCCATCAAGATAGTGGGCTCATGGGGATCGGTGACTTCAGTGACGGCTAGGTTGAAGCGATCCAAATATGACTTCAAAGATTCTCCTGGGCCCTGTTTGATTTGTGACAACTCTATGATGGTCTTGGACTTTTGGGCATGGAGTCAGAACTTATTCATGAAACGCTCACTCAATTTTGTGAAATTGGACACCGACCGAGGAGGAAGTCAAGTGAACCACATCAACGCTACATCTTTAAGATAAATGGGAAAAGCTTTGCACTTTACGGCATCGGGAGCTGCTGCCGCGTTCATAAACCACGCATATCTCATTAGGTGCTGCCCTGGGTCTGTCCTTCCTGAATATCAATCCATCTGAGGCAAATTGAATCGTCAGGGGAACTGATAATTCAGGATGTCATCTGTGAAAGGGGTATGACTTCGCTCGATACCCCAATCTTCATTAGTATATCGCCGGCTTTTTGACATAATCTGTCGTACCATTGCCTGTACATTGGCGTTGGTTAGTGTCTGCACAGGCTCTCTAGATCTGATGTTCGGGTTACCCCTGGGTTCCTGATCATGGGATAAACTTCTGTTTCTGGCGGCAGCTGCTCTACGTTGCTCTCTGTTCTCCCGGTCAATCTATGGAGGTAAAGGTTGGAGGAGTTGTTGCTGTGTGGGGTTAGTAATATTAGGATCCCTGGGTAAAACGTGGGATCCACGCATAGGTAGCAACATAGGTTGTTGTAGACTCGGGTCATCAGGACCCAATACACGGGCAGCATCTTCTCGGGATCCCAAAGATCCGAAGGTCAATTGATCTAGGTTCTGAGGTCGTTCAAGCGGCCTCCTCTCGCGAGGACATTCCTCCTCCGAAGAAGACGAATCATCTGTACGAATGTGGCGTGGTGGGGAAGGAGTCCTCTGCCTCCGGAGCTCCTGTAATTCTCTACCCATGGTGATCATGTTTTCCTACATACGAAGGTTATCACGCCTTTGGGCTTCCAACGCTTCTTTAGTGCTCTGAAGCATGTCGAGAAAACATGAAAAATCTCCCTGAGTAATGGGTGTAGATGGATCAGGTTGGGCATTGGTCATCGTGGCTGGAATTGGAGCATCAGATGGAGCTCGAGTAGAAGTTCCAGCTTCATTCTGATTCGGATCGGATCGGCCCATAGCTGCCTGGTCGGGGCAGTTCGGATGGAGAGAGAGAGCCCCCAGCACCATCGGTTCGGATCGGGTCTTCAGGTCGGATCGGTGTCAACATGATCCGATTTGCTTCCTCTCGGTTTGGATCAGCCCCTCCGATCCGATCCGGATTCTCCTGATTGGAGTGATCTGCTCCAGAACTTTGAGCGTGTGACCTTGTTAACACAAGAGCTTGCTGATTTTCTCTAGTATCATTTCCCCTAGCACCTTGCACTTCCTTTCCTTTGGTCTTAGCCATAATGCTTGATTCTTCAACAATTAATCAACAAGTACTGAAGGATGTCAGAGAGAAGGGAGTAACTTCTTTGAACTTGAGGGTTCAAATAGTAGAATGGTAATCCCGAAAAAGCTAAGAATTCGAATTTCTCAGTGAAAGCACCAAAATGTTAGACCAAAAATTGGCTCTAACACCCAAATTAAATATGAATTCAACAAAATAGAATCAAAAAGCAGTTAAGAACACGCAATTTATAGTGGTTCGGCGTTAACGAGCCTACGTCCACTTTGTTTTCTTTGATTTGATGATTTAATTATGAATACAGCAAGAATTCTCACTCAACCTCACAATTACAATTCATTAACTCACTCAAATCTCTCAAAAATGGGCTTTAAGAGATGATTTTGATCTGAATATGATTGTAGAATTCGGCTATGGAGGAAGTATGGACTAAGAATTTGCCAAAAGATCCTTTCCCATGCCTCTAGGTGGTGTATTTATAGGTGAAAAATCTCCTCGAAGTGGCTTCGGTTCGGAATTGCGTGGCATTCATCCCTGGATAGTCGGGTTCGGAGGCTTTAAGATGGTTACAGCGCATTGATTGAGTAGGAGATCGCTGAAGAAATGGTCAGATCTTATCCGCGTCTTCAGGGGATATGCGCAGCAACGGCTACGAATTCAAAGGAGAAAAGGGGATCGGAGCATCCAATCCGATCTGGTTTAGCCTGCTTGCTGCCCTTCATGCTGCTGACGTACTCATCCGATCCGAACCGTTGGGCTTGCTCGCTTTCTTCTGTTGCCGCTGGAGTGTTCCTCCGAACCGATCCGCTGAAACCACTTGCTATCCTTTGGCATTGCTGACGTATGGCCGATCCGATCCGATGTAATAAGGCTACTGTTGTATCTCTCTGATCCGATCTGAGGAAGTGTCTGCGCTCTTGATCTTTATTTACCTCCTGCACTATCTTTCTCCGATCCGATCCGATTGGTGTACTTCTCACTATTTGCTCTTTGTGTAGCCTAGTTCACAAAGTAGGCTAACAATCATGGTTTCTCTATTAGCAGTCATGCTTTTGGTCCCGTGTCCGAGATTAGAGACGATGTAAGGTCAATCAAACAGTTTCCAAGATTAAGTGCCTCAGGCTTTTGTTTGGCTAAGTTTCGGGCAAGGCCGAAGTAGTCGGTCGTACTTCGGATACAAATACGGTCATGCAAGGCTATGATGTATCAACTTCGGATTTGAAGATGGAATCATGAGCAATTCATGCTCGAAATTCCCAGTTTCCTCCTACGTCAGGGCTAAATCAATTGACAGACGGTCAATGATGGGAGTTGAATTGTGAATCTTTGTATTCTAGCAGCAAAATGTTAAATGTTGGTAGTCTCACTCATATACATCTTTCATTAAATAGTCGGTTGACTACTGCTTTTGAATTCGGTGCACTGAACTTAGCAATGAGATTTTTCGATGTTTGTCCTGGGATGACCTCCATAGGAGAATAGGTAATGTAGAATTACTCCAATTCGAAGTTCCATTTAAATAGTCTTCCAAATGCCTCAAGCCATTGTAAGCCCCGTTGGAGGAACTAGTTGGCTTGGACTTTGATTTGGCTAGCCTGGATATGGTAACTTGACTTGATAAGCTTCGAATGTTGTTCGTATGTTCTATCATAACAAAAGTATGAAGTAAAGATCAAATGGTTGATTCGTATTTTTCTTGATCCCGAGCTCTCATCTCTAGGCTGAGATCGCATGGTGGCTGATGAGCAGTCGAGCTGCGGCCATCTTTACGAGGATCCATAGGCCCGATCACAGCCAATGGAGGCTTAATTGGTACCTGACTTTGGGCACTTAAGTATGTCGCTTTAACACTTATTAGGTGGAAAGTGATCATCCTCAGTCTAGTTGATAGCAAAATGGTCAATGCAAAGATTAGCTAGGTTCCCCGGGTAGCGAGTCGCAAGATATATGTTCTTTATCATGTCAGGTGAAGTGTAGCTTTGGAATATTGAGATCCTTTGTCGCTTTCCAGTATCCCATCATTGAAAGTTATCATCACTTAGTCATCCTAGTCGCCTTTGGAATAAGGTTTGAACTGTTCCATATCAATGTCATTTTGGATTCAGTCGGTTGGACAGGTTTAAGTCGTGTAAACCAGGTGGTCATTTCTCATCCAAGAATAGTGTCTGTTGCATTGGCAAAGTCTTTAAGCCATCGAAACATTTAAAAAAGAGGCTGTCAGGAAGCAATCTTCTCTCATATGCTTTCATGGTTAGCATGTTTAATCTGTACAGGAACTCCCCATGTTGGATAATGTCAATGAATGGGTTATGGTTCTACGAAGAATCCCAATCATCGCTAATTTGTCGTTGATATTCTCTAACTAACCGCTGAATCTAGACTATTAAGTCTTGATGATTATTGTGGGCCATTACACTGTGGTGCGGATTCGAAATTTTTTAAGGCTTTTTCTTCAAATTTAGGTCGTACTCGAATATTTTTTATATATAGGAATGACGCTGTCTCGGGTCGATATGCAGGAGTTCAAAATTGGCTAGTGGTCCGGAATCGGTAAAGTCAGTTCAGTAGGAGCCAAGATCCCGGGTTTGGCCAAGTTTGAGGGAAGTGAACTAAAGCAGTCACATATACGGTTCGATATTGTTCATAGTCGAATCGATGTCATGTTCGATCCGAAGTGTGTTTGATCCGGAGGAAGCTCGATCCAGAAGAAGGACGATCTAAAGGTTGCGAGCAGGGCCTCTCACTATGAAGAATTGAAGCTATTAACAACATGGTTGATGAGATGACCCTAATGGAAACCGAGTTATTCACTCTTCTTATCAGTTTTGGAATATTGATCTGATTTCCACGCGTTCTCGAGATTGTGGAGTCTTTTCACTCATTCTATCGCAGCTATTTACCTATAGACTCATATGAATCTGAGTATTTAGGGAACAATCATCAGCAACATGAAATCGCCTTGAGTGTTAAAGTCGTGACAGAGACCAAATTAGGAGGATCGATGGTAATGACATCATCATATCTACTTTGGTTCGATGTTAAACTGGAAACTACAGTATGCCAGAGCTATCATTTCTTGTCTTTGTTGGTTGCTGCTGCCAGAAGGTAGGAAGGAGGCTTCATGGAACAACCCTGAATTTTGGCAATAGTTAATTTAGTTGTTTAATTAAGATCTGAAAATGGAATTTTTGCAAATGATGGAATTTGACTACGAAACTTGCTTCGTTGCGTTCTTAACAGAATTTTGGTCAATTTTCATGTTTGAAACTTCGCAAATGGAGTCCGTATGAAAAAATTACAGACGCAATAAGAAAACAAACGAAAAATAAATAAGTTGGAATAAAATATATAAGGTAATAATTAATAACCTTAACCCACGCCCAGACCATAGTTTGGCCGACCGGGGCAGTCGACCTGTGGTTCAAATTGGGTCGAGCTAGGTGTTGTGGTGGCTAGGGCTATGTTTTATAAAATATATAAATAAACGGATGGATCTTATTTAAAACTAGTCCAACGGTCTAGGGCCATTCTAACCTTAATAAATAAAGGGTTAGACCCTATCGTTTTGACAATTCTGAAAGCAGCAGCGAAGCTCTACCATTTCCCTCTTCTTCTAAACCTCTTATAAATCAAATCTAAATATATATAATCAAAACAAACATAGATTAAAGAAGATTAGAATCAGATTTATGTGTGAAGGAGACGGTGCTGCGATTAGGCTTTCTTCCATTCATATTTCTTCCCTCTTTCTTATTATCTTGCAAATCTATAAATTTGAAAGAATACCCTTTTTAGAATAATTGTAGATCCGTAAGGATTTGGGAATTGTAGGCCTAAAGGTTTATTCAGATTTAGATTTGGATAGCTTCAGGTGAGTGGGAAAATTATATACATCGTTTATAATAACTAGTTCGTTTGTAATAGATTTGGGATGTATGCCAAAAGTTTATCAGAATTGTTTACTATTTTTGTCAAATCTGAAATAATAGGTTATGGTTTGAATATTGAGTTTGTAGGCCTTTTAGATTAAATAAATTATATTGCTTACAATTGTTCATAGAATTGTTGTGTTTATTGTATGCACCTTGAATCTGGAAATAAGTCCTAAAATCATTTTCAAATTTGTAGTTTTACTCCTGATTCTCAGCTTTGGTGTTAATTTAAGGTTTATGTAAATTTAGATTAAAAGATTATGCCTGTTTATGTTTGATGTTGTTGGGATTTTACTTGGCTATTATAGAAATTCCCTTTTTGTGCTTTTTAACAAAAATAACAATGTTTCAAATCAACAAGAAATATGTATAAAACAATTATGAAAGGATATGTAAATGTACATATACTTGTACATAGTTTACAACAACCATTCCAAAAATATATATTTCTTATTTCTTGTGATTTGAAATGTTTTCATATCCTCTTTTTATTTAGTTTGGGGTAATTTTATAATAACTGCAGTTATTAACCCTTTTATAAGATTTGGAATCTTAAACAATATTAAACATAAAAAGATTTGTTTTGGTCGTTAGTTTAGACCAAAACATAAATGGTGAATAATAATAAAATAAAATATAGTAATTGCATTAATATGCTTAAATAAACATATATATATATATATATATATTCATATCCGTCCAAATCTACACAAATAACGCAAATATATTGTTATAATAACTGAATGTTATGGTTGTATGTTTAAATAGTTTCCCTTTTTGTGGAAATGTATACGGAAATATAATCCATAATAAACGGAAATAGGTATTATGACTGTTGTAGCAATAAATGAATTTGATTTGTTTAAATAAGATCATAAATAAAATAAGGAATGCTATAACCATCTTTAAATGGGGAAATGAACTGAATAGGATAAACATTCTGAATGGTTACAATTTGAATTGTGTTAGGAATAAGAATTGTAGCTATAATCAGGGAAGTAAATAAATAATGCCTATAAACACACACACACACATGTGTGTGTGTGTGTGTGTCAACATTGTGTGGCATAGTGGAAATATGTGCTTTTGCCTGGTAAGAGGTCAGGAGTTAGAGTCCTACTCTGACCACTATGTTGGCATATTAACCAATTTTCAATATATATATGTACACACATATATATGTATGTATGCAAACAAGAAATAAACCGAATTACAGTAGTATAGAAAAGTTAAAGGGGTTAAAATGAATAGAGTAGAATTTAAAATGGGTCTAGTAAAAAGGACATTTAATGCCTCAAGAAAGTATGACCGTTAGGTTCATAAAGCGACACTAATTCAAAATAACGGTAACAAATGTATTTAAAGGGTTAATTGGTGGCTTAGGAAAATATGACCGTTGGTGTCATTAATTGCGGGGACCCTTGTTAATAATAGTAAATGGGAAATTAATATGGATTGATTGGCATAGTAAATGCTAAGTCCAATAAGGAAATTAACAAATAAACATCCTAATGTACGAAGTTATAAGGTTTCCTTAATTATTTCCAGTTAATCTAGAATTAATATAATTAAGAATAGGAAATGGACTTAGTAGCTTAATGATGCGAGATCAGTTGCCTTATTTGATAGAAGTCCACACTTACCAGCAGTCAGATATATGTTCAACTGATGTGAGATATCATTAGCCATGGGAGCTCATGACGATATTTAGTTACATAACAATAGTTAGATATATGTGCATCACGAGGATTATTTTCTAAAATAAGGTTTATCTCAAGTGTGAGGTATTAAGTGGTTGTAGGACCCGCCTCCCGTCTCAAAAGAGGAAACATTAGAAAGGAAATAATCTATAAGCATAAGGCTGCTTCATGATAGATGAATTAAGTAGTTAGATCCACACTTAAAAGGGTGTTAAGTGATTGCGTAGCTCAGCTCTCCATGGTACGAAGTATTAAATGGCTGTTGGGTATGATATTGGTAATCCCTCCGAAGGTTTTCTTCCTCTAGGTATTAGGTGACTAGGTCGAGGGTTCGCCTTAGGATTAAGTATTAAATGACCACTACGGAGATACCATAGTCTATTATCCCGCGGGAAGTATTAAGGGGCTAGGGTATTATCTAATAAGGCTAACTAGATAGTAACATAGGGGTTCGCCGGGGGAAGTCTTAAATAGTGAAACGTCGCCTACCTATCCTATAAGTAATAAGTGACTACTTACTATCTCTCATCTTATGCGGGGAATGGTTATATGCATGAATGACGGAAGCCTTGGATTAGTTCGATTTTGTAGCTAATGTCCTCTAATTTATATTTTGGTAGAATAAAACCACTGTATAAGTTATTAAGTGATCAAAGGATCCGCCTTGGGTATTGAGTGATTGGAAGTATTCGCCCTTACTTTACAAAGGTAGCGAGGTCTTAAGCGGCTATATATAATAATTACCCTCCATGTGTGCTAGATAGAAGTTAGTCGTCCTCCTCTTGATTAGTTAATGGTGTTATAAACTTCATACTTATGCGTAAACGAACTATCTCAGTATTGTGATATCGCTAGGTGTGGAATATTGCGTTGGGTTTTGTAGTTAGTCTGCAACGACCCATATTTTATGTATCGATCGATCGATCATAAAATAATTATATTTTATTCCCTAGTGGTCGGATCATTCTTAGATTTTGATATGTTGTTTATGGAGATGCGAGACATGTCCAGGATTTTTACCGAATTCAAGTATGACGATTTTGTCCTTGAGTTTACTGTTTAGGCTGTAACTTTTGATAGGGACCAAACCAGGTGCTGAAATCAATCTCATTGGATCAAAATGGTGGTTTACAATTCCATAGAGTGGTCACATGAAGGGTTTGGCTCAACGATTGGGAGGAATCGTTGTTTTAAGTTTCAGCTGCAATTAGGCAGGTTAGTCAGTAGCTAATGGTCTAATCTGCCAAGCCCATTAGACCTATGACCTGCAGGTACAAGTAAGGGGACTTTGGAAGAGAACTAGGGTTACATTTCTCATCCTAAACTTTAGGTTGGGCATTTGTGATTCTCCAGTTCAACCTAATACCCTATTTTTCCATTCTTTTCATACAAATTCACTATAGATTACATCTAGAAGGTAGATCATCATCAAGGAAGGTCAGACCACATCAAATTGCATCGAATTTAAGCGATTTTAGTGCTATCCAGATCCGATCTCATTGAATATACATCAAATCGAGGATTAGGTGAGTGATAGCTATCTCACACGAAAGAAGAGGGTTGTATGGGTTAAATATATGTTAATTTCATTCATATCTGTTATAATCACCTTAGATCTAATATATATGTTTAAATCAGATTTAGAAACCCTAGGAAAAACCTAATTTGATCGTATTAATCGGATAATTGTTAGATTAATTATGTTTATATATATATGTTTAGACCCAAATCATGCTAGATCTTATTTTTATGATATGTTTATGCTTTATTGGAATATTTTCATGTTTGTATGATCGTGTATTGTTGAATTACATTTTTTTTATTGGATTCATTGCTTTGCTTGAGTTATTTGTTAGAATTGGTTGTCGTAGTCTTAGAATTGAAGAACAGAGAAAATCGGAGATTCAGATGATCAAATTCAGACGAAACTTGGTGGAGTCGCTCGGGAAAATGAGAGATAAGGGCACGAAATTTTTTATGCTCGGATAAGTTATGGGCATGGGTCGACACCGACCCATGGTAGGCCGGCACCGACCCATGGGAAAGAGGCGTATGGGCTTGGAACTTGGTTTGTGGCATTGTGGTGGTGAGTCAAAGATACTAGTGAATTTTCATGACATTCAGAGTTGATTTGGAATGAATCGAAGTTGATTGCTTGAGATATGAATGGACCGATAGAAGATTCAATATGAACGTCGAAATGATTGGATATTGGATTGGAAGGATTCGAGGCAAGAATGGATATGGTTTAACTTGGGTCGGCACCGACCCATAGAGGCAGGTCGGGCTAACTTAGTTTTTGGGAAGCGTAATAATGGTGGCTTCCAGAGGTTGCCAGTGAAGTTTGGTTGGAAATTGACTTCATATGGATTGTGTCAACTCAAAGATTGATGGTGCTTTGATTGGGAACTCATATTGGAGTGGTTAGAGCTGAGATGATGTGACACGGGTCGTGATTCGATATATGATCCTGTACGATGATGGATTGATAGGATGGGAGTGAATCGTTGATGATAATGGAATAGTTCAAGAAATGAATTTAGTCGTCGAGATGAAAGGCTTGACAGATTTGATGCACCAAGGAATCATGGGTAATCGGGGTATTCTAGCATACTCAAAGCAGGGGTATCAAGGGGACCCACATTAGGATCAGATTTGATAGATCGTGTGCCTTAGGCAGTCATGACGGGCCTAGTTGTCGAAAATGGAAAACACAAACATACGAGTCACGATGGCGTATGGTATTTTGGCTAGAACCGGGGTTTTCCATTAGCCCTTTTGAATGTTGATAACAAGTTTATGGATTCAAGGCTGCAGTCGATGATAGCTAGGATATTGATTATTATGGATGCTATGGTTGATTCTGTGAGTTTTCTTCTCCATTTTCTCTGGGTAGGCTATCATCGTAGGATGTCGAAGAGAAGCGGGATTGGGCGTGTTCCTTTCCTATTCTAAAATGACATGTGATGGATGGTTTTCACGTGTTAACTTGTTGGTTGTTGTGCAGATCGGATGTATGGTTTGATCCGCCTATTCTCATATTATTCTATGTAACTGTTGTTAGCTATTTTATCGTTCACTAAGATTGTTGTCTAACTCAAGGTTTTTTGTTTCCCTCTTATTACCTTGGGTTGTTCATCAATGTTGTTCGTGAGCAGACTGAGTAGCAGGTAGTAGGTTTGGTGTCGTTGATATGGTGCGGTGACGAGCATGAGGCTAGCGTACTATTACTATATATCTATTTAGTATTTTCTTTTCTATTTCCATTGTACGTTGATGTTATTGAGACTTTGAGGGATGTAGTGAGGCATATTGTATTCAGAGATTCATGTACTGAGATGTATTGTACTCGAGATTCTATAGTTTATGAAGATTTGATTTTCTGTTCAGTTATGTTTCTCTGCTATATCCTATTGTATATTTTGTTATTAGATATATTATCCATGCGTTGTGAGTTATACGACAGGTTTATTTCGAGTTAAGCTACCTTGACGATCGTCCCGTATCGGCCTGACACGTCATACAACACGCCTTTTCCTTAGTTCAGTGCAGGAGGTACGGACTTGTCGTCACATTTGGTATCAGGGCTAGGTATATCGATTTTACCCAAAGTCCTCGAATGGAAATGCGTATGAGAGACATATTTGTAATTTTATATTTGAATGATTACTATATTATGTATGTACGTAGTATAATATAATAGGTTAGTAAACACTTAAACACCAATGTGGCTTTCTCTAATGTGAATTGACTCACGTTTCAGTGTAAGGACGAATCAACGTACTTCGAGACACGCTGTTAGGGATGAGCCTGCAACTGGAGGGGTAGGCTAAGGAAGCCAATCGGGAGCAACAGCTACTATGCCCGATTATCCTGCTATGTTCGAGGCCATGATAGCAGCGATCACGAGGAGGATGCCCACTCCAAGAGAGGCAGTAAATGATGGTGTTCCTGTGCTGGAACCTAGGGCAATGTATTTCGCTAAGTTGTGGAAGAATTACACTTCTCTAGGTGGCAAGCCATTTGTTGGGACAGAACCTGCAGTTGAAGTTCAGAATTGGTTGGATACTTGTGTTCGGATTTTCGAAGATTTGGGAATTGACGATGCAACTAAGAGGAAGCTTGCATTGAGGCAGCTGTAAGGTCGAGCGATGGATTGGTCGAATTGTACTACTTTGGAGACACCAGAGGAATGGATAACTTGGGATCAGTTTAGAACTAAGTTTGAGGAGAAGTTCATTTCTATAGTCCAGAAATCGATGTTGTTTAATAAGTTTGTTGAGCTTAAGCAAGAAGGTCGACCAATGTCTGAGTATGTGACTAAGTTTGAAGCTTTATCCAAGTATGCTCATTCATATATCGAGATTCCTTATCAAAAGAATGAGAAATTTACTTTGGGATTGGATGAGAACATTGGAAAGCAACTGATTGACCATACTGATGACTCTTTTGAGAAGTTAGCTGAAAAGGCTTTGAGGAAAATAAACTTATTTCCGCAAAAGGTTGAGACTATTGTTGAAAATAGAAAGGAGATGTTGAAACCACAACAAGGTGGAAATAATAAGAAAAAGTGGAATAGTAAAAGAAACCAACAACAACAGGGAAATAATGGCCATAAGAAGCCAAAGGACGAGATTACCTGCTGTAACTGTCAATAGAAGGGCCATCTTTCCAAGGATTGTAAGAACACGACGGTGGAAAAGAAGTGCTTTAACTATGACAAGCCTAGGCATATGAAGAAGAATTGTCCAGAACAACCAAAAGATAGGCAGGTTTTGAGGGCATATGCTTTAGATGTTGTGTCGTCATCCTCGAGGGGTCCGCCTGCGAAGGAGAAGGGGAAGAACCTGAGATTGTTGGTAGACCATTAGTCGTGAATACTGGAGCATCCTTTTATCTGTAATGAGCTTATTTGCAAGTTAGGTTTAGAACCTGAGATTGTTTGTAGACCATTAGTCGTGAATAATCTAGTAGGGGATTCGTCTAGTCTTTGTATGCTTTGTCATGGTTTAGTTTTATCGATTCATGGTTTTTATTTTGTGTGTGATTGTTTTGTTTTGAACCTCGATGGGTTTGGAATTATTTTGGGTATGGTCTGGCTTAAGAAATATGCAGTTGTTGTGAATTGCGAGAGGCTCGATGTTACTACCAAAATTAACATCAAAGCAAGCTAGCTGTAAAGGGGTATCGGATAACCTGAAAAACTACATCAACCGGAACCCTCCTAAGGGAAAGGACCGTGAAAGCTACATGATGTAATCGCTGGGATTCATCCGCCAGGGTCAATCTAGCAGGATCTCTTCGACAGCCCCAATATGGCAGAAGATCCCGTAATGAAGAGGTATTCTACTTCGAAACCAAGTAAGGCAGAAGCAATAAACCCGATGGGCAAAGCCCAAAGGAATCTTCAATAATGATCTACGCAAATGCCGATACACCTAAAGACGAAAGCATTAAAGGCACTAAACCGGAAGAATACGAAGGCCACCCAGAACCATCTTTCGGAGCATCTGTTACATGAATATCGAAAGGCCACATCCGCAAATAAATAAGGGTGACACCGGAAACCACCCTCCAGAATACTGGCTACCACACAGGCTCTACCGGAGGGTTAGCCGAGACCTGAGCAGGGATATAGGCTACCCATACTAGGCTACCTAGCACTGAAACCCGTAGTGGTTTCGATCCGACAGCTATCAACATACACCACGAGGTCAAACCCCTCTAAGTATTCACGATAAAGCCGAAAGCCTACATCCAAAATTTCATGTCTGCAAGCCTACATTCAGGAGCTACCTTCAAGAGTTCAAGTATCATCTAAAGATCATAACCGAATACACGAAAGGTGGCCAAAGGTCAAGCCTCAAAAACCAAGAATAAAATGACCGACAAAACCCCTACGGGTTAAATAGCCCAATAACGGAAGGGACCCTGAACTACTATAAATAAGACCCCAGAGGTCACATTCAGGAGGTCGATTTTTTTCCTTAATACTTGTACTCTCAAAAATAACTAAGTAAATGAGATCAATGGAGGGGTCCTCCTTATAACATTCATGTACTCCCAGCAAAAGTTTAATAAGAAAGGATCTCCTTACATGAAAATTATTTTGTAAGTGTGTATTATCTTTTTCTCTAATCATAGCAGTTGCAGTTTTCTATTAATCCTTCATATAAGTGTAGATCCCTATTTAATACGTCCTCGAATAAGGAAACGAGCTTTGTCTCCTGAGTTTAGACCTATCTTGGTAATCCCTAAGCGAGCCTGTCTTCCTAGACTTCAGTTTCTGGAGGAACAATCCAGTAAAAATAGCCAAATCGCCCATTTCCTCCCCTAGATCCCATCCCAGTCGACCCATCTTCAGTGTTGACGAAAAATATTGTTAACATTTTGGCGCTAGAAGGAGGGCTTGAACCTCCGACCTTATGGTTAACAACCACATATCCATTTGTGTTGTTCCGTCCCGGATCGGGCTAGCTTTGAAGAAGCGAAGTTATGAGCAAGAAACCCATACGAAGGTTTTCAGGATCTCAAGCAGATAAGTTAAGAACCATCAGCCATAAGGTAATGAAGGAGCAAGAGTTAAGAGCAAAAGCCTTGCGGGTAATAAAGAGGAAGAGGAAAATGGAACTACATGCCTATGATATCGGGAATAGTAGATCTTCCCACATAGGGCAAACTATGGCATTCCCACCCACTGGATCTACATCGGAGGAAACTAACGTTTTCTTCCACTTAAGGGATGCTCTCTATGGGAAAGTTAAGGGAATGACACTCGAGCGAGAAATAATGGGAGATTTCAATTGCTTTGTCAACAAATGGTCTAAGGAGATGTCAACTCGGTTCTAATATGTTCCAGAAGGAAAGGACGAAAGTATAAACACCATAACTGGGATAAATCGTAGGAGAATTAGACCCCGACATCAAAAAGAAGAGAGTACGCCAAAAATACACAAGGAATGATACCTCACTACTTCGATGGAGAATGCTTACTTCCTAACAAAACACGAACTCGACTATCGGACGTCCACGAAGAAGAAGCCTAAATACGAAAGAAAGACAGGAGGACTTACCGCCATTACCACTTGATGAATGGACATGAGACTAATCACTGCAGAACTCTCAGGGAAATCATCGTTTGATTCGTCAACCAAGGCCGATGACGAGAGTTTATTGAAGAATTAAGATGAATTAAAGAAAATCCTCAGGAAAAGGGTTAATAAGTGTGTGCCATGGTACGGAGAACTCATCTCTCGAAATTTATAAGGAAAACCCAAAATGGGCCAACTACAAACAAATTGAATCCCTCATCATCGCCAAATCAGTCGGGGCGTGGCATCCCCCGGAGGGGGATGGTGTGTTAGTCTTTCTCCATGCCCAAACTAGAGGGGCAAGGTTAAAGCGTCAAAAGCGTAAGCCGCCATTTCACACCAGAAATGGTCGTGGCGGTGCATCTAAAATTAGCACGCCCTGCCTCTACTCGTAAAAGAGTATGCCCTGCCTCTGCTAGAACTAAGCATGTCCTACTTATGCTCGCAGAAGAGCATGTCCTACCTCTGCTTAGTTCCGTGTTACCCGCAAAAGGTAACGCAAACCTCTATAATCGCTTACGATGATCAGGATAGGGCACCCCTCGGAGGGGGAAGCGTGTAAGCCTCAGAACCTATGATGGTCCGTATAGAGCATCAAAAGAGTAAACTTAGATCCGTGTCTACGATGACCCCGTCTAAGTTTCTAAGATCTTATCATCGTCTATGATGGTCAGGATAAGACGCCTCATGGAGGGAGGTCGGGTAAGTCCTTGGGCCCTGCTTGTGGATAAGCTAGCCAAGCGCTCCGGATGCACAGTCCCAGAGAGTGGCCAACAAAGCACATACATCCTCTACTTTGACATCAAAAGCCCATGGGGAGGCTCAAGAAGCATGTACAACCTCTGTTTCCTAAATTAAATCCGAAGGGGATGCTTACTTCATCAATACCGGAGGGGGTTCCGGTCTTCTATGCCAATACTCGAATCTGAGTCGATTCGGCTCTTTACTAATACTGGAAGTGTTTCGGATCTTCTATGCCAATACCCGAATCTGGGTCGACTCGGCTCTTCACTAATACCGGAAGAGGTTCCGGCCTTCTATGCCAATACCCGAATCTGGGTCGATTCGACTCTTCACTAATACCGGAAGAAGTTCCGGTCTTCTATGCCAATACTCGAATTTGGGTCGATTCGGGTCTTCACTAATACCAGAGAGGGTTCCAGTCTTCTATGCCAATACCCGAATCTAGGTCGATTCAGCTCTTTACTAATACCGAAAGAGGTTCCAATCTTCTATGCCAATATCCGAATCTGGGTCGATTCGGCTCTTCACTAGTACCAGAGGGGGTCTCGATCTTCTATGCAAATACCCGAATCTGGGTCCATTCAGCCCTTCACAAAATACCGAAAGAGGTTTGAGTCATTCTACATATTAATGTCCAATTATGGGTTGAATCGATTTCTCGACGAAGTCCCAAAACAAGTCGGCGGTCTTACATACCAAAACCTAGAACAATCCTGAAGAAAATCACTGCCGGATGTGGAATCGCTAAGGCGGCACCAAACCTAAGAAGGACCCAAATCTTGGACCAAACAAAAAGGAATCGCTTGTCCTTTCGGAAATCCAAGTGGGGGCTCAAGGTTTCCCACCAAGGGTGGGCTCATAAACTTCTCAGGGAGGTGTCCTTTACTTACACATCCAATAGTTATTTTCCATTTCAACATATCAGTTTCTTACGCAATTCTGAAAATGACATCGTATCATAATGCCAGTTCAAAGAGAAATTGGGGAGAAGATTACAAACGTTTCTAATAACGCCTTATGGCTGACTATCCCTTTATTTATTCTAAGTGATTTTTCATTAAGAATATTTCAAGGATAATTGTTTCATGAAGAAGTTTCCTTATCGACACTTAGCACCAGTAGATTTCCTTTCATTACAACACCCTTGGGACACAATAATATTGTTTCTAATAAGAGCAATACAAAAAAATCGTGTGGCACACTGATAGTTCCATGGGATATCATGATGCAATCCGTTACATAGATACAGTCATTATTCTAATAAAATCTCCATACCCTAAACATGTAATAAAAATCTCTCATTCCGGATCGTGGTTTTGCAAAGCAAATTCCAAAGAAGCGCAGTACTCTTTAGATTTCTTCAACTCATCCTCTAACTTAACGATTTTTTGATATAATCTACCAACCACCGCATGTGTGCTCTCGGAGGATCTTGTTGCTAACTTATGTTGTAAATTGCGAATAGCTTCATCTTTTTTCCTTCAATTTCTTTCCCAAATAGGACACTTGTTCCTTGAAGTTTGTGATTGTCACCTTCTGGAAGTAGTACATCTTTTTGTATCCTGACAGGGGAGCATCGCCAAAAATATCTCTGCAACCAATGGCGTTCGGACTTTCCTCTCTAAATTGCGAAGAGGGGGCCTGGAATGAATCCTCCTAGCCACAAACAAGATGAAACACTGTAATACGAAAATTGCAAGCATCAAATGCATGTTAACTACATCATTCTTAGCAAAAAACAATCACATAACATTTATCGGTTCATGCACATTATAGATACCACGTTCACACTAGCACATTATAACAACACCATACACTATCAAGAATCAAAAAATCAACACAATTCACGAACATACCACAAGAGAATGTATGCTTAATACAACAACATTTAAAATCCTTTGTTAGAATCATTTGCGCTGAACCAAGCTTCTCAAGTTTTTTCCCTTAAATGTCTAAAACGCAGAATCTAAAACATAACTGCAACTCAAGTATTTGGAGAAGCAAATGATTGTTGTAATATGGGAAACATAATTATTAATGAAACTCAAGGGAAAGGAAGACACCTTGAGAGCGAAAGCCATACCTATGCGACATCAACATCAGACCGATAGAGGGATCCCTTCTTCCCAAAATCTAAAGAATTGTCGTCCTCAGAGGGCAACTCCTGTGAAGGGTAAGTAGATTTTTCAACACCTTTCCTGGATCCATTTGGCTGACTACATGACCTTCCACCTCTCCGTCTGCTATGTTTTCTTCCTCACATTCATCCTCATAATCTTCAACAAATTCATCAATGAACAACAACCACGCGGGATTTATCTTGTTCGTTGGGGGAACCTTATGCTCCCGTCTCACCTACTCGATCTTCTCTAAGACTCTGTCTCGAATATAGGGATCAATTGAAGTAAATCTGAATTCCGAAAGTCTTTCATAGTTATCTGAAACGGCAAGGATGAGGGCATCTTCATAATACTCCGTAACAATATTGTTGAGGTGGACGTTCAAGAATTTTGAAATTCTATCGTTGGCCTCGTAAATAATTCTCCTCGCACAGAAAGCTAGGTATTCATCTTATCCATCTCGATGGCATGATCAATCTCTAGTTCTGCTTTCCGTGACTTAAGTTCCTTGGCCTACGTCGTCAACTCCTCGTTAGCCTTCCACATCTCCTCCAATGAGGCCGCCAACTTCTCGCATTCGTTATCCCTCTCCGTCTTCTCCCGCTGCAAAGCATTCACTTTATACGACAGTACCTTATTCTCTTCCCTTAAAGCACAAACCTCAGTCGCTGAGGTGGAAACTAGTCCTCGGTAAATGTACCAAGTTTCATCATCTAAAGAACAGGGATAGGTTAAAGATATATATATATATATATAACACAATTGTAAAAGAGAAAGAAGGATGCATGTGTGTATAATACCAAAAGTAAATCCCTGATTTGTTGTCTGAAGAACTTTTCCGAGTCCAAAGTGGCAACAGTTGAGGTAATATCCGCTACTTCAGGAGAAAAAAGAACCAGTTCCACAAGATTTCCAAAATACAAAGCCGACGAAGGGGGTACGGAATGAGAAACAGGCTAGGAGGAAGACGGTGCCGGAAAATCGAGCCTTCCCCCATCTATTTCACCAACGACATCAGAAGGGGCAGGGTCACCCGTGGATTTACCTTTCAGGGAGACTTCCGGGGAAGCATCAACGTCTACAACATGTTCGACAGCTATAACAAAAGGATCAAAAATTTGACTCTATCTTGGAGTAACGGCAATACCTCTTGAGAAGCTATTCGGCTCATCACACCTGGATTTCTTCGATGGGGGGTCAACAGCGGGCTAAGAAAGCCTCTTCATAGTTTAGGCACTGGCCCGGCTATAAGCAGCAATAATAGTTGTATCCTAAGAAACTGAAGATCCTAAGCAAAGGGAAAGACAAATTAGAAAATGCAACAACTGAAAAACAAGAAAAAGAATGGCAGAGGTTGTCGAGACAAACAAATGGTTCTCGTCTAAAATACCTGGGCGGAGGGGAGATCCAGCATTGAACACATTGGAACCTGGCAATAATCCTTTTGGACCAAGGAATTGAATGGGGGGGTCGCTCTAATATTTTTTGCCCAGGGGGAAGCAAACCATACTAGCGAAGTCTATCGACAGTCAAAAGAAACGATCTGCACATATGCTTTACCGGTGCATTAAAGATGGCATCAAACACTTGAGCCTCCTCCGGAGTCAAGATCACATATTTGGAGGGAGGTTCTGTGACAAGGGAAAAGTTCAAAAGAAGAAGAATCTATAGCACGTTCATTTTATAAATGCAAGAAAACCCACCTTCCTCAATAAATTGTCCTGATATGCTGGGTGGACATTGGACAAGGAAATATTGGTCCTTTCACATCCTAATTTTGCTAATAACATCAGTGATCAGCCTCTTGACTGGGTTGGCCCTCAAGATCGGCGATTCTAAGGTCTTGGAGAACTGGATCATGTGATTAATGAGATTGGGACTTGAAGAACTTTGACCCGAAACAAGCGCCAGAGCCTCCAAGCACAAAAGGGTCGTATATGTGTTAGGCGAAAGTTGAATACGAGCAACCTTCAAATCCACCAAAAGCCTATGTAGAAAAGGGGTGAAAGGGAGAAAACTCCCATGCCAAATATGAATAGCTAAATACGCGAAGAATCCTTCTAGAGGATTCTTGAGGAAGTTTGGAGAAGCAGCAATCATGGCATCCACGCCCACTATGCCAAAATCATCCAATACGACGTCCAAAGACTGTTGGGATACAATTTAGGACGGCTTGGGCGCAAATGCCTTTTTGGGACCAGAAAACCTAGAGTCCTTGACCTTCTTCTTAGCGGGGCTTTTATGAGACATGACTCTGCCAGGTAACATCGTTCCATAACAATACGATTAATACGTGCATCTCTTACACAAATGCACATATCATTGGCATTATCAAACATTATTAAGTACCATTACGCCTCGATTAACAAAGGTCAAATAGGCAAAAACCTTTATCGTACTCAGGTAGGGGATACGGGAAAATCACGTCTTTTATACCTTAACTAACGTATGACTATGGCTAACATGAATGTCCTAATGACCTAAGCAAAACCGACATAATTAATGAAGGAGACAGTCCTAACGACATTAGAGTCCTTTCAGGAGTAGCATTAAGATTAGCACCTGGTCCTATCTTTATAAACAAGCATAACCTTAACTAGCCTTCATGTCAATTTTGATGCACGAGTAGGATTGCAATTTATATGAGAAGTAAAAATACTCACCAGTAATCAAGCTCGTGTCTTCAAGAAAGAGTAGGATTCGAGCACTTTCTTTTAGGAGAACAATAATCTTGCCCAAGGGTTTGATTTGCAGATGAAAGATGGGTCGGACAAATAAAAGCCAATCAACGCTTCTGATTAAGGAAGACTGTAACACCCCGAATTTTAGTTAATACTAAAATTCACTAATTATAGGATAAATAATCTCAGATGTGGGAATTGGGGGTAATGGGCTGCGTTATTGCGTTCGTCTCGGAAAAATACGCGAAATAGAGTCCGAGTTTTCGAAAATCGGAGTCCGTATGGCCCGGTTATGGCCCAAGGAAGTTTGCAGAAAAATTAGAGCTAAAAAACAGATTTAGGAATTTAAATTTAAATTAAATTCAGATTTGGAATGGGCCAGGCGGGGTCAGGCGGGAAGCTTCCCGCCCAACCCATGTCGACAGGGCTGTCGACAGGCCTGTCGACAGGGGTGTCGACATGCCTGTCGACTTGCCTGTCGACAGGGTGGCACCGTTCTGTGAACCTGGGTGCACCAGGTTGCACCAGGTTGGGTTTCAGGCTGGCTAGGAGGGCTGGTTCTAGAGATTTCCTAAATCTAAGGGTCCTAAATCAATCTAGGGTTAATCTAAGGGCCTAAAACACTCTCTTAATCTATAAATACACCCTAAACCTACCTTAATCCTTACCAAAAATAGAAATAATGGCCTCATGCCGCCAAATTAAATCCTAAGAGAAGCCTCCACTAATCTAAGAAGAAAGTTGCAAGCTAATTCCTCTCTAATCAATCTTTAATCATCATTATCTTCATAGTTAGCAACTAATTCTACTTCATAAGGTTGCTAATCTTGAGTTTGGTGAGTTTCTATCACTTTAACATCAATTGTTAAAGTAAGTAGATTGGGTGTAATGAGACTTATGGTCTTAAATGCGGATTAGTGAGTTTGAATCATGTATAATGATATGTTACTCTATGTTGTTCTATGTTTATGCATATTTGATAAGTTGGTTTATGCATGCTTAATAAGTTGATTTATGCATGTTTAACAAGTTGATATATGCATGTTTAACAAGTGGATTTATGCATATTTAATAAGTGGAATTATGCATGTTTAGCAAAGTGAGTTATGCAAGTTGAAAGTGATATGCAAGTTAAGTATATGTTTAGATGCAAGTTGAAAATGATATGCAAGTTATGCATGCTTATGCAAGTGTATGGATGCTTATGCAAGTCATGTATATGTTTAAATGCAAGACTTATGTGATATGCAAGTTATGCATGCTTATGCGAGTATATGAATGTTTTTGCAAGATATGTATATGCTTAAATGACATGATATGCAAGTTATGCAAGTATATGAATGCTTATGCAAGTATGTGGATGCTTATGCAAATATGTGAATGCTTATGCAAGTTATGTGTATGCTTAAATGCATGTTTAACATGTTATGCAAGTTATGAGAGTGACTATATGCAAGTTCAACATGTTATGCAAGATATGTGTATGATGATATGCAAGCTCATATGCAACATGTTATGCAAATCATGTGTATGATAATATGCAAGTTTGGGTTATATGTAGTTGGGTTAATATATGCTCATATATGCAAGTTGACATCCTCTTAACCCATGACAAAGTTGTATGCTAAACCCATGATATTTGTGATGATCTTCCCCTTATTATGTCATGTAACGAGAACGATTTACGTGGGGAACGATGGGGTTGGTAAATAAGTTAATAAATGAATAATTGGGTATGATTAAGCATACCAAAAAAATAAATTACCATAAGTGGGAATTTACCTATTGAGTTAGGTCTACCCCATGGGAATTTACCTATTGAGTTAGGTCTACCCATGTTATGGAAAACTTGATATTAATTAGGGATAATTAATATGGGGGTGATTAATTAGGTGTAATTAATCGACTAAGACACGAGGTTGGACTCATTTGTAGTGTAAAACTGCCCGGACCCGACCGGCTTAACCAGTTGCTACAAATGTCAGCCCAATGTGAGAGGTCTTAGCCATAAATTAAATACGTGATTAAGGTAAAGACACGAGGTTAGACTCTGTTATGACGTAAGACTGCCCGGATTCTACCGGCTTAACCAGGCGGTCATAACAGCCAGTCTAATGTGGGAGGTCTTTACGGGAGATCACAGTCTTAATTAATTAAGAAACACTTAACCATAATAGCATGTAGTGGGACATGAGGGGTTAAGTGGGTGCCTTGGGTGGCATGAGGAAATTTGGTGGTTGCCTTGGGTGGCATGTGGAATCTAGTGGGTTGCCTTGGGTGGCAATAGAAAATACGATTAGAATACTTAACCAAGTGGAAACATGTAATTAAACATGATTAAAGGGTTAAGTGGGATACACTAGATATTTGACAAGCTTAAGTGGGTAGCTTGTGGGGGCCCATTTCAACCAATATCCCAAACGTATCTTTGTGGGCTCGACCCATGTCGAGTGACGGGACACACATATTGGGCTTGATTATAAGAGGCCAAAACGGGTTAGCGGTGGCAACGCAAGTCCAACGGGTTTCATATGCGTGTGTGGGCCCGGGCTGGTAGATAAGCCGTTGTTGCATCGTGTAGATATAAAGCCGTGCACCGTTAGTATTGGGTAGCCACTTTAGGGGAGTGATACACCCCACTGTGGGACCAGCACGGGTATCTACGGTAGGGAGCCGATCGCTTGGGGAGTAGTGGGTACACCTAATGAAGATAGGGGCAGACGGCACCTATGTTGGGGTACACGAAACTACTGGGTAATAATTACTGAGTACACCTAATGAAGATAGGGGCAGACGGCACCTATGTTGGGGTACACGAAACTACTGGGTAATAATTACTGAGTACACCTAGTGGAGATAGGGGCAGACGACACCTATGTAGTGGGCTAGGAGTACATGAGATTACTGGGGAAATTCTCTAAGTCCTTGGAAGGGATCAACCTTTAAGTAGGAATGACTGGTGTGGTGCAGTTAGTAATTATCCTTGGGTGGGTAAATGCGTCCTGACGGTTATCTTAGTTTATCCTAAGTCTACCAAGCTGCTTAGTGTAGCCATTCATCCCCAGATATTACCGTGGGTCAAGTTTATGTCTTCTCTGGTTACTTTAATGATTTTATTGTTAAAGTTATAGGACTCACTCAGACTTATGTCTGACCCCGTTGTTTTTATCTTTTTCCCAACCCTCAGGTCCTACGGTGGATCCTAGCGGTAGTAGAGCTTGATCGGATTGCTGTTCCAGTCTTTAGGAGCTTGGGTTGATGTAAAGCTCCAGTTATCCAGTTATCTTTTCTTTTGTTATGGCTATTGTATGAGAGAGTGGGATTATGTACTTCTTTATTTTGATGGATATTGTACTTGACTTTTATCGGGGTTTTATGATGTAAACAGACATGTTTATTTCCGCTGTTATGAGATGATGTTTTAAAATTTCAAG
Source organism: Allium sativum (assembly GCA_030737875.1). Taxonomy (NCBI): domain Eukaryota; kingdom Viridiplantae; phylum Streptophyta; class Magnoliopsida; order Asparagales; family Amaryllidaceae; genus Allium; species Allium sativum. The sequence continues at coordinate 138,024,658 of CM060921.1, read as the reverse complement.
TACTATTTATATCTGTCTTGTTGTAATTTTTCTGTTCTATATTCACTAAAATACTCCACCGATGCTATGGCATTCCCTTTTGTGAGTGACCCTAGCGGGCGTGGGGTGTTACACGTGGTATCAGAGCGAGGTTACCAGAACAGATAAAATTTTTAGAAAACTATTTTTCTAAAACATTTTTGGAAAAGATATTTTCAAAAACATGTCTTTTAAGAGAAAAGTTTTTGAAAGAAAAGCATAATCCCCAATAGCCATATCTATATCCTTCGAATTCTCCGTTATGAATCTTTCCTTTTTCGTTTCAGCATGGCCGAGAATCTTAATCTTCCGGAGGGTGTGACGGTACCAGTATGGTATAGGAGATTGATGGAGGCTAGGGCCACCACTACGGGTCCAGCAAATATTCCTCCACCAACCGTAGCACCTGATCTTCCTCCTCCCCCTCCTCCTCGCACGAATACTTTTGCTAAGACTTGCAAGGAATTTAAAGCTATGGGAGGGAAACCTTTTCAAGGATCTGAAACTTTTGTGGAGGCTAGAGATTGGCTTAAGGAGGTGGAAGAGTTGATGGATATCTTTGAGATGGAAGAAGGAAAGAAAGTCAAGTTGGCTGCTTGGTTAATGAAGGGAGAGGCCTCATTCTGGTGGGAGGTCACTAATGGAGAACGCCCCGTTGATTCTTGGGCGGATTTTAGGCAAAGATTTGTGGCAAAGTTTCTCTCAAGGGCGGAAGAAAACTTGTATATGGAAAGATTCTTGACTCTAAAGCAAGGAAATCTTTCGGTGAAGGAATATGTTAACAAGTTTAATCAATTGGCAAGGTTTGGCCTAGACATGGTGAATACACCGGAGAAGAAGGCTTTGAGGTTCGTGAAAGGCTTGAATGAACCGATGCATGGGTTGGCTATGACTCATATCCCTATGGGGGCCACCTTTGAGAAGCTAGTTGACATGGCACTCATGTATGAGGAAGAGAAGGGTCCTAATGCTAATAAGGCACCCGAGAAGAAGGGAGATCAAAAGAGATCTCAACAACAGCAAAGCAAAGGTGGGAAAGGCAACGGTGGCAAGGGCAAGAAGAAGAAGTGTTTCAATTGTGGGACACCTGGCCACCTAAGCAAGGATTGTCGCAAGAAAAAGAAGACTGGCTGCTTCCACTATGGCGAAGCAGGGCATTTAGTGAAGGATTGCCCTAAGAAAGGGCAAAGGACGGGATCTACCTCAGGAGGACAGGTGCAAGCTCTTATGGCACCGAGTCAGGCTAGGGGGCAAGTACAGGCTCTCGCGGTTCCACCGATTCAGGAGAGAGGTAGAACTATTTCCGTTGAAAGTCTGGTTTTTCTATTTGACCATCCTGTCCGTACATTGTTTGATTCAGGCGCATCGCATTCGTTTATTTCATCATCATTAGTTGAGTTACTGCACTTAGACACCAGTCTGGTAGATGATCCCTTGGTTGTTTCAAACCCAATTGGGGGCTCCACTTATTTGTCCATGATATGTTTGGGTTTGAAGATTTCTATACTTAGCATTGAGTTTAGATGTGATGCTTTTGTGTTGGGCTTCACGGGCTATGGGTTGATTTTGGGCATGGACTGGTTATCCAGTAATGGTGCCGTTCTTGATTGCGAAAGGAGAGTTGTTAGGCTCATGACCCGCTTGGGTAACACTCTCGAGATTTCTTGTAATCCCATGGACTCTGTTATGCTAAGTTATCTTGAATCGCTTGACGCTTCGGTTGAGAGTTTGCAATCTATGAGAGTGGTCCGGGAATATCCGGATGTGTTTGAGGAGGTGAAGGGCTTACCTCCGAAGCGGGAGATTGACTTCCGAATATATTTGGTGGATAATGCTAAACCGATATCTTTACCAGTGCGCCACATGGCTCCTCGTGAGAGGAGGGAACTCCATAAGCAAGTAGGGGAGTTGCTTGAGAAGGGGTTCATAAGACGGAGCATATCGGAGTGGGGTGCTCCAGTAGTATTTGCTACGAAGGCGGATGGGTCCCTCAGACTTTGTGTAGACTATAGAGAACTCAACAAACTCACAAAGAAGAATAGACACCCATTGCCAAGGATTGATGATCTTTTCGATCAGTTGGTTGGCGCTTCAGTATTTTCTCAGTTGGACTTGGCCACGGGGTTTCATCAGTTGAGGGTGGCTGAGGATAGCATAGACAAGACTGCCTTTAGAACTCCGGATGGTTTCTATGAGTGGCTGGTGATGCCATTTGGGTTGACGAACGCCCCTGCATACTTTGTTGATTTGATGAGTAGGGTGTTCAGGGAGTTCCTTAATAAATTTGTGGTGGTCTTTGTGGATGATATCTTAGTATTTTCTAAGAGTGAAGAAGAGCATGCCCTACATCTTGGGGAAGTGTTGAAGACTCTTCGAGCACATAGCCTTAAGGCTAAATTCTCTAAATGTCACTTCTGGAGGAAGGAAGTACGATTCTTGGGGCACGTGGCCTCCAAGGAAGGGATAGCTGTGGATCCCGCGAAGGTAGTATCAATTCAGGATTGGAAGGTTCCGAAGAATGCTACCGAAGTAAGAAGTTTCTTGGGGTTGGCGGGTTATTATAGGAAGTTCATTAAAGACTTCGCGAAGATATCAGCCCCATTAACCCGCTTAACAAAGAAGAATCTTGTTTTCACATGGGACGTAGATTGTGATGATGCGTTCCGACGGTTAAAGAGAGCTTTAACCACCGCTCCAGTTTTAGTGTTGCCAGATGGGAGCAAGCCATTTGTGGTCTATACCGATGCCTGTGGGACAGGACTTGGCGCAGTCTTAATGCAAGAGGGAAGGGTAATAGCCTATGGTGGAAGGCAGTTGAGGGCACATGAGAAAAATTACCCTACCCATGATCTAGAGCTGGCTGCTATTGTTTTTGCGCTTAAGATTTGGCGCCATTATCTTCTTGGTGAGAGATTCGAGTTGTTCACTGACCATAAATCTTTGAAGTACTTGTTCTCTCAGAAGGATCTAAACTTAAGACAGCAAAGGTGGATGGAGTTTTTAGCATCCTATGACTTCGAGATATTGTATACCCCTGGCAAGGGTAACGTGGTGGCGGACGCCTTGAGCAGGAAGAGGTTGTCCTTGAGTCCATTGTTCGTGGAACGACAAAGCTTGGAATTTATCTCGATGTTTGATTTCAGACCCTCCATTGATTATGTACCCGATTTGCTAGCTTCCTTGGAAGTTAGGCCTACTCTTTTGGGGCGGATTGGAGAAGCACAGAGGGGCGACCCACAGTTGGTTGAGTTAGTAGAGAAGCTCATGAGGGGGGAGTCGTCCAGCCATTTGAGTAGGTACACCCTAGACGATAAGGGGTACTTGCGTAGAGACGGTAGACTTTGCGTACCGCAAGACGAGGGTTTGAGGAAGGCTATTCTTGATGACGCACACCGTTCTAGGATGACCATTCATCCCGGTGGGGATAAGATGTACCAAGACATGAAGAGGGTTTTCTTCTGGGCCGGTATGAAGAAAGATGTGGCCGAATATGTCGCTCGATGTTTGGTGTGCCAGCAAGTGAAGGCGGAGCAAAGGAAACCAGGTGGGTTGCTTCACCCATTGGAGGTTCCGCAATGGAAGTGGGATAGCGTCTCGATGGATTTTATTGATGGGTTACCCAGGTCGAGGAAGGGTAATACAGGAATTTGGGTGGTGGTAGATAGACTTACTAAGAGCGCCCATTTCATACCTGTGAAGAGTAAGAGGACTGCTCCATGGCTAGCTTCAGTATATCTTCGAGAGATAGTTCGATTACATGGGGTACCCTCTAGCATAGTGAGTGATCGAGATCCTATCTTCACTAGCGAGTTCTGGAAAAGTTTGCAAGAAGCAGTGGGGACTCAATTGTGTCTGAGCACCGCATATCATCCTCAGACGGACGGCCAGACTGAGAGGGTGAATCGTGTTCTAGAAGACCTTTTGAGGCTTTGTATCTTAGATTTTGGAGGTACATGGGAAGAGCATCTTCCATTGGTGGAGTTCGCATATAATAACAGCTTTCAGTCCAGTATTGGTATGGCTCCTTTCGAAGCTCTCTATGGAAGGCCTTGTCGATCACCTACATGTTGGTGGGAATCTACGGATAAGATCTTGCTTGGGCCTGATATGGTTAGGGAGACTTCAGAGAAGATTGACTTGATTCGAAGAAGGATGAAAGCAGCGCAGGATAGGCAAAAATCTTATGCGGACAAGAGAAGGACGGATCTTGAGTTTGAGGTAGGGGATATGGTTTTTGTTAAGGTATCTCCGTTGAGAAATGTAATTCGCTTCGGATCCGTTGGGAAGTTAGCACCGAGGTTTGTTGGACCGTTTCCTATCAAGGAAAGGATTGGACGGATGGCATATAGAGTGGAGTTGCCTGACAGACTTAGTGGTGTCCATGATGTATTCCATGTGTCCCATTTGAGGAAGTGCTTACATGAGACGGCAGAGGTGGTAGAGCCGAGCTTGCTTAGAGATGTAGAGGTAGAGCGTGATGCGACTATTCGACGAGCTCCTACTCGCATCCTTGGGTCAGAGACTAGGAAATTGAGGAGTCGAGAGGTTCAGCTAGTCAAGGTGCAATGGGGAGAAGATGAGAGCAATGCGACTTGGGAGACGGAAGCGAAGATGCGTTCATTGTACCCATTTCTTTTTGAGGGTATGCCTTTACTTTCTCCTTTATCGCTTGTCTAGTACTTATCTTATCTTTGGTATGTCCTCTCGTTAGTACCTTTGACCTTTAGATAGGGTAAACCTATGGGTGAAACATGTGTTTGAGACATGTTATGGTTGATGGATGCAAGTGGATGCAAGTGTTTGCTAGTGGTTGCTCGTGGATGCATATACACACACTCTAGGCACTAGATCGGCTCAGTCACTTCATATTTCATATTGCATAAAATTGTGTGTAGGAAAATATATTTATGGATGTATAATGGTTGTGTTATCACATGGATGATGCATTTTGGTGAATGGTTGTGCACTCATGTAGATATTGTATGTGTCGATAGGGTTCTCTCGCATACATAATGGATGCATGGCACTATCATGGTTTGCATATGTTCATACATTAGATAGGGAACATATACACACACTTTTTGCATATGCTCATACATCATTAGAACTGTTTAAGGACAATGGATGCCTGTGATTGATGGTTTGAGTAGATGGTTGTTTGGATGATAGGATATGCATTCTCCTTAGCTTAGAGATTTCGGGGACGAAATCCTTTAAGGAGGGGAGAATGTAACACCCCGAATTTTAGTTAATACTAAAATTCACTAATTATAGGATAAATAATCTCAGATGTGGGAATTGGGGGTAACGGGCTGCGTTATTGCGTTCGTCTCGGAAAAATACGCGAAATAGAGTCCGAGTTTTCGAAAATCGGAGTCCGTATGGCCCGGTTATGGCCCAAGGAAGTTTGCAGAAAAATTAGAGCTAAAAAACAGATTTAGGAATTTAAATTTAAATTTAAATTCAGATTTGGAATGGGCCAGGCGGGGTCAGGCAGGAAGCTTCCCGCCCAACCCATGTCGACAGGGCTGTCGACAGGCCTGTCGACAGGGGTGTCGACATGCCTGTCGACTTGCCTGTCGACAGGGTGGCACCGTTCTGTGAACCTGGGTGCACCAGGTTGCACCAGGTTGGGTTTCAGGCTGGCTAGGAGGGCTGGTTCTAGAGATTTCCTAAATCTAAGGGTCCTAAATCAATCTAGGGTTAATCTAAGGGCCTAAAACACTCTCTTAATCTATAAATACACCCTAAACCTACCTTAATCCTTACCAAAAATAGAAACAATGGCCTCATGCCGCCAAATTAAATCCTAAGAGAAGCCTCCACTAATCTAAGAAGAAAGTTGCAAGCTAATTCCTCTCTAATCAATCTTTAATCATCATTATGTTCATAGTTAGCAACTAATTCTACTTCATAAGGTTGCTAATCTTGAGTTTGGTGAGTTTCTATCACTTTAACATCAATTGTTAAAGTAAGTAGATTGGGTGTAATGAGACTTATGGTCTTAAATGCGGATTAGTGAGTTTGAATCATGTATAATGATATGTTACTCTATGTTGTTCTATGTTTATGCATATTTGATAAGTTGGTTTATGCATGCTTAATAAGTTGATTTATGCATGTTTAACAAGTTGATATATGCATGTTTAACAAGTGGATTTATGCATATTTAATAAGTGGAATTATGCATGTTTAGCAAAGTGAGTTATGCAAGTTGAAAGTGATATGCAAGTTAAGTATATGTTTAAATGCAAGTTGAAAATGATATGCAAGTTATGCATGCTTATGCAAGTGTATGGATGCTTATGCAAGTCATGTATATGTTTAAATGCAAGACTTATGTGATATGCAAGTTATGCATGCTTATGCGAGTATATGAATGTTTTTGCAAGATATGTATATGCTTAAATGACATGATATGCAAGTTATGCAAGTATATGAATGCTTATGCAAGTATGTGGATGCTTATGCAAATATGTGAATGCTTATGCAAGTTATGTGTATGCTTAAATGCATGTTTAACATGTTATGCAAGTTATGAGAGTGACTATATGCAAGTTCAACATGTTATGCAAGATATGTGTATGATGATATGCAAGCTCATATGCAACATGTTATGCAAATCATGTGTATGATAATATGCAAGTTTGGGTTATATGTAGTTGGGTTAATATATGCTCATATATGCAAGTTGACATCCTCTTAACCCATGACAAAGTTGTATGCTAAACCCATGATATTTGTGATGATCTTCCCCTTATTATGTAATGTAACGAGAACGATTTACGTGGGGAACGATGGGGTTGGTAAATAAGTTAATAAATGAATAATTGGGTATGATTAAGCATACCAAAAAAATAAATTACCATAAGTGGGAATTTACCTATTGAGTTAGGTCTACCCCATGGGAATTTACCTATTGAGTTAGGTCTACCCATGTTATGGAAAACTTGATATTAATTAGGGATAATTAATATGGGGGTGATTAATTAGGTGTAATTAATCGACTAAGACACGAGGTTGGACTCATTTGTAGTGTAAAACTGCCCGGACCCGACCGGCTTAACCAGTTGCTACAAATGTCAGCCCAATGTGAGAGGTCTTAGCCATAAATTAAATACGTGATTAAGGTAAAGACACGAGGTTAGACTCTGTTATGACGTAAGACTGCCCGGATTCTACCGGCTTAACCAGGCGGTCATAACAGCCAGTCTAATGTGGGAGGTCTTTACGGGAGATCACGGTCTTAATTAATTAAGAAACACTTAACCATAATAGCATGTAGTGGGACATGAGGGGTTAAGTGGGTGCCTTGGGTGGCATGAGGAAATTTGGTGGTTGCCTTGGGTGGCATGTGGAATCTAGTGGGTTGCCTTGGGTGGCAATAGAAAATACGATTAGAATACTTAACCAAGTGGAAACATGTAATTAAACATGATTAAAGGGTTAAGTGGGATACACTAGATATTTGACAAGCTTAAGTGGGTAGCTTGTGGGGGCCCATTTCAACCAATATCCCAAACGTATCTTTGTGGGCTCGACCCATGTCGAGTGACGGGACACGCATATTGGGCTTAATTATAAGAGGCCAAAACGGGTTAGCGGTGGCAACGCAAGTCCAACGGGTTTCATATGCGTGTGTGGGCCCGGGCTGGTAGATAAGCCGTTGTTGCATCGTGTAGATATAAAGCCGTGCACCGTTAGTATTGGGTAGCCACTTTAGGGGAGTGATACACCCCACTGTGGGACCAGCACGGGTATCTACGGTAGGGAGCCGATCGCTTGGGGAGTAGTGGGTACACCTAATGAAGATAGGGGCAGACGGCACCTATGTTGTGGTACACGAAACTACTGGGTAATAATTACTGAGTACACCTAATGAAGATAGGGGCAGACGGCACCTATGTTGGGGTACACGAAACTACTGGGTAATAATTACTGAGTACACCTAGTGGAGATAGGGGCAGACGGCACCTATGTAGTGGGCTAGGAGTACATGAGATTACTGGGGAAATTCTCTAAGTCCTTGGAAGGGATCAACTTTTAAGTAGGAATGACTGGTGTGGTGCAGTTAGTAATTATCCTTGGGTGGGTAAATGCGTCCTGACGGTTATCTTAGTTTATCCTAAGTCTACCAAGCTGCTTAGTGTAGCCATTCATCCCCAGATATTACCGTGGGTCAAGTTTATGTCTTCTCTGGTTACTTTAATGATTTTATTGTTAAAGTTATAGGACTCACTCAGACTTATGTCTGACCCCGTTGTTTTTATCTTTTTCCCAACCCTCAGGTCCTACGGTGGATCCTAGCGGTAGTAGAGCTTGATCGGATTGCTGTTCCAGTCTTTAGGAGCTTGGGTTGATGTAAAGCTCCAGTTATCCAGTTATCTTTTCTTTTGTTATGGCTATTGTATGAGAGAGTGGGATTATGTACTTCTTTATTTTGATGGATATTGTACTTGACTTTTATCGGGGTTTTATGATGTAAACAGACATGTTTATTTCCGCTGTTATGAGATGATGTTTTAAAATTTCAAGTACTATTTATATCTGTCTTGTTGTAATTTTTCTGTTCTATATTCACTAAAATACTCCACCGATGCTATGGCATTCCCTTTTGTGAGTGACCCTAGCGGGCGTGGGGTGTTACAAAGACCAAAAGACTCTAACATGACATTTTGAAGTAGACCAGGAGTTTGACTTGAAAAGTCGAAAATACCCCTTTATTGGAGGCGGGGGGCAAATGTTACTACCAAAAATAGCATCGAAGCAGTTTGGCAGTGAAGGGGTATCGGATAACCCGTAAAACTACATCAACCAGAACCCTCCTGAGGGAAAGGACCGCGGAAGCTACTGGATTTAACTGATGGGATTCATCTGCCAGGGTCAATCCGGCAGGATCTCTCCAACAACCCCAATCTGGCAGAAGATCCCGTAATAAAGAGGTATTCTAGTTCGAAACCAAGTAAGTCAGAAGCAATAAACCCTATGGACAAAGCCCAAAAGAATCTTCAATAATGACTTGCCCAAATGCCGATACATTTGAAGATGAAAGCATCGAAGGCACTAAACTGGAAGAATACGAAGGCCACCTAGAACCATCTTTCAGAGCATCTGTTACATGAATACTGGAAGGCCATATCTACAAATAAATAAGAGTGACACCGGAATCCACCCACCAAGAATACAGGCTACACCACAGGCCCTACCGGAGGGCTAGTCGAGACCTGAGCAGGGATACAGGCTACCCGTACTAGGCTACCTAGTATCGAAACCCGTAGCGGTTTCGACCCGGCAGCTATCAACATACACCACGAGGTCAAGACCCTTTATGTATTCACGATAAAGCCGAAAGCCTACATCCAAAAGTTCATGTCCACAAGCCTACATTCAGGAGCTACCTTCAAGAATTTAAGTATCATCTAAAGATCATAACCGAATACACCAAAGGCGGCCGAAGGCCAAGCACCCAAAACCAAGAATAAAACGACCGACAAAGACCCATACATGTCCATTAGCCTACCAACGGAAGGGACCCTGAACCACTACAAATAAGATCCTAGAGGTCACATTTAGGAGGTCGATCTTTTTCCTTAATACTTGTACTCTCAAAAATAACTTAGTAAATGAGATCAATGGAGGGGTCCTCCTTATAACATTCATGTTCTCCCAGCAAAAGTTTAATAAGAAAGGATCTCTTTATATAAAAATTGTTCTATAAGTATGTATTATCTTTTTCTCTAATCGTAGCAGTTGCAGTTTTCTATTAATCCTTCAGATATGTGCAGATCCCCATTTTGATACGTCCTCGAATACGAAAACGAGCTTTGTCTCCTGAGTTTAGATCCATCTTGGTAATCCCTAAGCGAGCCTATCCAGTAAAAATATCCAAATCGCTCGTTTCCTCCCTTAGATCTGTCCCAATCAACCCATCTTTGGTGTTGACGAAAAATATCGTTAACACTTGAGGTGACGATCGGGAAGTGGAAGGCCAAACGTTAGTGATACGTTGTTTTCTAGAGGATGGAGTTCTAGTTAGATTTTTATATTCGCTTGTGATTCCACGGGATGGGTTGTCATCTGTGCCAATCGTACGAGAGTTTTCTGATATGTTTGACAAAGTCAGAGGGTTGGCGCCGCATTGAGAGATCAAATTACGGATTGATTTAGTGGATGGAGCCAGAAATATTGTTATGTCTCTTAGGTGATATGTTTTGGAAGTCTTGCGAAAACATTAATTGAGAGCTAAGTTTTCGAAGTGCCACTTCTGGGAGGAAAATGTAAGATTTTTGGGTCATATCGTATCAGGACAAGGAATGGCGGTGGATCCCGCTATGATGGAAGCGATATAGGATTGGGATCGACCCAAAAATGCGACGGATGTTAGAAGTTTCATTGGTTTAGCAAGATATTTTTGACGATTTATCAAGGATTTCTCTAAGTTAGCTACACCATTAACTGAATTGACAAAGAAGAATCAAGTCTTTATGTGGGATGATAAATGTGAGCAAGCCTTTGGAATTTTGAAAGAGAGATTGGCGAGTGCTCCAGTTTTGACTATTATAAGTGGGAATGAGGATATAATAGTATATACCGATGCATGTGGCTCCAGACTTGGACCAATGCTAATGCAGAAAGATAGGGTTGTGGCTTATGCGAGTCGACAACTGAAGCCGCATGAACGGAATTACCCGACTCACGATTTAGAGTTAGCGGCAATAGTATTTTCTCTGAAGATATGGGGACATTATTTGTTGGGAGTTAGATTTGAGTTGTTTACGGATCATAAGTCATTGAAGTATCTTTTCTCCCAGAAGGATTTGAATCTTCGGTAGCAGCGATGGTTAGAGTTTTTGGCGTCATATAACTTTGGTATATCCTACACTCTGGGAAAAGATAAAGTTGTGGTCGATGCATTTAGTTGAAGACATGCAAATTTAGGAGCCATGTTTACTGAGTGGAAGCATCTTGAGTATTTGGCCAAATTTGATTTTAGACCACATTGTGAGTTAGAACCTGAGATGTTAGCAAGCTTGTCGATTAAGCCAACTCTCACCGAAAGGATTGCCGAAAGCTAAAAACGAGATAGTAAGATTTCTAAAATCATTCAAGGGTTAAAGATGAGAGTGGAACCCGATGGACTTAAGGATTATGAAGTCAATCGAGTTGGTTGGCTTCGCAAGAATGGATGATTGGTTGTTCCCTATTTGAATGGGTTAAGAGATGAAATTTTAAGGGAATGTCATCACTCTAGATTGACAATTCATCATGGTGGTAATAAGATTTATCGAGATATGAAACGAGTTTACTACTGGGAAGGTATAAAGAGGGATGTCGGGAAAGTCAACTTGAAATGTATGAACTGTCAGCTAGTTAAAGCCAAGCAAAAAAGACGAGTGCATTGTTACAGCCATTGGAAGTTCTTATGTGGAAATGAGAGCAAGTGTCAATGGACTTTATTGATGGATTACCTAGGATAAGGACAGGGAATGATAGTATTTAGGTTATCGTGGATCGTTTGATCAAAAGCACAAGATTCATTTCTGTCAGGTCAACTATGACGGCATCGAAGTTGGTTAAGCTACATCTTCAATGGATAGTTCAATTCCATGGAATTCCAAAGAGTATTGTTAGAGATCGAGACCCATTATTCACTACCAGATTCTAGAAGGGCTTGCAAGAGGCACTGGGAACCGAGCTTTGTTTGAGTACAACTTATCATCCCCAAATAGATGGTCAGACTGAAAGAGTTAATCGAGTATTGGAAGACCATCTCAGAGCTTATGTGCTAGATTTTTGAGGATCGTGGGAAAATCATCTGCATTTAGTCGAGTTTGCTTATAATAACAGCTACCAGTCGAGCATTGGAATGGCACCGTATGAGGCGTTGTACGGTCGACCATGTAATTCTCCATCATGTTGGTTAGAGACTGGAGAGAAGTTGGTACTTGGGCCTGAGATGTTAAGAGAGACATTTGATAATATTGAGATCATTCGGCAATGAATGAAGGTAGTCCAAGATCGCTAGAAGAGTTATGCCAATAAGCGATTGAAGGATTTAGAATTTTCAGTTGGAGATTTGATATTCGTTAAGATTTCGCCTCTACGGAACATTTTTCATTTTGGGAAGAGAGGAAAGTTAGCTCTAAGGTTTGCTAGGCCGCTTCTGATTATCGAGCGTATTGGAAAGCTTGCCTATAGATTGGATTTACCCGATAAGATGGCGGGTATGCATAACATATTACATGTATCATTTCTATGGAAGTTCATTCACGACTCGAATGTTGTGGTATCTCCAGATCAGCTTGAAGATTTTGAAGTCGAGCCCGAGGTTTCTAAACCTCGTAAATCACTTCACGTCGTAGGGAATGACCAAAAACAACTTAGGTGGAAGGTTGTTAAGCTAGTCAAGGTACAATGGAGCGAGAACGATTACATATAGGAAACGGAAGAGAGTATGAAGTCGACCCATCCAGAACTTTTTAAGTGTTTGTCCCATATATCATATCTTACTTGTGCCATTGTGTCCTGTACTATTAGAAGTTCTGCATGCTAGGAAAGGATTTTGGATGCATGGATTGTTGGATGCTAGATTGCATGATAGATTGGTTGCTCTTGGATGGTAGGCATGCAGAATACCTTGTTTGCTCGTGTTTGCTTTAGGATTTCGGGGATGAAATACCTAAAGGAGGAAGAATGTAACGACCCGCGTTTTACGTATCGACCAATCGTAAAATAATTATATTTTATGCCCTAGTAGTCGGATCATTCTCAGATTTTGATATGTTCTTCATGGGGATGTGAGACATGTCCATGATTTTTACCGAATTCAAGTATAACAATTTTGCCTTTGAGTTTACTGCTTGGGTAATAAATTTTGATAAGGATCAAATCAGGTGCCGGAATCAATCTCATTGGATCGGAAATGTGGTTTATAATTCCGTAGAGTGGTCACATGAAGGATTTGGTTTAGCGGTTTGGGAGGAATCGCTATTTTAAGTTTCAGCTGCAGTTAGGAAGGCTGGTCAGCAACTAATGAGCTAATCACCAAACCCATTAGACCTATGACTTGCAGTAATAAATAGGGGGACTTGGGGATTAAACTAAGGTCACTCTTCTCATTCTAAACTTTAGGTTAGACGTCTGTGATTCTCCGGTTCAACCTAAAACCCTATTTCTCCATTCTTTTCATACAAATTCGTTGTAGATTGCATTTAGAAGGTAGATCATCATCAAGGAAGGTTAGATCACATCAAATGGCATTGAATTTAAGGTATTTTAGTGCTGTCCAGATCTGGTCTCATTGAATTTACATTAAATCAAGGATTAGGTGAGTGATAGATATCTCTCACACAAAAGCAAAGGGTTGTATGAGTTAGATATACGTTAATTTCATTCATATATGTTATAATCACCTTAGATCTGATCATATATGTTTACATCAAATTTGGAAACCCTATGAAAAACCTAATTTGATCATATTAACCAGATAATTGTTAGAATAATAACGTTTATATATATGTTTAGACCCAAATTAATGCTAGACCTTATTTTTATGATATGTTTATGCTTCAATTGGAAGTTGTTCATGTTTGTATGATCATGTATTGTTGAATTGCTATTTTTTATTGGATTGACTCCATTGATTGAATTATTTGTAAGAATTGGTTGCCGTAAATCTTAGGGTTGAAGAACAGAGCAAATCAGAGATTTAGATGATCGAATTTAGACGAAACTTGGCGGAGGCGCTCTGGAAAACAAGAGATAAGGGCACGAAAATTTTCAATCCCTAATAAGTTATGGGAATAGGTTGGCACTGACCCATGTGGAAGGTTCTAATGGGCTTTAGACTGGGTGTATAGCGTCGTGGTGGTGAGTCGAAGCTACTAGTGAATTTTCATGACATTCAAAGTTGATTTGGAATGGATTGAAGGTTAATTTCTCAAGATATGAATGGAACGACAGAAGATTCAATAAGGACATCAACATTATTGGAGATCGGACCAGAAGGATATGCTCGATGCAAGAATGGATATGAGCCAACCACTTAGCCAAGATTGGTTAAGTGGATGGGTCAACACAGACTCATAGGGGCAAGCCGGGTAGACTTGGTTTTTGGGGAGCATAATGATGGTGGCTTCCAGAGGTTGCCAGTGAAGTTTGGTTGGAAATGGAATTCATATGGATGGTATGGAACTCAAAGATTGATGGTACTTCGATTGTGAACTCGTATTGGAGTGGTCGGAGCCGGATTGATGCGACACTAGTCATTATTTGATATACGATTTAGTACAATGATGGGTTGATAGGACGGGAGTCAATCGTGGATGATAATGGAATAGTTCGAGAAATGAATTTAGCTGCCGAGATGAAACGCTTGACAGATTTGATGCACAAAGGAATCATCGGTAATCGAAGTGTTCTAGCAGACTCAAAACAGGGGTATTGTGGGGACGCTCGTTAGGATCAGATTTGATAGATCATGTACCCTAGGCAGTAATGATGGCGTATGGTATTTTGGCTAGAACTGGGGTTTTCCATTATCCCTTTTGATTGTTGAAAGCAAGTTCGATAATTGATGGATTCAAGGCTATAGTCGGTGATATCTAGGATATTGATCGTTATGGACGCTATGGTTGATTCTGTGAGTTTTCTTCTTTGTGTAGGCTATCAACGTAGGATGTCGAAGATAAGCGGGATTGGGGCTGTTCCTTTCCTATTCAGAAATGACATGTGATGGATGGTTTTCACGTGTTAACTTGTCGATTGTTAGGAAGATCGGATGGTTGATCAGCCTATCCTCGTATTATCCTATGTAACCGTTGTTAGCTATTTTATCGTTCACTATGATTGTTGTCCAACTCAAAGTTTTATGTTTCCCTCTTATTTCCTTGGGTTGTTCATCAATGTTATTAATGAGAAGACTGAGTAGCAGGTAGCAGGTTTGGTGTCGTTGATGCAGTGTTGTGATGAGTAGGAGGCTGGCGTACTATTATTATCTATCTATTTAGTATTTTCTTTTCTATTTCCACCGTACTTTGATGTTATTGAGGTTTTAAGAGATGTATTGAGGCATATCATATTCTGAGATTCATGTACTGAGATGTATTGTACTCGAGATTCTATGGTTTATAAAGATTTTGTTTTCTATTCAGTTATCCTTCACTACTATATCCTGTTGTATATTTTGTTATTATATATATTATCCATGTGTTGTGAGTTATACGAAAGGTTTATTTTGAGTTATGCTACCTTGATGATCATCCTGTATCGACCTAACATGTCATATAACGTGCCTTTTCCTTAGTTCGGTGCAGGAGGTACAGAGCGGTCGTCATGCATAAATTCTAGAGGGGTTTGGGTAGGATTACTAGCCATTTTTGACATATGTTTTGGTTTTGACCAAACAGAGTACATTTGTGTATTGTAGACAGTGTTATACATTTTTCTACTCGTCTAGACTTGTTGTTATGACCCTCCCTCCTCATAACAAATCTCAGGTTTATCTTAGGGAAGACAGGTCTTAGCAAGCGTTCAAGTTTGGTTTCAGTTCTCGTTCTATCATACTCGATAGCGATGCGGTGATATGCCTTAAGGTTGTCGCCTTGAACAGTATTTATTATCTTATTTTGTTTCCACTGTGATTAGTTTTATTTTACTTTGATTATGCTCGTGCTCATTAATTGTAGGTGCTAGATTTAAACTCTCTATGCATGGGCAGGTTTAAGTTTCGATTTTTGTCGAAATTCAGACTTGAAAAAGTGTGGAGGTGTTACATTTGGTATCAGAGCATAGGTTTAGATGATCAGAGGAATAAATAAATTTGGATTAGTAAGAGAACATATTCAGTTTTCTTTCCTATTTTCCTTTCATCTTTCTTAACTCGACTTTAAATTATTTCAATAATGAGTTAGTCATGGACCTAGTTATAGGTTTTAAAACGACTAAGAATTAGAGATATTTCAAGTTTATGTATTCATCCAACCCCGACTTACCCTGCGGTGTGCTTGACGATTTTGTTTGAAGAGCATGAAGACGATATGTGGTGGATTCCATGGATTTGAGCTTAGTGACGGGACAAAAAGATAGCTACAGCTGAGATAGATGCAGTTTCTTGCGTTGATTTTGTTTAGGAGTTCCAATCAATAACCTTTTCTTGGTTTAAATAGAAAACTTACGTAAACGCGTTGTCATAGTTCGAAATTATAATTATGAGATGTGCTTATTGGATATTTCGTCGTATGAATCCGAATAATCTTTTGGTAGAATTATTCCTTTGAATCCTTAGTCTTAAATTCAAAAATTTCAGTTTTCAAAACTATTTTTGAAATAAAAATGTGTTTCAGTAATTTTAAACTATGGTTTTCGAGAAATTGTTTAACAAAAATCTTTAGAACAATAAATCTAACCATGTTTTGGATTGTCGGTTTTTTGTAAATTTTAATAAACAATCCATTTTGTAGAAAGAAAGAAGTTGAAAGTGACAATGAATACGCCTTAGAATTTAAAACTATCATTATATATTACTTGTGATTTTTAATATTTCTCTTCTTGGATGGTTTACAGAAATTGACATAAATAACCTTTTTAGAGAATTAAAGTCTCAACGATTCAGAACACAGAAGAGTTTTTCTAATTAAAAACGGTAATATAAATTAAAAAGTAGACCCATATTATGAGACCATCAATTTATAAGTATAGAAATTTATTGTAAGGAAAACGAAACTTCCCCGTGAAGAAAAGAGCGGATACTAAGAGGACAAGACAAATCGGAACGCAAACAGAAGTACATTTCATTGTTTATTAAAACAATTCCATCAGAAAACAAGAATATTCATAGTACGAATAAATATTACACATTAAATATCAGAGATTTACAATACATTACACATCAGCGGAAAACAATACAATACACAACTGAAAGAGATATACGAATACAGAGCTTTTCGGATATCATTCCAGCTTTAAACCAGGTTCCTGTGAATATAAATCTGCAAAACCAAAACTACTAACTGCCCATGGAAAATAGGGGCACCTAGAGTTTAGGTTAAAACAATAAACTCCAGGTCAGTCATGTGACTGGTGTGAGAACTAAAACAGTTATTTAAAGCTTTACTTTAAATCAGGTATATCAAGGGACCACGCCGTATAACACGAACGGGTTTCCTCCTAAGAATACCAATGCAAATAACAAAACAACGCAATGCTTTTTGGAAAAATGAAGCTATTATAAGACCCAGGTCCTATCACACAATGCAACACAAGCCGGAGGATTGGGTTTTCCCTTATAATAGCCAAACATGCTAGGTACGTTAAAAACAAATCATTTGATACTATTATAAGTGTATAGTGTCAAAACAATTTCAATCATAAATATCAATCATAGACGGCATGGGTACCATATATCATGTCGCCATACTAGGCTCTACAATCAAAACCGCAAATGTCACGTATTGGAAGTTGGATTTCCATCTGTGAACCAAGGCAAGGGATCATCCTCTATCGAATTCGAGAGCCTCTAGCCCGCCCCTTAGTCAAGCGCGCAAGCAAGCCTTGGATCGTCAGGGCCGGTCAACTGATGTGGATTATTATGCTTGAACATTGCGTTTCCCCGCCCTTTGGGGCATAAATGAGCCAAATGACTCCATTGGCTCCACATAGTCACCGATATATCCGAGGCGCCTCGCAACAGCAACAACCACACAGGTGAAAATAATATAAATGTCAGGGCTGGTAGGTCACTGACACCACCCTAGCTAGAAAGAAACGCATGCCCTCCCTGATGTGCTCTCCCGTTTCTGGTTCACAACCGGGGTGCGAATTAACATTACACAAAACTATGCCACACAGGCGGTGCTTTGATCATCAACCACAAGACTTTACTTTTCAACAAAAGCCTTAATCATTTGTCACTTAGGCATGCCACACAGGCAATTCACTCCATGCGATTGATATCCATCAATATATAACCTCTGAGCTCGTACGTCTCAGAGAAGGGCGTTAAGCAAGAGAATAAATTCTCCGCCGCCAAACAGATATATATTTAATAGAAATCAATCACACAAAATAAAATCCAATGTCAGACACAGTCCATTTACAAGTTCGTTCTGGGGCTGAACGAAACTGGAGGCACCTTGTACCTCGCATATCCATCGATCTCCAAGTACGTCTGTACGATCACCAACTGATTCCCTCCTCTTGGGTGTACAGCCCAATCAAGATCATCAGTAATTAACGACGTGAAGACCTCCGGTCTTCGACCACTGTCTTCATCCTCGATACATCGTCGAATTAGCTATTCAGAATGGGATAAACCCGGTCTTTCTGAATAACTCGCGTATATAATAAACAAGTGTTACATAAACACAACATACGCCTCATTCCAATTCAGAATATTCTTTTATTCAAATATTCTTATACTCTGGGAAAGGTTCCCATTAATTTTATCAAAGATAAATTCTTTAAATTTATTCTTTAATCTTCTTTTGAATACCAATTCAAACCAAACTATGGTTTATCCAAACTAGTCGGGATTAACGAACCTTACCGAAGTAATCATTTGTTTTAATTTCCCAATCCCAACCTACTCATCCCATGAAGTAAAACTGGTAATATTTCATATCTAACACCACGGTGTTATCGGGAAATTCAATTACCATTTCTCGTTCAAATCTAATTAAAGATTTAACTATCGCCTGGAGCAAAACTGGTGATACTCCATTCTCAATCATTTCAATCTAATTAAAGATTCATTAAAACTCCACTTGGTTTTAATCCTCCCAAAAATCACTATCAATGATTATTTAACTTGGGAAATCATATCCTGTCTTTAACTGGGTTAAAGAACCAATGTCATTTAAAACACGGTTCACTATAAACCCAAATCCCATTTGATATTAAATACAAGGCTCTGAATAGAAAATATATTGACTTATATTCGACCAACAAATATCGTATTGGAAATAACGATATAAATATATCTTTCAAATTTCCATAACAATATCTGTATAATCACGAAATCCAACATCGAAATATTCCAATGACAATTTCGATTCAAATCCATTCCAATTCAATTATTGGAAATTCTGGTTACTTTTAAAACCCTTTTCAAATCCAATTTATTTATTTCAAAAATAAATGAATTATAATTCTAGTTCAAAACTAGTTCATTTCGATAAAAATCTATTTTTATCTTTTCAAATATGGAATTTTTCATCCCAATTCTTTCCAAATCATTCCTTATGATTTTACATAAATTTTTACAATTTTTAATAATTTTATCAAGGCCCTACAGTCGATTCCCATCCACGGCCATCGAACTGCACTTACAACGACCTTTTCCAAATTTGATTTGGGCACAATTCCAAATCCAACCATTAGATTTCAAATCTCTAATATTCGTTAGAAATCTCTTTTCGATACGAACCCAACGGTTTCGGTTTTAGGAGAATCCGACAGCCGGATCTCCCGTAACGTACACTCGAAGTCAACGGTCGAAATTCGCGAACTGCCGCAGCGCAGCGTGTTCTATTCAGGCCATTTAATTTATATAATATATATATTATATATATTTCATCGATTTCCTTTTAAAAACGTATTTTATAAATCGTTTTAAATTCGTTTTCGAAACGATTTCCACTTCATATTCAATTTCGAATCAAAATTGAATATTCCACATCATCGATATACAAATGATAATATTTTCAAAACGTTATATTTTGAAATCACTTCCTTTTCTATATTCATTTTAAAAACGAATATAATTGATATAAATATCGTTTGCGTCAAAATGGCGCATATCTAACCAACACGGCTTTATTTATTTCAATAACTTCGTTATTCTATTCAACAAATGAATTTTTTCTATTCAACACATGAATTTTCTTTCTATTCAACACATGAATTTTTATTCTATTCAACACATGAATTTTTTTTCTATTCAACACAAGAATTTTTATTCTATTCAACACATGAATTTTTATTCTATTCAACACATGAATTTTTATTCTATTCAACTCATGAATTTTTATTCTATTCAATACATGAATTTTTATGAATTTTTCTTTTATAATATTCCTTATTTTCCAAATTAGAATGAGGCCCAATCAATTATCATATAATGTCAATTATATGGATTCCCTATAACACATGTATATAATAGCAACGATAAATCATCAACCATCATCCAGAGTGCACCACACAACTGCATAAGCATTAAATATAAATAATTAATGCTTACACAGTCTGTCAACCCATCGATTGACATACAACTAAACAATCGGGATTAGTGTACGTCAAATATCATCCCAACACCCGTATGGGGTTTCAAATCAACAAACACAGATTTTATTTGTGCAGTTGGGCGATGTGTAAAATTAATCGTCCCAATCAATATCAGTCAAATGGGTGTACATAAACAAACCGTCCGGTTTGTTTATAAATATTTATTTTATATACACGTTAAAAAAAATATTTTTATCTATAAAATATTTATTTAATCCACACCACACAATCAATTTTTCACAACACACCAATCAAATAAACAAGCCATCCATGGTTCGTGGACGGCGGGTGTCGGGTGCTGCTAAGCACCGTCTGCATCCTAGTATATATTTCAACTAGAAAATAAATTAAAAGCGAGGAGCTCTCACCTAAAAGCTAAACCAAACGCCGTGACTCTTCATATGCAGAAAATCTTCGTCGTGTTTCCAACGAGGTCTGTTTCACACGGTTTATGTTAAAATCATATTTTTATGTTGCTACTATATAGATAAAAATTCTATTTTTACACCCTACTATATAGATAAAAATTCTATTTTTACACCGCTACTATATAGATAAAAATTCTATTTTTATACCGCTACCATATAGATAAAAATTCTAATCTTTCTACCGCTAATGGATATATAAAAATTCTAATCTTTCTATCGCTAATGGATATATAAAAATCACATTTTTATAATATCACTTCATGTATAAAAATTATATTTTTATATCGCTCTTTTCACAATAAAAATCATAACTATATTCTAGTTATTCATATGTAAAAATCAAAACTTTATCACGATGTTTACACCATAAACACTGCATTTTTATTTCTATGAACACACCATAAAAATCAAATCTTTCTTTACTTAAATAAAAATACAATCTTTCCTTTCTAAAGATCATCCCTTTTCCATTTTAAAAATATATTCTTTACCTAAATAAGAATAAATTCTTTTACGCTATAAAAAAAAATTCTTTATAGCGATGTTCATCTCATAAAAATCATATCCTTATAATGACGCTATATGTTATTAAAAAAAAATCTCTTCTTTATATTGTTAAAACTCTAATCTTTTTACTGCTAAAACTCTACTCTTTTTACTGTTAAAATTCTAATCTTTTTATACATGAATACATATAAAAATTTAAACTTTACAAATTAAAACATAAAACTCACAATTTCATGGGGTTTTTCGAAGGTGGACGGGCCCATGGCCATCGGTGATGGGGCAAAGGGGTGCTGCAGTCGGTGGGATGTGGTCAGGCGGCGGCGGCAGGCTCTGATGCAACGACTGCAATGGTTTGAGGGGGCTAGGGCATCAGATCTTCAATGGGAGAAGGGGGAGGAGGCGATGGGAGGAGGAAGGGGGAGCGGCGCCAGGCGGAGGGATGGGCGGCGCTGCCAGGTCGAAGGGCGACGGGAGGAGGGCTTCGACAGCTTTTTTCCCTTTAAAACTGAAATTGAACGGGAGAAAGGTAAAGGAGTGGGGGGAGGGGGGGGGGTTAGGGAAAAGAGGGGTTGACTTTTTTATTTTTAATTATATATTTAATTCTCAAAAAGTAACTTTTTATTTTGAACTCTAAATCGAATCCACCGACTGTCGCCCCTAGCTAATTACCCCCATTCCAAACACAATGGGATATGTATCGTAAGCTGATTCGATCGTTTCGATCAGTTTTCGTCAAAATCAAAATATAAATCTATATACTGAATTTGAACGCACATTTCAATTTACCGGGGCCACATACGGACTCTAAAAATTCCCGGAAAATATTTTTTAACTTCGTATTGACGATACGGTCCTAACAAAACTAATTTCTTTAAATTCTAAGATAGTTTGAAAAATGGCCATTTTTTGGTCGATCGAAATTGGCAAAACACGTTTTACTTCGCCATGCTCACATATTGATTCAGAAAATTAAGAATTTTGGAATCTAGCAATAACTTGACATCCCGGATCCAACAAAAGTGGTTTCATCGAAAACAGAGATCGTTGGAAAAATTTCCATTTTTAAGGGCCAAAATTTCATAGCAGCTATTCTGAATTTTCAACTGGAAATATCTTTTGATTCCCGCTATGAAATTTTGATTTTTCAGATTCGTTGGAAATATATTCTCAAATAGATTCAAATATTTTTGGTTTCACTAAAATCCAGTTTATTTTGAATCCTGTACATTCATTTGAACTTTGAAATCGAAATTTCAAACTACCGCACCATTTTCATTTCCTTTTATAATTAAAAATAAATATTTATATTCAAACAACGATTTATATAAATATATACATTCTAATTCTGTTCAGAATAAATTTCTCGTCGTTATTATTTAAAATAATTCATTTTAAATATTCAAAATTCACTAAATTGCCAAAATAAAAATTTTAAATTGGCTGAGATTTCCGGATTATTACAATCTCCCCCACTTAAAACTTTTCGTCCTCGAAAAGGAACGAAGCCGAAAGTTATTTCACAAATCAACTCAACTTTCATTATTTTCATTGCGGCTTAAGTTCTTCAACTTTTCAGTTTCTAAGAACTTTTTAAATTTTTCAAAAATTTGGCTAACACCCTAAATTTTCGAAAAATTTCGCCATAACCTCCCCTGCACCGTGAGCTTCGGGATATTTCAAATAGCCTCCCATGGCCCTTACCAATCCAAAAAGAAAAAGAAACAGCCAAGCGGCTAGCCAATCGGCTCATAAAATCATCAAAAACCCATGAAATACAATAAATATGTACTTATTTGTCGGGCAAACAATTTTATTCCTTTTCTCTAGCCTCCTTGCTATGACCTGTTCAATGTAAGTACATGTATATGCATGCAAATGCGACTAATTTTCAATATAACTCACTATTTGATCAATTTGGCTAAATGGTTCAACATTTAATTACTCAACCAATAATCAACCAACACAATCATCAATCAATTAGTTGATTATCTTTTCAATCACATAACTATGATACATAGTCCAAAAATCAGAATTTTGATGCCAAATCACAACAATATATTCTAACTATATTTTGGTTCTCACACCAGTCAACTGGAAATATATAGAAATCCCATTTTCGTCACTCGAAAATAAATACTGGTGATGGTATACTTCATCATCAGGACCATGTCCGAGCGACTAGAGTGTGACTCCATATCTATCCAGTATATTAAAACTTCAAATACACGCAGATCAGACGTATACGCAAAATCTTTATATATTGGATTGTCCAAATCAATACAAATAAATAATCCAATATGGATAATTGAATTAAATTTTCAAAACAAAAATTGTTTTCAATTTTATTTTAAAAACATCACTCTTCACACTCGTTCTAGGATACTACTGATCCCATCTCTAACGAGTTGTTCTTGTTGGATATTACTAATCCAATCTTTGATGAATTCTTTCGTTCGGTTCTAATACGTCTTGTTCTCCAGCTTTGTAAACCAAAGCTCTGATACCAAATGTAAGGAACCCGAAACTTCCCCGTGAAGGAAAGAGCGGATACTTTGAGGACAGGACAAATCGAAACGCAAACAGAAGAACATTTCATTGTTTACTATAACAATTCCATCAGAATACAAGAATATATAGAGTACGAATAAATATTACACATTAAATATCAGAGATTTACAATACATTACATAGCAGCGGAAAACAATACAATACACAACTGAAAGAGATATACAGATATAGATCTTTTCGGATATCATTCCAGCTGTAAACTAGGTTCCGGTGAATATAAATATGCAAAACCAAAACTACTAGCTGCCCGTGAAAATAGGGGCAACAAGAATTTAGGTTAAAACAATAAACTCCAGGTCAGTCATTTGACTGGTATGAGAACTAAAACATTATTTAAAGCTTTACTTTAAATCAGGTATATCAAGGGACCACGCCATATAACACGGAATGGGTTTCCTCCCAAGAATACCAGTGCATATAACAAAACAGCGCAATGCTTTTTGAAAAAAAATGAAGCTATTATAAGACCCAGGTCCCATCACACAATACAACACAAGCCGGAGGAAAGGGTTTTCCCTTATAGTTGTCAAACATGCTTGGTACGTTAAAAACAAATCATTTGATACTATTATAAGTGTATAGTGTCAAAACAATTTCAATCATAAATATCAATCATAGACGGCATGGGTACCATATATCATGTCGCTATACTAGGCTCTACAATCAAAACCGCAAATGTCACGTATTGGAAGTTGGATTTCCATCTGTGAACCGAGGCAAGGGATCATCCTCTACCGAATTCGAGAGCCTCTAGCCCACCCTTCAGGCAAGCGTGCAGGCAAGCCTTGGATCGTCAGGGCCGGTCCACCGATGTGGATTATTATGCCTGAGTACACTGTGTTTCCCCACCATTTGGGGCATAAATGAGCCAAATGACTTCATCGGCTCAACATAGTCACTGATATATCCGAGGCGCCTCGCAACAGCAACAACCACACAGGTGAAAATAATATAAATATCAGGGCTGGTAGGTCACTGACACCACCCTAGCTAGAAAGAAACGCATGCCCTCCCTGATGTCCTCTCCCGTTTCTGGTTCACAACCGGGGTGTGAGGCTTGCGAATTAACGTTACACAAAGCTATGCCACACAGGCGGTGCTTTGATCATCAACCACAAGACTTTTCTTTTCAACAAAAGCCTTGATCATTTGCCACTTAGGCATGCCACAAAGGCAATTCACTCCATGCGATTGATATCCATCAATATATAACCTTTGAGCTCGTACGTCTCAGAGAAGGGCGTTAAGCAAGAGAATAAATTCTCCGCCGCCAAACAGATATATATTTGATAGAAATCAATCACACAGAATAAAATCCAATGTTAGACACACAGTCCATTTACAAGTTCGTTCTGGGTCTGAACGAAACCGGAGGCACCTTGTACCTCGTATTTCCATCGATCTCCAAGTACGTCTGGACGATCACCAACTGATTCCCTCATCTTGGGTGTACAGCCCAATCAAGATCATCAGTAATTATCCAAACGACGTGAAGACCTCCGGTCTTCGACCACCGTCTTCATCCTCGACACATCGTCGAATCAACTATTCAGAATGGGATAACCCCGGTCTTTCTGAATAACTCGCGTATATAATAAATAAGTGTTACACAAACACAACATACGCCTCATTCCAATCCAGAATATTCTTTTATTCAAATATTCTTATACTCTGGGAAAGGTTCCCATTAATTTTATCAAAGATAAATTCTTTAAATTTATTCTTTAATCTTCTTTTGAATATCAATTCAAACCAAATTATGGTTTATCCAAACTAGTCAGGATTAACGAACCTTACTAAGTAATCATTTGTTTTAATTTCCCAATCCCAACCTATTCATCCCATGAAGTAAAACTGGTAATACTTCATATCTAACACCACGGTGTTATCGGTAAATTCAATTACCATTTCACGTTCAAAGCTAATTAAAGATTTAACTATTGCCTGGAGCAAAACTGGTGATACTCCATTCTCGATCATTTCAATCTAATTAAAGATTCATTAAAACTCCACTTGGTTTTTATCCTCCCAAAAATCACTATTAATGATTATTTAACTTGGGAAATCATATCCTGTCTTTAACTGGTTAAAGAACCAATGTCGTTTAAAACACGGTTCACTATAAACCCAAATCCCATTTGATATTAAATACAAGGCTCTGAATAGAAAATATATTGGCTTATATTCAATATCAAATTCTATGACCAACAAATATCTTATTGGAAATAACAATATAAATATATCTTTCAAATTTCCATAACAATATCTGTATAATCACGAAATCCAACATCGAAATATTCCAAATACAATTTCGATTCAAATCCATTCCAATACAATTATTGGAAATTCTAGTTACTTTTAAAACCCCTTTCAAATCCAATTTATTTATTTCAAAAATAAATGGATTATAATTCTAGTTCAAATCTAGTTCATTTCGATAGAAATCTATTTTTATCTTTTCAAATATGGAATATTTCATCCCAATTCTTTCCAAATCATTTCTTATGATTTTACACAAATTATTACTATTTTTAATAATTTTATCAAGGCCCGTACAGTCGATTCCCATCAACGGCCATCGAACTGCGTTTACATCGACCTTTTCCAAATTTGATTTGGACATAATTCCAAATCCAACCGTTAGATTTCAAATATCTAACATTCATTAGAAAGCTCTTTTCGATACGAACCCAACAGTTCTAGTTTTAGGAGAATCCGACGGTCGAATCTCTCGTAACGTCCACTCGAAGTCAACGGTCGAAATTCGCGAACTGCCGCAGCGCGGCGCATTCTATTCAGGCCATTTAATACACATAATATATATAAATATTATATATTTCATCGATTTCCTTTTAAAATTGTGTTTTACAAATCGTTTTAAATTCGTTTTCGTAACGATTTCCACTTCATATTCAATTTTGAATCAAAATTGAATATTCCACATCATCGATATACAAATGATAATATTTTCAAAACGTTATATTTTGAAACCACTTCCTTTTCTACATTCATTTTAAAAACGAATATAATCGATATAAATATCGTTTGCGTCAAAATGGCGCATATCTAACCAACACGGCTTTATTTATTTCAATAACTTCGTTATTCCATTCAACAAATGAATATTTTCTATTCAACAAATGAATTTTCTTTCTATTCAACACATGAATTTTTATTCTATTCAACACATGAATTTTTATTTGATTCAACACATGAATTTTTATTCTATTCAACAAAAGAATTTTTATTCTATTCAAAACATGAATTTTTATTCTATTCAACACATGAATTTTTATTCTATTCAACACATGAATTTTTCTTTTATAATATTCCTTATTTTCCAAATTGGAATGAGGCCGAATCAATTACCATATAATGTTAATTATATGGATTCCCAACATCATATGTATATAATAGCAACGATAAATCATCAACCATCATCCAGAGTGCACCACACAACTGCATAAGCATTAAATATAAATAATTAATGCTTACACAGTCTGTCAACCCATCGACTGACATACAACTAAACAATCGGGATTAGTGTACGTCAAATATCATCCCAACACCCGTGTGGGGTTTCAAATCAAAAAACACAGATTTTATTTGTGCAGTTGGGCGATGTGTAAAATTTATCGTTCCAATCAATATCAGTCAAATGGGTGTACATAAACAAACTGTCTGATTTGTTTATAAATATTTATTTTATATACACATTAAAAAATTTATATTTTTAACTATAAAATATTTATTCAATCCACACAATCAATTTTTCACAACACACCAATCAAACAAACAAGCCATCCATGGTCTGTGGACGACGGGTGTCGGGTGCTGCTAAGCACCGTCCGCATCCTAGTATATATTTCAACTAGAAAATAAATTAAAAGTGAGGAGTTCTCACCTAAAAGCTAAACCAAACGCCGCGACTCTTCATATGCAGAAAATCTTCGTCGTGTTTCCAACGAGGTCTGTTTCACGCGGTATATGTTAAAATAATATTTTTATGCTGCTACTATATAGATAAAAATTCTATTTTTACACCGCTACTGTATAGATAAAAATTCTATTTTTACACTGCTACTATATAGATAAAAATTCTATTTTTATACCGCTACTATATAGATAAAAATTCCAATCATTCTACCGCTAATGGATATATAAAAATTCTAATCTTTCTACCGCTAATGGATATATAAAAATCAAATTTTTATAATATCACTTCATGTATAAAAATTACATTTTTATATCGCTCTTTTCACAAAAATAATCATAACTTTATTCTAGTTATTCATATGTAAAAATCAAAACTTTATCACGATGTTTACTCCATAAAGACCGCATTTTTATTTCTATGAACACACCATAAAAATCAAATCTTTCTTTACGTAAATAAAAATATAATCTTTCCTTTCTAAAGATCATCCCTTTTCCATTTTAAAAATATATTCTTTACCGAAATAAGAATAAATTCTTTTATGCTATAAAAATAAATTCTTTATAGCGATGTTCATCTCATAAAATCATATCTTTATAATGACGCTATATGTTATTAAAAAAATCTCTTCTTTATATTGTTAAAACTCTAATCTTTTTACTGTTAAAATTCTACACTTTTTACTGTTAAAACTCTACTCTTTTTACACATGAATACATATAAAAATCTAATCTTTACAAATTAAAACAGAAAACTCACAATTTCATGGAGTTTTTTGAAGGCGGAGGGGCCCATGGCCATCGGTGGTGGGGCGAAGGGGTGTTGCAATCGATGGGATGTGGTCAGGCGGCAGCGGCAGGCTCTGATGCAGCGACTGTAATGGTTTGAGGGGGCTAGGGCGTTGGATCTTCAATGGGAGAAGGGGGAGGAGGCGATGGGAGGAGGAAGGGGGAGCGACGCCAGGCGGAGGGATGGGCGGCGCTGCCAGGTCGGAGGGCGACAGGAGGAGGGCTTCGACGGTTTTATCCCCCTTTAAAACTGAAATTGAATGGGAGAAAGGTAAAGGAGTGGTTGGGGGGGGGGGTTAAGGGAAAAGAGGGGTTGACTTTTTTATTTTTAATTATATATTTAATTCTCAAAAAGTAACTTTTTATTTTGAACTCTAAATCGAACCCACCGACTGTCGCCCTAGCTAATTACCCCCATTCCGAACACAATGGGATATGTATCGTAAGATGATTCGATCGTTTCGATTAGTTTTCATCAAAATCAAAATATAAATCTATATACTGAATTTGAACGCACACTTCAATTTACCGGGGCCACATACGGAATCTAAAAATTCCCGGAAAATATTTTCTAACTTCGTATTGATGATACGGTCCTAACAAAACCAATTTCTTCAAATTCTGAGACTGTTTGAAAAATGGTCATTTTCTGGTCGATCGAAATTGACTGAAATTGACAAAACATGTTTTACTTCGCCACGCTCACATATTGATTCAGAAAATTATGAATTTTGGAATCTAGCAATAACTTGACATCCCAGATCCAACAAAAGTGGTTTTGTCGAAAACATAGATCGTTTGCAAAATTTCCATTTTTAAGGGCTAAAATTCCATAGCTACTATTCTGAATTTTCAACTGGACGTATCTTTTGATTCCCGCTATGAAATTTTGATTTTTTGGATTCGTTGGAAAGATATTCTCAAATAGATTCAAATATTTTTGGTTTCACTAAAATCCGGTTTATTTTGAATCCTGTACATTCATTTGAACTTTGAAACCGAAATTTCAAACTACCGCGCCATTTTCAATTCCTTTTATAATTAAAAATAAATATTTATATTCTAACGACGATTTATATAAATATATACGTTCTAATTCTGTTCAGAATAAATTTCTCGTCGTTATTATTTAAAATAATTCATTTTAAATATTCAAAATTCACTAAAATTGCCAAAATAAAAATTTTAAATTGCCTCAGATTTCCGGGTTATTACATTTATTTTGAAAAGTTTTCAAAATTTTCGCTCGGAAAAAGACTAAGGAAATTTTCTATTTAGCTTGGTGTAAAACTTGGATTTTGAAAAACCGATTTTTTTCTTATCCAAAAATCCCAATCTATCGAAACTTGATTGGCTTGTCTTGTATCTTGCAGAAAAGAAAAGGATATAAAATATATCAGAGCTCAAAAAATATCTCACAGTAGAATGGAATAAAATATAATCAAATATAGCTTTACCATAGTAATAATACTGCCTAACTAGTATCCAAAGCTATCATATCTCTTCCATAAACCTAACATGCGAGTGTGTTATGAGGAGGGGGTCAGAACACAAGTTCTAATGACTGAACTAAATTACACATTCTGAAATAACCATACATGTACTGTTCAGTTATGTTTCTTGTTTATTAGGTTAGTTTGGGTTAAGAGCACTCAAGGCTTTACACACACATCGTACCCATCTACTATCCAGTAGATTAACCTAATATTGCATATATGTAATTACCACCTACCTTTCACGCACGGTCTTCGCCGTTACACCACGGAAGCATTTGTAATTCTCATCCTACGCCGAACGACGTACAGATCTCCATATTACCGCGCCATGTTCTGCACAGATGTACCAACGCCATGCTACGTAAGCGTACAGACTTCCATATATGAAATCCTCAGTTGAATCTAGTCTCGACACGGTGTAATTCCCTAACGTCTATGATACACCACCCGGTGCGGCGTGCATGTATCCGGATCCTTACATGTATGTACTATCTATTGTACCCCTAGTTGCGCAATAGGGCTGCATCTGAATGCACGGAAGTCAGTCATGAGCTTTTCCATATCAGTATAGGTCTAATAAAGAGGCCTAAAGTACAAATATCTAAACTATGGTCTGCATTTCTACGGTGGCTATGGTCGCACCTCGACCCCTCCCTCAACTGGTGAAAGACTACATCAAGAGCCAATTGATGCGCCCATAGCAAACAATCAACGTCTAAATTGGCGTGTCCCGCAACCCAAGTCTCTATAGTGAAAGATCGTGGTCTGTAGGTTTAGCTCTAGTCTTTTCGCGCCATACTGACTGCCGATGACAGGTATCCGATGATTACTATCCCGTGTTGGTCATGACCCAGCCTGTCTGTAGGTAAAATCGTCAAATCATCCAACGCCATCCAACAACCTTTTGACTGCCAAACTACTGTTGTAGTCAAGGTATACCCACTGGATGGTTTCATGCAGACCCAACCTTTGCAAGTATAGCCTGAGCGCTGCTATCACATAAAGGACCACCATGAAGTACCCTACCATATCCCTCGAATGTTGCGTGCCTCCCTCTGGTCCCATGGAGCCAGCATGTAGAATATCAACAGAATAACAAGCATAATAATTAGATGCACGTGCTCCCCTCGTGCTTCTGGACACCACGATAATCTACCCCGTTGGGTTCTTCACCTTCATACGTGCAGACTGGTCCAAGCGCATTATGCTAACATGTTATTAAACCTATGTATAAACGTTTAATTAAGCGCTTTCTCTATCTCATCAGATTTCCAATTAACTTGGCTATTTCCCAACATATTAACTTTTTATTCTAGTTACCAAGCTTACTCCGAGCCCCTTTTATCTCTAAGGAATGGACCCCTCTCGCTTACTAATTCAGTTATATAACTTAACCCATTTAAGTTCATTAATAAGCCTATAACATGTTATTCCCTAGATTGTAATTAACGAAAGTTATCTACAATCTTTTTACCTTATTACCATGTCATTCATTGTCCAATTTCAAGTTTTCAGGTTACAATAACATGTTCTACTTAATGTATAATTAAGTATATCTTATCCCTATTCACATGTTTTCTATTAACATGTTGCATTAATATATATAAGATGAAACATAACTTATTTCATTCCATAAGTCTACCTCATTCTTTCTTATTTAATCATAACCTCATCTTACACTATCATTACAACTTGTTGTTGTTTACTTATTAACTTAGTTCTCTTAACTAAGGTTTATTGATAATTTCCATTCCACTTATTATAACTTATGTTATAAATTCCTACTTGTCCCTTGGACTAGCCAACCTATTATATTCCATTCTCAGTCATATAATTAGTTATATTCCCCATTCATCACATTTTATTTTTTTCTTTAATGTTAACAAAACTCTTACTGTTGTAACTTTTATCTTTTTACTGTCTTGTAAATTTTTACACATATCATTTATTTCCATTGAATACATATATATTTATATATTTTTAGGCACCAGACCCCTCACATTAAATTGACCACTTGTAGATGCTGGATTTGCCAGGTGGCTCCGGGAAGGCTTCTATCACAAGTTGAACTTAACCTCGTGTCTTAATGCAGTTACCTACAATTTCAATTACTGTAAATTTTACATGCAATTTAGGCTTTTTCATTATTCCTAAATTTTCTGTAATTCTATTTACAATCTCTTGTCATGATAACACTCTTAAGAAAATATTCATGTAAAGTGTAAATTCCATAATGGTAGTGTTTACAGTAATTCCCAATTCGGACAGATGGTTAATGGAAACATGCTTTATACAACAGAAATTTTCTCAATAGGTTCTACGCAGAATTAATCTCACAATTATTCTTAATTTCACCATAATTTGATTCACAATATCCAGATTGTCATTAACACTATTTTCTGCAACATATTCCCTTTTATCTGTAAATCTCACAAATTCATTATTACAGAGTTTTTTAACAGGTTCAAAGAACAGATCTATACAACAGTAATGTTCTTAGCATAACTGAAAAATAAATTATACCACAATTATCACAATTCACATTTATTTAATATTTTAAGAATGATGACGAGTGTAAATGGTAAATATACCATTATTTGAAAAGGTATAATTTAAATCTACTTACCTAACAACTTTCCAATCCATGAACCTGATCCAGATCTGTTATTTCGTAGTCTTCCTAACTGAGTCTATTATATAAATAACCATGGATTCACAAATATGATACTAAAAGAAGAGGAAAAGAGAGAGAAAGCTATATAAACTAGATTCAAGGACTTACCTCATGCTGATCAAAATTCTGAACACTTATTTGTAGATTTACATTCTTTTATCTTCAAATCTTGAATCAGAATTTCCTAAAACTAAAATTCTAGTTTTCTAAAAAAAAATTGGAGGAAGAAGAGAATGGAACATCCTAGGCAGCATCTAAAAAAAATATGAATTTAGAGTTATGCCCTGCTAGTCTATTTATAGGTGTACAAGAAGGTTTGAGTCATCGGATTTGATCAAACAAAATCCAAACCACATATACAGATAATTACACGTCACAGAAAACGAGTCTGGGCCCGCTCGGGTCGACCGCTAGTTTGACCCGCCCTTGCCTAGGTCGACCCATTGGTCCAGTCGTGTTTTCTAGGATGATGTTTCTGATTTTTAACGTTTTTAATTAACAATGTTTAATTACTTTCTTCGTATGCCTCTCCTAATTTATTTTATTCCTATTATAAATCATGGTTAAGTTTGAATTTCAAATCTATGCGTGTATATACACATACAATCTTTCCATTCCTTGTCCGTTAATTAATGCAATTAATGACGCTTTGTTTTATTCATTTTTATGCACTCTTATTTCAAATGCAGTTGATTTCTTGTCCATTATTCATTTATTATGCATTAACTTCTTTCTGCTCTTATCTTGCACATTTTTTCTCAACATTTGAATTTATACATATATATATATACACACACACACAACTTTGATTTCTATTTCAAAATTCAAACGACATTATACCGTCATTTATTTCTTACCTAATTTCATTGATTGCAGGTTTATTTTGGATTTCTCTTTTACATGTATATATTTTTGCACACACATACGCATATATTTACATATTCATGTATATATATATTTTTATACTTACCTTCATGTATACTTTTCCTTATATGTGCGTTTATACATATTTTCATCTTAGAATATGTATTATTTTATCCGTTCCTTAAAAATAAAAATATGGCGCCAATGGAAATCGAACCTACGACACTCACTTGGGAGAGACGTGTCTTTACCAACAGAGCTAGGTAGGCTTTTGTTAATAAGACTAAAATCAATGGTGGTCATTGTTCTTTTCTTATACCTTCTTTTCATGTTTGTTGTAATATTTTATTTTAAAGATATCTTTTTTTCATCTTAAATACGTTTCTTGCAAACCATAGCTCTAAGTTGATCAAAAAATCGCCATGGACGCAATGATGCTAATTCTGTGACCAAATTCTGAAAGCTTTTCAATTATTTTATTATTTAATTAATAATGCGGGATGTTACATTCTCCCACCCTTAGGAAATTTCGTCTCCGAAATTTGGTAAGGGTAAAATTAAGTAATTCCTTGAATGATTCTCAACCACCATCTATACATCCACTTTTGCAACAATTTGTGCACTTGTGCAAAGTGTAATTCAAGATTATAATATATGAATGAAATGAATACCTAAGTAATACCTTCTACATGAATGAAAATTTTTCTTGAAAATATTTTGAAAACAGTATGCACACGTCTTAAATATACTGGCAATTTCTATATGAATGCAATATTTTGAAATTCAAAATTCCTTTTCTTCTAATTTTTCCTACACTCGTATAGAGCAAGAATGTAGTTTATTCAATTTTTGCATCCAAATCCTACCAAACAACTGTAAATTTGTGAACTATAGAAAAAACTAATTTTCTGAATTTGATTTCTTATGTTATGAAAAGGTGGAAAATAGAAAACTTCACATCTTCCGTTTTTCTTTTATGTACCTTTTCTAACTATACCTAGATTTTTAAGCAACTATTATATAAAGATTCCCTATCTTCCTATCCAAGCACAATTCTCATAAGAAATTTTCTTTGTTATTGATTTTCTTTTCCAACTTACTTTGGAACAATCCAATTTTTTTCCAACTGTTGTGTTTGTTGCTTTATTGGATTTGTTGTTTTCTTTTTAGTTATATCATTACTCCTCTCTTAGCTTATTTAACTTAATCCATTGATGTAAGTTTAATTTTTAAATAAGCCTTCCAATCATTCGACTAAAATCGGAAAACAAGCATTCTATACAGCTATTATCAAGGGCTAAGTATCTTGGTACTATGTCCCCTCTGACAATGAAAAGTCCAAACCAAAGGATCTAAAAACTTACTAACCCATTACCATCTAGTATTCACTACTAGTCTTTGCTGTGTACCGACAGTCTTTTCCAAGCAATAACCTAGGCTCTATAATGCTTACGCATTCTGCGGGAACTTACCTCTATTTCCAAAATTGTCTTTGCTATTTACTTCATAGCCTCAAAATATTTCCCGGCTTCACTAGGTACTAATCCTTTGCCTACTCCATTCTATGATTTTAAATATGTGGTTTGGCTTTCTCATTTCATTTTTCTTCCAAAAATTAAAAGTGTCAAAACTTTATTTTTCCATATTAAAACTTTCCTTTGCCAAACCATGAAAAATATGTCATCCCAAAAAAATGCAAACCATTTTTTTCAAATCACAAAAGCTGGAGTAGACAAGGACGACTACTTTTCTGTCAGTTTCACTACCGTTCATGTTTATAATGTCAGTTCAATAACTTACAACTAGGTGCAAACGTCTACTCTATTTTTAATTCTTACAACTTATTTTGTCCACCCAACAAAATCTTATGTAAAAAATAATTATAAAAAATTATTGGTAAAAGAATAGAGATTTTCGTAATTTTCTTTACCATAAATTTTAGTTTTTAACAAAATGCAGTCTTTTCTATGCTTTGTTATTTAACTCTTTCATATATTATAGTTTAAAATCAGTGAGATATACATGCTCTATAATGTGAACATTTTATGAAAGAATTCATTTTAGACAAAAATTTCACAAGAAATCACTATTTCCAAAATATACCACATTTTTCATCAAAACTCAATATGCACTTTTTGAATATGTTCCTTACATATTTTTTTCGAACTTCAAAATTTTTTCTACACAATTTGGCTAGTACATTTTTTTAAAACTGAAACTTTAATGTCAAAACTTGAAAAACACCATAAACTACAACCCAAAAGCTTTTAAAATTTCAAGTACTTAAAAGTCAACAATGGGGCTAGACTGAAAGTGGGTTTCTATCTTATTTAGAACTCTCTAAATATTGCCACAAAGTCATTTTTCTCAACTATATATACAGTCCTAACCCATTTTCCTTCTTTCATTTTTCTAATTTATAAGGATCAACTGTCAAACCCACTAATCCAAAGCATTAACATATGGCATACATCTTTCTTCATTACCAATTACATTGTACACTCTTTTTTTTCCAAACCACCTAAAGGTCTTCAATTTCCATAATCATTACTTTAGTGTACAAAAATGATTTCCCAACCCGTTGCATAACTTCTCGTCCTATTTAGTGGGTTTCTGTATGGATCTAGGTATATATAATGTGTGTGTATATATATGTATATTAAAAATACGAATACATTCACTCACCATCTATGCAGGAATCCTAAACCCAGGCTCTGATACCAGATGTAACAACCTGGATTCTAACATATCGATTTTTTCTTCCAAAAGTCCCAATCTATTGAAACTCAAGTTGGCTTGTCTAGTATCCTGCAGAAAATATCGAGATACAAAATATATCAGAGCTCAGAAAATATCTCATAGCGGAATGGAATAAAATATAATATAATCAAATATAGTCATACTAAAGTAATAGTACTGTCTAACTAGTATCTAAAGCTATTATATCTCTACCATAAACCTAGCATGCGAGTGTGTTATGAGGAGGGGGTTAGAACACAAGTTCTGGTGACCGGACTAAATTATACGTTCTGAAAAAAGCATACATATACTGTTCAGTTATGTTTCTTGTTTATTAGGTTAGTTTGGGTTAATAGGACTCAAGGCTTTACACACACGTCATACTCATCTACCACCCAGTAAATTAACCTAATATAACATATATGTAGTTGCCCCCAATGTCAAGGTACTTTCCATGGTACCATTCTCGCACAGTCTCCGCCTCCATAGAAGCATTTTTAATTCCCATCCTACGTCGAACTACGTACGGACCTCCATATTACCATGTCACGTTCCGCACAGAAGCCATGCTATGTTAGTGTACGGACTTCCATATCCGAAATCCTCAATCGAATCTAGTCTCGACATAGATTAATGCCCTAACGTCAACGGTACACCACCCGGTGCGGCGTGCATGTATGCGGATCCTTACACGTACGTACTATCTACTGTACCTCGAGTTCCGTAATAGGGTTGCATCTGAATGCACAAAACTCAGTCGGGAGCTTTTCCATATTTTCATAGGTCTACTAAATAGGCCTAAAGTATAGACATCTAAACTATGGTCTGCATTTCTACGGTGGCTATAGTCTCACCTCGACCCCTACCTCAACTAGTGAAAGACTATATAAGAGCTAAGTGAGGTGCCCCAAGCAAACAACATACATCCAAATTGTCGTGTCCCACAACCAAAGTCTCGATAGTGAAAGAACAGTGGTATGTGGTTTAGCTTTAGTCTTTCTGTGTCACACTGACTACCGATGATAGGCATCCAACGATAACTATCCTATATTGGCCGTGACCCAGCTTGTCTGTAGGCAAAATCATCGAATCACCTAACACCATCCAACAGACTTTTGACTGCCAAACTACCACTGTTGTCAAGGTATACCCAATGGGTGGTTTCGCGTAGACCAAACCTCTGCGAGTACAGCCTGAGCGCTACCACTGCACAAAGGATAACCACGGAGTACCTTACCATGTCCATCGGAAGCTGTGTGCCTCCTTCTAGTCCTATAGAGCTAGCAAGCAGAATATCAGCAGAATGACAAGCAAGATAATTATATGGGCGTGCTCCCCTCATACCTTTAGACACCACGATGATTTATCTCGTTGGGTTCTTCACCTTCGGACGCATGGACTGGTCCAAGCGCATCACTCTAACGTGTCATTAGAACCTATGTCTTAACATTTAATTACGCGCTTGCTCTATCCCATCAGATTTCCAATTAACTTGGTTATTTCCAACCATATTAACTTTTTATTCTAGTTACCAAGTTTTCTCCGAGCCCCTTTTATCTCTTAGGAATGGACCCTTCTCGCTTATTAATTTAGTTGTATATCTTAAGTCATTGAAGTTCAGTAATAATCCCATAAGATGTTATTCCCTAGATTATAATTAGCGAAAGTAATCTACGATCTTTTTACATTATTACCATGTCATTCATTTTCCAATTTTTGGTTTTTAGGTTAAAATAACATGTTATACTTAATGTATAATTAAGTATATCTTATCCCCATTCACATGTTTTCTATTAACATGTCGCATTAATACATATGATTAAATATAACTTATTTCATTCCATAAGTCTACCTAATTCTTTCTTATTTAATCATAACCTCGTCTTACACTGTCATTACAACTTGTTGTTGTTTACTTATTTACTTAGTTCTCTCAACTAAGGTTTAATAATAAGTTTCTTGTCCACTTATTATAACTTATGTTATAAATTCCTACTTGTCCTTAGGACAAGCCTACCTATTATATTCCATTCTCATTCATATAATCAGTTATAATAGGTTATATTCCCCGTTCATCACATTTTATTTGGTTCTTTAATGTTAACTAAACTCTTACTATTGTAACTTTTATCTCTTCACTGTCTTGTAAATTTTTACACATATCATTCATTTCTGTTGCATACATATATTTTTATATGTGTTTTGGAACCAACCCCCTTAAAGTAAGTTGACCACTTGTGGATGCTGGATTTGCCGGGCGGTTCCATTCCTAAATTTTCTGTGATTCTATTACACCCTCTTGTCATAATAATACTCTTAAGAAAATATTCATGTATAGTGTAAATACCATAATTACAATGTTTATAGTAATTCCCAATTCAGATAGAAAGTTAATGGAAAAAGGCTTTGTACAATAGAAATGTTCTCAATTGGTTCCACGCAGAATTAATCTCACAATTATTCCCAATTTCACTGTAATTTGATTCACAATTTTCTAATTGTCATTAACACTATTATCTGCAACTTATTCCCTTTTATTTGTAAATCTCGCAAACTCATTATTACAACAATTTTTAACAGGTTCAAAGAATAGATCTATATAACAGTAATATTCTTAACATAACTGAAAAATGAATTATACCATAATTATCACAATCCACATTTATTTAATGTGTTAAGAATGATGGGGAATGTAAATGGTAAATATACCATTATTTATAAAGGTATAATTTAAATCCACTCACCTAACAGTTTTCCCATCCACGAATCTGATTCAGATCTATTATTCCATTGTCTTCCTAACTGAATCTATTATCCAACTAACCATGGATTCACAAATCTGGTACTAAAAGAAGAGGAAAAGAGAGGGAAACCTATATAAACTAGATTCAAGGACTTACCTCATGCTGATCAAAATTTTGAACATTTATTTGTAGATTTACATGCTTTTATCTTCAAGTCTTGAATCAGAATTTCCTAAAACTAATATTCTAATTTCATGAAAAGATCTGGAGGATGAAAGGAATGGCAGAGCCTAGGCAGCATCCCAGAAA
The DNA here is from genome assembly GCA_030737875.1 of Allium sativum. Classification (NCBI taxonomy): domain Eukaryota; kingdom Viridiplantae; phylum Streptophyta; class Magnoliopsida; order Asparagales; family Amaryllidaceae; genus Allium; species Allium sativum. The sequence goes on along the minus strand of CM060921.1, from coordinate 137,985,306 downwards.
TATGAGTTTAGAGCTAGGCCCTGCAAATCTATTTATAGGTGTACAAGAAGGTTCGAACCATCGGATTTGATCAAACAAAATCCAAACGGCACATACAGATAATTACACATCACAGAAAACGAGTGTAGGCCCGCTCGAGTCGAACCCTGGGTCGACCCGCCCTTGCCTGGATCGACCCATAGGTCAACCCAGCCACCCAGCCTAGCGTGGGTCGACCCATCCGGGTCCAGGCTTTTTTCTACGACGTTGTTAGGATTTTTAACGTTTTTAATTAACAATGTTTGATTGCTTTCTTCGTATGCCTCTCCTGATTTATTTTATTCCTATTATAAATCATGGTTAAGTTTTAATTTCAAATCTATGCGTGTATATACGCATACAATCTTTCCATTCCTTGTCCGTTAATTAATGCAATTAATGATGCTTTGTTTTATTATTTTTTATGCATTCTTATTTCAAATGCAACTAATTTCTTGTCCATTATTATTTATTACGCATTAACTTTCTGCTCTTATCTTGCACATTTTTTCTCAACATTTGAATATATATATATATATATATATATATATATATATATATGTATGTATGTATGTATGTATATGTATATACACACGCACAACTTTTATTTCTATTTCAAAATTCAAACGGCGTTATACCATCATTTATTTCTTACCTAATTTCATTGATTGCAGGTTTATTTTGGATTTCTCTTTTATATGTACATATTTTTGCACACATACGCATATATTTACATATTCATGTATATATATATTTATACTCACCTTTATGTATAATTTTCCTTATACATGCATTTATACATATTTTCCTCTTATAATATGTATTATTTTAGTCGTTCCTTTAAAATAAAAATATGGCGCCAGCGGGACTCAAACCTGCGTCACTCACTTGGGATAGACATGTCTTTACCAATTGAGCTATGTAAGATTTTGTTAACAAGACTAAAATCAATGGTGGTCATTGTTCTTTTCTTATACCTTCTTTTTATGTTTGTTGTAATATTTTATTTTGAAGATGTCTTTTTCATCTTAAATCTATTTCTTACAAACCATAGGTCTAAATTGATCAGAAAATCGCCATGGACGCAACGACGCTAATTCCGTGACCAAATTCTGAAAGCTTTTCAAATTTTATTTTATTATTTAATTAAATGCAGGGTGTTACACTTGAGGTATTTGATTTCATGAATCGTTCATATTGCTTGTCAGCTAGTTAAGGGAAAAATCCATTCAATTTATTATAGATTTCTAGCTGAGTTTACCTTTCGAGAATTCATGTTGTGTAGTCGCAGCATTTTGTTGAGACTACTTTGAATCGTTGGAGACGTTTCAGAGTTTGATTACGGTCTGCGATACCTCCACGATGAGGATAAGTATTTTTTGGATTCGCGTCAAATCTCAAGAGATGACGCTGGACAATTAATAGTTTAATCCGACCACTATGTGGTTAAGGTTTAGCCTTTTCCCGTGGCCCATTTAATAGTTGACCATTTAGCATTATACCTAGAGTGGTCAACTAGCTGACGAGTTTTGGTACAACTTGAACTTAGGACTCGACTGTAAAAGCTGCGTCCAAATTTCCCTCTTTAAACCTCTTTCTTTCATACTTCCTCATCTAGCCGAATCATATCTCTATTCTTCTTCTCTTTCTTTGTTGTCGCCTCATCTCCTCCTATTTTGTGCTAGTTTGCACATTAAATCTTGCCCCACTAGTACTGCAAAATCTATACCTAATTTCTTCTCTCCAATTATTTCTCGGCCCATAATACCCGCTTGCACTATTTGATCTTTCTCATGCCATTTAAATCTCATTATTAGGAGAGACCATTTGGTTGGATCGGATTGAGAATAAGGTTTCATCGCTTTAGGGTTAAGAGAATTAGCAGTGCCAATTGGACTTGGACTGGTCCATTACTTCGAAGTCTTTGAGTAGGGTTGTTGTTTATGCTTCATCTGCCTTTGCTGTTTCCTATTGGAATAGGTTTTTGACGAAGGTAATCATCGTTTCGGAGGTGAAGGTTGAGCTATCTTTGGATGGTATTTTGTAGGAGATCTCGATGAGATTTTAGAGGCATCCATGTTGTATCCAGACTTGAATAGTCATTGGTTTGGCTGGCTTTGAAGATTTTGCAATAGGTGAAACAACCTGAACTTCCCAACCAGCCTAAACCGAACAAGAAAATGGATTGCTTTGATAACACGACGCATCGGAACATAGAACAATATAATTTTTCATTGCTATTACAACAATTTACATCAGAGTACAAATAAATACACAACGGAAAAATAAATATCAGAGAATAAGTTACAACAACGCAAAGGAAATAATTGTTGTATATAACGGTGTTGTATACAAAATTATATGATTTTTATTTGATGATAACAACCAAATAAATATTATTATTAATGTGTTTCAAATCGTACTGTTATTCTACATCACATACAAGAATATTATATTTACATTTAAATAGAATACGATTGTATAGATATTCATATTTTCTTATAGTATTTTATTGAAATACAAATATAATATTTCAAACACTCAAACAGTACTATTACTTACAACTCCACTATTTAATCACTTCACAGATTTTGTACTTGTAAATACACAGTATACGATAAACAAATTTTGTTTAACAACAATAAAATAATATTTTATTTCAAACAATTGTTTATTACAAATAAACAGTACAATCTCTTTACTACAACTCTCACACTCAGTACATTTTGCATCTACACATACATTCACTCAGTTACACATTGACACATACAGACTTATATACATTCACACACACTGTTTTTTTTTCACTGTCTTCTGTCTTTCATCTTTTGTCTTCACAGCATTCTTCAGTCAGTCCAGTCTTCATACCTGTCATATACAGAAACACACACACAGTACATGGAACGGAAATAATATTCAAAATTCATGCAAATATAAATTTTTATTTTAAAATTTTATTTGCCTCAGTTTTCTGGTGTGTTTCTCATCATTTTTCATGACTTGATTTGATTCATCTGTGTCTAGGTAGACAGTTTGTATATGTACAGGGACAGGAAATTTTCTGATCGACCGCATATACACACGTGTATAGATATACACGTATGCACTGCCTCGCCAATCAGTGTGCAACTGAGGAGTAGCCACATGGACCATCTCGACTCAGTGCACAAGTGAAAACAACTCAATGAAAAGTCAACAGCAAGTCCAAGGATCGAGCAACAAAGTCAACACAACTCAATTATGGTTCAAACCAAAGCAACATGTAAGTGGTCGAGTCATGTAACATTCAACAAGCCAGCAAATTAAAAATAAAAGGTCAAAGTGCACAAAAGAATGGACAAACAAACATGATCACATTCAGATCAAGTGAAAAAGCATGGGAGTATACAAGTATGGATGAGGCAGCAGCATACTCCAAATGAAGGAGCATATATACACAGTGGAAAATGCAATTATAGCAACAAGCATGTACGATACATGTATGGGTATATATGTGTGCTCAAGCATATAAAGTAGTGCATATAATATTGAAGAAAGTCAGGATGATGCTCTAAATTTCTATGGGTACGAGAATCAGTTATATCTACATAGCTAGCATGAACAAGTTTCAAGCTGAAGTCAGTGTGGATCTCGTGCCAACTGTGTGCTCAAACCAGATGATCAAAACTGAAAACAGATTCTTAGGTGGTGCTCACAGTGTGTCATGAATACATGTATGAAGTTTTTACATGGTCGAAGTCTCGAAGATACAAGTGCAGAAATGGAGTGGGTCTCATGGCGCGGGAGAACACTCATTTTATAACAGTGATATGCACAAACCAAGACACAAATACAAAGCAGACCCAAGCATGGACAGATTAGTACACAATCAACATAGAAATCATAGCAGCAGTTTTATAATGGTCGAGCAAAGCATGCTCATGGCACAAGGCAGCAGCAAATTCAAGTGTTTGAATGCAACTCCACATGCATAAAGTCAAAATGATCAGTTCAGCATGATTCAAGACAATGGCGATAACGTAAAAACAGTTCAAAGGCATCAGCATAATGTTCAATCTCAAGTGCAACTACACAAAGTTTTAAGAATGCCAAAGCTTATGCTCAAATGCTAGTTCATGCAAGGTGCAAGTGGGATCAAATTAGGCAGATTTGCAATGTGTGAATCAAATGCAGTCTTCATTTTCGGCAAGTGAAAAATTTCCTGGAATTGCAGAAGGCAAGAATTTTTTTTTGAATCAATCAATGCAATGCAATGAAGAACTCAAGAAAATATGAATCAAGTATCAAAAAAATGTGCTCAAGTTCATTCATGCATGGGAAATTAAAGATTGGATTTAATCATTTATGAAATGGTGAATCAGCAAAAATCATACTTGAAAATATTCTGCAATTATCAGCTTCCAGAAATATTCATGATATAACAACAACATATTTGGCAAGAAACCATTCAAAAATTCACAGTGATTTTGGATTCTTTTTTTGGCAAGTTTAAAATGAGTTTTTGGCAAATGGAAACATATCAGAAAATCACACAAATATGAATTCAATCAAGTCCAAACATATCTCGCATGCTTTAAGCCGAAGAGAATCAATTTGGGAAAGGTTTTAATCTCGGCAAATTTCAAAATTCAATCAAGGGAACAATATCCATATTCATCAAGTCATTTGTACACGCAAGAAACCATTTTTATCCAAATTTATCAAAATAGGAAACGACACAAGGAGTCAGCCAAGTCATATTTCACGAAATCAGAGTTATCTTAGGGTTTCGATTACCCTGTATATTTTCTACACACAGATTCATCATTGGCAGAGAGAGAGCATCGATCGAAATCACAAACAATTTGAATCGAAACAAAAAAGAATCAAAACCGCAATCAACTCAGACAAAAGAGAATTCAAATCAATATTACATACCAGAGTTTCAATCGCAACAAAACCCCCAAATCAGTGAATAAGAAGCATCTGAAAGCAACAACAATTCGAAGGCGTAGAGAATCATTTCCAAGTAGCAATCGAATTGCTTTGGGAATTTTGTGAAAACCCTAGTTCGATTTGATGCCACCGCCTTTTTTCCGAGAACAAAAGTAAATGGGGCAAAGAAGATGTGGTGCACTAAAATGCAAATGGGCCAGCCTATATTCACTTGTTTAAAGGGAGAAACAATCTCTACTTAAAATAGGGTTTTATTGTTTATTTTATTTTGTACTGTTTTATTTTGAATTGTAATCGATCAATCGGTTTCTAGAATTCTGTAAAAATCTAGAGGAATCTAGTTAGGGTTTAACTAGCAGTTGACAGAGTCTGTAAAATCTGGGTTACTATTTACGGGGTCGTAATCAGGGAGAATCTGATCGAGGGGATAATGGTCAGTCTAGGTTTTGAGCGTAGGGTTAGAATAGGAGCAAGGTTTGCGAGTGTACATGGTCTTGTATGCGGGATCTGTTCTATCACCTAGTAGAAACCTTAGAAATGCAGTAGTAGGCAGGATTTTGCTGAAGCTGGATATATCTGTGTGTGATTTATTTTCTACATTTCTGTTTCTGCTATATTCTGTGATCTGTTTATTATTATATATCTCGTTAGATTTTTAATTCAGTCAGAAACTGTGATAAACCCTATTCACCCCCCTCTAGGGTTAATCTAGATCCAACAAGTGGTATCAGAGCAGGTAGTCTCTTTAACTCTAGAGTAATGGTGATCCCTAGGTGTCAGTCCATAGAGAGTCAGTCCAGTCGTATTCCATCTATTTTTAATGGTACAGATTTTTTAAATTGGAAAATAAAGATGAAAATTTATATAAAATCTGTTCATATTAAATATTGGAATATTATTATTAATGGAGTAGATTTTTCAGATAAAAGGAATATTGTTATCAATACTCATGCTATGGACATTATTTATTCTTATCTCAGTATTGATCAAGTTAAGCTTATCTCTCATTGTTTATCTGCATAGGAAATCTGGAAAACTCTCAATGCACTGTATGGACAAAAAGTTGACAACTGCTCAAAACCTGCAAAGATCAACCCAGATTCAAATTTATGCTTAACAGATCTTACAGATGATAATTCAGATGGATCAACTGATTGAGACTCAACAGACAATGAAGTAGAAAATTTCTCTTATGAAGATCTAGTTTATTTTTGTGCTGATCTAACTAAGTCTGTTGATAAACTCCAATGTAAAAACAAATTTCTGAAATCTAAGAATTCTGAGTTGACCAGCAAAATTGTTGATTTGGAATCACAACTTGAATATTTTAATAATCCTTCAAATTCAGATTGCAATAATTGTTTGAATTTGGAAACTAATCTTGTTCACCTCAATAAAAATATTCAAATATTTGAAAAGGAAATTCTGATCTTAAAAGAAAAGAAGATTGAGTTGTCAAATTTGAATTATTTTCTACCAAAGGAATTTGAAATTTTTAAGACTGATATATATTCCAAATTTGAAATTGCTGAAAAGGAGAATGGGTTGAAATCTGAGTTGATTTTGAAAGAACTCGAAAACGAGATTGAAAAATCCAAGAAATTTGAGTTTGAAAAATAAAAACGTTTTGAATCTGAAATTTCTGAGTCCCAAGTCAGAATTGAATTACTTGAATCTGAAAATTTGGTTTTGAAACAATATGATGCTAAAAGGAAGATAACTAATAACCACTATTCAAATCTAATAAAAGAGAACGGGGGTCTTTAATTCAAAATTCTACAACTAGAGTCAACTTTGGTTAAATTTTCTAATGGAGAAAAATCTTTAAATATGTTGTTGAAAAACCAATTTTCTGCTAGAAATAAATGTGGATTCAGATTTGAGAAAAATAATGTTTTTGAAAATCAAAACTCAAATGATTTTAAAAATCCTTTAAACTGCTTTGAAAAGAATCGATATGAAAATTCAAACTCTGATAATCGCAAAGGATTTTTGAATCATAAACGTGATATGAAATTGTTTTATAATAATCCAGTTGAACAATTCTGGATCCCAAAAATAAATAAAACAAACTTCATGAAATTCAAACAGATTTGGGTTCCAAAGGGTACGAAGATAGATTCGAATGGATTATTATACAAACACGTTTGGGTACCAAAACGTACGAATATAACTATGAGTGGTTTTACTACTTTTGTTAGACCACTCGATCCCTTCATTTGCTAGGTACCAGTGGAGGCTAAGGAACCACTGTGCAAAAAGAAATTTGAAATCAAGCCGAGTTATACTTCTGTATTCTTTACAGTTCCTTGGCCAAGATTTGTTGAGTTAGAGATTCTGATTTACATTGGACTCTGGTATGATCTCTAAACTCACCTTTGTAAATATTCTCTGTTTTTATTTTCTTTGTTTATTTCTCTCTGTCCCTTCTGTTTATTTTTTTTATTTTTATTTTTATTTTTTTGTTTTGATTTATCACTGCTACATCTTTGTAACTTCCTGGACTTTCTTAACTTCAAATTGCAATACTCAAGATCTTCTTGAGATTTGCTTTATTTAAATAGAACTCTTATGTTATAATCTTCTTAGATCTTGAATTTTAACTTTGTAAATATCTGCAATTGTTGTGAAGTTTATTTTTTGATTTTTGAATTCTTAACAGTGCTGAAGCATTAATATCATATCTTGAACACTGTTATTTTGAATTCTAATTTTTTTGAAGATCTGAATATTTAATGAAATTCCACACACCTCTGCTGTTTTGAGTTTCTTCTGATTCATTTTAGGAAGGCATGAAATAACATGCTCATTACAACACTCGACTATTTATCAGTTGTGAAAATTTCATTGATTTTTAGATTGGCTTGGATATTTTTGAATTGTCTTGAATCTCAGTGATACATCTTGAAATTCATCTTGTATTCGTGATCAGTATGGTTGAAATTTGTTTATTTGAAATTATATAAAAATCTTGATATTTTGAATATCACACACCACTTAAATTTCAAATTATCAAACTTGTGTGAATAATTCATTATATCTCAAACTTGACATGGTTTCAAGTGATTTCAAATAAATTAATTTTAATTTTTTTTGGATCATGAATACCTTTCAGACTTGATGTAAATGATCTGAAATTTCTCTTGTGATTGTGAGAGATAATTTTTGAAAATTCTTTGAAAAGATGGTCTTAAATCTCTCTATTATTTCATGGTTATTTGATATAAATATTTGTTTGTTTAAAATTATTTGAAATTATTGGTTTATTGAATCTCACATATATCTTGAATCTAAAATTAATAATCTGGTGTGATTGATTCACTGAATCTTGAGAGTTTCATATTCCTCAAATGATTTCAAATTAACAATATCTTTAATCATTGGATCATGAATCATCTTATGTGACCATCGTCTTGACTTGTCTGCTTTAAACTAATATCTTATGCTGCTCTGATATTGTTTTTTGAAAAGTATGTTAGAAATTGCTTGTTCATGATCTGTTTGCTGCTCTGATACTCTTCTTCAAATAACTCCCTATTCTTATCTGCAGTTCTGATAAATATGCCAAATTTGTTAATTTTGTCTAGGTGGGCCTTGTGATTAAAATTTGTTAATAAGGACACCAATTGGTATCAGAAGTGCTGAATTTTTTTTGTACATATATTTTTTTCCACTTGTTTCTTGTAAATCTTTCATTTCCCTCTTGTAATTATTTTTCGATTTTAAAATTATTTATTGATTATTCATTCAGAAATTGAAATCAATATCCAAATTAAACTGTATTTGTAATTCATCAAAATTATTAATAGATTTTGAAATTGTGATGAATTGTGACTGCAGTATATTTCACAACAAGAGGAGATTCTATTTAGATTTTAATGATGGTTGAACATATGTTATAATATCTTTGAACTGGCGACTATTTCACGACCATCTTCATTCTCTACCATTATTCTGCCATCCATCATGTTTTTTATATTAATGTTGAGAGTTTTTTTTTTTAAAAAAATATCTTTTTGAATAAAACAGTGAAAATATTTGTGATGGAATTGTGGTTATGTTATTATTCAGAATTAGTGAAAATTGAATTTTTTTCAATGATCTCGGTACAGTCGATCATATTTCATAATATTATTAATTTAGAAATTTATTTCATAGTCCATTTCTGTACCAACCGCATTTCTATCATTCATACTGGCTTTATATACCGAGGAGTTTTTCTATTTTGAAGCTGAAAATAATAAATATAATTAATACATAAGTGTGTCTCTAACCTCATTTAAAAATCCAAGCTCTGGTCATGCACGGGTATGAGACAACTTATAATTTAAGCTGCGACTGACCTCATTTAAAAATCCAAGCTCTGGTTATGCGTGGTCAGTGTGCTCTTAAATAAAATAAAAAGAAAAATGTGCTAAATAGAAATTAATTTGAAATTCTCCTTGGTGTGTAAAAACCAGTCTATCAATCCATATTCTATTATGTGAAATATGTTGAAATTTTATGACGTATTATGATTTGTTAATTGATAGCTATTTGTATTTGAGAATATTCGATTTTGTCACTTAAATTGAATTAATAATTATAGTCCAAATTCCATCACTGTTTTTGAACCTCATTTTTATAAAAATTCTTTAGAAAATAATCGGAACTCATTTTTTAACTCTCCCCATTTTATATAAAATTCATCGTAAATCCGTCATTCTCTACAATGTGAAATATGCCACCTGTTCTCAGAATATTATGATTTTTGTTTGACTGATTGAGATTTATGATGACCGTTCTTCCTCTTAAGCTGAAATTATATTTTTAGTCGTTTTTCATCTGTATTTTAAACTTTGTATCCTTTTGATGATAACAAAAGGGGGAGAATGGATTAGATTTTGATTTATGAGTGAATATTTTATAAAGAATGGATTAGATTTTGATTTTTGAGTGAATATTTTATAAATATTTTTAATTTTGATTTTTTTTTTAAATTCATTCACTTCACTCGTTCACAGTTATAGGGGGAGTTCTCTGTTGTAGGGGGAGCTAGTAAATAGGGGGAGTTTAAGATTCATTGTCAAACACATTTATTGTGCTCAAAATCTTTTATTTGTTTGTCATCATCAAAAGGGGGAGATTGTTGTATATAATGGTGTTGTATACACAATTATATGATTTTTGTTTGATGATAACAACCAAATAAATATTATTATTAATGTGTTTGAAATCGTACTGTTATTCTACATCACATACAGGAATATTATATTTATATTTAAATAGAATACGATTGTATAGATATTCATATTTTCTTACAGTATTTTATTGAAATATAAATATAATATTTCAAACATTCGAATAGTACAATTATTTACAACTCCACTTTTTAATCACTTCACAAATTTTGTACTTGTAAATGCACAGTATATGATAAACAAATTTTGTTTGACGACAATAAAATAATATTTTATTTCAAATAATTTGTTTATTACAAATAAATAGTACAATCTCTTCACTACAACTCTCACACTCAGTACATTTTGCATCTACACATACATTCACTCAGTTACACATTGACACATATATACTTATATACATTCACACACACTATTTTTTTCATTGTCTTCTTTCTTTCATCTTTTGTCTTCATAGCATTCTTTAGTCAGTCTAGTCTTCATACCTGTCACATACAGAAACACACACACACACACACACACAGAGTATATGGAACAGAAATAATATTCAAAACTCATGCAAATATAAATTTTAATTTTAAAATTATATTTGCCTCAGTTTTCTGGTGTGTTTCTAGTCATTTTTCATGACTTGATCTGATTCATCTATGTCTAGGCAGACAGTTTGTATATGTATAGGGACAGGAAATTTTCTGATCGGCTGCATATACACATGTGTATAGATATACACGTGTGCACTGCCTCGCCAATCAGTATGCAACTGTGGAGTAGCCACATGGACCATCTCGACTCAGTGCACATGTGAAAACAACTCAATTAAAAGTCAACATCAAGTTCAAGGATCGAGCAACAAAGTCAACACAGCTCAAATATGGTTCAAACCAAAGCAACATGTAAGTGGTCGAGTCATGTAACATTCAACAAGCCAGCAAATTAAAAATAAAAGGTCAAAGTGCACAAAAGAATGGACAAACAAACATGATCACATTCAGATCAAGTGAAAAAGCATGGGAGTATACAAGTATGGATGAGGCAGCAGCATACTCCAAATGAAGGAGCATATATACACAGTGGAAAATGCAAATATAGCAACAAGCATGTACGATACATGTATGGGTATATATGTGTGCTCAAGCATATAAAGTAGTGCATATAATATTGAAGAAAGTCAGGATGATGCTCTAAATTTCTATGGGTACGAGAATCAGTTATATCTACATAGCTAACATGAACAAGTTTCAAGCTGAAGTCAGTGTGGATCTCGTGCCAACTGTGTGCTCAAACCAGATGATCAAAACTGAAAACAGATTGTTAGGTGGTGCTCACAGTGTGTTATGAATACATGTATGAAGTTTTTACATGGTCGAAGTATCGAAGATACAAGTGCAGAAATGGAGTGGGTCTCATGTCGCGGGAGAACACTCATTTTATAACAGTGATATGCATAAACCAAGACTCAAATACAAAGCAGACTCAAGCATGGGCAGATTAGTACACAATCAACATAGAAATCATAGCAGCAGTTTTATAATGGTCGAGCAAAGCATGCTCATGGCACAAGGCAGCAGCAAATTCAAGTGTTTGAATGCAACTCCATACGCATAAAGTCAAAATGATCAGTTCAGCATGATTCAAGACAATGGCGACAACGTAAAAACAGTTCAAAGGCATCAGCATAATGTTCAATCTCAAGTGCAACTATACAAAGTTTCAAAGTGAATCCAAGTGTACATGCCAAAGTTTCAGGAATGCCAAAGCTTATGCTCAAATGCTAGTTCATGTAAGGTGCAAGTGGGATCAAATTAGGTAGATTTGCAATGTGTGAATCAAATGCAGTTTTCGTTTTCAGCAAGTGAAATATTTTCTGGAATTTTAGAAGGCAAGAATTTTTTTTCTGAATCAATCAATGCAATGCAGAACTCAAGAAAATATGAATCAAGTATCAAAACAATGTGCTCAAGTTCATTCATGCATGGGAAATTAAAGATTGGATTTAATCATTTATGAAATGGTGAATCAGCAAGAATCATACTTGAAAATATTCTGCAATTATCAGCTTCCCAGAAATACCCATGATATAACAACAACATATTTGGCAAGAAACCATTCAAAAATTCACAGTGATTTTGGATTCTTTTTTTGGAAGTTTAAAATCAGTTTTTGGCAAATGGCAACATCTCAGAAAATCACACAAATATGAATTCAATCAAGTCCAAATATATCTCGCATGCTTTAAGCCAAAGAGAATCAATTTGGGAAAGGTTTTAATCTCGGCAAATTCCAAAATTCAATCAAGGGAACGATATCCAAATTCATCACGTCATTTGTACACGTAAGAAACCATTTTTATCCAAGTTTATCAAAATAGGAAACGATACAAGGAATCAACCAAGTCATATTTCACGAAATTAGAGTTATTTTAGGGTTTCGATTACCCTATATATTTTCTACACACAGATTCATCATTGGTGGAGAGAGAGCATCGATCGAAATCACAAACAATTTGAATCGAAACGAAAAAGAATCAAAACCGCAATCAACTCAAACAAAAGAGAATTCAAATCAATATTACATACCATAGTTTCGATCGCAACAAAACCCCAAATCAGTGAATAAGAAGCATCTGAAAGCAACAACAATTCGAAGGCGTAGAGAATCATTTCCATGTAGCAACCGAATTGCTTTGGGGATTTTGTGAAAACCCTAGTTTGATTTGATGCCGCCGTCATTTTTTTTCTAGAGAACAAAAGTAAATGGGGCAAAGAAGATGTGTTGCACTAAAATGCAAATGGGCCGGCCTATATTCACTTGTTTAAAGGGAGAAACAAACTCTATTTAAAATAAGGTTTTATTGTTTGTTTTATTTTGTATTGTTTTATTTTGAATTGTAATCAATCAATCAGTTTCTAGAATTCTGTAAAAATCTAGAGGAATCCAGTTAGGGTTTAGCTGACAGTTGACAGATTCTATAAAATCCGGGTTACTGGTTGCGGGGTCGTAATCAGGGAGAATCTGATCGAGGGGATATCGGTCAGTCTAGGGTTTTGAGCGTAGGGCTATAATATGAGCAGGGTTTGCGAGTGTACATGGTCTTGTATGCGAGATCTGTTCTATCACCCAGTAGAAACCTTAGAAGTGCAGCAGTAGGCAGGGTTTTGCTGAAGCTGTGTATATCTATGTGTGATTTAATTTCTGCATTTCTGTTTCTTCTATATTCTGTGATCTGTTTATTATTATATATCTCGTTAGATTTTTAATTCAGTCAAAAACTGTGATAAACACTATTCAAACCCCTCTAGGGTTAATGTAGATCCAATAATAATATGTATAAATGCAATTCACAGCGAAAATACATCAACTAACACGACTGAAAGAAATACACGGATATAAAGCATTCTAGAGTATAGCTCCCGTCATAAACCAGGATCCTATGAATAGAAAATCTTCAAAACCAAAACTACTAGATGCCCGTGTGGAGAATATGGGGACCCAGGGTTTAGGTGAAAACAATAAACTCCAGGTCAGTTATGGGGCTGGTGTGAGAACTTAAAATAGTTATTAAAATTTGACCTTAAAATAGGTTAAATCATGGAACCACGCTGCGCGCATGACACAGAAAGGGTTTACTCCACATGAATATCAGTTTAAAAATTAAACAACGCAGTGCTTTTTGAAAATTGAAGTTATTATAAGACTCAGGTCTCATCACACAATGCAACACAAACCAACGGATAGAGTTTTACATTATAATAGCCAAACATGCTTGATACGCTTTAAGACTAATATTTTTGATATCATTATAAGTGCATAGTGCATAAAACAACTTCAAATATAAATGTATCAATCCTAGATGGCATAGTACCCCATCCTACTATGTCGCCATAGTATACAACTAAAATCGTAAAATTGCGTATTGGAATTTGGATTTCCATAATGATCCAAGGCATAGGGATCTCTCCTTCTGAATTCAAGGCAATCTAGCACGAGCCTCAGGACTGAAACTCTAGTTAGCCTAGGAGCGACAGGGTCGGTCCACTCTTACGTTTGTGGACTGGCAATTCCTGAACAATATGTTTCCCGGTCCTAACGAACTAAAACCGAGTCAGTACGTCGACCATCTTGGCCTTGTGCGACCATATCCGAGGCGCATCGTTATCCATCATCCACATAAGTAAAATGCCTGTGTTCTATACCTTGCATGACATAACTCCTAGCAAGAATGAAACACATGTCCTCCCTATTGTCCGTCATCCCGTTTTTGACTCATACCGGGATGTGAAGCTCGCGAATTAAGGCTATACACAAAGCTATGCTATATTAAAGCCACGCTTTAATCATCATCCACAAAGCTCTACTTTTCAAGAAAAGCTTTGATCCATGCATCTCAGCATGCCACATTGTCAGTTCATACTATACAACTGATGTCCACCAATATATAACCTCAAGGCTCGTACGTCTTAGAGAAGGGTGTTAAGCTAAGAGAATAAATTCTCCGCCACCAAACAGATATATATATTTAGTAGAGATCAACTAATATAGCACAAACTACGATGTTAGACACACAATCCATTTGCAAGTTCGTTCTGGATTTGAACGAAACCAGAGGCACCTTATTCCTCGTCCTATATGTCCAATACAGGAGAGAGATCCTCACATATCTGGTCGATCTCCAAGTACGTATGGACGATCACCACTTATTACCTCGTCTTGGGTGAACAACCCAGTCGAGACATCAGAAATATCCCAAATGATGTGAAGATCTCTAGTCTTCAACCACCGTCTTCATCTTCAACTTTTAATCGTCATAAATGTTATCCAAAATAGGTTAAACCCGGTCTTTCCGAATAACTCACATATCTTTAAAATCAAATGATAAATAAAGATAACACACGTCTCATTCCAATCCAGAATATTCTTATATTCAAATATTCATTACTCTGGGAAAGGTTCCCATTAATTTTATCAAAGATTATCTCATTTAAACTTATTGTTTAAATCTTCCTTTGGTTATCATTTCAAAAGATCTTAAAATATATTTTCACAACTTAAACCAGATTAAGGTTTATAAAACTAGTCTAGATTATCGAGCCTTACTAAAGTAATCATTTATGTTGTTATCCCAATCCCAATATATTCATCCCATGGAGCAAAATTTGTAGTACTTCATATTTAACACCCATTGCGTTATCGGTAAATTTAATTACCACTTAACGTTTTCAATCTAATTAAAGATTCATTAAAACTGCAATTTAGTTTTAATCTCAAAAATCATTACTTAATGATTATTCAACTTTAGGAAATAAATCATGTCTTTAACTGGGTTAAAGAATAACTGCCATTTAAAGCACCGTTCACAATAAACCCAAAATCATCTATCATTTAATATGGAATCTTCACGAAAATCTGAACAATTTATAATCGATATAAATTCCCATACCCGACTAATACTATAAGTGGAATAACGACAAAGCCTTTTAAATTCCATAAATAGTAATTGCCTTCCTTATTAGAAACTCATCTCGATTATTATTAATTAAATTCCATTCAATTCTAATTTAATTAAATAAACTGGGAAAAATTCCTTAAATCTAAATTAAAAGATTTATTCCTTTCAAAACTGGGTTCAAGAATAGTATTATTAAAGATATCATTCACAACAAAATCAAAATCCAATTTGACATTAAATATAAGATTATAAATGGAATTCATGTCGGCTTACATTCAATACCAAATTCTAAAACTAACTGATATCGTTTTAGAATAACAATATCAATATCTTCCAAATTCCTCAACGATATTCGTATAATCACGGAACCCAATATCGAAAATATCCAAAGATAATTTCCATTCCAATATATATGTTGGAAAATTCTGGTCATATTAAAACCATTTTCAAATCCAATTTATTAATCTAAAATCATTGGATTACTACTCTAGTTGTTAACTAGTTAATTCAAATAAAAAATATCTTTCATCTTTTGAAAACTTGGAATATTTCATCCAAAATCTTTCCAAATCATTTATTATGAATTTACATAATTTATTCATATTTTTAATAATTTTATTAAGACCCTTACAGTCGGTTTCCAATATCGATCACCGGACTGCGCCTATAGCGACCTTTTCCAAAACTGATTTGGGATTAAATTAAAAATCTGACTATTGGATTTAAAAAATTCTCATTTTATTGGAAATCTCATTTCATTATGGTTCAAACGGTTCTTGTCTCAGGAGAATCCGATGGTCGGATCTCCCGATACGTCAATTCGAAGTCATCGGTTGACATATCGTGAACTATCACTACGCGACGCGTACTATTCTAGCCCGTATCGATTTATAAATTTTAAATAAATCAAAAACACTTCTAAACTAATTTTATAAATTATATCTCGTTTTAGTCGTTTCTGTTTAAAATCACGTATTTCACTGTACGGTCAATTCTAATAGTATTTTAATGAATATATTTTTTCAAAATTCCTTATATTCAGTTCAAATTTTCTTGACAGTCGTTATAAAAATAAGAAAAGAAAATTTCAAAAAGAAACTCCTTTTAAAATGTTTGCTATATAGCCTAATTGAACTTCACTTTGAAAAGTTACTATTCATTTCAAATTTGAAAACTCCTACATGCCGAAATTAGTTGAAAATTAATTCAAAACCATTCATTAAAGTTACGAATATTCATCTGTATTTTATATCTTTGTGTCCATCAAAATCAAATTTCAATTTTCATCGAATATTATATTAAAAAATATTCATTTTTATTTCAGATTGGAATAACATTAAACCAATATCCATATGAATTCATTTATATGAATTTCATACATTCAACAATAATTGTAAACCATCGAACATTCAATTAACGTTCAATGTGCACTTACATCCGTATAAGACTTAAATAATTATTTAATGCTTATATCGCTCTGTCAATCAAATGATTAACATCGAATCTAAACACTTGGGATTAGCGTAAATCAAATGTCATCCCAATACCCGTGTGGGGTTTTCAACCAATAAATAATCAATTAATAAATTATTTATTCAATCCAATTGATATTAATTAAAAGGGTGAACGTAAACAAGCATTTGACTTGTAATGGATTTTTAATCCGATTTCAACTAGCACAATTAATTTAACATCGTTTTAACATGTTAATTATTTCAAAATCGCATACAAATCACAACATTAATAATCATCCATTCATCCACCTGGTTTGCAAACAACTGTGATGTGAGCTACCATAATTTACGATAATTTAGTCAAACAAAATAAGAATAGACAATCAATATATCTTTTAATATATTTACAATAACATAACAAAATAATTGAGTGAGAGAATTATCACAGTGGTCGTTTTTGAAATCGTTAAATAAAGATTGTTTTAATTAAATTAAACTTTGCGTTTAATTTAATCAAAAATTGTAACTAGCTCCAAATTTCTTTCAGTCAGTTCTACAATGTAGTTCTCGTCGTCTGGTTCCAATGCAAGTCGTTTCGTCAAATTCAGATTCTGTTTGAAGAAGTTACGGGGTTTTAAATTTTAATTACGTAATTAGATTAACTTAGGATAATTAAAAATATAATTAACTAAATAAATTCCTTAACCCACGATTTAAGTTTCTTGTCTCCTTCGTTTCTTCTCTTCCAGGCTCCAAAACAAAAACTTGACCTCGCAACGCTTAACCTCCCCATGCACGCTTCCCAAGGCTGTTGACTCCGATCGAAGTTCACCACAACGATGTCGCTTGCTAGTGCCTCCACCGCCTTGAATTACGGTGAACTCGGAACCTCCAAGAGCCGTGAAATCGGCTTTGAATGGCAGGCTCTTGAGCACGAAATTCGAATGGTTCTTAGCACTAAATTCGATCATAACCGGTCATTATAAAGATCTCAATGAGGTCGTCATTTTTGTAGTTGATCATTTTAGAAACAAACAAATGGATATGGTAAAATTTGGAGAAGAAGGTTGAATGTTTGCAGTCATTGAAAACAAAATGGCGGCGGATGTAAATGGATTTAGGGCTAGGGTATTATAGTACAATAACATTATTATCTAATTCATATTTTACTTATATGTGATGTTTAGCAATCCGAACTCCAATTGAATCCCAACGGCCGTCGCCCCTAACCAAATATCCCGATTACAGACATAATGGAATATGTTTCGTAAGCTGATTTGATCGTTTTGCTCAATTTTTCTCAAAATTAAAATATACATCAATATAACGTTCAATATTGATGTTGAAATAAAGTGAACCAATTTTCAAAAAAAAAAAAGTTCAATATTGATTTTCAACGTGCATTTTAATTTGCCACAACTACATACTGACTCCCAAAATTATGAAATTTGAAATCTAACTATGTTTTACAATTACGGTTCTAACAAAATTTATTTCAATAAATTTGGAGACTGTTTAAAAAATGGCCTTCTAACTAGCTTATTAAATTATAATTGAAATTCAACATGCGTTTAAATCTACTACGCTCACATACGAATTCCAGTTGATTTGGAATTTTAATCATGACAATAATTTGATGTTCCGGATCCAACAAAATTAGTTTCGACGAAAACGGAGGTCGTTTGTAAGATGGCTACTTTTAAGGCCTATGTAATATTATTAAATTCCAAAATTATTCAAATTAATAATAGAATAATTATTATTATCCCATATATATCCAAATGAAATATCATTTAACTATAAACAAACATACTTGGGTTTATAACTCGATATCACAATTTTCTAGTCCAACGGTATTCATTTTACAATAAAAATCCTTTTATTTTATTTAATAAATCGTTTTAATTTATAAACGACTCCATAGAGACTATTTAAAATTTTAATTTGGACATAACTTACAATTTATAACATGGAATCTCAATTTCTCACATTCTTTAGAAAATTAAATTTCAATATTTTCTAACATTTCTTGTTTTATTGAAATTCGACTTACATCGCATCCTGTACATTCAATTGAAAATCAAAACTGAATTTTCAAACTACCGCGACGCTACGCATTCATTTTATAATTATATTATAAATTTTGTGTTCAAACTCATTTTAAATAAATTTTAAGTCGTTTATTCTCAACATAATCGTTTAAAATTTTAATTTCCATTAAAATCAATTAAAATAAATTTTAAATTGGTTCCAAAATACAGGGTTGTTACAATCTCCCCCACTTAAAAAGTTTTCGTTCTTGAAAAGGAAGATAGAACCGAAGGTCATTTACTTAACCAACTCAGCCTTCATTCTAGCTTAAGTTCTTCTACTTTTCAGTTTCTAAGAACTTTCCAATTTCTCGAAATTTGGCTAACGCCTTAAATTTTCAAAAAAAAAACACCATAACCTCCTTTGTACGGGTTGATCTGTACAACTACAACTCACCCCTCTGGGCCCTCATCAACCAAAAAGAAAAACTGAAAGCCAAGCGGCTCATAAAATCATCAAACCCAATTAATATAATAAATATGTACCTGTTTGTCGGGCATACAATTTTATTCCTCTTCTTAGCTTCCATAACTTATCCAACATATATACATGTCCAATTCGAACTAATTTTTCAATTCAGTCTCAGCATTATACTTGATTTGGCTTATTTTACCTTCCATTTTCATATTGGTTTTATTATTCCAATATTTTTATTAGTCAAACTATTTATCACACATCACAATCAACAATCAATTAGTTAATTAAGTTTTCAAACATGTATCTTTTATATACTCAAAAATATATATTCAATGCCAAATCACAAACATTAAACTCTAACTATGTTTTGGTTCTCACACCAGTCAATTGGAATCGTATAGACATCCCACTTTCGAAACTCGAACATAAACACTGATGATGCTCGAGCTATCATCAGAGTCATTCCCGGGTGGCTAGAGTGTGATTCTATATCTACCAAGTATATTTGAGACTTCGTATACACGTGATCAGACATATATGCAAAATCCTCTTATTCTTATAATAAAATAAAATACTCAAATTCTCATAATAAGACATAATTTTCCAAACTAGTTCATTTTTATAAATAACACTCTTCGAACTCATTATAGAGTATTACTAACCCTATCTCTAATGAGTCATTCTTATAGGATGTTACTAATCCTATCTCTGATGAATTCTTTCATCATGTTCTAATGTGTCTTGTTCTCGAGCTTTGTATACCAAAGCTTTGATACCAAATGAAATGACCTGAACTTCCTGATCGACCTAAACCAAAGAAGAAGATGAATTGCTTTGAGAACATGACGCATCAGAACATAGAACAATAGAATTTTTCATTGCCATTACAATAATTTACATCAGAGTACAAATAAATACACAGCGGAAAAATAAATATCAGAGAATAACTTACAACAATGCAGCAGAAATAATATGTATAAAAGCAATTTACAACGAAAATACATAACCCAATATAACCGAAAGAAACACAAGGATACAAAGCATTCCAGAGCATAGCTCCGTATATAAACCAGGATCCTGTAAATAGAAAATCTGCAAAGCCAAAACTACTAGCTACCCGTGTGGAAAATATAGGCACCCAGAGTTTATGTGAAAACAATAAACTCCAGGTTAGACCCGAGACTGGTGTGAGAACTTAAAATAATAATAATTAAACTTGACTTTAAAATAGCTTAAATCAAAGGACCACACCGTATGACGCGGAACGGGTTTACTCCACATCAATATCAGTTTAAAAATAAAACAACATAGTGCTTTTTTTTAAAAGGAAGCTACTATAAGACTCATGCCCCATAACACAATGCAACACAAAACAGAGGATAGAGTTTTACCTTATAATAGCCAAACATGCTTGATACACTTTAAAACAAATATTTTTGATATTATTATAAGTGAATAGAGCATAAAACAACTTCGAATACAAGTGTATCAATCCTAGACGGCATAGTACCCCATCCTACTATGTCTCCATAGTATACAACTAAAACCGTAAAATACCATATTGGAATTTGGATTTCCATCATGAGCCAAGGAATAGGGATCTATCTTTCCGAATTCGAGGCAATCTAGCATAGGACTCAGGACTCAGACTCTGGTGAGCTCTGGGAGCAGCAAGGCCGGTCCACTTTTACGTTTGTGGATTGGCAATTCTTGAACAATACGTTTCCCGGTCCTAACGGGCCAAAATCTGGTTAGTACGTCGACCATCTTAGCCTTATGCGGCCATATCTGAGGTGCCTCGCTATCCATCATCCACATATGCAAAATGTATGGGATATATACCATGACATCACTCCTAGCTAGAAAAAAGCATGTCCTCCCTGTTGTCCCTCATCCTATTTTTGAATTATACCAGGGTGTGAAGCTCGCGAATTAAGGCTATACACAAAGCTACACTATATTGATGCTACACTTTGATCATCATCCACAAAGCTCTGCTTTTCAACAATTGCTTTGATCCATACATCTCAACATGACACATTGTCAGTTCATACCATACAACTGATGTCCACCGATATATAACCTCTAAGCTCGTACGTCTTAGAGAAGGGTGTTAACCTAAGAGAATAAATTCTCCACGACCAAACAGATATATATATATATATATAGCAGAGATCAATTAATATAGCCCAATTTACGATGTCATACACACAATCGATTTGCAAGTTCGTTGTAGGTCTGAACAAAATTGGAGGCACCTTATTCCTCGTCCCATATGTCCAATACAAGAGAGAGGTCCTCGCATATTCGGTCGATCTCCAAGTATGTCTAAATGATCACCACTTATTACCTCGTCTTGGGTGTACAGCCCAATCGAGACCTCAGGAATATCCCAAACGATGTGAAGATCTCTGGTCTCTAACCACCGTCTTCATCTTCGACTTTTAATAGTCATAACTGTTATCTAGAATGGGTTAAACTTGGTCTTTCCGAGTAACTCAGATATCTTTAAAATAAAATGATAAATAAAGATAACCCACATCTAATTCCAATCCAGAATATTCTTTTATTCAATTATTCATTACTCTTGGAAAGGTTCCCATTAATTTTATCAAAGATTATCTCATTTAAACTTATTGTTTAAATCTTCCTTTGGATATCGTTTCAAAAGATCTTAAAATAACTTTTCACAACTTAAACTAGATTAAGGTTTATAAAACTAGTCGAGATTGTCGAGCCTTACCGAAGTAATCATTTATGTTGTTATCCCAATCCTAACCTATTCATCTCATGGAACAAAACTAGTAGTTCTCCATATCTAACACTCATTGTGTTATCGGTAAATTTAGTTACCACTTAACGTATTCATTCTATCTAAAGATTCATTAAAACTTCAACTTAGTTTTAATCTCAAAATTCATTATTAATGATTATTTAAATTTAGGAAATAAATCATGTCTTTAACTTGGTTAAAGAACAACTGCTATTTAAAGCACCGTTCACAATAAACCCAAAATCAGCTTCCATTTAATATGGAATCTCTATGAAAATCTGAACAATTTATAATCAATATAAATATCCGTTTATACTAATACTATAAGTGGAATAACTGCATAGCCTTTTAAATTCCATAAACAGTAAATGCCTTCCTTAACAGAAGGTCATCTTGATTATTATTAATCGAATTCCGTTCAGTTCCAATTTAATTAAATAAATTGGGAAAAATTCCTAAATCTCAATTAAAAGATTAATTCCTTTCAAAACTGGGTTCAAGAACAGCATTGTTTAAGATACCGTTCACAATAAACCCAAAATCCAATTTGATATTAAATATAAGATCTTAAATGTAATTCATGTCGGCTTACATTCAATACCAAAATTTGAAACTAACAGATATCGTTTTGGAATAACGATATCAATATCTTTCAAATTCCTCTACAATGTCCGTATAATCACAGAACCCAATATTGAAAATATCCGAAGATATACATGTTGGAAAATTATGGTTATATTAAAACAATTTTCAAATCCAATTTATTAATCAAAAATCATTGGATTACTACTGTAGTTGTCCACTAGATCATTCAGATAAAGAAAATATATTTGATCTTTTCAAAACTTGGAATATTTCATCCAAAATCTTTCCAAATCATTTATTATGAATTTACATAATTTATTCATATTTTTAATAATTTTATTAAGGCCCTTACAGTCGGTTTTCAATATCGTTCACCGAACTGCGTCCATAGCGACCTTTTCCAAAACTGATTCGGACTTAAATTAAAATCTAATCATTGGATTTAAAAAATTCTCATTTTATTGGAAAGCTCATTTCATACGGTTCCAGTTTCAGGAGAATCCGAAGGTCAAATCTCCTGATACGTCAATTTGAAGTCACGAGTTGATGTTCGCAAACTATCGCTGTGCGATGCATTCTATTCAAGCCCGAATCGATTTATAAATTTTAAACGAATCGAAAACACTTCTCAACCAATTTTATAAATTATATAAAATATATATAATCATCTTTGAAAACTCGTTTCTCTCGTTTCTATTCAAAATCACATATTTCACTATACGGTCGATTCTAATATATTTTAATGATTTTTTTTCAAAACTCATTGTTTTCACTTCAAATTTTCTTTACAGTCGTTATAAAAATAAACATGAAAATTTTGAAAAGAAATTTCTTTTAAAACGTTTGCTATATAGCCTAACTGAACATCACTTTGAAAAGTTACTATTCATTTCAAATTTGAAAACTTCTACATGCCAAAATCAGTTGAAAATTAATGTAAACCATTTGTTATAGTTACGAATATTCATCTATATTTTTATATCTTTGTGTCTATCCAAAATCGATGTCTAAATAAAATTTCAATTTTCATCGATTATTATATTATAAAAATATTCATGTTCATTCCGGATTGAAATAACATACAACCAATATCCATATAAATTCATTTATATGAATTTCATACATTCAAAAATAATTATAAAAACCCATCAAACATTCAATTAACGTCCAGTGTGCACTTACATCCATATAAGCCTTAAATAATTATTTAACGCTTATATCAGTCTGTCAATCAATCGATTAACATCCAATCTAAACACTTGGTGTAACATCCCAGATTTTTCTGCCATTTAAATTGGAATATTTAAATCATTTTTATTTACTATATTGGAAATATAATGGATTTTATATCGAATTTATTTTATAAAACGGAGTTCGAATATATATATTTTATAATATAATTAAGACAAGCTCGAAACGTCGCGGCAGTTCATAATTTGCGATTTAAACTTTAATTGAATATACCGGATTTGGTATAAGTCAGAATTTTTCCAGATCAATTTGATTAAAATTTTCTAATGTAAGAAAAAAAATGGAGATTTCATATTATAGATTGTTTGTTATGTCCAATTCAAATTTTCAAATAGTCACTATAGAATTTGTTAAGAAACGATAACGTTTATTTAATAATTTATAGAGGAATTTTTATATAGATTTGAATATCGTTTAGCCCGGGATGTTTAAATGTTGAGTTTGAAACCCGAATGTGTTTATTTTGAAGTTATATAATATTATATTTAGGTATATATGATAATATCGGTTTATTTTATTAATAGAATTGTTTTGGAATTTTATTTATATTTTATTGATAATATATAGGCGTTAGAAATAATTTTCTTTTCAAATGACCCCCGTTTTCGATGAAATGAGTTTTATTGGAATGCGTATAATTAATTATTGCTATATTTCCAGTTTGGGATCTGTTGGAGTTGTTTCGCCGGTACACGAGATTTAAAGGCGAACCGATAAATAAATTGAGATGTAAATATTGCTAGTTTTGCTAACAGAGCCTGTTTTCAACGAAATCAGTTTCGTTGAGACCGGAACGACGAGACGTAGTGGTGTATTTATTTTTGTTGATTTTAGAGTTGGTGTTTAGCGGTGTGTATAATTGACTGTAACGTAAAATAGCGACAAAGTAAAATTAACTGTAGAATAATATAACCGCATAAAGACATACCCTAAATATAAACGACGCATATATAAAAATGGTTAGGCATACCTAAACCGAAATGAAAACATGCTGAACCAATATTCATATATAGGAAAAGACAGTATACAGACAAATGGGGCTGTCTCCTCACGTACCCTACATATATTTAACCCATTATCTGTACACGCACCCTACATACATTAAATCCATACCCTCCTCACCTACAACCATGCTTCAGCCATTCCTGCTTACCATATGCCTACCCAATACGTTATGAAGTGACATTATTTCTATCATTTACTTATGCCTACATATATAGGCTCTTCGTTTCAACAAAGCAGGCGCAACCCTTTCCATTTCTTTCCCTTCCAGCTCATGAGAATAAATTAAACTCTCCATTCATAAATAATAGTTATAGTCTTTAACGCGATAACATCTCGTGGCAACCAAAAAAGGAAGGAGGGGGTGGTCGGGTTAGTTCAGGATGTGGAAACTGGCATTGTGCGGAATATTGGATGAGTTTTCATGGCGCGGTGTAGGCGCAAGGATGCATGGGTGTTAACGAGAGTCTGGTGATGGAGTGGTGGAAGGCTCTGCATGTTGGTAAAGGGTTAGTGTCGTGAGTTTCGGGTTGCTCGACGTGGACGGGGGCAGTACACTGGAAGAGGAAAAAAATTGCATGACAAGACGTGAACTTGAGTGGTCTGCGTGAAAGAAGCAGTAGTGGGAAAGAACAAAAAGGGGTTGCTCATCGGTGTGTGGAACTGGGCAACTGTTTAGTGCGTGTGGTGAGATGGATAGTTACGAAGCAGTTAGGGAATCTACGGTTCAAGTCAGCGGATAAAGGAGGCGTGTCTGGGTATGGAGCTGGTCAGTCTAGTTCAATGCAGGGAGGGTGTTAAAGCAACGGGACGACAGGTATCTAAAAAGGAGAATAGCATCCGTAGGGAATATGAAAGGGACTGGCAACGATAGAGGAAAGTATGGTGCTTCACGCAGTCATAGACGGAGGCGTTTGGGGACTGCGGTTTCCAGTGAGCATGTTATTATGGATGGTGAGAGCATGGTTGTAGGGGAACGGTTGCGTATAGCACGAAGTAAAAACGATGGTGTTTGCAAGTAAAAAGAGAAGAAAGTTATTTTTAAATATATAATGACGTGAAGTGCAGAAATATGGGAAAGGAGGAAGGGGAACTGCAGCATGGTGCATGCGTGGTACAGTATTGGAGAAATGTAAAATGTGTAGAGGAAAAAGGTGCAAGAGGAAAAGATGGGCCAGTGTTTACTGAATGGTTTGTGTGTACTGCAAAAACGTTGGAGAATATAAGGGTAGATGAACAATGGTTAGAAGAAGCAGCAGGTGCGGAAGACAAAGGAGGTTGCATTTAACTGGAGAAGTTAAAATGGGAAACAATAACGCGTGGTTGGGGAAGAAGAATTGTTGGGTGGGTTGTAGAAATGGGCCTTGGGACTTTTATTTAAGATAAAAGAAAGAAAAAAATGTGAAGGAGAAAATATAGATGGAAATGTGATGGTATGTTCATGGTCCAGTAGGGTTTCGAGAAGCAAAAAAAGAAGGGAAAATGTGATTGGTAGTTGGAAACATACTGGGAAGTGAAGTGGAGATGGGAAGTACTTGTTTCAAATGAAGAATTCAAGGATTTCGTGGGCTATTTCTAGATTAGTCTTTTGGGCCTGCAAAACTAAAGAAAGAGGAAAAATTACAAAATATATGTTGGGTGTGGGAAGGATGAAAGCACGGTGAAGGTAGGTTTATTTTGAGAAGGAAGGCAGATAATATAACCGTTAGTTTAGTTTGGGCTCAGAAAATGGTAAGGCTCATTTATTAATAATAATGGAATTTAGTTTAACTTAAATATTTACGCAAACTATAAAATATTATATCTCACTCATACTTAAACAGAATTGAATGCCTAGACACGTTGGGACCGCATCAATGGATGTAACATTTTGGAGTTGGATTAGACGGAGATGGATGCACATGGAATTTTTAATTAAATCAAACAATTTTGACGATGAATGGAAACCCAAAGTGAGTTCAACTCACTCAGTTTATCCCACTTATATTTTATAAGTCGGGTTTTATTTTGTGTGCAATGTTTGCTAATGATAATTGGATGACAGTTTGTTTGTGAGTCGGATATTATTTAATATTCACTGGTTAAATTAAGCATTTGTTTAATTCAATTGAATTAAATCGTTATTTTATTGATTATATTCCAAACGAGGTAACTTACCTTGTTGGTTAAGTTTATAATAATATAAACATATTAAATAAATAATTGAATGCTTGACTGGATGTTATAAATTGTTTGTTGACTATTATTAGTTGAACTGTTTATTTCAGTTTATAGTGATGAATAAATATATTGTCATATTAAATTTGAGGTAAACCATTTTGATATAGGGAAGGACAGGTTGGAGGAATCCAACCGGATTCCTCAAATATGTTGTTTACTTATATGAACTGTTAATCAATCTGATTGAATGTTGAATCTAAATTCAATACTTGTTTGATATTAACCAATGGGTGATATTGGTTGAGTAATTATCAGCAGATGGACTAATAATAAATCATGTTATAAAGTTCGATCTACCGTCAGGTAAATAAATAGGAAGAGAGTTATAAATATTGTCTTTATAACTAAAATTAGATTGAAATGTATTTTATATAGATTTTTTTAAATGAAGTTTATTAAAGGAAATTAATAACTATATTTATCTTGTAATTATAAAATGAGTATATAAAGTGAGATACGTGGATAAACTTTTATCTATTCTGAAGATAAGAATGTTGTCGTCTCAAGGTTTGAGAGGTAAATAAAACACCCCAACTTGTAACGACTTCATGATTTTCCAATGATGATATTAGTTTAGAAACAAGGGTAGTGAAGAGATTAAAATAATATTTCCATGAAGAATATTATAAACTATAATTCGAGAATTATAAGTTGGAAAAATTGATTTGAAAATAAAAATGAAAGGGCGGCATTCCAAACATTGGGAGATTTAGAAATTTATTTAACAACTATTTAACTAAAGAGGTCAAGTGATGCTGTATACTGAACCAATGAATCCATTATATATTTCTATGGATGATGGTTGTTTATTTTGATAGTTAAAACACTGACTATCAAAATCTGGCCAAGTCGATTGTTGGTATGGAAAGACCGGGATCGAAATTATATTCGAAAACCATTCCGACCAGCAAATACGTAAATGTTGAAGATACTACAAGATGGTCGAGATGGAGCATTAAAGACCATGGATCTTCATAAGCGGAAGGATTACTGTTGAAGTTCTCTGACTAGCTACCGGAGGTTTTTAAACTATGATTCGGTCGTGGTTGATATTTTTCAGATTTGCAAGGACTGCTCGCTACTGATCCTTTGGATGCGGTAGGAGGGTGCTTTCGGTTCATCCTGTTCCTGGATGACTTGTATGGATGAGTGTCTGACGGAGTATTTCCAGGGTCATGTACATTGATTTCTTCAAACATGCCCAGTGTATTTTTGTGGACGTCAATTAGTAATTTGACGAATTTGACAATGTGGCATTCAAACCGAATGGTGGCCAAATGCTCTAAGAAAGTAAAAGTAGCCTCAAGCCTCATCAACTAGGAAATGACAAAAATCAGGCAGGTAGCATGGCTAGGTGGGTTATTCCCAAGCAGGGTGTATTGTCATCAATCTAGAGAAAATCCTTATTTGTTCTTCTTTCGCTTCTGTATCTCCCAGGAACTATGGTGGTGGCGACAAAAGCCATATGGATGACAATATATTCTATGCACTTAAGTTAAATGAGTGGTCAGTCATGTGTGGTCGGGTTTCAAGATGTTCTTGTTGAACCCCAGTCTATCCCCTTTTGAGTACACTAATCGAAAGGTGGTCCCATACCTTGTCTAGTTGGAATCCAATCTCCGAAAAGAGCCCTACGGTTTTTGATTTTACACTATATATATATATATAACGTGAGATGCAATCATTCTACTACTTGGTTATTTACTCGATTTACATCACTATTGTAATATCAGACTAGTATTGATTTCAAAAATGTTTTGCTTATAGTAAGGTAAAAACCGTCCGTGTTTATGTGGGGACTGGTCTTACTATTACCTTTTCTTTCAAAGGGTATCAAAGTTAAGCAATATGGATGTTATCTATAACTTAGTGAGTTTTTCTCACGCTGGTTCACCGGACTGATCCATGGCGTTTGTAATGTCTCGGGTCAGCCCAAGTTACAGGTCCAGGTTATCGGATGCTGCGAAGTTCAGAGACGAGTTGGAGAAGTCCAGGCGTATGATATATAATATTATACCCGTTGTGTGTTGTATTTGAGAATAGGTCATTATAACTATCCAGATGTATTGGATATTCACTATACTCTGATGATTGTAAGTATAAGTATCATTTCAAGTTTTCACTAAAGTTATTTTTGTATTATATTTTATTCCACTGCGTTGTGAGACTATGTGTAGTGTTAGTTCTTCTTATTATTCTTCTATTCTAGTTTTTCTTTCTTTTCTCGTCCTTATACTTCTTTCTTTTAGCTTTCTGGAAGTTTGGTACTCGAGTTTGGACACGGGATGTATTTGTATTGAAAATTCGAGCATCAAAATTTCCGGGCTGCTACACTTTGGAATAGTGTAAATAAAATATCATCCCAATATCCGTGTAGGGTTTTCAACCAATAAATAATCAATTAATAAAATATTTATTCATTCCAATTGATATTAGTTAAATGGGTGAACGTAAACAAGCCATTCGACTTGTAAATGGATTTTTAATCCAATTTCAACTACCATAAATAATTTAACATCGTTTTAACATGTTAATTATTTCAAAATCACATTCAAGTCATAACATTAATAATCATCCATTCATCCATCTGGTTTGCAAACAATTGTGATGTGAGCTACCATATATCGTATAGCAATTTGTGATAATTTAATCAAATAAATCAATATAGGAAATCAATATTTTTTTAATATATTTACAACAGCATAACAAAATAATTGAGTGAGAGAGTTCTCACAGTGGTCGGTTCTGAAATCATTATATAACAATTGTTTTGATTAAATTAAACTGGGCGTTTAATTTAATCAAAAATTGTAACTAGCTCCAAATTTCTTCCAGTCAGTTTTATAATGTATTTCTCGCCGTCACGCTTCCAACGCAAGTCGTTTCGTCAAATTCGGTTTCTATTTGAAAAAGTTACGGAGTTTTAATTTTTAATTACGTAATTAGATTAACTTAGGATAATTAAAACTAAATAAATTCATTAACCCATGTTTTAATTTTCCCATCTCCTTCGTATCTTCGCTTCCAGGCTCAAAAAAAAACTCGACCTCGCAATGCTCAACCTCCCCACACATGCTTCCTAAGGCCGCCTGACTCCGATCGAAGCTCCCCACGACGACGTCGCTTGCCAGTGCCAACATCGCCATGAATGGCGGTGAACTCGAAATCTTCAGGAGCCACGAAATTGGCTTTGAATGGCAAGCTCTTGAGTATGAAATTCGAATGCTTCTTAGCACTAAAATCGATCATAACCAGTCATTGTAAAGATCTTAATGAGGTCGTCATTTTTGTAGTTGATCATTTTGGAAATAAACGAATGGATTTGGTGAAATTTGGAGAAGAAGATCGAATGTTTTCAGTCATTGAAAACAAAATGGCGGCGGCTATAAATGGATTTAGGGCTAGGGTATCTATAGTACAATAATATTATTGTTTAATCCATCTATTACTTATATGTGAAGTTTAACAATCCGAACTCCAAATGAATCCCAACGACCATCTCCCTCAACCAAATACCCCCATCCCGGACACAATAAAATATGTTTCGTAAGCTAATTCAATCGTTTTGATCAGTTTTTCTCAAAATTAAAATATATGTCAATATAACATTCAATATTGATTTTCAATTTGCGTTTTAATTTTCCACGATAATATACTGACTCCAAAAATTAAGAAACTTGAAATCTACCTATGCTTTACAATTATGATTCTAGCAAAATTTATTTCGTCCAATTTGGAGAATGTTTGAAAAATGGCCTTTTAACTAGCTTATTATATTATAACTGAAATTCAACATGTGTTTAAATTTACTACGCTCACATACGAATTCCAATTGACTTAAAATTTTAAACCTGACAATAATTTGACATTCCGGATCAAAATTAGTTTCGTCGAAATGGAGGTCATTTGCAAAATGGCTATTTCTAAGGCCTATGTAATATTATTATAATGTTACTAAATTCCAAAATTATTCAAATTAATAATAGAATAATTATTATTATCTCATATATATCCAAATGAAATATCATTTAATTGTAAAACGAACATACTCAGGTTTATAACTCAATATCACAATTTTCTAGTCCAATGGTATTCATTTCACAACAAAAATCCTTTTATTTTATTTAATAAATCATTTTAACTTATAAACGATTCCATAGCAACTATTTGAAATTTTTATTTGAACATAACTTACTATTTATAACGTGGAATCTCAGTTTCTCACATTCGTTGGAAAATTATAGTTTTATATTTCCGAACGGTTTTTGTTTTACTGAAATCCGACTTACATCGCATTCTGTACATTCAATTGAAATTCAAAACTAAATTTTCAAACTACCGCGATGTTACGTGTTCTATTTATAATTATCATATAAATTTTACGTACAAACTCATTTTAAATAATTTTTAAGTAGTTTGTTTTAAAAATAAATCATTTAAAATATTTAATTTCCATTAAAATCAATTAAAAATTAATTTTAAATTGCTTCCAAAATTTAGGGTTGTTACAACAGATCTCCTTTTCCTAAATGTTAAGTTTTGAGTTCGAAAATCTATGTTCGGACTACCAACATAGATGTGTGATTCATTTAGCACATTATTTCGAAGATGAGAAGTTACGACTAGATTTGTATTATGATGCAGGAATTAATCTTTTCTTTGATCAATTGTGTAACCATCATGTCGTACGCATCATATTTTATTCAGCCTGTTCTCCTTGTGTTGTTTCGCAAAGTTGTGTTCTGTGTTTTCCCCTATCCATCATTGTCTTTAGACAATGTTAGGTGAATCTCCGTGGAAAGCAGTTTTGTGGTAGGTTTCTTTTGTCATCGCAAATTCTCTCTTAGAAGAGATGGTGATGTGGAAACCTCCAACAACACCGGCAATGTCTCCAACACGAGATTGAGCATTTTTCTACCATGATATAACTAGTAGATGGTCGTGGAAATGGTTTGATCTCCAGCCGTGGAGCAAGACATCTCATTTTTTATAGGAAATGTTGTAACACCTCGCATTTTATGACAATTTAATAATTAAATAATGCTATGTATACATATATGCATAGACATAAATATACATATGAAGAATAAAATAAAGATAATATGTTATTACATGTAATAAATACATGCACTAAAGGAGAAAAGATTTATGCATTAAAAGAAAGAAAGGATTGGTTGCATGCAGAGTAAATATGTTGCATACACTGATTTACAAATATTATGCATTAATAATAAAAGAGAAATAAAAGAAAAAGATTCATGCAGTGGTTTAAATAAAATATTGTAACAAGCATGAAAAAGAGGAATAAGAAGAGAACAATAACTACCATTGTTCTAAGACTTATTAACAATAGCTTTAGTAGTCCAGTTGGTTAGAGCATGTGGCTTGCATATAAGTGGTACAGAGTTCGATCCTTGCTAGCGTCATAATTTTGTTTTAAGGGAATGGCTAAAATAATACATGTTTTAAAGAGAAAATATGTATAAATGACATATAAGAAGAAGTATACATATAAGAAAGTGTAGAAAAATATATGTATACATGTATATGTAAATATACGCGTATATATGTAGAAATATATGTATATACAAAAGATAAAGTTCAAGATAAGGCCGCAGCCAAAGAAATATGACATGAATTAAATAATGATACAATACCGTTTGAATTTTGAAAATGAAATAAAAGTTGTGCGTATATATATACATGTAAAACCTTCACTAGAAGATTTGTATACGTATAAGAAGATTATATGCGAATATAATAGTTAGATAAATTCCATAAATTCAAACATTCAAAAATTAAACTTCTGCACCAAAACAGCTTGCAGAACCCATAATGGGTCGACCTAGGGGTCGACACACCCCTGTAGGGGATCGACCCAGGGGTCGACCCACCCCAGATCCAGCTAGATTCATCGATGAATCTGGACTATTTTCTTAACCAAGTTCGAATGCTGACTCAGCGCTGCGTGTACGATAAGATCCTAAACACCTATTAATAAGCTAACCGAGCCTAGCCTAAATCTCACATTCTCTGAGAAGACACCTAAGCTCTGCCATTCTTCTTCCTCATCAGATCTCTTCAGAAAAATAAGATAATTAGTTTAGGAAAATTCTGATTCAAAATCTAGAGGAAAAGAATGAATATTAATAAAGAAGGTGTTCAGAATCATACTCAAAGTAAGGTAAATTCTTGGATCTGGTCTATTCAATTTTCTCCTCTTTATTCCCTTTTTCTTTTAGTAAGAATTTTGGATCCATGGTTGTTAGGTTCTAAATCCAGTTGAGGGAAGTATGGAATGCTAGATCTAGACCAGATTCAGGATTTGGAAAGCAAATTAGGTGAGTGGATTTAAGTTATATCATTTTTGATAAAGGTATATTATAGTTTGACATTCCCCGTTAATATGCAATGTAAATCTGCTAGAATGATTAAAAGAGTTGAATTGCTAATATGAGATGTTGAAATATTAATATGTTAAAATATTAATATGTTGGAAAATTCATATGTTGAAATGTTTAATGTGCTGAAATGTTCACTTGTTGAAATGTAAACTTATTAAAATATGTGTAGTGATTATTGTTGTTTTAATTACATGTTTACTTGTGACATTTATGTACTTTAACCCTTAATTGTAGGAATTGGAATAATTACATGTTAAATTAGAATAATTATATGATTTGACAATCACTTGTTATTTTGAGATGGGATTAATTACATGTTAGGAAGAACATGTGACATAAAATGGGCTTAATATGATGACATGTAAAATATATTACAGTAAAAAATTGGAAAGAATAATATGCCTAAATTTCTAGTAAATTGAAAACAACAATGCATCTAGACACGATGTTAAATTCAACTTGTGGTATAAGTCTGCTCAGAACCAACCGGCAAATCCAGCATCCACAATTTGTTCATTTAATGTGAGGGGTCTAGTGCCTAAATAAAACATGTAACAGTGCTAAGACACAAGGTTAAGTCAACTTGTGCAAGAAGTCTGCCCGGAACCGCCCGACAAATCCAGCATCCATAAGTGGTAGACTTAATGTGAGAGGTCTAGTACATAAGTATATATATAAATATATGTGTATAAAAAGATAAAGATAAATGGCAGTAATTATGATTAATGGAAATGAATGGAAGTTACAAATGTAAAAGAAGCGGAATGAACGGGGAATGATAATAACCTATTATAAATAAATTACATTAATGAGAATGTTATATAATAGATAGGCTTGTCCCAAGGACAAGTGGAAATTATAACTTAGGTTATAATGAAAGATAAAGGAAATGGAATAACTTATGTAATGAGATAAGTTGTACTTAATTGTAAATTAATTTGTTTGTAAGAACGAGAATTTGAAACCTACGGATGAGGACAACATAAGTTATATTTATGGGAAGAGAAACTTATTAGTAAACCTTAGTTAAGAGAACTAAGTAATAAGTAAACAATGATAATCGGAAGTGATAGTATAAGATGGAATTATGATTAAATTAGAAAGAAGGAGGAAAAATTATGAAATAAAATAAGTTATATTTAATCATAAATAATAAGTAGCATGTTAAACAGAAAACATGTGAATTGAGATATACTTAATTACATATTAAGTAGAACATGTTATTGTAACTACAAAATTAGACAATGAATAATATAAAGAGATCGTATATTATAGACCCTGAATTACAATCTAGAGAATAACATGTTATGGGCTTATTAATAAACTTAAATGGGTTAAGTTATATGAATGAAATTAATAAGCAAGAGGGGCCCATTCCTTGGAGATATAAAGGGCTTGGAAAGAATTTGGTAACTTGAATAGGAAGTTAATATGATTTGAAATAACCAAGTTAAAAGGAAACCCGATGAGGTTGAGTAAGCTCATAATTGAATGTTCAGACATAAGGTCTAATAACACATTGAACTAAGGCACCGGGACCAGTCTATACGTTTAAGAGTGAATAACCTAAGGGGGTAGATCATCTGTTGTCACAAGGCACGGGGGGAGTGCACGTTTATAACGACCGCCTACAGCCCCCGCACTATACAAGAGGAATAATGCGCCGAAAGGTGTGCCAGGCAGCTATGGACGATCATCAAGGTCTGGTAGATAAACGAAACATGTCGCAAGCTAACAACGCAGGGATAAAATATAATAGAACATATACAACAGGAAGTAGTAGTGAAGCAGAAACACCGGACTTTCATACAACTAGAAAGTAATATCCACAAACTTGGAAATAGTGTTTATAAAAAGTTGCCCCATTACATCACTTAGAAAAGCAAACCGCGAAAATCCAATTATTAGATAGTAGTAAAGCTGGTACGTGAGCCTCTTGCACGTCATCGATCAGCATCATCGCCCTCACGAAAGCATTATCTGTCATCTGTTACTTAGTCTGCCCATCTAAAACCAGATGAGCAGCCCAAGGTAATAAGAGAAAACAAAAAACCTTGAGTCAGACAACAGTCTTAGTGAGCGATAAAACAGCTAACAAACTTCAACAATAAAGTGTATGAGAAGGGATAGATAAACATACTGATCTACCTACGACACCAGAGAAGAACTCAACCTTATCTTCCCTACATCGGGCAGTGACAGCCTTTACAATCTATTCAACCAAAGGAATAACAATTCATACATGGGAACCAGAACAACCATTGATAACATCCATAGCATCCAGATTACCTAGGTCTCACGTAGACAACCCTAATCGAGTTTAACATTCCCCAAGTACTCTACCAGATGCCTAAACCAATATCAATTAAGCACTCAAAGAACATCTCCCTCAACTTTGGATAATCTATATGAGATAGTACAAACAGAACAACCAATCATTCATGACTGACTCTGGCTATCACCGCCAATCCGTCTTTGAAACCACTGTTAATCGTGTGACGGCCAATCTTGCCATATGTCAAGGGCTAATGGTAACCCCAGTTCTAGAATAAACTCCATATGTCCAACCTGGACAATGTCCAACCTTGACAACTAGGCCTTTCAATGATACCCAAGGTTCTCGACCTACAATCAGTCTTTTGGGTGCCCCCATCATACCCCAGCTTTGAGCTTGCTAGAACTTACGACAACGATAATCTCTCGGCCTTCAATATCTCTAGTCGTCCAACCTTGACGACTATTTACTGCTTAAGCGACCTTCTCGAGCAACCATTATCCACCAACTCACGACCTTTGAGTTGTCTGCCTATTCGTTGCTTTTCAACGATCAATGAATATATCACATCACTTCGAATATCCCCTTCTGGGTTCTGATCGAAGCCACCCCCATCATTGAACCAACCAACATCTCTATAAGGTTCAAAGCAATCCATAGCATTATTTCAACACTTGCTAACCTCCTAATTGAACTTACTTTGAAGTCACATCATCACAGGAAGTGTCCGACCAGAAATGGCAAAAATGGCTGACTAGAAATGGCTGTCCAGAATAGCCCGACCCATCTTTAGGCCCGACCCGACCCCCTTTATGCCCGACCCGACCCCCTTTTGTCCGATCCGACCCACCTTAGTCTGATCCAGAATGGTCCAATCCACTTTAGCCCGATCTAAAATTGTCTGATTCACTTTAACCCAATCCAGAATGGTCCGACCCGACCCCCTTTAGTTTGACCCGACCCCCTTTTAGTCCGACCTGAGCCAACTTTGACTTGTCCTCCACGACAGAATTTGAGCCCGACCTGACCCCCTTTAATCTGACCCGAGCCACTTTCTACGCATCTTCAATTCTACTCCGATTTCGATCAAAACTTCGTCAAATGACGAATCCGAAGAAACCAACTCAACCTAAATCATCAAACACAATCATAACATTACTGACCACATAAATATGACAATTACCATAAAAATGATGTAAATCTCACCAAAAACTATAAAAATGAACCTATGATTAAAATAAGAGTTCTAACTAACATAAACATATAAAATGACATGAAATTATCGAGTAAAACTTGCTAGATAAGATCATAGGGTGATGCATATGAATATAGACATGTAATGGTGTAAATCTATGATAAAACATTCCAATTTGATGAGAAACATACACAAACAATCATATACTTCATTGCATTTATGTGAGAGATGTAAATCACTCACCAATTATCCAAAACAAAGCAAAATGATGTAGTAGAATTTCGGACAGCGAAGAGATAGCTCCTAGCCCTTCGATTTGATGAATCCTTACTTGAAATGATGTAGATCTAGCCTCCAATGTTGTAGATCTATGATTTCCGTCCTTAGATTTGGATTTTTAAAGGTGGAAATGTGTTAGAGGAAGAAGGAGATCAATGCCTCCAAATGAGAGAATGGGAAAGTAACCCTTTTCCCTCCACTCTCACCCCCTATTTATAGGATTCCACCAAGGCTCCAAAACCTGGATAGCCAACTGAAAAACCTTAAACAGCGATTTCTCCCAAACCGCTGAGCCAAATCTTTAATGTAACCACTCTACGGAAAGGCAATCATCAATTCCTTTCCAATGGTACAGATCTCACCCTCTAATTCGACCTAAGTCAAAAGTTATGCCCTGTACAAGGCTAATAAGGGAAAATTGGTGACAAACAAAATTAGTAAAAATTATGGGCATGTCTCACATCCCCATAAGCAACATATTAAAAGATGATAATGATCCAACCCTCAGAGAATGAAATAAAAATATTTTACGATCTTTCGATACGCAAAATGCGGGCTGTTACATTCTCCTCCCCTTAAGAATTTCATCCTCGAAATTCCAAACACACAAGTAATCACAACGATTCTGCATGCCTATCATCCATGAGAAGCCAATTCTATCATCCAAACTAGCAACCATCAAGCCATGCATCCATAGCACACGGAATTCTATCAAACAACGGCAAGATACAATGATATAACGAAGATACGATATCAAAGGGTCCTACCGATGAAGAGTTCTGGATGAGTCGCTCTCATGCTCTCTTCCGTCTCCTATGTATAATCATCTCCATCCTCACTCAATTGTACCTTGACTAGCGTAACCGCATTCCTCCTAAGCTGTTTCGTGTCATTCCCCACAATATGAAGTGGCTTACGAGGTCTCGAAACTACGGTCTCTACTTCAAGGTCTTCGTATCGCTCTGGAGATACCACCACATTCGAATTATGCACAAATTTCCGTAGAAACAACACATGGAACACATTATGCACACTCGACATCTTGTCGGGTAACTCCAATCTATATGCGAGCTTTCCAATTTGCTCGACTATCGGAAATGGTCCAACAAACCTTGGAGTTAACTTTCCTTTCTTACCAAATCTAACCATTTGCTTCAACAGCGAAGTTTTTACGAAAACCATATCGCCCACGTCGAATTCCAAGTCCTTACGATGCTTGTCATCGTAACTCTTCTGACGGTCCTGGGCTGCCTTCATTCGTTGCCGAACTATCTCGTTACAATCCGAGGTCTCTCTAATCATCTCAGGCCCAAGTACCAACTTATCTCCAGTTTCTAGCCAACATGCTGGAGAATTGCACGGCTTTCCATACAATGCTTCGTATGGTGTCATCCCAATACTAGATTGGTAGCTATTATTATACGTGAACTCAACTAGATGTAGATAGTCTTCCCATGATCCTCCGAAGTCTAACACATAGGCCCTCAGGAGATCTTCCGAAACTCGATTGACTCTCTTAGTCTGACCATAAGTTTGGGAATGATATGCCGTACTTAAGCATAATTCGGTTCCCAAAGCTTCTTGCAAACTTTTCCAAAATCCACTCGTGAATAATGGATCTCGGTCACTTACTATACTCTTTGGGACACCATGGAATCGAACTATCTATCTCACATAAAGTTCAGCCAATTTCGATGTCATCCTAGTTGACTTGACAAGAATAAATCCCGCAGTTTTGGTCAAACGATCCATGATGACCTAAATCCCTTCATTTCTTGCCCTGGTTCTAATTAGTCCATCGATAAAATCCATTGATACTTGCTCTCACTTCCATGTAGGAACTTCCAATGGCTGAAGCAAACCACTCGGCTTCTTCTGTTCAGCTTTCACCAACTGACAGTTCATACACTTGGAAATGAACTTTCCAATATCTCTCTTCATCCCTTCCCAGTAGTAGACTCTCTTCATGTCCTGATACATCTTGTTGCCAC
This sequence comes from Allium sativum, assembly GCA_030737875.1. Lineage (NCBI taxonomy): Eukaryota > Viridiplantae > Streptophyta > Magnoliopsida > Asparagales > Amaryllidaceae > Allium > Allium sativum. The sequence goes on along the minus strand of CM060921.1, from coordinate 137,945,790 downwards.
CGGGATGAATTGTCAGCTTCGAGTGATGACATTCTCTCAGAACCTCATCCCTCAATCTGTCGATATCAGAAACAACTAATTGCCCTTGCTTTCGAAGCCAACCTTCTCGATCGACCTCGAACTCTTTATCCTCTAGTTCCAGTTTTTGAATGAACTCGACAAGCTTCGCATATTTTTTTTTGGCTCTCGCCAATCCTTTCGATAAGAGTAGGTTTTATCGACAAGCTTGCCAACATTTCAGGTTCCAACTCACACCTTGGCCTGAAATCGAACCTTGCCAACTACTCGAGGCTCTTCCATTCGGAAAACATCGCTCCCAAACTTGCGTTTATTCGACTTAATGCATCTACAACTGCGTTACCCTTGCCTGGAGTATAGGCTATGCCAAAATCATATGACACCAGAAACTCTAACCATCTTTGCTGCCGAAGATTCAAATCCTTTTGGGAGAAAAGATACTTTAACGACTTGTGATCCGTAAACAACTTGAATCGAACTCCCAACAGGTAATGTCTCCACATCTTTAGAGCAAATACAATTGCTGCCAACTCCAAATCATGAGTTGGGTAATTCTTCTCATATGGATTTAGCTGTCGACTCGCATAGGCCACAACCATATCCCTCTGCATTAGTACTGCTCCAAGTCCAGTACCACATGTATCGGTATATACCACCATCTCTTCATTCCCACTTGGAATGATCAACACAGGTGCACTCGTTAATCTCTCCTTCAGGATTTCAAATGCTTATTCACACTTTTCATCCCATGTGAACACTTGGTTTTTTCTTCGTCAATCCTGTCAACGGTGCAACTACCTTGGAGAAATCCTTGATAAAACATCGGTAATAACCGAACAACAATTGGAAACTCCGAACATCTGTCGCATTCTTAGATCTATCCCAGTCCTGGATTGCCGCTACTTTAGCGGTGTTAGACCAAAATCTGGGCCTAACACCCAAATGCAGATCTCAGATCACAAAAATGCAAAAAAAAGTAAATAAAGAGGAGACACACGAAGTTTTTATAGTGGTTCGGCTCAAACGAAGCCTACATCCACTTTATCTCTTCTTAAATCGTAAGAAGTTACAAGTTAAATTCTCTCGGTTTATACACGAAATCCTCGTGTTTACAATGAAAAGGGGTAAGAAATCATCAGATTATACACGAAATCCTCGTGTTATGATGTGGAATTTGGCTCCTTTGGTACTGAAATTTCTTTCCAGAGAGCAATGGTGGAAGCTCTGAGGAGTTAGAGCCAAAAAATCCTTGAAAATGCCTTCAAATGGTGTATTTATAGCTGTACGAGAGCTTCTAGGAAGACCGGTTCGTGATGGGGTACATGGCACCCGATCCGGAAAAGTAGGAGCAGGCGTAGCCTTAAGAATAGGTCAAAACAGTGCATGTATCTATAGGTCTGGAGATCGGTTCGTGGTCATGGGTCGGATCGTGATAAGGCTATCACGATCCGGGTCTGGTTGCGAGCTGGAGTGAAGTGCTGGCGATCGGGTCGTGGTCTCCATGTGTACTACGAGCCGGGGAGGATGCGCGAGCTGAGGTGTGTCACGAGCCAGGAGGAGATGGTGATCCACGAGCCAAGGTGGGTCCCACGAGCCGGTCCCACGATCCGAGCCAATGATGCTTCGTCACTTCATCCAAGCGTTCGTCGGTCGATGCCAATTTACACCAGTTCTCGGAAACGGGCGTAACTTTCAAACCGTAAGTCCGATTGAGCCAAACGAAAGCTCAAACTGAAGCTAATTCAGAGATCTACAAGGGTTACAAAACTTAGCTATGTAACGGTTGTTTTCGGGCCCAAAAGAGGTCGTTTGATAGGTGTTTCGGGCCTTTCTTTGTTCATGATGCGACTTTGACCAAATCGTTGCCTGTCTTCTGACGATGTTTTCCATATTCGAGCATGATGCTATCCAGATATTCAGTGTGACAGCTTTTACCAAAAAGTGTGTCAACAAGTTTGCCCCCCAGAACATATCTTGCTGGTTGAAGGAAGATGTGTTCTGGATAGTCCAGGAAACCTATAAGCCATATAAATTCGATAATGCCATGACCTTGCCAGGTCTGCCAGCTACAGACATAATCCATACCTGTAAAGAGATAAAGGAAAAACAAACATGCCAAATCATGGCGATATTGTTCAAATTTTCTGAGCATAAACCATGCTTCGGCGTCTAATGAGCAAAAACCATACTCAAGGGACGTTTGAGTCATCCTGCCAAATCCTAGCAAGGGCCAACATTTCCAGGCATAATCCGTACCCAGAAGTCCAAATCGAGTATAATCCATACCCGATTTCTTTTGTCACATCCGGATGAGACCGTTTGCAGGGCATAATCCATACCCTGGAGTTCAAACCGAGTATAATCCATACCCGATTTCTTTTGTCACATCCTGACAAGACCATTTGTCATTCCAAAGTATAATCCATACTTAGGAGTCCAAAGTGAGTATAATCCATACTCAGACCTGAAATAGAGATGCGCTTGCCACAGCCTGACAAGATAGTCCATCCCTAGGAATAATCCATACCTAGAGTTCCATAATAAGTATAAGCCATACTTTAACCGAAGTTGAGGATCCTGCCACATCCTGACAAGATACTTAAATTCTCCAAACATAATCCATGCTTGGAATGTCCTTATTCAATTCAAAATGCAAAACCAAATCAAATCCCGATTGGTTTGACACCGAGTCCAGAGCACGATTCGGGGCTACATCCTAACCCCGTACGTGTGTACTCCGATTCAACCAATTGGAAAACCTAATGAAAGCAGGAACAAATCTTAAATCCTAAGAAATGCAGAAAATGAAAGCTGATCTCATCCAGATTAGTTGATGATGAGCCCTCGAGAGCTTGATCCAGGGTTATTCCCTCTCCAAGGAGTAGGAGGTGGAAGCGCAGGTGCAGGTGCTGTCGGTAACTTCACATACTCGGGCAACTCTCCACGTCTAACCCATTCCTCAATCAAATCACGAAGATGTCTGCAGTCATTTGTGTCATTTCCGTCCATATCGTGGAATATGCAGTGCTTTCCAGAATCGCGTTCTCTTTGTGATGGCTCCCTCCTTGGAGGCTTTGGGTAGGAGACAGCACCGTTTGTGTCCATGTAAATGTCAGAAAGCGAAGCAATGAGCTCAGTATACTTTTCATATCTGGGCGCTCTCCGGGGCTGAGTGTTGCGATCATTCTTGAAGGCGGCTTTTCCTTTGCCCTTTCCAGAATCAGACAGTTCTCCGTCTTTTAGCATGTTGACATCGAGAACTTTCTTCTCGGAGGTTGCTTCTTCTTCCCGCAGAAATCTATCTGCTTCAAGGTAGAATTAGCCGAGATTTCGCGGTGGATCTCGGTATAATGATTTCTTGAATTCCGTGTTATCCAGAATGCCGGATACTGCTACCATCAGCACCATCGATGGTTCAGGGCGATCAACTGATGTTGCTGCAACGTTGAATCTTTCCAGAAAGGAACGCAGAGTTTCTCTAGGCCTCTACTTGATTGTGGTGAGTGAGATGACGTTCTTGGGTCGTGCGATGTGGACCCGAAACTGTTCAAGGAAGCGAGAGACCAACATGTTCCACCTGTTGATCGATTCCATTTCTAGCTGCCGAATCCAAATGGCTGCTATATCAGTCAGAAAGAGGGGAAAACACATAGCCATGACGTTTTCCGATGCCGATGGAACTTCCATATGCCGTTTGTAGCGCATCAGGTGCACGGTTGGATCCGTCCTACCGTTGTATGGCTCCAGTTGTGGGAGTTTGAAATCTGGAGGATTGCGAGAATTCCTGATTTCCTGAGTGAACGGGTTGTGGTTGACGTCATCCGCATCATTCTGATAAGTGCGGCCTTTCGAGAGGCGTTGAATCAGATCAACGAGTCGATTTCCTTCAAAAAGCTGCTGTAAATTGCCAAGATCAGAGCTGGTGCCCCCAGCGTTGAGTGCAGGAGAGAATGGAAGCTGTTGGTGAGCTGTTGCCTGAGGATCGCGGCTCGTGGATCGCGGATCGAGGGTGGCGACCCAACCCGGTTCGAGGGGGTCGGTTCGTGAGGTAGGTTCGCGAAGCGGGAGGGTGATCCGATTGGGTCCTGGAGGCAGGTCACGAACCAGTTTTTGTTGAGCAAACAGGAGCGAGTTGCTGGGATCGGCTCGTGAGCCTAGTGGTGCACCACGATCCAGATCGCGATCTAGAGGTGTATCATGAGATGGTTAATGCTGTTGAACGAGAGGATTGCCCCCGAGTCCGGGTGATACTCGAGCCGCTTCAATGGCTTCGTTTCCAGTGACTTGAGCATTGCTCGGCCTTCCATCCATCCGAGCGAAGAATTGGTTGATCATTTCCTGTTGTTTCTGGAGGAGATCATCTTGCCGTGCCATCTGATCTCTCAGTTCAGTGAGAACTCCGTCCATCTCGTCTCTGGTCAAGTATGCGGAAGGATCTCCATGAGAGGAAGCTTCCTGGCTTGCCTCGTTCCTTGTGTCTTCAGCGTTAGCAACATCAGCATGAGCGGAAGTTCCAGTTTTCTTCCTTTTAACCATTGATCCAATAGCCAAGCAAATTGATTCCTTTAGAGCTAGAAATTGAAGTAGTGTCGTGTGCTGCCCCTTCCTGGCACGCCAAAATGTTAGACCAAAATTTGGGCCTAACACACAAATGCAGATCTCAGATCACAAATATGCAGAAAAAAGTAAATAAAGAGGAGACATATGAAGTTTTTATAGTGGTTCGGCTCGAACCAAGCCTACGTCCACTTTATCTCTTCTTAAATCCTAAGAAGTTACAAGTATAATTCTCTCGGTTTATACACGAAATCCTCATGTTTACAATGAAAAGGGGTAAGAAATCATCAGATTATACATGAAATCCTCATGTTATGATGTGGAATTTGACTCCTTTGCTGCTGAAATTGCTTTGCAGAGAGAAATGGTGGAAGATCTGAGGAGTTAGAGCCAAAAGATACTTGAAAATGCCTTTAAATGGTGTATTTATAGCTGTACGAGAGCTTCTGGGAAGACTGGTTCGTGATGGGGTACGTGGCACCCGATCCGCAAAAGTAGGAGCAGGAGTAGCCTTAAGAATAGGTCAAAATAGTGCGCATATATGCAAGTCTGGAGATCGGTTTGTGGTCATGGGTTGGATCGTGATAAGGCTATCACGATCCGGGTCTGGTTACGAGCTGGAGTGAAGTGCTGGCGATCGGGTCGTGGTCTCCATGTGTACTACGAGCCGGGGAGGGTGCCCGAGCTAAGGTGCATCACGAGCCAGGAGGAGATGGTGATCCACGAGCCAAGATGGGTCCGACGAGCCAGTCCCACGATCCAAGCCAACGATGCTTCGTCACTTCATCCAAGTGTTCGTCGGTCGATGCCAATTTACACCAATTCGTGGAAAAGGGCGTAACTTTCAAACTGTAAGTCCAATTGAGCCAAACGAAAGCTCGAACTGAGGCTAATTCAGAGATCTACAGGAGTTACAGAGCTTAGCTCCGTAACGGTTGTTTTCAAGCCCAAAAGAGGTCGTTTGATAGAGTTTCGGGCCTTTCTTTGTTCGTGATGCGACTTTGACCAAATCGCTGCTTGTCTTCTGACGATGTTTTCAATATCCGATCGCGATGCTGTCCAGATATTCAGTGTGACAACTTTTACCAAAAAGTGTGTCAACAAGCAGGGTCAACCACTATCCCATTTCCAGAAACTACATGGCCTAAGAATCTCACTTCACTCTTCCAGAAGTGGCACTTGGAAAACTTAGCTCTCAGTTGATGCTTTCGTAAGATCACTAACACAACTCTTAAGTGCGTCTTGTGCCCTTCCTCATTCCTAGAGTAAACTAGAATATCATCCACGAACACAAGCACGAACTTGTTCAACTGATCTCTGAATACCCTATTCATAAGATCCACGAAATACGCTGGTGCGTTAGTCAATCCGAATGGCATCACCAACCACTCAAAGAAACCAGAAGGTGTCCTAAAAGCAGTCTTTGGCATAGTATCCTTAACCACCCTCAACTGGTGAACTCCCGTTGCCAAATGCATCTGAGAAAACACTTTGGCTTCGTGAAGCCGATCGAATAAGTCATCTATCCTTGGCAACGGATACTTGTTCTTCTTAGTCACCTTGTTCAGCTCATGATAGTCTACACACAATCTTAACGAGCCATCTACCTTGGTTGCAAATACGACTGGTGCACCCCACTCGAAAACACTCCTCCGAATGAACCCTTTTCCCAAAAGGTCATGAACTTGCACCTCTAACTCTCCCTGTTCCATAGGCGCCATCCGCCTAAGGGGCATAACGATTGGTCTAGCACCTTCAACCAAATTGGTCCTAAACTCGATCTCATGATGCGGCAGTGAACCTTTGACCTCGTCAAAGATGTCCACATACTCATTAGCGATCAGCACTGATGACGGGTCTTCTTGTGGAATCCCAAGCGAATATAGATAACTCATGAAGATCCCGTCTTCATGCTTACATCTAATCAACACCTTTCGCCCTTCCACATCCCCAACCCTCACCTTTAGCTTCTCGCAATTCACCCTTGCCGCATACCTCTTGAGCCAATCCAAGCCCAAGATGATCCCAAACCCAGCGAAGTTGAGAACAAAGCAATCACACACAAAAGAGCAACCATGACTCGACAAGACTAGACCATGACATATCATGCAAAGTTTTGACGAACCCCCAATTGGATTAGTCATTACGAAGTGTCTACCACAAATCTCAGGTTCCAAACCTAAGAGACACACAAGATCATTGCAAATGAAAGAATGTGATGCTCTAGTATCGAAAAGCACATGAACTGAAACACCATTAACAGAAAGAGTACCTTGCACCACAACACCCTTTCCCTTCTCCTCTGTAGTAGGAGCTCTTGAAGAAGTTGGCACAGCATCCAAAGCATATACCCTTACAACCTGCTTCCCCTTAGCTGATTCTATACAATCTTTCTTCTCATGCCTAGGCTTCCCACATTCGAAGCATTTCTTCTCAGCTTTGGGATTCTTGCACTCATTAGAAAAATGACCTTTCCGCTGGCAGTTAAAGCAAACCACCTCACTCTTCGGCTTCTTTTTGCCATCTTTTCCCTTTTGCTGTTGCTGCTTCCTCTTCTTATTATTACCACCCTGCCGTGGTTTCTGAGCCTCTTTGGTGGCAGTGACAACATTTGCTTCCTTAGGAAACAAGCTCTCATGACGAATAGCTTTTTCCACAATCTTCTCAAATGAATCATCAATATGGTCCACCAGCGGTTTCCCGATATAAGCATCCAAACCCAAGACAAACTTTGCTCCAAACTTAGCTAGGAACAGCTTCTATGAAATTTCTTCCTCTGGAGTCTTGAGTGTAGCCGAATTCCACCATTCAATGACCCTGCCTTGCAGTTGCCTTGATACAAGCTTTCTCCTTATTGCATCCTCAATACCCAAGTCTTCAAAGACTCGGACACATGAATCTATCCACCTCTGAGCCTCTTCAGCTGATTTAGTTCCCTTGAATGGTTTTTCCCCTAGAGATGTAAAGTCCTTGCACAGCTTTGCAAAATCTGCTACTCTAGGAACTCGCACACCAATGTCCACTGTTGCCGCCACTGGAGCGGGTGCCCTTCACGTAATTGCTTCTGCTATGGCTTCAAACATGGCCGGATAATTAGTTTCACCACCATTTCCCCCTCCATTATTGGATCCCCTAGCAACATGTCTTGTTTCTCGTCTATTCATTCTAAATCTGCAATTTAGAATAATTAGCCACCTTCAAGAAAAATTGTTAAAGGAAAACAACCACTACTACTATATATGCTACTTTGTATAGTAGGCATCCAACTGAAATCTACAAGTACGTCTCTCATATGTGATTATGTCCTTGAACTTTGGCCAAAAATCATTGACCAGAGCTCAGATACCAAATGTAACGACCGCGCACAACCCCCACACTATACAAGAGGAATAATGCGTCGAAAGGTGTGCCAAGCGGCTATGGACGATCATCAAGGTCCGTTAGATAAACAAAACCTGTCGCAAACTCGTAGTGTAGGGACAAAACATAATAGAACATATACAACAGGTAGTAATAGTGAAGCAGAAACACTGGACTTTCATACATTAGAAAGCAATATCCATAAACTTAGAAATAGTGTTTATACAAAGTTGCCTCACTACATCACTCAGAAAAGCAAACTGTGGAAATCCAATTATTAGACAGTAGTAACACTGGTACGTGAGCCTCCTGCTCGTCATCGATCAGCATCGTCATCCTCACTAAAGCATTACCTGTCACCTGTTACTTAGTCTGCCCATCCAAAACCGGATGAACAAACCAAGGTAATAAGAGGAAACATAAAAAACCTTGAGTCAGCCAACAGTCTTAGTGAGTGATAAAACTGCTAACAAACTTCAACAATAAAGTGTATGAGAAGGGATAAATAAACATACTAATCTACCTATGACACCAGAGAAGAACTCAACCTTATCTTCCCCACACCGGACAGTGATAGCTTTTACAATCTATTCAACCAAAGGAATAACAATTCATACATGGGAAGCAGAACAACCATTGATAACATTCATAACATCCAGATTACTTAGGTCTCACGTAGACAACCCTAATTGAGTTTAACATTCCCCAAGTACTCTCCCCAAAGGCCTAAACCAATATCAGTTAAGCACTCAAAGAACATCTCCCTCGACTTTGGATAATCTATATGAGATAGTACAAACAGAACAACCAATCATCCATGACTGACTCTGGCTATCACCGCCAATCCTGCTTTGAAACCACCGTTAATCGTATGATGGCCAACCTTGCCGTATGTCAAGGGCTAATGGTAACCCTAGTTCTAGCATGAACTCGATATGTCCAACCTTGACAACTAGGCCTTTCAACGATACCCAAGGTACTCAACCTAAAATCGGTCTTTTGGGTGCCCCCAACGTACCCCTGCTTTGAGCCTGCTAGAACTTACGACAACGATAATCTCTCGGCCTTCAGTATCTCTAGTAGTCCAACCTTGACGGCTATTTACTACTCAAGCAACCTTCTCGAGCAACCATTATCCACCAACTCACGACCTTTGAGTTGTGTGCCTATTCGTTGCTTTTCACCGATCAACGAACATATCACATCACTTTGAACATCCCCTTCTGGATTCTCGTCGAAGCCACCACCGTCGTTGAACCAACCAACATCTCTATAAGGTTCAATGCAATCCATAGCATTATTTCAACAGTTCCTAACCTCCCAATTGGACTCACTTTGAAGTCACATCATCACCGGAAGTGTCCGACCAGAAATAGCTGACCAGAAATGGCAAAGATGTCTGACCAGCAATGGCTGTCCAGAATAGCTCGACCCCCTTTGGTCCGACCTGACCACCTTTAGGCCTGACTCGACCCCCTTTTGTCCGACCCGACCCACCTTAGTCTGATCCAGAATGGTCCAATCCACTTTAGCCCAATCTAAAATTGTCTGATTCACTTTAACCCAATCCAGAATGGTCCGACCCGACCCCCTTTAGTCTGACCCGACCCCCTTTTAGTCTGACCCGAGCCAACTTTGACTTGTCCTCCACAACAGAATTTGAGCCCGACCCGACCCCCTTTAGTCCGACTTGAGCCACTTTCTACGCATCTTCAATTCTACTCCGATTTCGATTAAATCTTCGCCAAACGAGGAATCTGATGAAACCAACTCAACCAAAATCATCAAACACAATCATAAACATATCATAACATTACTAACCACATGAATATGACGATTAGCATAAAAATGATGTAAATCTCACTAAAAACTATTAAAATGAAATTATGATCAAAATGAGAGTTCTAACTAACATAAACATGTAAAATGACATGAAATTATTGAGTAAAACCTGCTAGATAAGATCATAGGGTGATGCATATGAAAATGGACATGTAATGGTATAAATCTACGATAAAACATTCCAATTTGATGAGAAACATACACAAATACTCATATACTTCATTGCATTCATGTGAGAGATGTAAATAACCCACCAATTATCCAAAACAAAGCAAAATGATGAATTAGAATTCCGTACAACAAAGAGAGAGCTCCTAGCCCTTCGATTTGATGAATCCTTACTTGAAATTATGTTGATCTAGCCTCAAATGGTGTAGATCTATGATTTCCGTCCTTAGATTTGGATTTTTAATGGTGGAAATGTGTTAGAGGAAGAAGGAGATAAATGCCTACAAATGAGAGAATGGGAAAGTAACCCTTTTCCCTCCACTCTCACCCCGTATTTATAGGATTCCACCAAGGCTCCAAAACCTAAATAGCCAACCGAAAAACCTTAAAACAACGATTTCTCCCAAACCGCTGAGCCAAATCTTTAATGTAACCACTCTACGGAAAGGCAATCATCAATTCCTTTCCAATGGCACAGGTCTCACCCTCTGATTCGACCTGAGTCAAAAGTGATGCCCTGTACAAGGATGACAGGGGCAAAATGGTCACAAACAAAATCGGTAAAAATTATGGACATGTATCACATCCCCATAAGCAACATATTAAAAGATGAGAATGATCCAACTATTAGAGAGTGAAATAAAAATATTTTACGATCTTTCGATACGTAAAATGCGGGCTGTTACAACGTTCATCTGATTATTCTATCGGCTCCGAAGGACTGGAAGGGGATTCTTTCCTGGGACATGGAAGGCACTCCTGGTAGTACTCTGTGGTGGTACAGTGTTCGGGCTGTGCTCACAAAGGTTGGGTCTATGCGTGACTACCTGGTGAGTAAGCCTTGATTGCAAAAGTAGCTTTGTAGCCAGAAAGCTGTGAGGAGGTAACACTAGGGTGATTTGGCGGTCGCCTCAACAGGGAGGCAAAGGCCATGACCAACAAGTGTAGTAGATCGTCGGGTGCCGGTCATCGGCAGCCAGTGGGTTGCGAAAAGACTAGAGTTAAACCCAAGACGCTATCCACCTTTTAGTATCGAGGCATGGTGGTTGAGGGGAGATGCCAACTGGATGATTAGATTGTTTGTTAGGAGCAAGTCACTTAGCTCTTGTAGTCTTTACTAGTTGAGGGAAGGGCCGAGGTGGGGCCATAACCACCATGAAAAACTGACCCGAGGGATATCTGTGTCTTAAGGCCCTTAAAGGAAGGCCTGCACAGATATGGAAAAACTCCCAACTGAGTTTCGTGTTTCTTGTACAACCCAGCTACGAAACTTCGTGCACAGTAGAGAATATGTGCATTTAAGGCATCAAGCGATTGACGATATGTACATGGGAAAGTCTAGATACATGCATGTCTGCTCTAGGTGGTGTATCATAGACTCGAGGGCATTATTCTATGATGGAATCTGATTCGATCGAAGGTAGCAGTCCGTACGATTACTTAGCATGGCAATGGCAGATATATGCGAACAGTAATATTTTTATGCAGAGATTCGTATGTCACTCCGGCATAGGATGAGGGACTACGTATATTTTGGTGATGTTACGTCGGAGATCGTGCGAGTGGGGTACCATAGGGTGTAGCTTGATATTGGCAGTAACTGAATATATACTATATTAGGTTAATCCACTAGGAAGAATATGGGTACGACGTGTGTATAAGCCTTGAATGCTGTTAAACCAAGTAACCTAATAAACAAGAAAATATAACTGAATGGTATATGTAGGATTATCCAAATTTTGTAGTTTAAACCTAGTCACCAGAACTTGTGTTCTGACCCCCTCCTCATAACATATTCGCAGGTTAGATTTGTGGCAGAGATAAGATAGCTGTGGATACTGGCTAGGCAGTATTATTATTTGGGTAAGACTATATTTTGATTATATTATATTATATCCATTCCTCTTTGAGATGCTTTCTGAGCTTTGATATATTTTATATCTCTGTCTTTCCTGTAGGATACAGAGCAACCAACACGAGTTTCGATGGATTAGAATTGAAAAAAAATCGGTCTTTCAGAATTCGGGTTGCTACATCTGGTATCAGAGCTTAGGTTTATGATTCATATATAGATAGTGAGTGAACGTATTTATATTTTTAAAAATAAAAATAAAAATATTATATATATACCTAGATCCATATAGGAACCCGCTAAATAGAAAAAAATATAATGTGGTAAGAATTGGGATGTCTGTTTTGTACACTAAAGGGCTGAATAAGGAAATCTGAGACCCATAGGTAATTTGTGTAGGAAGTGTACAATATATTTTGTATGGAAGGAAGGTGAATCCCATGTGTTTGTATTTCATATTAGTGGGTTTGGCAGTGAAACCGTATATATTGGAAAAGGTTGAAATGAGAAGAATGGATTAGGAATATACATAGTTGAGAGAATTGACTTTGTGAGAGTGTCTAGGAAAGCCTAGGAAGATTGGAAACCTGCTTTGAGTCTAACCCCGTTATTGATTTTTAAGAACTTAAAATTATAAAAGCTTTTGAAAGATGGTTTGTGGTGTTTTCAAGTTTCATTCTTAAAAGTTATAGTTTTAAAATATGTAAAGTACACATATTGAATTTTAAAGTAAAATGGGGTATATTTTGGAAACAATGATCTCTTGTGAAAATTTTGTCTAAAGTAAAATTCTCTTAGTAAAAAGGTGCATATTATAGAGCGTGTATACCTCGCTAGTTCTCTTGATATATTGCATGAAAGGATTAAAAAGCAAAACTTAAAAAAAGTTGCAATTTGTTGAGAACTGGAATTTTCAGTAAAGAAAGTTTTGAAATCTCTATTCTTTTGACAATCAATTTTTTTGATAAATTGTTTTAACAAGAGAATTTTGTTGGGTGGACAAAATAATTGTAGAAATTAAGAATAAAGTAGATGTTTTCACCTTGTAGTAAGTAACTGAACCAACCTTATAGGCAAGAACAGGTTATAAGCCCGATTAGAAATAGTTGTTCTTATCTACTCTAGTTTTTGTGATTTGAAAAAAAAAGTTGATTTACATTTTTGACATGTTTTGTGGTTTGGCAAATGTATGTTTTAGTGAGGAAAATAAAGTTTCGATACTTTTAACTATTGAAAGAAGAAATGTAAAGGCCAAAACGTGTTTTAAAAATGTGGAGTAGGCGAGGATTAGTGCCTAAGGAAAACTGGAAAAGTTTTGAGGCTATGAAGTAAATAGTGAGAAATATCTTGGAGTAATGGTAAGTTCCCGTAGAATGCGTAAGCATTGAAAATCCTAGGGTGTCGCTTGAAATAATTGTTGGTACACGTAGGACTAGTAGTGATTACTAGGTAGTAAAGGGCAAGTAAGTATTTAGATCTTGTCGCTAATTTTTCATGTTAGGGGTACAACCCGTTATTGCATTTCTATTAGGATCGTTTTTTGTTCATGTTGGGTACTCAAGGCAACACCTAAACCTGTCATCGATCCCGCAGTTCAAGCTTGCTGTCTGAGGGGGACATAGTCCCGAGATTCTTGGCCCTTAGTAGTAGCTGTGTAGAGTGTCTGTTTTCCTGTTTTAGTTGAAGGACTAGAAGGCTTATTTGAAAGCTAAACTTAGATCAGATGATTAAATAAGTTAAGAAAAGAGAAATAGTACAACTAGAAAGGAAACAACAAATTCAGTAAAGCAAGAAACATGACAGTTAAAGAAAGGCGGAAAATTATGAGAAAAGATGAATAAGAGTAAAATTTTCCAAGATAAGAGGGAAAAGAAAATCAGTAACAAAGAAAATTTTCTTATATAGGCAGCGCTTGGATACGAAAACATGGAATCTTGATAAATAGTTACATAAAATCCAAATACGGTTGGAAAAAGATACATAAAAGAAAAACGGAAGATTTTAAATTTTCCATTTTCCACCTTTTTTTAACGTAAGAAATCGAATTTAGGAAATTAGATTTTTCTGAAATTCGAAAAATAAAGTTGGTTAGTAGAATTTTGGATGCAACAATTGAATGAACCGCGCTCTTGCTCTGCCAGAATGTGGGAATATTTTGGATGAAAATGTATTTTGATTTTAAAAATATTGCATTCACGTAGAACTGCCAGTATATTTAGGATGTGGGCATCATGATTTTAAAGAATTTTTGAAAAATTTGTATACACATAGAAGGTACCGCTTAAGCATACATGTATTATTATGTTATATTACACTTTGCACAAATGCACAATGTTTGCAAAAATTGGATGCACACATGATGGACGGATATTATGCGAGGGATTATCTATTTTACCCTTATCAAATTTCGGGGACGAAATTTCCTAAGGGTGGGAGAATGTAACACCCCGCATTTTATGACAATTTAATAATTAGATAATATATATGTATATATATATATGCATAGACATAAATATATATAAATATATGAAGAATAAAATAAAGATAATATGTTATTACATGTAGTAAATACATGCACTGAAAGAGAAGAAAAGATTTATGTATTAAAAGAAATAAAGGATTGGTTGCATGCAGAGTAAATACGTTGCATGTACTGACTGTTTCTAGGGTCGACTCGAGACCCTGCAGGGTCGACCCAGGCTCTTTGGGGTCGATCCATGGGTCGACACCAAAAGGGGGCGGTCGACCCCGATACAGATCTGGGCAGAATTCAGTTTCTGCACCTAGACACAGTTCTGAGCAAGATTCGTGAACTCTAGGCTATAAGTAAGACCACGTTCTCAGTGTTTTATTCATTATAAAATAATGGAGAACTAGATGCTGCCTATGCCTAGATTAAAATAGCATATCTATCTACAACAACAAGAGTTAGACAAATTCAGAGATCTATGCTTCAACATCTACTACTATTCTTCTATCTCTTAGATCTATTCTTTGCGAATCTACTTATTTTTAGATAGAAATAATTAAAATGCAATCTTGACATGCCTATGAATTAGATCTAAGCCTATGACTATTGGAATCATATTAGATCTGCTATATTTGTATATCTAATTCACTGATTAGATCTCATTATTCCTGTTTATGATCATGACACTATGCATAATCTGTCCTGTTATTACATGTTCATCAGATTTGTTATTATGTGCTTATTTCTGTTCATCAGATTTGTTCATATATGCCTATTTATGTTCATCAGATCGGTTCTTATATGCCTATTTATGTTATCATATGCCTATTTCTGTTACTGTTGGTTTTATGCCTATTATGTCCTTCTCTCTCTCATTCCCTTTTTATTTTTATAGCCAGGCTACTTTTGAGCCTAGGCCGATATTGCTGAAATATGCGTACGAACGAAATTGTGTTAAATTAGGAATGATTGGAAATGGTAATTTGTGGGCATAACTTGTACTTTGAATCACGATTGGGATCTGGGAGCATAAACTATATTGTGAAATTGGGCTAAAAATTGTGGCATGATTTATATGGTGAATTATGACTTGTGGTTTGGGACATGTAAATCTGTAGGCTTAACTTAAGATTAAGCGAAATATGTTAATGGGAACTGTAAAGAATCTGTAAAGCCTGTTTAATCCGTTAAATTTGGGGGCATAACTTGAATTGAAAATATGAATATGGATCTGGGCATAAATCAAATAGTGATTTGTATCCTAATTTGGGGCATTAGGTACATGATGAACATGACTTGGGAAAGGGGTATGAAAACCTATAATGAAGTAGGTATAATTGGTCGATAATGGAAATGCCTAGATTTACAGTAATAAGTAATTGTAACCGCGCTTAGACATGAGGTTAGATTACATTTGTGGTTGAAGTCTGCCCGGACCCGCCGGGCATATCCAGCGACCACAAGTAGTGAATCTAATGTGAGGGGTCTAAGTGCATAAAGACGTGACGGTGCTAAGATACGAGGTTGAGTCCGACTTGTGAAAGAAGTCTTCCCGGACCCGACCGGCATATCTAGCATCCACAAGTGGTAGGCTTAATGTGGGAGGTCTTGCGCATTATAACCATAAATGTATGTATGGCAATGAACTTGTAATATTTAACCTGTTTGAATCCATAAGGATTGTATAAGACTGCTAAATCCGTAATGTTAAGTAAACCCATTAAATCTGTGGGGTTAAGTAAACCTGTTAAGTATGTGGGGTTAAGTAAGCCTGTTAAATCTGTGGGGTTGAGTAAGCCTGTTAAATCTGTGGGGTTAAGTAAACCTATTAAATCAGTGGGGGCTATACGAACCTGTTAATTTAGAAAACTTGACCTGTTAATTTAGAAAATTTGACCTGTTAAATCTATTGGGGTTATATGGACCCGTTAACCTGTAAAGTTTAACCCGTAAATCCTTAGGGGGTTATGTGAATATGTTAAATCTGTTAGGCATAACCAGTCAAAATCCTAGTTAATTGGGGACACAAGATCTGTAAGGGTTGGCTTGTGTCATCTATTGTGTGGGACCCATATTAGTCAATAACCCATTCTGGTATTAAAGGGGGACCCCGCACTAGGTAGGGGTCAAGGCATGCTTACAGAACTGATTATAACTGGTTCATCTAAGAGGAGGTGTGTACCGGCGTGTTCCAACGGACTCATGTGTGTGCATGAGTACGACCTGCATTTGGGAAAATAAGTCGCTGTAGCACCAGTAAATAGGTCTGTGTCCTTTTGTAGATTGCCAGTTTAGGAAGTAATACACCCTAATGTGGGGCCGACACAGGGTATCTACGGGATATGGAGCCGATCGATTGGGGAAGGGTAGTAATTAGGGTACATCTTGTC
This sequence comes from Allium sativum, assembly GCA_030737875.1. NCBI lineage: Eukaryota > Viridiplantae > Streptophyta > Magnoliopsida > Asparagales > Amaryllidaceae > Allium > Allium sativum. The sequence continues at coordinate 137,929,133 of CM060921.1, read as the reverse complement.
CTGTCTGTTTCTGTGGAGTACCTGTATTTCTATTTGGGTTAACACCCGCTATTTATGTTTAGGTACCGATTAATTCTGTTTGGGTTAAAACCCGTTATAATACACCTAAAACTGCCATTATATTTCTGTTGGGATCATCTTGTTTCTGTTAAGCAATTAAGGATTATGTAATTCTGTTACATATCTGTTATACTAGTATTGGTGCAGAGAAAGAGAAATCATTAGAGAAGCGCAATATATTCCATCATGTTTATCCTGTTTACCTTGTCATACCTGCCTTTTTTGATGTTATCTCTCTTATCCACTTTATATGTCTGTCATGATACTTTCACTTATTTTTATGCTAAAAGTAACTGGACTCGCCAATTTGTTTCCTCTTCTTTCTCTTCCGTTCTCCTCAGGTTCTCAGGGTGGGAATACTCAAGCTTGATCAGGATTCTTCTTTCATTCTGCTTGGATCTGCTTAAATGCATTGCTCGAGTTCGTATCTTTTCTAGTATGGCTATGTTGTTGGGGAATTATGCTTCTTTTATTATTGAACTCTGATGTTTGAAGTACAAGACATAAGTTTTAGTGATGTACTGCTTTTTATGTATTTCAGACACCTGATGTAACCATGTTTTGAACTATGATGTTTTGTGAGTAATAAAGTTTAAAATTCCGCTTCTATTGTATATCTATCTTGTAATGTTTTTGTTTCTATTTACCTATAACGCTTTACGAAACTTAATGCATTCTCTTAACGAGTGACATTAACGGATGTGGGGTGTCACACTTGGTATCAGAGCTGAAGGTTACCAGATCAGATAAAAGATTTTGAAAATTATTTTCAAAAAGGTTTTAAAAGAAAGCATTTTCCAAAGAAAAATCTTTTTTGAAAAACATATTCCCCAAAGCCATATGTAATATCTTTCGATCCTCTATTTGAATTCTTTTTCCTTTTCTTTTCAGCATGTCTGGGGAACCTAGTATTCCTGAGGGCATTACGATACCCAACTAGTTCTGTAGGTATCTATAGGCCACGACGCCCGCCATTGGCTAAGCAGACGTTCCTCCTCCAGCTGCACCCATCTTCCTCCCCCTTCTCCGCGAGCAGATAATTTCTCTAAGATCTGCAAAGATTTCTGTGCTATGGGAGGAAACCCAGGGATGTTCGTAGAGGCAATGAATTGGCTCAAAGAGACGGAGGATTTATTTGGAATTTTCGAAGTGAACGATCGTAGGAAGATTCAGTTAGCCCCTTGGCTGCTGAAAGATGAGGCTTCATTCTGGTGGGAAGTGACGCAAGCAGGGCGTCCAGTAGATACTTGGGATGATTTTAAGCAAAGGTTTGAAATGAAGTTTCTTTCTCAAGTTGAGAAAAGTGTGCAAATGGAAAGATTTCTAGCACTCAAACAAGGAGGCATGGCTGTTAAAGAATATGTTAACAAATTTAACCAGCTAGCAAGGTTTGGGTTGGATCTAGTAGATACCCCGCATAAGAAAGCATTGCAGTTTGATAAGGGACCGAATGAACCCCTCCATGGGTTAGCTATGTTTCATATTCCAATAGGAGCTACTTTTGAAAGGCTCGTTGATATGGCGTTAATGCATGAGGAAGATAAAGCTGAAAAGGAAGAAGCTAAAGTTGAGGAAACACAAAACAATAAAGTGTGGCCTAAGAAAGAACAACAACAAGAGGGCGGAAAGAATGAAAAAGCTCAAGGCAAAAAGAAATGTCATTGTTGCGGGAACGTTTGTCAAAGACTGCAGAAAAAGGAAGAATGTTTGCTTCAACAATGGTGAAGTCGGACATTATACTAGTGAGTGCCTGAAGAAGTAAGGGCAGGACCAAAGGGCAGGATCTTCTGGAGGGCAGGTGCATGCTCTTGTGGCTGCTGTACCGGATAGAAGTAGGAAAGTTTCTGTTGAAGGTTTGATTTTTATTTTATTTTCTTTCCAATCATCCTGTTAGAACTCTTTTTGATTCTGGCGCTTTGCATTCTTTTATATCTGATTCTATGACTAAACATCTGCACCTTAGTACTAGTATGGTTTTGGATCCCGTAGTTGTCTCAAACCCCATTGGGGGTATGATTTATCCGTCTATGATTTGTCGGGGTTTGAAAATATCTGTGTTGGGCGTCAAGTTTGAGTGCGATGTATATCTTGTTTCATGGGCTATGGTTTGATTCTAGGAATGGATTGGCTAGCCAGATATGGTGTTATTCTAAATTGTGAGAGGAGGATCGTTAGACTTTTGACTTTCCACGGGAGGACCCTCGAGATTTCTCGTGACCCTAAGGGGTCTGTTATGCTTAGTTTCCTAAAGTGTCTTGATGCATCTATCGATGATTTATGATCTGTACGGGTAGTTTGTGAATATCCGGATGTATTGAGGAGGTTCAGGGCTTATCTCCGAGGCATGAGATTGATTGATAGATATACTTAGTAGATAATGCGAAGCCAGTAGCATTATCTGTGCACCACATAACTCCTAGGGAAAGGAGGGAGCTCAGCAAGCAAGTAGGGTAGCTACTTGAAAAGGTGTTGGTTAGGCGAAGCATATCAATGGGGTGTTCCGGTCGTCTTTGTAACAAAGGCGTACAGCTCACTTCGCTTATGTATGGATATTCATGATGTTTTTTCACATATCTTATTTACAAAAGTGTCTGCACGATATAGCATAGGTAGTTGAGCCGAGCATGCTTAAAGAAGTAGAGGTAGAACGGGAGGCAACAATTAGACGAGTTCCTACCGGTATACTTGGATTGGAGGTTAAGAAACAGCACAACAGGGAGGCTAAGTTAATAAAAGTGCAATGGGGAGAAGATAGCGAGGATGCGACTTAGGAGGCTGAAGACAAGAATCGCGCTTCATACCCTTTCCTTTTCGGGACTATGTTCTTAACTTCTTTTCCAAAGCTATTATTCACACTTGCTTCTATCATTTGAGTGTATCCTATCAATCAAATCTTCGACCTTTGGTAGGAAATCCCATGGATGTAAACATGTGTTTGAGACATGTTATGTTTGAAGGATGTAAGTGAATGCAAGTGGTTGCTAGTGGTTGCTCGTGAATGCATACACACACATTAGGCACTAGATCGGCTCAATCACTCTCATACTACATATGGATGTATGTGCATTTTTCTTTTTTATGGATGAAAGTGAGTGTATCATCATATGGATGCTGCATTTGGATGGATGACTGTGCACACGTATAGAACTTATGTTATAATAGGATTATTTGCATACATGTTGGATTCATGGCACTAACTTACATTGCATTAAGGAGGCCAACTGAATCAGTAGACCGCCTGATCTTTTGCATTAGTATAAGGACATATACACACACCTTTGCATATGTTCATATAAGCATTAGAAATCTCTTAAGGACGATGGATGCCTGTGATTGGTGGTTGAGTAGATGGATGTAGATGGTAGGGTATACATTCTTCTTAACTTAGAGATTTAGGGGACGGAATCCTTTGAGTAGAGGAGAATGTAAAACCCCATAATTTTAATAACATATTAAGATGACAAACTAAAGAATAATTAGTTTAATATTCATAATTAAGTGGAACGGACTACGCCATTGCGTTCGTCTTGGAATTCTGGTCAAAATAGACACTTGGTTTGCGTGAAACGACCACCGTATCAAGAAGTTATTAAGGTTTGAAGTTTGTATACGCACAAGAGAATTATACATATACAAACAAATCAAATATTAAAAAAAATCAAAACGGCCAACCGGAATCCCCAGAAGTGGAACCGACCATTTCTGGGGGTCGAACCGAGACCCTACTGGGTTGACCCAGGGGTCGACGCAGGTTCTTTGGAGTCGACCCCAGGGTGGACACCCAAAGGGAGGGGTCAACCCTCATACAGATCTGGGCAAAATTCAGTTTCTGAACCTGGACACAGTTCTGAGCGAGATTTATGAACCCTAGTCTATAAATAAGACCCAATTCTCAGTGTTTTATTCATTCTAAAACAATGGAGAACTAGATGCTGCCTCTGCCTAGATTAAAATAACCTATATTTCTGCAACAAGAGTTAGGCAAATTCATAGATCTGTGCTTCAACATCTACAACTAATCTTCTTTCTCTTAGATGTATTCTCTGTGTGTCTACGTTATTTTTAGATAGAAATTATTAAATTGCAATCTTGATATGCCTATGTATTAGATCTAAGCCTGTGATTATTGGAATCATATCAGATCTGCTATATTTTTATATCTAATTCACTGACTAAATCTCATCATGCCTTTTTATGATCATGACACTATGCATAATCAGTCCTGTTATTGCATCTTCGTTAGATCTGTTCTTATATGTCTATTTCTGTTCATCAGATATGTTCTTATATGCCTATTTCTGCTATCATATGCCCATTTCTATTAATGTTGGTTTTATGCCTATTCTGTCCTTCGCTCTCTCATTCCCTTTTTATTTTTATAGCCAGGCTACTTTCGAGCCTAAGCCGATATCGCTGAAATATGCATACAAACGAAATTGGGTTAAATTGGGAATGATTGGAAATGGTAATTTGGGGGCATAACTTGTACTTCGAATCACGATTGGGATCTAGGGGCATAAATTATATTGTGAAATTGGACTAATAATTGGGGAATGATTTATATAGTGAATTATAACTTATGGTTTGGGACATGTAAATCTGTAGGCTTAATTTAAAATTAACCGAAACAGGTTTATGGAATAGTAAAGAATCTGTAAAACCTGTTTAATCTGTTAAATTTGGGGTGTAATTTGAATTGAAAATATGAATATGGATCTGGGCATAAATCAAATAGTGATTTATATCCTAATTTGGGGCATGCGTACATGACGAACATGACTTGAGAAAGGGGTATGAAAACCTATAATGAAATAGGTATAATTGGTTAATAATGGGAATTTCTAGATTTATAGTAATAAGTAACTGTAACCGCGCTTAGACACAGGGTTAGATTACATTTATGGTAGAAGTCTGCCCGGACCCGCCAGGCATATCCAGCAACCACAAGTAGTGAATGTAATGTGAGGGGTCTAAGTGCATAAAGACATGACAGGCTAAGACACGACGTTAAGTCCGACTTATGGACGAAGTCGTCCCGGACCCGACTGGCATATCCAGCATCCACAAGTGGTAGACTTAATGTGGGAGGTCTAGCGCATTATTACCATAAATGTATGTATGGAAATGGACGTGCAATACTTAACCTGTTTGAATCCATAAGGATTGTATGAGCCTGCTAAATTTGTGAGGTTAAGTAAACCCATTAAATCTGTGGGGTTAAGTAAACCTGTTAAGTATGTGGGGTTAAGTAAGCCTATTAAATCTGTGGGGTTAAGTAAGCCTGTTAAATCTGTAGGGCTAAGTTAACCTATTAAATCTGTAGGGTTATGTAACAACCCGGAAATCCAAGCCAATTAGAAAAAATTATTTTGGCAATTTTAGTGAATTTGGATTATTTAAAATGAATTATTTTAAACAATAATGATGAGAAATTTATTTTGAATAGGATAGAACGTATATATTTATTTGGATCGACGTTAGAATATAAATATTTATTTTAAATTATAAAAGGAAATGAAAATGGCACGGTAGTTTGGAAATTTAATTTCAAATTTCAAATGAATGTATAAGATTCAAAATGAACCGGATTTTAGCGAAACCAAACATATTAGAATCTATTAGAGAATATCTTTCCAATGAATTCGAAAAATCAAAATTTCATAGTGGGAATCAAAAGTTACGTCCAGTTGAAAATTCAGAATAGTCGCTATGGAATTCTGGCCCTAAAAAATGAAAATTTTGCAAACGACCTTCGTTTTCAACGAAACCACTTTTTTTGGATATGGGATGTCAAATTATTGCTAGGTTTCAAAATTTATAATTTTCTGAATCGATATGTGAGCGTGGCAAAGTTAAAAGTGTTTTAACAATTTCAGTTGAATTTCATCGACTGGAAAATAGCCATTTTTCAAACGGTCTTCAAATTTGACGAAATTAGTTTTGTTAGGACCGTATCGTCAATACGAAGCTAGAAAATATTTTTTGGGAATTTTTAGAGCCGTATGTGGCCCCGGTGAATTTAAATGTACGTTTAAAATTGAATATACAGATTTATATTTTAAATTTATCAAAAACTAATCGAAATAGCCGAACTGAGTTACGATACGTATCCCATTGTGTTCGGAATAGGGGTAATTAGCTAGGAACGACGGTCGGTGGGTCCAATTTCGAGTTTGAAATAAAAAGTTGCTTTTTGAAATTTAAATGTAATAAAATATAAAAAATAAATATACCTCTCCCCTCTTTCTCCTTAACTACCCCCCTCTTCTACCGTTGACTTCAACAGTAAATAAGAAAAAAAAACAACAAATCGCTCGATGGAGGGGGCGATCCACCGTTGCGCCGCCCTCCAAGCGGACCCACCGCATCCATGTGCACCGGCGAGCCCCCCTCTTCTTCTTCTCCTCTCCTTCCCGCTCCCCTAGGTCACGAACCCTAGCCCCTTTGCTCGATATAGCCGCCGCCTCCCTGAACGGACCCCACCCACCTCGTGCGCAAGTCCTCCGACCACGCCAACGAGCAGCTTCCTCCCTTTTTTTAGAATTGAAATCGTCGAAATATATATATATATATTATATGTTAAATGGCCTCAATAGAACGCGCCGCGCCGCGGTAGTTCGCGAATTTCGACCATTGACTTCGAATTGACGTTGCGGGAGATCCGACCGTCGGATTCTCCTAAAACTGGAACCGTTGGTTCGTATCGAAAAGAGCTTTCTAATGAATATTAGAGATTTGAAGTCTAACGGTTGGATTTGGAATTATGTCCAAATCAAATTTGGAAAAGGTCGTTGTAAGTGCAGTTCGATGGCCGTTTATGGAAATCGACTGTACGGGCCTTGATAAAATTATTAAAAATAGTAATAATTTGTGTAAAATCCAAAGAAATGATTTGGAAAGAATTGAGATGAAAAATCTCATATTTGAAAAGATAAAAATAGATTTTCATCGAAATGAACTAGCTTTGAACTAGAATTATAATCCGTTTATTTTTGAAATAAATAAATTGGATTTGAAAGGGATTAAAAGTTACCAGAATTTCCAATAATTGAATTGGAATGGATTTGAATCGAAATTGTCTTTGGAATATTTCGATGTTGGATTTCGTGATTATATAGATATTGTTATGGAAATTTGAAAGATATATTTATATCGTTATTTCCAATACGATATTTGTTGGTCGTAGAATTTGATATTGAATATAAGCCGATATATTTTCTATTCAGAGCCTCGTATTTAATATCAAATGGGATTTGGGTTTGTTGTGAATGGTATCTTCATTAACACTGTTATTAAACCCAGTTGAGAAAAAGATTAAATCTTTTTATTTAGATTTAATGAAGTATGCCAATTAAATGGTATTTAATTAGAATTGAATTTTAATTTTAATTGATTTTTGGGTTTATCGTGAACGGTGTTTTAAATAACACTTGTCCTTTAACCCGATGATTAAGGGAATGTGAATTGGGTTTATCGTGAACTGTGTTTTAACGACATTTGTTCTTTAACCCGATTTACAGTGAAATGTGATTTGGAATTTATAAATCTTTTGTTAAGATTTAAAGGAGATTTTCCAAAGTAAAGTTTTCCAATTTAATAAAATAAATTGGAATGGAATGGAATTCGATTTGGTAATAATCGAAGTGAAATTCTGTGGAGGAAGACAACTACTATATCTGGAATTTAGAAGGCTTTGCCGTTATTCCATTTATATTATTAGTCGGATATGGAAGTTTATATCGATTATATATATCGATTTGTTTTCTATGAAGATTCCATTGTAAATGGAATGTGATTTTGGGGTTTATCGTGAACCGTGTTTTAAATGATATTGGTTCTTTAACCCAGTTAAAGACAGGATATGATTTCCCAAGTTAAATAATCATTGATAGTGATTTTTGGGAAGATTAAAACCAAATGGAGTTTTAATGAATCGTTAACTAGATTGAAATGATCGAGAATGGAGTACCACCAATTTTGCTCCAGGCGATAGTTAAATCTTTAATTAGATTTGAACGTGAAATGGTAATTGATATTACCGATAACATCGTGGTGCTAGATATGAAGTATTACCAGTTTTACTTCATGGGATAAATAGGTTGGGATTGGGAAATTTAAAACAAGTGATTACTCCGGTAAGGTTCGCTAATCCCGATTAGTTTGGATAAGCCATAATTTGGTTTGAATTGATATTCAAACGAAGATTAAAGAATTTATCTTTGATAAAACTAATGGGAACCTTTCCCAAAGAATAATAATATTTGAATAAAAGAATATTCTAAAGGGAATGAGGCGTATGTTGTGTTTGTGTAACACTTGTTTATTATATACGCGAGTTATTCAGAAAGACCGGCTTTATCCATTCTGAATAACTGATTTGACGAAGTGTCGAGGATGAAGACGGCGGTCGAAGACCGGAGGTCTTAACATCGTTTCGATAATTACTGATTATCTTGATTGGGCTGTACACGCAAGAGGAAGGAATCAGTTAGTGATCGTCCATACGTACTTGGAGATCGATGGATATGCGAGGTACAAGGTGCCTCCGGTTTCGTTCAGACCCAGAACGGACTTGTAAATGGACTGTGTGTCTGACATTGGATATCATTCTGTGTGATTGATGGATATCGGTTGCATGGAGTGGTTTGCCTGTGTGGCATGCTAAGATGCAAATGATCAAGGCTTCTGTTGAAAAGCAGAGTCATGTGGTTGATGATCAAAGCACCGCCTGTGTGACACAACTTTGTGTAGCGTTAATTTGCGAGCCTCACACCCCGGTATGAACCAGAAACGGGAGAAGGACCTCAGGGAGGGTATGCGTTTCCTTCTAGCTAGGGTGGTGTCAGTGACCTACCAGTCCTGACATTTATATTATTTTCATCTGTGTGGTTGTTGGATTGCGAGGCGCCTCAGATATATTAGTGACTATGTGGAGCCGATGAAGTCATTTGACTCATTTACGCCCCAAAGGGCGGGGAACGTAGTGTTTAGGTATTTTAATCCACATTGGTGGAGCGGCCCTGATGATCCAAAGGCTTGACAGAGTACTTGCCTGAGACTCGGGCTAGACAGTCTCGAATCGATGAGGACTATCTTTTGCCTCGGTTCATAGATGGAAATCCAACTTCCAAATATGACATTGTGCGGTTTTGATTGTAAATATATATGGCGATATGATATGTGGTACCTATGCCACTTAGGATTGATACATTTATATTTGAAGTTGTTTTATACACTATGCACTTATAATAGTATCAAATGATTTGTTTTGACATACCAAGAATGTTTGGCTATTATAAGGGAAAACCCTATCCCCCGGCTTGCATTGCATTGTGTGATAGGACCTGGGTCTTATAATAGCTTCATTTTTTCCAAAAAGCATTGCGCTGTTTTTGATATATGCACTGGTATTCTTGGGAGGAAATCCGTTCTGTGTTGTACGGCGTGGTCCCTTGATATATCTGATTTAAGGTAAAGCTTTAAATAGCTGTTTTAGTTCTTATACCAGTCCCATGACTGACCTGGAGTTTATTGTTTTAACCTAAACTCTGGGTGCCCCTATTTTTCACACGGGCAGCTAGTAGTTTTGGTTTTGCAGATTTATATTCACAGGATCCTAATTTACAGCCGAAACGATATTCGAAAAGCTCTGTATCCGTGTATTGCTTCCAGTTGTGTTTTGTATTATTTTCCGCTGCTATGTAATGTATTGTAAATCTATGATATTTCTCTGATGTATAATATTTATTCATACTCTGTATATTCTTGTATTCTGATGGGATTGTTGTAATTAACAATGAAATGTTCTTCTGTTTGTATTCTGATTTGTCGTGTTCTCAAAACAATCAGGGGTTTCAAACGATCTTAGTCGGTTTAGCGATCGATTCAGACCAAGCGAAATTCCTTGATGTCACATTTAGTATCAGTGCTTTGGTTTACAAAGCTCGAGAACAGGACACGTTAGAACCAAACGAAAGAATTCATCAGAGATTGGATCAGTAACATCCAATAAAATGACTCGTTAGAGATGGGATCAGTAGTATCCTAGAACGATTGTGAAGAGTGATATTTTGAAAATAAAATTGAAAACAAATTTTGTTTTGAAAAATTAAATTCAATTATTCGTATTTGAATATTTAATTATATTGATTTGGACAATCAAGTATATAAAGATTTTGCGTATACGTCTGATCCGCATGTATTTGAAGTTTAATATACTGGATAGATATGGAATCACACTCTAGTCGCTCGGAGGTGATTCTGATGATTACTCGAGTATCATCAGAATTTATATTCGAGTGCCGAAAGTGGGATTTCTATATGATTCCAATTGACTGGTGTGAGAACCAAAACTAGATAGGGTCCATTGTTGTGATTTGGCCCCAAAAATGTGATTTTTTGACTATGTATCCAAGTTATGAATTTGAAATGATAATCAACTAATTGATTGATGATTGTGTTGGTTGATTATTGGTTGATTAATTAAATGTTGAACCTTTAGCCAAATTGAACCAAATAGTGGATTGTATTGAAAATTTATCACATTTACATGCATGTACATGTACTTACATTGAACAGGTCATAGCAAGGAGGGTAGAGAAGAGGAATAAATTGTTTGCCCAACAAATAGGCACATATTTATTGTATTTTTTGGGTTTTTGATGATTTTATGAGCCGATTGGCTAGCCGCTTGGCTGTTTCATTTTCTTTTTGGACTAGTGAGGGCCATGGGAGGCTATTTGAAACTCTGAAGCTCCCGGTGCAGGGGAGGTTATGGCGAAATTTTTCGAAAATTTAGGGTGTTAGCCAAATTTTGGAAAAATTTGAAAAGTTCTTAGAAACTGAAAAGTTGAAGAACTTAAGCCATAATGAAAATAATGAAAGTTGAGTTGGTTTGTAAATCAACTTTCAGCTTCGTTCCTTTTCGGGGACGAAAAGTTTTAAGTGGAGAATATTGTAATAACCCGAAAATCCGAGCCAATTTAAAATTTTTATTTTGGAAATTTTAGTGAATTTTGAATATTTAAAATGAATTATTTTAAATAATAACGACAAGAAATTTATTTCGAATAGGATAGAACGTATATATTTATTTGGATTAACGTTAGGATATAAATATTTATTTTAAATTATAAAAGGAAATGAAAATAACGCGGTAGTTTGGAATTTCGATTTCAAATTTCAAATGAATGTATAGGATTCAAAATGAACTGGATTTTAGCGAAACCAACAATATTAGAATATATTAGAGAATATCTTTCCAACGAATTCGAAAAATCAAAATTTCATAGCGGGAATCAAAAGTTACGTCCAGTTGAAAATTCACAATAGTCGCTATGGAATTCTGGCCCTAAAAAATGGAAATTTTGCAAACGACCTTCGTTTTCGACGAAACCATTTTTGCTGGATCCGGAATGTCAAATTATTGCTAGGTTTCAAAATTTATAATTTTCTGGATCGATATGTGAGCGTGGCGAAATTAAACGTGTTTTAACAATTTCAGTTGAATTCCATCGACTGGAAAATGACCATTTTTCAAACGGTCTTCAAATTTGACAAAATTAGTTTTGTTAGGACCATATCGTCAATACGAAGCTAGAAAATATTTTTCGGGAATTTTTAGAGTCCGTATGTGGCCCCGGTAAATTTAAATGTACGTTTAAAATTGAATATATAGATTTATATTTTAAATTTAGCGAAAACCGATCGAAATAGCCGAACTGGCTTACGATATGTATCCCATTGTGTTCGGAATGGGGGTAATTAGCTAGGAACGACAGTCAGTGGGTTCAATTTCGAGTTCGAATTAAAAAGTTTCTTTTTGAAATTTAAATATAATAAAATATAAAAATAAATATACCTCTCCCCTCTTTCTCCTTAACTACCCCCTCTTCTACCGTTGACTTCAACAGTAAATAAGAAAAAAAAACAAATCGCTCGACGGAGGGGGCGATCAACCGCCGCGCCGCCCTCCAGGCGGACCCACCGCATCCACGTGCACCGGCGAGCCCCCCTCTTCTTATCCTCCTCTCCTTCCCGCTCCCCCAGGTCACGAACCCTAGCCCCTTTTCTCGATACAGTCGCCGCCTCCCTGAACGGACCCCACCCACCTCGCGCGCCAGTCCTCCGACCCCGCCAGCGAGCAGCTTCCCCCCTTTTTTAAGTCGATGGCATTGAACCTCCCCCTCCTTCCTTGATCGATGTAAGTTCTTTATTTTCTTTCTGATTTTGTTTTGCTAATAGGGATATAATTTTTATATATAAAACTGAAAAGAAAAGATTATATTTTTAGATTAGAAAAGGCATGATTTTTATTAGAAAAGTTAGATTTTTATGTGGATTTTTAGCAAAGTAAAGATCGGATTTTTAACATATAAAGATTATATTTTTATATAGAGTAAAGATTATATTTTTATAAAATAGAAAAGATTATATTTTTATTAAAGAAAAGGTTTGATTTTCATATATGCACATAGCGAATGAAGAAAGGATTTTTATAGTATGAACAACATTATAAAAATAAGATTTTTATCTATGAAGTTGAGTTATAAAAATTTATATATTCATGTAGCGATAAAAAATTCGATTTTTATATACATGAAGTAGAAATAAGGCTATGATTTTTATTTATACCATAGTATAATAAAAATACGATTCTTATTATATGTATAACGAGAATATAAAAATGTGAATTTTATATATGTAGCGAATACGGACGATGAAAGTGACAAAGGGCAAGCACGGCGAAGATTTCCTACTTATGAAGAGTCGCGGCGTTTGGTTTAGCTAATAGATGAGAACTTCTCACTTTTAGTTTGTTTTCTAGTTGAAATATATACTAGGATGCAGACGGTGCTTAGCAGCACCCGACACACGTCGTCCACAAACCATGGATGACTTGTTTTTTTAATTGATGTGTTGTGAAAGTTGATTGTGTGATTGGAATGGAATAAAATATTTTATAGTTAAAAATATTTTTTTTAACATGTATATAAAATAAATATTTATAAACAAATCGGACGATTTGTTTATATACACACATTTGACTGATATTGATTGGGACGATAAATTTTACACATCGCCCAACTGCACAAATAAAAATATGTGTTTGTTGATTTGAAACCCCACACGGGTGTTAGGATGATATTTGGCATACGCTAATCTTAATTATTTAGTTGTATATCGATCGATTGGTCGACAGACTGTGTAAGCGTTAATTATTTATATTTAATGCTCATGCAGTTGTGTGGTGCACTCTGGATGATGGTTGATTATTTATCGTTGCTATTATATGCATGTGTTGTGTGGAATCCATATAATTAACATTATATGGTAATTGATTGGGCCTCATTCCAATTTGGAAAATAAAGAGTATTATAAAATGAAAATTCATGTGTTGAATAGAATGAAAATTCATGTGATGAATAGAATAAAAATTCATGTGTTGAATAGATTATATATTCATATGTTGAATAAAAGAAAATACTCATGTGTTGAGAATATTCATGTGTTGAAACGACTCATGTGTTGAACGAAATATTTATACAATAAAGTTCACATTTTTATTGTAAGTAAGAATTAATAAATTTTCATGTGTTGAATAAAAGAAATTTCATGTGCTGAATAAAAGAAAATTCATGTGTTGAAGAAAATATTCATTTGATGAATATAATAACGAAGTTATTGAAATATGTAAAGCCGTGCTGATTAGATTTGCGCCATTTTGACGCGAACGATATTTATATCGATTATATTCGTTTTTGTAATGAATATAGAAAAGGAAGTGATTTCAAAATCTAATATTTTGAAAATATTATCATTTGTATATTAATGATATGGAACATTCAATTTTGATTTAAAATTGAATATGAAGTCGAAATTGTTTTTAAAATGAACTTAAACGAATTATAAAATACGTTTAGAATTGAAATCATCGAAATATATATAATATATATATTATATATATTAAATGGCCTGAATAGAACGCGCCGCACCACGACAGTTCGCGAATTTCTACCATTGACTTCGAATTGACGTTGCGGGAGATCCGACCGTCGGATTCTCCTGAAATTGGAACCGTTGGGTTCGTATGGAAAAGAGCTTTCTAACGAATATTAGAGATTCGAAATCTAACGGTTGGATTTGGATGTCCAAATCAAATTTGGAAAAGGTCGCCGTAAGTGCAGTTCGATGGCCGTTTATGGAAATCGACTGTACGGACCTTGATAAAATTATTAAAATAGTAACAATTTGTGTAAAATCATAAGAAATGATTTGGAAAGAATTGGGATGAAAAAATCCATATTTGAAAAGATAAAAATAGATTTTTATCGAAATGAACTAGTTTTGAACTAGAATTATAATCCATTTATTTTTGAAATTAATTAATTGGATTTGAAAGGGTTTTAAAAGTAAACAGAATTTCTAATAATTGAATTGGAATGGATTTCAATCGAAATTGTCTTTGGAATATTTCGATGTTGGATTTCGTGATTATACAGATATTGTTATGGAAATGTGAAAGATATATTTATATCGTTATTTCCAATACGATATTTGTAGGTCGTAGAATTTGATATTGAATATAAGCCAATATATTTTCTATTCAGAGCCTCGTATTTAATATCAAATGGGATTTGAGTTTGTCGTGAATGGTGTCTTCATTAACACTATTCTTTAACCCAGTTGAGAAAAAGATTAAATCTTTTTATTTAGATTTAATGAAGTATACCAATTAAATGGTATTTAATTGGAATTGAATTTGAATTGATTTTTGGGTTTATCGTGAACGGTGTTTTAAATAACACTTGTCCTTTAACCCGATAATTAACGGAATGTGAATTGGGTTTATCGTGAACTGTGTTTTAACGACATTCGTTCTTTAACCCGATTTACAGTGAAATGTGATTTGGAATTTATAAATCTTTTGTTAAGTTTTAAAGGAGATTTTCCTTAGTAAAGTTTTCCAATTTAATAAAATAAATTGGAATGGAATGGAATTCGATTTGGTAATAAACGAAGTGAATTTCTGTGAAGGAAGACAACTACTATATCTGGAATTTAGAAGGCTTTGCCGTTATTCCATTTATATTATTAGTCAGATATGGAAGTTTATATCGATTTGTTTTCCATGAAGATTCCATTGTAAATGGAATGTGATTTTGGGGTTTATCGTGAACCGTATTTTAAATGACATTGGCTCTTTAACCCAGTTAAAGACAGGATATGATTTCCTAAGTTAAATAATCACTGATAGTGATTTTTGGGAAGATTAAAACCAAGTGAAGTTTTAATGAATCTTTAATTAGATTGAAATGATCGAGAATGGAGTATCACCAGTTTTTCTCCAGGCGATAGTGAAATCTTTAATTAGATTTGAACGTGAAAGGGTAATTGAATTTATCAATAACACCATGGTGTTAGATATGAAGTATTACTAGTTTTACTTCATGGGATGAATAGGTTGAGATTGGGAAATTTAAAACAAGTGATTACTCCGGTAAGGCTCGCTAATCCCGACTAGTTTGGGTAAGCCATAATTTGGTTTGAATTGATAATCAAAAGAAGATTAGAGAGTAAATTTAAAGAATTTATCTTTGATAAAATTAATGGGAACCTTTCCCAAAGTATAAGAATATTTGAATAAAAGAATATTCTGAATTGGAATGAGCCGTATGTTGTGCTTGTGTAACACTTGTTTATTATATACGCGAGTTATTCAGAAAGACCGGGTTTATCCCATTCTGAATAACTGATTCGATGATGTGTCGAGGATGAAGACGATGGTCGAAGACTGGAGGTCTTCACATCGTTTGGATAATTACTGATGATCTTGATTGGGCAGTACACCCAAGAGGAGGGAATCAGGGTGTGATCGTCCATACGTACTTGGAGATCGATGGATATGCGAGGTACAAGGTGCCTCCAGTTCGTTCAGACCCAGAACGGACTTGTAAATGGACTGTGTGTCAGACATTAGATATCATTTTGTGTGATTGATGGATATCGGTTACATGGAGTGGTTTGCCTGTGTGGCATGCTAAGATGCAAATGATCAAGGCTTCTGTTGAAAAGCAGAGTCTTGTGGTTGATGATCAAAGCACCACCTGTGTGGCACAACTTTGTGTAGCGTTAATTCGCGAGCCTCACACCCCGGTATGAACCAGAAACGGGAGAAGGACCTCAGGGAGGGCATGCGTTTCCTTCTAGCTAGGGTGGTGTCAGTAACCTACCAGCCCTGACATTTATATTATTTTCACCTGTGTGGTTGTTGGATTGCGAGGCGCCTCGGATATATCAGTGACTATATGGAGCCGATGGAGTCATTTGACTCATTTACGCCCCAAAGGGCGGGGAAACGCAGTGTTCAGGCATTTTAATCCACATCGGTGGACCGGCCCTGACGATCTTGACAGAGTACTTGCCTGAGACTCGGGCTAGACAGTCTCGAATCAGTGAGGACTATCTTTTGCCTCGGTTCATAGATGGAGATCCAACTTCCAAATACGAAATTGTGCGATTTGACTGTAAATATATATGGCGACATGATATATGGTACCCATGCCGCCTAGGAATGATACATTTATATTTGAAGTTTTTTATACACTATGCACTTATAATAGTATCAAATGATTTGTTTTAACGTACCAAGCATGTTTGGCTATTATAAGGGAAAACCCTATCCCCCGGCTTGCGTTGCATTGTGTGATAGGACCTGGGTCTTATAATAGCTTCATTTTTTTTCCAAAAAGCATTGCGCTGTTTTTGATATATGCACTGGTATTCTTGGGAGGAAACCTATTCCATGTTATACGGCGTGGTCCCTTGATATATCTGATTTAAAGTAAAGTTTCAAATAGCTTTTTTAGTTCTCACACCAGTCCCATGACTGACCTGGAGTTTATTGTTTTAACCTAAACTCTGGGTGCCCCTATTTTCCGCACGGGCAGCTAGTAGTTTTGGTTTTGCAGATTTATATTCACAGGATCCTGATTTACAGTTGAAGCGATATTCGGAAAGCTCTGTATCCGTGTATTACTTCCAGTTGTTTATTGTATTATTTTCCACTGCTATGTTATGTATTGTAAATCTCTGATATTTCTCTGATGTATAATATTTATTCATACTCTGTATATTCTTGTATTCTGATGGTAATTAACAATGAAATGTTCTTCTGTTTGTATTCCTATTTGTCGTGTTCTCAAAACAATCAGGGGTTTCGAACGGTCTTAGTCGGTTTAGCGATCGATTCGAATCGAGCGAAATTCCTTGATGTCACAGGTTAAGTAAACCTGTTAAATCTGTGGGGGTTATACGAACCCGTTAATTTAGAAAACTTAACCTGTTAAATCTATTGGGGTTATATGGACCCATTAACTTGTAAAGTTTAACCGTAAATTTGTAGGGAGTTATGTGAATCTGTTAAATCTGTTAGGTATAATCTGTCAAAATCCTAGTTAATTGGGGACACAATATCTGTAAGGGTTGGCTTGTGTCATCTGTTGTATGGGACCCATATTAGTCAATAACCCATTCTATTATTAAAGGGGGATCCCGCACTAGGTAGAGGTCAGGGCACACTTACTGAAATTATTATAAGAGGTTCATATAAGAGGAGGTGTGTACCGGCGCATTCCAACGGACTCATGTGCGTGCATGAGTACGACCTGCATCTGGGAAAATAAGCCGCTGTAGCACCAGTAAATAGGTTTGTGTCCTTCTGTAGGTTGTCACTTTAGAAAGTAATACACCCTACTGGTGGGGCCGACACAGAGTATTTACGGGATGGAGGCCGATCGATTGTGAAAGGGTTGTAATTAGGGTACATAGTCCTATCTGTTTCTGTGGGGTACCTATATTTATGTTTTGGTTAACACCCGTTAATTCTGTTTAGGTACCGGTTAATTCTGTTTGGGTTAAAACACGTTACTAGTGTACACCTAAAACTACCATTATATTTCTGTTGGGGTCATCATGTTTCTGGTAAGCAATTAGGGAGTATGTAATCCTGTTACATATCTGTTATACTAGTATTGGTGCAGAGAAAGAGAAATCATTAGATAAGCACAATATATTCCATCATGTTTATCCTGTTTACCTTGTCATACCTGCCTTTTATGATGTTATTTCCCTTGTCCACTTTATATGCCTATCGTGATTCTTTTACTTATTTATATGCTAAAAGTAACTGGACACGCCTGACTTTATGCCTGACCCATTTTGTTTCCTCTTCTTTCTCTTCCGTTTCCCCCTAAGTTCTCAGAGTGGAAATACTCAAGCTTGATCAGGATTTTTCTTTCATTCTACTTGGAGCTGCTTAGATGTATTGCTCGATTTCTTATCTTTTCTGTTATAGCTATGTTTTTGGAGGAATTATGCTTCTTTTATTTTTGCACTCTGATGTTTTAAGTACAAGACAAAAGTTTTAGTGATGTACTGGATTTTATGTATTTCATACACAGGATGTAACCATGTTTTGAACTACGATGTTTTATGATTAATAAAATTTTAAATTCCACCGTTATTGCATATTTATCTTGTAATGTTTCTGTTACTGTTTACCTATAACGCTTCACAGAACTTAATGCATTCTCTTAATGAGTGACATTAACGGACATGGGGTGTCACATATATGTAAATATACGCATATATATGTGTAGAAATATATGTATATACAAAAGATAAAGTTCAAGATAAGGCTGTGATCAAAGAAATATGGCAAGAATTAAATAACGGTACAACAACGTTTGAATTTTGAAAATGAAATAAAAGTTGTGCGTATATATATACTTATAAAATGGTCATTAAAAGATTTGTATACGTATAAGAAGATTTTATGTGAATATAGCAGTTAAATAAATTCCAGAAATTTGAACATTCGAAAATTACCAAAACAGCTCGCGGAACCCATGGGGGTCGACCTAGGGGTCGACACCCCTTTTTTAGGGGGGGTCAACCCACCCCAGATGCAGTAAGATTCATCATAGAATATGGATTATTTTCTTAACCAAGTTTGAATGCTGACTCAGCATTGCGTGTATGATAAGATCTTGAACACCTGTAAATAGGCTAGCAGAGCCTAACCTAAATCTCATATTCTCTGAGAAGCCACCTAAGCTCTGCCACTCTTCTTGCTCCTCAAATCTCTTCAGAAAAATAAAATAATTAGCTTAGGAAAATTCTGATTCAAGATCTAGAAGAAAAGAATGAATATTAACAAAGAAGGTGTTCAGAATCATACTCGAAGTAGGGTAAATTCTTGGATCTGGTCCATTCAATTTTCTTCTCTTTCTTCGATTTTTCTTTTAGTAAGAATTGTGGATCCATGGTTGTTAGGTTCCAAATCCAGTTAAGTTGGTTGTTAGGTTCTAAATCTAGTTGAGTGAACCATGGAATGTTAGATCTGGACCAGATTTAGGATTTGGAAAGCAAATTAGGTGAGTGGATTTAAGTTATATCATTTTTTATAATGGTATATTATCGTTTGACATTCCCCATTAATTTGCAATGTAAATATGCAAGAATGATTCAAAGTGTTGAAATGCTAATATGACATGTTAAAATATTAATATGTTAAAATATTAATATGTTGGAAAATTCATATGTTGAAACGTTTAATGTGCTGAAATGTTCACATGTTGAAATGTAAACTTGTTAAAATATTTGTAGTGATTACTGTTGTTCTAATTACATGTTAACTTGTGACATTTATGTGCTTGAACCCTTAATTGTAGAAATTGGAATAATTACATGATATATTAGAATAATTACATAATTTGAAGATCACATGTTATTTTGAGATTAGATTAATTACATGTTAGCAAGAACATGCGACATAAAATGGGCTTAATACGATGACATGTAAAATAGATTACAATAAAAATTTGGAAAGAATAATATGCCTAAATTTCCAGTAAATAGAAAACTGTAACGCACCTAGACACGAGGTTAAATTCAACTTGTAGTAGAAGTATGTCCGGAACCACCTGGCAAATCCAGCATCCACAAGTTGTTAATTTAATGTGAGGGATTTAGTGCCTAAATAAAACATGTAATAGTACTAAAACACGAGATTAAGTCAACTTGTGCAAGAAGTCTGCCCTGAACCGCCCGGCAAATCCAGCATCCACAAATGGTAGGCTTAATGTGAGAGGTCTAGTACATAAGCATATATATAAATATATGTATATAAAAAGATAGAGATAAATGGCACTAATTGTGATTAACGGAAATGAATGAAAGTTTCATTTGTAAAAGAAATGGAATGAACGGGGAACGATAATAACCTATTATAAATAAATTACGTTTGCGAGAATGTTTTATAATAGGTAGGCTTGTCCTAGGGACAAGTAAAAATTATAACTTAGGTTATAATAAAAGATAAAGGAAATGAATAAGTTATGTAATGAGATAAGTTGTACTTAATTGTAAATTAAGTTATTTGTAAGAACGAGAATCTGAAACCTACGGATGAGGACAACACAA
This sequence comes from Allium sativum, assembly GCA_030737875.1. Taxonomy (NCBI): domain Eukaryota; kingdom Viridiplantae; phylum Streptophyta; class Magnoliopsida; order Asparagales; family Amaryllidaceae; genus Allium; species Allium sativum. Next base: position 137,908,589 of record CM060921.1, on the reverse strand, counting down.
GTTATATTTATGGGAATAGAAACTTATTAGTAAACCTCAGTTAGGAGAACTAAGTAATAAGTAAACAACGATAAGTGGTAGTGACAGTATAAGATGGAATTATGATTAAATAAGAAAGAAGAAGGCAAACTTATGAAATGAAATAAGTTATATTTAATCATAAATAATAGGTAACATGTTAAGCAGAAAACATGTGAATTGAGATATACTTAATTACATATTAAGTAGAACATGTTATTGTAACTATGAAATTAGACAATGAATAATATAAAGAGATTGTAGATTACAGACCTTAAATTACAATCTATAGAATAAAATGTTATGGGCTTATTAATAAACTTAAATGGGTTAAGTTATATGAATGAAATTAATAAGAAAGAGTGGCCCATTCCTTGGAGATATAAAGGACTTGAAAAGAACTTGGTAACTTGAATAGGAAGTTAATATGATCTGAAATAACCAAGTTAAAAGGAAACCTGATGAGGTTGAGCAAGCTCATAATTGAATGTTTAGACATAGGGTCTAATAACACATTAAACTGAGGCGCTTGGACTAGTCCGTACGTTTAAGGGTGAATAACCCAATGGGGTAGATCATCGTGGTGTGAGTCCTGAGGGGAGCGCACATTAATCTGATTATTCTGTCGGCTCCGAAGGACTGGAAGGGGAAGCACGCGGCTTCCTGGGACGTGGAAGGTGCTCTGGTAGTCCTCTGTGGTGGTGCAGTGTTCGGGCTGTGCTCACAAAGGTTGGGTCTGCGCGTTACTACCCGGTGAGTAAGCCTTGACAGCAAAAGTAGCTTTGCAGTCAAAAAGCTGTGATGAGATGACATTAGGGTGATTTAGTGGTCGCCTCAACAGGGAGGCAGAGGTCGCGACCAAGAAGGATAGTAGGTCGTCGGGTACCCGTCATCGACAGCCAGTGGGTTGCGAAAAGACTAGAGCTAAACCCAAGACGCCATCCATCTTTCACTAGCGAGGGACGATGGTTGAAGGGAGACGCCAACTGGATGATTAGATTGTTTGTTAAGGGCAGGTCGCTTAGGTCTTGTAGTCTTTACTAGTTCAGGGAGGGGCCAAGGTGGGGCCATAGCCACCATGAAAAACAGACCCGAGGGATATCTGGATTTTGAGGCCCTTAAAGGCGGGCCTGTACAAATATGGAAATTCTCCCGACCGAGTTCCGTGTTTCTTATACAACCCAACCACGGAACTCAGTGCAAAATAAAGAATATGTGCGGTTAAGACATTGAGTACGACTGGCGATACATACGTGGAAAGTCTATATACATGCATGTCTTCTCTGAGTGGTGTATCGTAGACTTGAGGGCATTACTCTATGATGGAATCTGATTCGATTGAAGGTGGCAGTCTGTACGTTTACGTAGCATGGCAATGGCAGATATATGCGAAACATAATATTGTTATATTGAGATCCATATGTCACTCCGGCGTAGGATGAGGGACTGCGTATATTCTGGTGGTGTTACGTCAGAGACCGTGCGAGTGGGTTACCATGGGTTGTGCCTTGATATTGGGGGTAGCTACATATATACTGTATTAGGTTAATCCATTGGGAAGTAGATGGGTACGACGTATGCATAAGCCTTGAGTGCTGTTAACCCAAGTTACCTAATAAACAAGAAAATATAATTGAACAATATATGTAGGATTATCCAAAATGTGTAGTTTAAATCCAGTCACGAGAACTTGTGTTTTGGCCCCCTCCTCATAACATACTCGCAGGTTAGATTTGTGGTAAAGATATAATAGCCATGGATACTGTAATAACCCAGAAATCCGAGCCAATTTAAAATTTTTATTTTGGCAATTTTAGTGAATTTTGAATATTTAAAATGAATTATTATAAATAATAACAATGAGAAATTCATTTGGAATAGATTAGGACGTATATATTTATATAGCTCGACGTTAGAATATAAATATTTTATTTTAAATATAAAAGGAATTGAAAATGGCGCGGTAGTTTGAAAATTTGATTTCAAAGTTCAAATGAATGTACAGGATTCAAAATAAACTGGATTTTAGCGAAACCAAAAATATTAGAATCAATTTGAGAATATCTTTCCAATGAATCCGAAAAATTGAAATTTCATAGCGGGGATAAAAAGTTATGCCCAGTTGAAATTTCAGAATAGTCGCTATGGAATTTTGGCCCGTAAAAATGGAAATTTTGCAAACGACCTCGGTTTTCGATGAAACCACTTTTGTTGGATCTGGGATGTCAAATTATTGCTAGGTTCCGAAATTCTTAATTTTCTGAATCAATATGTGTGCATGTTGCACTTAAACGTGTTTTGACCATTTCAGTTGAATTTAATCAACTGGAAAATGACCTTTTTTCAAACGGTCTCAGAATTCGACGAAATTAGTTTTGTTAGGACCGTATCGTCAATACGAAGCTAGAAAATATTTTTTGGGAGTTTTTAGAGTCCGTATGTGGCCCCAGTAAATTAAAATATACATTTAAATTGAATGTATATAGATTTATATTTTAATTTTGATAAAAACCAATCGTAGTAGTCGAATTGGCTTGCGTTACATGTACCATTGTGTTCGGAATAGGGGTAATTAGCTAGGCGCTACAGTCGGTGTGTTTGATTTCGAGTTCGAGGTAAAAGGTAACTTTATGGATATAAATAAATAAAATAATAAATATAAATTTATATATAATATACCCTCCCCCTTATTCCCCTCTCCCTCACCCTTGACCAGTCAAAAAAAACGAAAAAGAAAACCCCCTCCCCACGATCGATCCACCTCGCAGCCCCACCAGAGGTGCCCTCCGCCTTTAGCGCCGCACCGCCGCGGAAACCCACTCCCACCGACGATCCTCCTCCTCCCTCCCCCTGACTTCTCCTTCCTTCGTTCTTTCCCAAACCGCACACCCCCTCCTTACTTACAGCCGCAACCACCGCCTCCAGCCACCTCCTAGGCCGTCGTCGCCTAAGCCAGTCCCCCCTCGGCTTCTAGCGCCGATGACAGCCACCTCCCCCCCTCCCCCCCCCCCGGATAAAGATTCGATTTTTTTTTGGCTAAAAAGGCGAGTTTCGTTATTGTTTTATTTTCTTTTAATTAATTTAGTTTATATGGTAATTAAGAGCTCAAGATTAGATTTTATTTTTCTATGGTAATAAAAATTTTGTTCATATGAAAAATATGATTTTCTAATCATATGAAAGTTATAATTTTTAATTCGATAAAAATATGATATTTATACTTATAGCGGATTAAAAATATGATTTTTATACTTATAGCGGATAAAAAAATATGATTTTCATACTATATAGATAATAAAAATTCGATCTTTATATAAGAATTAGGAATATAAAAATATAATTTTTATATAGAAAGAAGCATCGTAAAAATATATGAAGTAGAAATAAAAATATGATTTTTATTTAGTAGAATAAAAATGTGATTTTTTATCTATATAACATTGAAATAAAAATGTGATTTTTATATAAATCGTGTGAAACAGAGTGCGATGGAACCGATTGCAAACGCGGCGAAGATTTTCTGCATAAGAAGAGTCGCGACATTTGGTTTAGCTTATTGGTGAGAACTTTTCACTTTAATTCTTGTTTTCTAGTTAAAGATATATACTAGGATGCAGACGGTGCTTAGCAGCACCCGACACCCGTCGTCCACAGACCATGGACGACTTGTATGCTTGTTTGATGTGTTGTGAAGTTTGTTTGTGATGTTGATGTGAAATGGATAATAAAACATTCATGTGTGAAATAAAATATTTTATCGTTAAAAATATAAATTTTAACGTGTATGTGAATAAAATAAATATTCATTTACAAACCGGACGGTTTGTTTATGTACACTTATTTGAAGGATATCGATTGGGACGATAAATTTTACACATCGCCCAACTGCACAAATAAAAATCTATCTTTGTTGATTTGAAACCCTATACGGGTATTGGGATGATATTTGACGTACACTAATCCCGATTGTTTAGTTGTATTTCAATCGATGGGTTGATAGACTGTGTAAGCGTTAATCATTTATATTTAATGCTTATGCAGTTGTGTGGTGCACTCTGGATGATGGTTGATGATTTGTCGTTGCTATTATATACATGTGTTGTAGGGAATCCATATAATTAACATTATATGGTAATTGATTGGGCCTCATTCCAATTGGGAAAATAAGGAATATTATAAAAGAAAATTCATATGTTGAATAGAATAAAAATTCATGTGTTGAATAAAATAAAAATATTCATGTGTTGAATAAAAATATAAATTCATGTGTTGAATAGAATAAATATTCATGTGTTGAATAAAAATATATATTCATGTGTTGAAGAAAATATTTATTTGTTGAATAGAATAACGAAGTTATTGAAATATATATAGCCGTGTTGATTAGATTGACGCCATTTTGACGTGAACGATATGGATATCGATTTTATTTATTTTTATAATGAATATCGAAAGGAATTGATTTCAATATAACGTTTTGAAAATATTCTCATTTATACATTGATGATATGGAATATTCAATTTTGATTTGAAATTGAATAGGAAGTTGAAATTGTTTTGAAAACGAATTTAAAATGATTTATAAAATATGTTTTAAAAGGAAATCGACGAAATATATATATATTATATATATAATGGCCTGAATAGAACGCGCCGCGCTGCGGCAGTTCGCGAATTTTGACCATTGACTTCGAACGGATATTACGGGAGATCCGACCGTCGGATTCTCCTAAAACCGGAACCATTGGGTTCATATCGAAAAGAGCTTTCTAACGAATATTAGAGATTTGAAATCTAATGGTTGGATTTGGAATCGTGTCCAAATCAAATTTGGAAAAGGTCGCTGTAAGTGCAGTTCGATGGCCTTTGATGGAAATCGACTGTATGTGCCTTGATAAAATTATTAAAAATAGTAGTAATTTCTGTAAAATAATAGGAAATGATTTGTGAAGTATTGGGATGAAAAATTCCATATTTGAAAAGATTAAAATAGATTTTTATCGAAATGAACTAGTTTTGAACTAGAATTATAATCCCATTTATTTTTAAAATAAATAAAGTGGATTTGAAATGGTTTTGAAAATAACCAAAATTTCCAATATATAAAGTGGAAATGGATTTGAATCGAAATTGTCTTTGGAATATTTCGATGTTGGATTTCGTGATTATACAGATATTGTTATGGTAATTTGAAAGATATATTTATATCGTTATTTCCAATACGATATTTATTGGTCGTAGAATTTGATATTGAATATAATCCTATATATTTTCTATTCGGAGCCTTGTATTTAATATCAAATGGGATTTGGGCTTGTCGTGAATGGTGTCTTCATTAACACTGTTCTTAAACCCAGTTGAGAAGAAGATTAAATCCTTTTATTTAGATTTAATGAAGTATATCAATTAAATGGAATTTAACTGGAATTGAATTTGAAGTGATTTTTGGGTTTATCGTGAACGGTGTTTTAAATGACATTGGTTCTTTAACCCAGTTAAAGGCAGGATAAGATTTCCCATGTTAAATAATCATTAATATTGATTTTTGGGAAGATTAAAACCAAGTGGAGTTTTAATGAATCTTTAATTAGATTGAAATGATCGAGAATGAAGTATCACCAGTTTTGCTCCAGGCGATAGTTAAATCTTTAATTAGATTTGAACGTGAAAGGGTTATTGAATTTACCGATAACACCGTGGTGTTAGATATGAAGTATTATCAGTTTTACTTCATGGGATGAATAGGTTGGGATTGGGAAATAAAATAAATGATTACTTCAGTGTGGTTCGCTAATCCTGACTAATTTGAATTGATATTCAAAAGAAGATTAAAGAATAAATTTAAAGAATTTATCTTTGATAAAATTAATGGGAACCTTTCCCAAAGTATAAGAATATTTGAATAAAAGAATATTCTGAATTGGAATGTGGCGTATGTTGTGTTTGTGTAACACTTGTTTATTATATACACGAGTTATTCAGAAAGACCGGGTTTATCCCATTCTGAATAACTGATTCGACGATGTGTCGAGGATGAAGACGGTGGTCGAAGACCGGAGGTCTTCACGTCATTTGGATAATTACTGATGATCTTGATTGGGCTGTTCACCCAAGTGGGGGGAATCAGTTGGTGATCGTCCAGACGTACTTGGAGATCGATGGATATGCGAGGTACAAGGTGCCTCCGGTTTCGTTCAGACCCAGAACGAACTTGTAAATGGACTGTGTGTTTGACATTGGATTTTATTCTATGTGATTGATTTCTATTAAATATATATCTGTTTGTCGACGGAGAATTTATTCTCTTGCTTAAAGCCCTTCTTTGAGACGTATGAGCTCAGAGGTTATATATTGATGGATATCAATCGCATGGAGTGAATTGCCTGTGTGGCATGCCTAAGTGGCAAATGATCAAGGCTTTTGTTGAAAAGCAAAGTCTTGTGGTTGATGATCAAAGCACTGCCTGTGTGGCACAGCTTTGGGTAGCGTTGATTCGCGAGCCTCACACCCCGATTATGAACCAGAAACGGGAGTGGACATCAAGGAGGACATGCGTATCTTTCTAGCTAGGGTGTTGTTAGTGACCTACCAGCCTTGACATTTGTATTATTTTCACCTATGTGGTTGTTGCTGTTGCGAGACGCCTCGGATATATTGGTGACTATGTGGAGCCGATGGAGTCGTTTGGCTCATTTATGCCCCAAAGGGCGGGGAAACGCAGAGTTCAGGCATTTTAATCCACATCGGTGGACCGGCACTGACGATCCAAGGGCTTGACTGAGTGCATGTCCGGAGGCTCGGGCTAGAGAGTCTCGAATCGGTAGAGGACTATCTTTTGCCTCGGTTCACAGATGGAAACCCAACTTCCAAATGTGACATTTGCGGCTTGGATTGTAGAGCCTAGTATGGCGACATGATATAAGGTACCCATGCGGTCTATGATTGATATTTATGATTGAAATTGTTTTGTCACTATACACTTATAATAGTATCAAATGATTTGTTTTTAACGTACCAAGCATGTTTGGCTATTATAAGGGAAAACCCTATCCTCCGGCTTGCGTTGCATTGTGGGATGTGACCTGGGTCTTATAATAGCTTCATTTTTCCAAAAAGCATTGCGCTGTTTTGATATATGCACTGGTATTCTTGGGAGGAAACCCGTTCCGTGTTATACGGCGTGGTCCCTTGATATATCTGATTTAAAGTAAAGTTTTAAATAACTGTTTTAGTTCTCATACCAGTCACATGACTGACCTGGAGTTTATTGTTTTAACCTAAACTATGGGTGCCCTTATTTTCGACACTGGCATCTAGTAGTTTTGGTTTTGCAGATTTATATTCACAGGATCCTGATTTACAGCTGGAACGATATCCAGAAAGCTCTGTATCTGTATATCTCTTTCAGTTGTGTATTGTATTATTTTTCCACTGCAATAATGTATTGTAATCTCTAATATTTATCGAATGTGTAATATTTATTCATACTCTGTATAATCTTGTATTCTGATGAATTGTTGTAATAAGCAATGAAATGTTCTTCTATCTGTGTTCCGATGTGGCTTGTTCTCAAAACAATTAGGGGTTTCGAACGGTCTTGGTCGGTTTAGCGACCGATTCAGATCGAGCGAAATTCCTTATCGTTAAAGGTGGTATCAGAGCTTTGGTTTACAGAGCTCGGAGAAAAAGACACATTAGAACCATACGAAAGAATTCATCAGAGATTGGGTTAGTAATATCCAATGGGAATGACTTGTTAGAGATGGGATCAGTAGTATCCTAGAACGAGTGTGAAGAGTATATTTTTAAAATGAAAACAATTTTTGTTTTGAAAATTTAAATCAATTATTAGTACTTGATTATTTATTTTGTATTGAATTTGGACAATCCAATATATAAAGATTTTGCATATACGTCTGATCCACGGGTATTCGATGTTTTAATATATTGGATAGATATAGAATCACAGTCTAGTCGCTTGGACATGATTCTGATGATTGACGCGTCATCATCTGAATTTATTTTCGTGTTTCGAAAGTGGGATTTCTATATGATTCCAATTGACTGGTGTGACAACCAAAGCTAGATAGGGCTTATTGTTGTGATTTGGCATCAAAAATCTGATTTTTTTTGGATATGTATTAAAGTTATGTGACTGAAACGTTAATCAACTAATTGGTTGCTAATTGTGTTGTTTGATTATTGGTTGATTAATTAAAATATTGAACCTTTAGCCAAATTGAACCTAATAGTGAATTGTATTGAAAATTAGTCGCATTGGCATGCATATACATGTACTTACATTGAACAGGTCATAGTAAGGAGGCTAGAGAAGAAGAATAAAATTGTTTGCCCGACAAATAGGTACATGTTTATTGTATTTCTTAGGTTTTTGATGATTTATGAGCCGATTGCCTAGCTGCTTGGCTGTTTCTTTTTATTTTTGGATTGTTGAGGGCCATGGGAGGCTATTTGAAATATCTCGAAGCTCCCGATGCAGGGAAGGTTATAGCGAAATTTTTCGAAAATTTAGGGTGTTAGCCAAATTTTTGAAAATTTTGAAAAGTTCTTTGAAACTGAAAAGTTGAAGAACTTAAGCCATAATTAAAATAATGAAAGTTGAGTTGGTTTGTAAAGAAACTTTCGGCTTCGTTCCTTTTCGGGACGAAAAGTTTTAAGTGGGGGAGATTGTAATAACCCGGAAATCCGAGCCAATTTAAAATTTTTATTTTGGCAATTTTAGTGAATTTTGAATATTTAAAATGAATTATTTTAAATAATAATGATGAGAAATTCATTTGGAATAGATTAGGACGTATATATTTATATAGCTCGACATTAGAATATAAATATTTTATTTTAAATATAAAAGGAATCGAAAACGGCGCGGTAGTTTGAAAATTCGATTTCAAAGTTCAAATGAATGTACAAGATTCAAAATAAATCGGATTTTAGCGAAACCAAAAATATTAGAATCTATTTGAGAATATCATTCCAACGAATCCGAAAAATTGAAATTTCATAGCGGGGATAAAAAGTTATGCCCAGGTGAAATTTCAGAATAGTCGCTATGGAATTTTGGCCCTTAAAAATGGAAATTTTGCAAACGACCTCGGTTTTCGATGAAACCACTTTTGTTGGATCCAGGATGTCAAATTATTGCTAGGTTCCAAAATTCATAATTTTCTGAATCAATATGTGAGCGTGGTGCACTTAAACGTGTTTTGACCATTTCAGTTTAATTTAATCGACTGGAAAATGGCCATTTTCCAAACGGTCTCAAAATTCGATTAAATTAGTTTTGTTAGGACCGTATCATCAATACGAAGCTAGAAAATATTTTTCGGGAATTTTTAGAGTCCGTATGTGTCCCCGGTAAATTAAAATATACGTTCAAATTGAATGTATATAGATTTATATTTTAATTTTGATGAAAACCTATTGTATTAGTCAAATTGGCTTGCGTTACATGTACCATTGTGTTCGGAATAGGGGTAATTAGCTAGGGGCGACAGTCGATGGGTTTGATTTCGAGTTCGAGGTAAAAGGTAACTTTATGGAGAAAAATAAATAAAATAATAAATAAAAATTTATATATAGTATACCCTCCCCCTTATTCCCCTCTCCCTCACCCGTTGACCAGTCAGAAATAAAAAAATAAAAAATAAACGAAAAAGAAAAACCCCTCCCCACGATCGATCCACCTCGCCCCCCTCCCCACCCAGAGGCGCCCTCCGACCTCCGCCCCTGGCGCCGCACCGCCGCGGAAACCTACACCCACCGACGATACATATACATATATGATTTCAACAATAGAAATTTTAAACGGCAAATATGTTTTGGTATGAAATTCGTGTTTTTGGGAATTTCATAAAAGTAACTATATATATTTTCAAAAAGATTTTTTGTGATATTATGAATAGCAAATTATCTCACTAGGATTTTTCTAATGAAGTTTTGAAATTAAATATAATAGTAGTAATAAATATGGGTTTTTTTGAAAAAAATAGGAAACTGAAAATGGAGCAAGTCCTTATAGGTTGGACAATATAAGTGGAACTAATAAGGTAACATAAGACGGTAAAGGTAAAAAATAGAATTTGGATTGTGGATATGATTTTTTTAAGACCAAACGACCTACCTATGTAGGATATGTTAAACTTGTTTAAAAAGGAAGAAAAAGGAAAACATGAAATGTTTTTTCCTAAAGAATTTTAGATGGGTAAGATAAAAAAAGGTCTATAGCGGATGTGGCTAGAATAACTTAGTAGTTATAAGAGAAACCATTCCAAAATTGGAGTTTAGAGAAAAATTATGATTTGATTATGATGAGGCATTAGTTAGCTCAGTTTTCGAATCTTTTACTTCATAGGTAGAACTTCTCATTATAACAACCTGAGTGTCTTCAAGGAATTCAAGTTTCTTACCTATGTTATTTTGATAAACGTATCCTTTTTTTATATTTTATCATTAGCCTTTCCCTTTGATTGAAGTCTTTCTTCGAAATATCGTTGGGAATGGTAGGTCTTAGGATTAAGCCTATGGATGGTAGGATTAGTTGTAAATATGTTATAAGAACATATTATGTATGATGTATGCAAGTGGCTACAAGTTAAGGGTGGGCATTTATTATGGTAAACCGACCGAATCAATTGAACCGACTTTAGCCAAACCGCATTAACCGACAAATTTGATTAACCGACATTTGGTTAATCGATCAACATTCATCGACGTTAGTTAACCGATCAACATTAACCGGCCAAATTACGATTACCAAGAACAAATATCGGTTGACCTTTAACCGAAACTACAAATACATATGCCTAAGTACACATACACACTTACATACATACATACCCATGTTATAAAACAGATAACATACACGTACAAACACACACACATATATATATATATATATATATATATTGTAAGGCTAATAACATAAATATTTTCAACACCATTTCTTGCAACCTATAAATATATATATATATGTATATACATATACGCATATATATATATATTATGTTTATATACATAGTCACACACACACACACACACACACACATATATATATATATGTGTGTGTGTGTGTGTGTGTGTGTGTATTAGTAAGATAGTAATAATGATGATCTAATATATATATATATGTGTGTGTATATTAGTATATACATATATATATTAGTAATATATATAGTTTAGTAATATATATATATATATTAGTAATATAAATATATATTATAGTATACACATAGCAACATAATTTATATTACGGTTAACCGATTTAACCGACCACAACCGAACTGCATTAACCAACAAATTCAATTAACCGAACATTTAGTTAACTAATGGCTCAACTAACCTAAAATATTAACCGATTGGTGTGGTTAATCGACTGCGTCAACCCCTACTGCAAGTTTCTACAAATGAATATAGTGGATGCATACACACACACTAGGCACTGTTAGGGATCACACATAGGGATCTTACATAAGCATATGGATGTGTGTTCATTTTATGTTATTCTGTAGATGACACAAATGGATGTTATCATATGGATGTTGCATATGAGTGACAGTTGAAACACTCATGTAGAACTATCTGCTAATATTAAGGCTTTTTGCATACATTTGGATACATAGCACCAACATAATTGCATGAAAAGGTGGTCAACTAAATCAGTAGACCACCTAATCTTTTGCATTAGTTAGGGGCATACACGCTACACTATTGCACAATTCAATAAATTGCATTATAAAACTTAAGGATAATGAATGCTAATGGATTGTGTTTAAGTAGACGGTGTAGATATTTGGATGATAATGCATATTTCATTCTTCTGTCCTTAGAGATCTTGAGGAAGAAATCTTTTAAGGAGGGAAGAATGTAACAACCCGAATTTTTAAGACAAAATAATTAATTAATAAGTTAATAAATTAAATAATAAAATTGTCATAATTTGACAATGGGAATTTCGCCATTGGGTCCGTTATGATTTTCTGATTCAGATACATATATGTTTTGAATAAAACGGACATAAAATGAAGGAGTTATGGCAACTCGAAATTTGAAATCAAATAAAAAAATATGTGTGTGCATATATATATATATATATATATATATATATATATATATATTGCATGGGCCGACCCAGCAAACCATCAGGTTGACCTATGTGTCGACCCAGGTTTCAGGCAGGTTGACCCTTTTGTTGTTTGGGTCGACCCATATATGCCTCGTATGTATACTTGTCAGGCATGAAATAAAATGGATAAACGGGATTTTATCCGACTATTTCCAGTTGATGTGACTGATTTTGATTGGCTAATGTGATAATTTCGAATTGATCCGAGGTATGGTCGGTTTAGATTTAAAAACTAAATCTAATGGCTGGTGATCTTTTGGCCCATCTATAAATAAACCTCTGACTCCTCCTTCATTCTTCACAACACATCTCATCCCCGCCTAAGTTAGTCTCCTTTGAAGGACAGGGCCAACCAAAATTAAACTTTAGGGGATTGATGTTTTAAAATAAAAATATTTTTATTTTATTCCCTTCTAGAAGGGGGTTCGGCATGGGCCACGAGGGAAGCTTTTCTAGTGAGATTTATGATTATTCAGATTTTTTATTAAGTTTAGGTAAATAGGAATAATAGAAGTAGTTGTTGTAATTTTGTTTACATTCTTTACTTATAGTTTCTGTTTATTCCTGTTTTTCTATAATTTCTTTCTTTAAGTAGTTTCTAAAAGTTTCTGTCTTTTCTTATAGTTTTTGTTTAACTAAAATTTAAATCACTGTAAGTTATGTTCTAAATCTTATTTCCCCTTCTTCGTCAGATTATTATACTTTATTGTGGTTATGCCCAAATGTGCCCAAAGGCGTATAGATTTATATGATTAACTACCTACGACTGATTATAATCCTTTATTTATGCGCATGGTATACGACTTATTCAGGCAAGGATTATGTGCTTATTTTTGTATGATTGATAATTATCCTTTTATTCTGCGCATGTTTGGAAATCTGATTAATTGGAATAATGGGAACAAGATTGGATATATTAGGCTAATTTGACATGTGATGTAAACTGTAAAAAAGGGAATGTTGGACTGATAAAGACGAACTTAATTAAGTTTGTAAAATGTCTATGGTACAGGTTATGACAGAAAAATGAACTGTAACATATATTTGCATAAATATGATGGACTAGGGATTTATAATAAACAAACATAGTTTATTTACGAATATGAATTTGACTTGGACTGTAAATGAGACAATTTGTCTTAACATGAAAATTAACTTAAAATGGTATTAAGTTATAAACCTAAAATTATATTATTCTATGGTGCCATTGTGATTAGGCGATATTCTATAGTGGCCTTGTGATTAGGCGATATTCTATAGGGCCTTGAGATTAGGCGATATTCTATGGTGGCCTTATAATTAGGCGATATTCTATGGAGCCTTGTGATTAGGCGTTATTCTATGATAAATGAATGAATTGTTACGATTAGTATATATTGAACTTAACATGACATTAAGTTCAAAGCCTAATTCTACAGTTAATCTATGATTTTCTATGGAGGGCCAAATCAATAGAATTTAGGTCAAGTGTTATTTGTTTGTTAGGGATCCATACCAGACAACATACCTTTATATCACTATGCTCTTACTTGGAGGCAAGGGCACACACCATGTTGTGCTAGGTAGTAAGTTGGTCCAAACTCGAGGTCCATACAGGTGCGTTTCGACGGGTCAATGTGTGTGCATTGAGCCGACGAGGGAAAATAAGACATTGTAACACCTGTGATCAATGCTATGTCTTTCGCCGATGGATCGGGCTTAATAAGCCCAAGGCCCATAGTAGGCATAGGTTATCACTCTATGGTTTAGTAGCCGATCGATGGGTAGTACTAGAGAAAATTTTCCTAATTATATTATGATCTAAAATTTGTAGAAGTACAAATAATCAAAGTTCTATGGAATGAGAAATGATAACCCTATCTGCAACTTTTTATACCATCTGATATGTTCACTTTAGGTGTACATCGACGCTTAACCTATTTGATATTAAAACAACTGTCTTATTTGTTTCCTCTGTTTATCAATCATGCCAGTGTTCATAATCGCTTACCATACTTTATGTCTGAACCACTCCTCTTCCTTCCTTTTCCTTTCCTCTAATAGGGTCATAGGGTAGAAGTTGAATGGTATTGGCAGCTTTGGAAAATGAAGAGTCCAAGGTCGGAGAATCTAGCTGTTATCTGCCAAAATTTTCTTTATGATATTTTATTTTATTACTGTTGCAAGTTGTACTTAAGAGGGAATTTTATTTATATACTCTGGTTTAAGCTAAGATTAAGAAAGACATATGTTTTGTAACTACTCTTTTGTAATGACAAGTTTATTAAAGAAAAAAGTCTCCGTTGTTTTTCTTTTATTTTTTTGAATCTTAGTCTCTGTGATTTGTTTTTTTTTGTACCTACAACACTCCACATTCCTTAATATGATCTTAATTGCGAATATTAATGGGTATGGGATGTTTCATTGTGCATTCAATCAATATATACCGACGTGTGTATTTGATCGATTAACACCCCAAACCTAACAAACATGGTTTTCCTAATAATAGATTGCCTACAAATGATCTTTAATCTAAACTAAGCAAACAATTCATCCATGCAACAAATAGTCATACAATTCACTAAACTAGCATACAAGCGTTCGTATAAGTAATAATGAATAAATAAGAACCTTTTTGTTGCAGTCAAAGTGAAATAAGTGTCAAAATAACCTATATCTAATAGTGTGGCCAGAATAGCGCGTAATAATGTGTAAATGGGTAAATAGCATGTAATAACACATGTTGACACACAAAATTTTCGTCACACCCAAAGATTCTTGATTATACAAGAATAAGGTTTCACATACAGAAAAGTAAGTGTAGTAAGCAAATAACACAAGAATTTATAGTGGTTCGGTTCGTATTGAACCTATGTCCACTTTGAAGTGTATACATATTTTTATTCACAATTGATGGTTACAAGTGTCGGGCATATCATTATAATTGTCCACAAAATTTGGTTAAGTATTCGAAAGTCATATTTTGCATGTAGGAAGTCTTGGGAGAAAATAGTTCTTCTTCTTCTTCCTTAAGGCTTAGATTTCCACTAATGATGAACAAAGTCCTTCTAGATTTGTCAAATCATGCAAATGCCAACCCTTTGGAAGTATGAGATAAGGTTATTTATAGGTTGTGGATTAGGTGAGATTTGGGGGACCACAGATGGAATTTAACATCCCGAAGAGGTGGTCTGAAGATTTCGCATCCCATTAGTGCCGTGGTGGAAGATTTCGCATCCCTCTTAGGGGATACGAAGCTGCATCCCTGGAGGGACGCGCACATTTCACATTTCGGTAGGATGCGAGATCACGCATCCTGTGGATGCAAAATCTCATCCTGCAAGGATGTGAAATCGCATCCTAGTAGAATGCGGGACTATGCAACCTAAAGGATGCAAAATCGCATCCTGGGGAGATGCAAGTATCCTAAGGCATGCATGAGTGTTGAGGGATGCGAAGTAATGAGAAGAAGTGAAGTGGATGGGATGCGAATTTCCAAGAGGCGAAATGGAGAGATGTAAATATGAGGGATGTTAAATGAAGCGTTTGAGGGGTTGTGAGGCCTACTATCGCACGACTCTTTCTAGACCTAGAACCAAGTGTTTTGGTGACACTCCAGGCTTTTGTGCCATGCGATCGGCCGAGCCGAGTAGGCCTAGTATGCTTTTGGAAACCGAACCAAAAGGCTGATTAACACTTACCCCCCAAAGTACGTATTGTCTTGACATGATGTGCTTTGAGTTGAAATGATCATCTCTGGAAATTGGAAAGATCTCCAAACCGCGTTGAGCACTTGATCATGACCATTCCATTGAGCATGTTGAGAATTCCAATTTTCTTATAGCTTCGTTAAAAATCTAATTCCTATCGACTCAAGAAATTAAACGTTAGTTGTCGACTCCCGATTACGTTGGAATGTAAATGAGTCATGGTCGACATAGTGTCGCGTATATGCTCACACGTTTTCTTTCAATTTCGCGCGATGCGTTCAGAGTTTAAAATAGAACATAATTAGTACATATGTCTTTGTTTATGATTACACAAGTTGGTTTTCAAAAATGATATCGAATCATGAACTCAATCGCTTGGCATATGCTCTTGAGTCGTTTAAACTTACGAACATACCATTGGTTAGTGAATCGAATTGCTCTCAATTGTCGTAGTTTCAAAAGCGCATAAACGTAGTCATGGTCGAGGTTGTGAGTCAATAATTTCTCGAAGATGGAAACCTGATTCCCACTTTCTTTTTTTGAAGAGGATAGGAAATTTCGTATCTTAGGTGGGATGTGAAATTTCGCATCCCTGGTGGGACGCCAAGTTTTCTTATCCTTAGCGTGATGCGAAATTTTGTGTTCCTAGTGAGACACGAAAATTCCCCATTTAGTTAAGCTTCTCTCCACCCCAATATAAATATCATGATACAAAATCTTCTCCCTCTTTACGTGGCATATTTCGCATCACGAAGACATAGGATTATTTTTTTGAAAGAAATCCCAATCAGACCTCGAACATAATCAACAGGTGGGTTCGAATCTACCTTGAGATTCAGTTTTATGAACTATTGTTGGGTTCGAACTCCTGCTTTGCCACTCGAATCAATTTCGAAACTTAAGCCAGCGATTTCGAGGTTCGAAATCATGGTTAGAGAAGGAGAGATGGAATTCAAAATCACTTGGATGTGATTTCGTGCCCTTGAGTGAATCCGGAAAAAATGAGAGGAGATGAAGGGGGAGAAAAGAGACAGGAGAAGGAGGAGAAGTCAAAAGGAAGGTGCTTCGCATCTCGAGGCTACGGAGGGGATATGAAATAATGATTTCGTATCCCAAGGCAATGGGGGATGCGAAGCATCTGCTTTGTACTTCCGAGGAGAGGGGCCCCGGATCTAAATTTCGCATCCTTATGGGGGATACGAAACCATGATTTTACATCCGCCCTAGGTAGTGTAATTCGCTAAGTCCTAGGATGTGAATTTCACATCCTTGATACTTAGAGATTTTTCATCATAGGGGGATGCAAAGTGTATAGGCACGTCAGGATTTGAAATCTCGAAGGGGAGAGTAGATAGGATGCCAAGTAAGATGGAGGGATGCGAAATATGCATTGGCCAGGGGATGCGATGATTCTACGTTTCGAAGATGCGATTTTCGCATCCTTGAGACTTAGTAAATTTCGAATCCCCTATTGTTGGATGCATCTCACCCTTCTTAGTTGAAATTCGACTCCGGTGAGACCCATTGTTTGCTTTGTATCGTATTCGCAATGTTATGTGATTAGATCGAACTTAGGTTTAAATGCATTGACTAATAACGCCTTTACACTTGAATAAGATTTGATAATTCAAACTTGCACTTAAGATTAGAGCATAAACTCGAACCATGAACATATGACTGAAATATTGATTTTTAGCCTTGACTTTCGACTTCAATCACGACCTAATCGTGACTGGATGCGAATCTGATGACATTGGTTGATGACGACGACGGTTATAGTTATACAGAGTCGTCATTGTATTCCAAGTTCTTTTATTATAATCGCATCAACATCTCATGACACCGCACGTTCATGTTAGTTTACACCAACTTGAGCGATACAGGTTTTCCATTGTGATACATAAGGCAACTATGTTAAAAGTATAGTTGGCACCAAGATCTTCCCCAAGACTTTAGGTTTTTGAAGCTGAAGCTTCAGAACACTCACCATTCCTGTCTAGGTCGTCAAGTAACACTAATTCAGGGGTAGCAAGCTTGATACTTCAGAAACGTCCACCCGCTCCTAGCTTGTAAGCTTGCCTTACGCACCCGACCAAGGTGTGCAATCGAAAAAACCACAATAATTGGTCGAGCGACTAGCTGAGCCATTTATACCAAAAGGGACTGGAGAGAAAAAAGGAAACCCCGAGAAGAAGAGGACGTATATATAATGAGGGAAGACGTTCCGAGGCATTGGATATGATGGCAGATACAATCATAGTTGATGATTTGTCGAATTTGATGCCTTCGCGAATGGATGAAGCTGCATTAAGGCACGTGTGCAAGAAGTTCAGCATACCTAGGAGTGATGTGCGCATCCCTGAAGAGGTGGATAGGGCGCAAGAACCTCCAGAAGGATACACTTTGTCCTAGAACAGGCACATGTGTGTTTCTGTATGCGTGCCTATATCCTCCGGGTTCATTCAGGATATGCCGCGCTACTTCTGTTTAGCGCCAATGCAGTTTAACCCAAACATGTACGCCTTCCTCCTTGGTAGCTGCATTTTTTTTGGGATTACCTACATACAGTACCTACGTGAAAAATTATTTGATTTTTGCTCTAGATGAAGAAGATAACTGCTATTGTGCCTTCCCTAGTCATAAGCCAACACCCAGTTTATCCTGGGGACATGAAGCATAATCGGTGTCTTTAAGTATGATTGGTTTTATATCTACTGTCCCTTGGGATTCGCGAGGCGATGGTTACCCGGAAGTAAGTGTCTTTCTTTCTTTTAGTTCATAGTCAATCGAGTCATAAGCTCGAGAGTGACTTTATGCTTATGTAACAGGAATTCCTTTATACCCAAAGGCAAAGTGTACCGGGAGCATCTTAAAGGGCTAAGAGCTAGTCTTAGGCTCGCACTGCTGAGAATGTTCTGATTGAATAACTGTAACACCCCGTGTATTCTATAACAGTGAAATTTACAAATTAAAGTATAATAAATTACAAATCAAAGAATTAAGGGAAACGGGATACGCCATTGCGTTCGTCTCGGAATTCTGCTTGAAATAGAGTCCGAGTTTGCATAAAACGGACTCCGCATGAAGAAGAAATGGCCTCCGGAAGTTTCAGAATTCAGTTTAAAATTCAAACAGACCAAAACAACTCGGAAATCAGATTTAAAAATTCAAAAAAATCGGGCCGGATTGGCCAGGGCGGGAATTTTTCCGCCCAAGACACCCAGGTCGACTGGGTAGTCGACCTGGGGCACCCAGGTCGACTACATAGTCGACCTGGGGGTCGACTGGGGGGTCGACCTGGCTCCTGAGCCAGGTCGAACCCAGCCCCCCCTGGCTGGCCTGGTCTGTGTTTGGTAGATTTTCTGAGCCTTGCCTTGTCACTAGGGCTAGGTGTCAGCTCCTGGTTGGTCTCTCCTTCAAACGAACGGCTATTATTAAACCAAGCTCCATCGACGGTCCTAATCAATTCACAAACTTTATAAAAAGGACCTAAGACTCACCCTAATTCATACAAACAAAAATGGAGATGAGACCGTCATGCTGCTGAGGAAAGACTAGGGATAGCCATCAGAAATTGAGAGACAATTAGGAGACAATTCGAAAGCTTAAAGCAACGTCAATTAAAATCAAAACAACGCCTACAACAAAGGATAGCATCTCCAAATTCAGAATTCAGATTCCTGAATTGAAGATTAGTCATACGTTGTAAGTAGAGTGCTATTCCGATGTGAATAAATAATTGTGTTTTGATATGTGTAAAGTGAGAAATGGAATTGTGGCGATAATAATCTATATTTGTATGTTGCTTTGATTCTAAACGATTTGGAAATGTTGTGGGATACGATTGGATATTTGCAAGTATGTGATTTATGTTGGAAGATAACAACCATATGTTGTGGTATTTTATTTGGGATTCATACAAGTATATGATTCACTATTATGCCAATATAATGCACATACTTTTATGATCGCTTTTAGTGTAATTGGATTCAACTAAGTACTATGGTTTATATGAATCTATGTCGGAATTGGTATCGTGATTCAAGTATAAAATCATACTTTTGTATTAGAGACAAAAGTAAGCATCTTTATGAACATGACTACACTATGTTTGGTGTTATGCCTAGTTGAAACCATGTTTTAGGCCTATGTTGTTATAAAAATCATATGGTGATATATGTAACACATAAATTAAGTTAGATTTACATTCCAATTGCAAGTTTACATGAATAGATTAAAAACCATGATTCATGTTTAGGTATGTTTATGCTATGATCATATGAATAGAATGATTCATGTTTAAGTATGTTTATGCCATGATTATATGCTATTACCATGCAAGTTCACATATGCCTAATTCATGTTAATTAGATCGTTATGTTGCAAGTTCATGCGTTCACACTCCTTTTTTTTATGTCACTTAGAATATATAAACACCATGTTATAAGCCTCCCCTTTTTCATGTGGCTAAGTTGGGTTTAAATGTTAAACCCAACATATGTTATATTTTAGTGAACGTATAAAACGGGGGTAATGACGATGGTGTTAAAACATAGAACATATGTGTGGCATGTTTGACGCATGCCAACAACCTTGAAAAACAATTAAGTGGTATAAATTAATCTCACCCAATAAAGATGAATTTGAATAATGGGCCGCAAATATTTACATATAAAAAGGAAAGAGACAAAATATGTAAATGTAGAAAATACGATGTGTTTAACCCGAGGTTGGATTGAGTTGTGATGTAAACCTGCCCGGAACCACCCGGCTGTCCAGTAGTCACAACAATACCTATCCAATGTGGGTGGTTAAACACGGAGCCCAATAAGGACCCGAGGTTAGACTGAGTTGTGGCGTAAGACTGCCCGGACCCAACCGGCAACAGGCAGCCACAACAATACCTGTCTAATGTGAGAGGTCGAGGATTTAATAAGACAATTAAGGTTGAGTCAGGATTGATAGGATTAAGTAAATTATATTAATACTTAATCAAAATGGAACATGCTAAACTATACAGACTGATTAGGGGTTAGGTTTACAAAACACTTAACCAACTTAGCATGTTGGCTAGAAATAGAAAACCTAGTAGCGGGGGACCCTTTTCAGCAGTAACCCTACAAGGTGTATCAGGATACCCTGAACTAGGCAGGGTGGAGCACGATTACTGGGATGACTGTAAGAGATCAAATCGACGGCGGTGGTGCACCAGTGTATGTTCTAACGGGGTGCGGGCGTGCACACACTTCGGCGCAGAAAAATAAGGCACTGGGCACCAGTAGCATACCTTTGCATTCTAGGATTGTGTCGGGCCGCCACCATGGGACTTGATACACCCCATGGTGGGACCATCATAGGTAACTACAACATCGGGGGCCGTAAGACACATGTAACTATGCGAGTAGGAGCCGATCATTAGAAACAAATCACTTCACCCTGATTATGGGATGCTTGTTGGGAACCAGTTTATATGGATGCAGAGATTAATATGGGGTACGATAGTGTATTCGACTCTAAACAACTTAACTTAGTTTATGGTGTTTTCTCATTTCCAGTTTATACTTATCATACCCAGTTCTTTATTCATAGACTGAATAGTCCTAGACTTACTCAGGCTTTATGTCTGACTCTACTTTTCTTTCGTCTTCTTCCCTTTCGTTTCCACCCCCCCCCCCCCCCGGTTCGCAGGGAGGGAATACCGCAGCTTGATCAGTTTTCACATCCAGCTTGAAGAGAAAGAATGTATTGCTTGGATCTTTTTCGTTTTGGACTATGGCTTTGGACAGCAATTGTGGGACTTATGCAGTTTACTTATGTTTTTATGCTTCTTTAAATAATGTAATCAAGACAGTTATGAGGATGTTATGTTTTTGGAAGTATTATAAGACAAATTATGACATGGTTTATGTAACACGTATTTTGTTGAAATAAAAATAGCTGTTGTTTTCCGCTGTTCAAAAATATGTGTATTTATATCTGTCTTGTGTATCTGTGACTTATACTTATAAACCTCCACCAAAATTAGGGCATTCCCTTTGAGAGTGACCCTAACGGAGGTGGGGTGTTTCACTTGGTATCAGAGCATATGTTTACCAGATAAGATAAAAAGTTTTGAAAATTTATTTTCAAAAGAAAATTTAAAGAAGCATTTTTAAAGATAAAACATTATTTTATTTTAAAAAGGCATAGCCCCCCCCCCAAAGCCATAGGTACTATCTTTTATCCTTCGTTTTTGAATCTATCCTTTTTGTTTCAGCATGTCCAAAGAACTTAACTTGCCAGAGGGTGTATCAATACCTGGTTGGTTTTGACGATTCTTAGAAGCAAGGGCCACTCAGCCAGGTCCTACCGTCCCTCCTCCCCCAGCTGCAGGAAATCATCCAGCTGCAGCAGCACCTCTTCCTCCACCTCCTCCGCGGGGAAATACTTTTGCTAAGATATGTAAAGATTATATAGCTATGGGAGGAAAGGACTTTCATGGGACCGAGTCCTTCGTAGTAGCCAGGAATTGGCTGAAAGAAACCGAGGACTTATTTGTCATCTTTGAGGTAGAAGATAGGCAAAAGGTACAACTAGCAGTATGGCTACTTAAAGGCGAGGCTTCCTACTGGTGGGAAGTCACTAATGCAGAAAAACCGGTGGAAACATGGGAGGACTTTATGGCAAGGTTTGAGGCTAAATTTCTCTCAGAAGCTGAAAGGAGTCTCCAGTTGGAAAATTTCTTATTTCTTATTTCTTAAGCAAGGGAATATGACAGTCAAAGAGTATGTTAACCAGTTCGATCAGCTGGCTAGGTTCGGACTGGACCTAGTCAACACCCCGCACAAGAAGGCTCTCCGCTTTGTCAAGGGGTTGAATGAGCCATTACACAGTTTGGCCATGACCCATATACCCATGGGAGCTACGTATGAAAGGTAGGTGCAGATGGCATTGCTAAACGAAGAGGACAAGGGCAAGAAGGAGACAAAGGCAGAAAGCTCTCAAGGGAAGAAAGAGGGTTGACAGCCTAAGAAGACAGACTTTAAGAAGAGCGGGAAAGACAACAAAGAGAAGAGGAATTGTAACTTCTGTGGCAAATTGGGGCACTTAGTGAAAGATTGCCGGAAAAAGAAGGCCAAGATGAATGGTGAGTGCTTTTCTTGCGGTGAGACAGGCCACCTGGCTAAGGATTGCCCAAAGAAGCGAGGACAAGGGCAGAGGGCTGGATCCACCTCAGGGGCACAAGTTCATGCGCTAGAAGTGCCACCTCTGCAGCAGCGAGGTATATATACTTCTGTAGAAAGTGTAGTTTATCTTTATGATCACCCAGTTCGCACTTTATTCGATTCTGGCGCATCACATTCCTTTATCTCATCTGCTTTAGTAGAATCTCTGCACCTAGAAACTAGAATGGTAAAGGACCCCTTAATTGTTTCAAATCCAATTGGGGGCCCAGCTTATTTATCTATGATCTGTGTGGGATTGAAAATTTCTATTCTAAGCGAAGAATTTAAATGTAGTGCCTTTGTTTTGGGCTTTTCGGGATATGGTTTGATTTTGGGCATGGATTGGCTATCCAGTAATGGGGTCATCCTTGATTGTGAGAAAAGGGTGGTTAGGCTTCTGACCCAACTCGGTAACACTTTGGAAATTACTTGTAATCCCTCGTATGCGGTTATGCTTAGTTATCTTGAATCACTAGATGCCTCTGTCGACAATTTGCAATCGGTTAGAGTGGTCCGGGAATATCCGGATGTCTTCGAAGAGGTGAAGGGCTTGCCTCCGAAGCGGGAGATAGACTTCCGCATATATCTTGTAGATAATGCAAAGCCCGTTGCGTTGCCCGTTAGACACATGGCTCCACGGAAAAGAAAGGAGCTTAGTAAACAGATTAAAGAGCTTCTAGAAAATGGGTTCATTAGGAGGAGCATTTCAGAATGGGGCGCTCCAGTGGTGTTCGCCACAAAGGCGGATGGTTCACTCCGTCTATATGTTGACTATAGGGAGCTCAACAAGCTAACGAAAAAGAATAGGCACCCTCTCCCCAGAATTGACGATCTGTTAGATCAGCTTGTAGGAGCATCTGTTTTCTCCCAACTCGATTTAGCGACCGGATTTCATCAGCTAAGGGTGGCTGAAGATAGTATCGATAAGTCAACATTCAGAACCCTATATGGCTTCTTTGAATGGCTTGTCATGCCTTTCGGCTTGACAAACGCACCCGCTTACTTCGTGGACCTAATGAGTAGGGTGTTCAGAGATTTCCTCAATAAGTTCGTAGTGGTCTTCGTAGACGATATCTTGATTTTCTCGAAGAGTGAAGAAGAACATGCTCAGTACCTAAGGGCAATCATGGAAACTCTGCGAGTCCATCAGCTAAAAGCCAAATTCTCCAAATGCCACTTTTGGAGAGAAGAAGTGAGGTTCCTTGGGCACATAGTATACAAAGAAGGGTTAGCTGTAGACCCGGCTAAAGTAGTAGCGGTGCAGGACTGGAAGACACCAAAGAACGCAACAGAAGTCCGAAGCTTTCTCGGGCTAGCAGGCTTCTATCAGAAATTCATCAGAGACTTTGAAAAGATATCAGCTCCGATCACAAAGTTGACCAAGAAGAATCTAGGGTTCAATTGGGACTTGGATTACGAGTTTGCTTTCCAACGACTAAAAAGGGCTCTTACAACAGCCCCAGTTTTGACGTTGCCAGATGGAAGCAAGATGTTCACAGTTTATACAGATGCATGTAGGACAGGGCTAGGCGCTGTCTTGATGCAAGAAGGGAGGGTAGTAGCTTATGGTGGAAGGCAGTTGAAAGTGCACGAAAAGAACTACCCGACCCACGATCTTGAGTTAGCCGCCATCGTCTTTGCACTCAAGTCTTGGCGACACTATCTCCTAGGTGAGAAGTTCGAACTTTACACTGACCATAAATCGTTGAAATATCTTTTCTCGCAGAAAGATCTTAACTTAAGGCAACAGAGGTGGATGGAGTTTCTTGCCTCGTACGATTTCGAGATTTCCTACACTCCGGTCAAAGGCAACGTAGTGGCAGACGCATTGAGCCGAAAGAAACTAACCCTAAGCCCGCTATTTGTTGAAAGACAAAGCCTAGAGTTTATAGCCAGCTTTGACTTTAAGCCCTCCTCCAATTTTGTACCGGGCTTGCTGGCATCTCTCGAAGTATGCCCGACTTTAGTGGACTCAATAGGGACAGCACAACGCAAAGACCCTCAGCTTGTGGAGACGATTGATGGGCTAATTAGGGGTGATACTTCAAGTCACCTCAGCAGATACTCCATCGACAACAAGGGTTGGCTAAGGTGAGACGGAAGACTATGCATCCCACAGACAAGGGATTTAGTAAAGAAGGTTCTCCAGGAAGAACATCACTCCAAGATGACGATACATCCAGGCGGAGATAAAATGTACAAGGACGTAAAGAGAACTTTCTTTTGGAACGGCATGAAGAAGGACGTGGCAGATTTCGTTTCTAAGTGTATGGTGTGCCAACAGGTTAAGGCGGAACAGAAAAAGCCTGGCGGTCTGCTCCATCCTCTAGAGGTCCCGCAGTGGAAGTGGGATAGCATCTCAATGGACTTCATTGTAGGGCTGCCTAAGTCTAGAAGAGGCAACACTAGCATTTGGGTAATAGTGGATAGGCTTACTAAAAGCGCCCACTTTTTACCTGTCAAAAGTAAAAGAACTGCCTCATCCCTAGCATCTCTTTACCTCAAGGAAATTGTTCAACTCCATGGGATACCATCCAGCATTGTTAGTGACCGAGACCCTATCTTCACAAGTGAGTTTTGGCGGAGTCTGCAAGAAGCAGTAGGCACACAGTTATGCTTAAGCACAGCCTATCATCCCCAAACCGACAGCCAGACAGAAAGAGTGAACAAAGTTTTGGAGGACCTTTTAAGACTGTGCGTCCTTGAATTCGGAGGGACGTGGGAAGACCATCTTCCTTTGGTGGAGTTTGCCTACAACAACAGCTACCAAGCAACCATCAGAATGGCGCCCTTCGAAGCTTTATATGGAAGACCGTGCCGATCGCCCACTTGTTGGTGGGAGTCTACTGACAAGCTCATACTTGGACCGGATATGATCCGAGAGACTTCAGAAAAAGTAGACTTAATATGGAGAAGAATGAAGACAGCCCAAGACAGACAAAAATCCTACGCCGACAAGAGGAGGACCGACCTTGAATTTGAGGTTGGGGACAGAGTTTTTCTTAAGGTATCTCCGCTAAGGAACGTTGTTCGTTTTGGAACCACAGGAAAGCTAGCACCAAGGTTCGTAGGGCCATTTCCTATCATCGAGAAAATTGGGAAAATGGCCTATAGATTAGAGCTACCCGAAAAATTGGCCAGAGTTCACAATGTTTTCCATGTTTCGCACCTCCGAAAATGTCTACATGAATCTGCTGAAGTGGTAGAACCAAATATCCTAGAAGAAGCTGAAGTGGAACACGAAGCAACCGTGAGGAAAGTTCCAACCAGCATATTAGGAACGGAAGTGAAGAAGCTACACAACCGCGAAGTCAAGCTCGTCAAAGTTCAGTGGAGCGACGCCGAGGGAGACGCAACTTGGGAAACTGAAGCTAGAATACGCGCAGCCTGCCCTTTTCTTTTCGAGGGTACATCTTTGATCTTTCTTTTTCCTTAAGTTGCGCTTTTATCTATTTTTTTTTGGTATATCTCCTCGACCCTATCTTTTAGGTAGAAACTCTTTGGATGAAAACATGTAATTGAAACATGTTATGGATGATGGTTGCAAGTGGTTGCAAGTGGTTGCATATACACACACAATCTAGGTCTTAGATCGGCTCAGTCACTTCATACTGCATATGCATAAATGTATTTATATTCATATATGGTTGAAGTTTAATGTGTTGT
This sequence comes from Allium sativum, assembly GCA_030737875.1. Lineage (NCBI taxonomy): Eukaryota > Viridiplantae > Streptophyta > Magnoliopsida > Asparagales > Amaryllidaceae > Allium > Allium sativum. The sequence goes on along the minus strand of CM060921.1, from coordinate 137,881,869 downwards.
CATATGGATGTTGCATTTATACGAATGATTGTGCACTCATGTAGAATCTTGAATAGGGGAATTTGCATACATAATGGATTCATGGCACTTACATAATTTGCATTAAGGAGGTCAACTGAAACAGTAGACCGACTGATTTTGCATTAGATAAGTACATGTACACACACTTCGCATATGATCATGAAGCATTAGAAGTCTTTTAAGGACAATGGATGCTTATGTTTGATGGATGAGTAGATGGATGTTTGGATGTTAGGACATACATTCTTCCTGAACTTGGAGATTTCAGGGACGAAATCCTTTTAAGTGGGGGAGAATGTAACACCCCGTGTATTCTATAACAGTGAAATTTACAATTTAAAATATAATAAATTACAAATCAAATAATTAAGGGAAACATGATACGCCATTGTGTTCGTCTCGGAATTCTGCTTGAAATAGAGTCCGAGTTTGCATAAAACGGACTTCGTATGAAGAAGATATGGCCTCCGGAAGTTTCAGAATTCAGTTTAAAATTCAAACAGACCAAAACAGCTCGGAAATCAGATTTAAAAGTTCAAAAAAATCGGGCCGGATTGGCCAGGGCGGGAATTTTCCCGCCCAAGACACCCAGGTCGACTGGGTAGTCGACCTGGGCTACCCAGGTCGACTGGGTAGTCGACCTGGGGCACCCAGGTCGACTACATAGTCGACCTGGGGGTCGACTGGGGGGTCGACTTGGCCCCTGAACCAGGTCGAACCCAGCCCCCCTGGCTGGCCTGGTCTGTGTTTGGTCGATTTTCTGAGCCTTGCCTTGTCACTAGGGCTAGGTGTCAGCTCCTGGTTGGTCTCTCCTTCAAACGAACAACTATTATTAAACCAAGCTCCATCGACGGTCCTAATCAATTCACAAACTTTATAAAAAGGACCTAAGACTCACCCTAATTCATAAAACAAAAATGGAGATGAGACCGTCATGCTGCTGAGGAAAGACTAGGGATAGCCGTCAGAAATTGGGAGACAATTAGGAGACAATTCGAAAGCTTAAAGCAACGTCAATTAAAATCAAAACAACGCCTACAACAAAGGATAGCATCTCCAAATTCACAATTCAGATTCCTGAATTGAAGATTCGTCATACGTTGTAAGTAGAGTGCTATTCCGATGTGAATAAATAATTGTGTTTTGATATGTGTAAAGTGAGAAATGGAATTGTGGCGATAATAATCTGTATTTGTATGTTGCTTTGATTCTAAACGATTTGGAAATGTTGTGGGACACGATTGGATATTTGCAAGTATGTGATTTATGTTGGAAGATAACAACCATATGTTGTGGTATTTTATTTGGGATTCATACAAGTATATGATTCACTATTATGCCAATATAATGCACATACTTTTATGATCGCTTTTAGTGTAATTGGACTCAACTAAGTACTATGGTTTATATGAATCTATGTTGGAATTGGTATCGTGATTCAAGTATAAAATCATACTTTTGTATTAGAGACAAAAGTAAGCATCTTTATGAACATGACTACACTATGTTTGGTGTTATGCCTAGTTGAAACCATGTTTTAGGCCTATGTTGTTATAAAAATCATATGGTGATATATGTAACACATAAATTAAGTTAGATTTACATTCCAATTGCAAGTTTACATGAATAGATTAAAAACCATGATTCATGTTTAGGTATGTTTATGCTATGATCATATGAATAGAATGATTCATGTTTAAGTATGTTTATGCCATGATTATATGCTATTACCATGCAAGTTCACATATGCCTAATTCATGTTAATTAGATCGTTATGTTGCAAGTTCATGCGTTCACACTCCTTTTTTTATGTCACTTAGAATATATAAACACCATGTTATAAGCCTCCCCTTTTTCATGTGGCTAAGTTGGGTTTAAATGTTAAACCCAACATATGTTATATTTTAGTGAACGTATAAAACGGGGGTAATGACGATGGGGTTAAAACATAGAACATATGTGTGGCATGTTTGACGCATGCCAACAACCTTGAAAAACAATTAAGTGGTATAAATTAATCTCACCCAATAAAGATGAATTTGAATAATGGGCCGCAAATATTTACATATAAAAAGGAAAGAGACAAAATATGTAAATGTAGAAAATACGATGTGTTTAACCCGAGGTTGGATTGAGTTGTGATGTAAACCTGCCCGGAACCACCCGGCTGTCCAGTAGTCACAACAATACCTATCCAATGTGGGTGGTTAAACACGGAGCCCAAAAAGGACCCGAGGTTAGACTGAGTTGTGGCGTAAGACTGCCCGGACCCAACCGGCAACAGGCAGCCACAACAATACCTGTCTAATGTGAGAGGTCGAGGCTTTAATAAGACAATTAAGGTTGAGTCAGGATTGATAGGATTAAGTAAATTATATTAATACTTAATCAAAATGGAACATGCTAAACTATACAGACTGATTGGGGGTTAGGTTTACAAAACACTTAACCAACTTAGCATGTTGGCTAGAAATAGAAAACCTGGTAGCGGGGGACCCTTTTCAGCAGTAACCCTACAAGGTGTATCAGGATACCCTGAACTAGGCAGGGTGGGGCACGATTACTGGGCTGACTGTAAGAGGTCAAATCGACGGCGGTGGTGCACCAGTGTAGGTTCTAACGGGGTGCGGGCGTGCACACACTCCGGCGCAGAAAAATAAGGCACTGGGCACCAGTAGCATACCTGTGCATTCTAGGATTGTGTCGGGCCGCCACCATGGGACTTGATACACCCCATGGTGGGACCAGCATAGGTAACTACAACATCGGGGGCCGTATGACACATGTAACTATGCGAGTAGGAGCCGATCATTAGAAACAAATCACTTCGCCCTGATTATTGGATGCTTGTTGGGAACCAATTTATATGGATGCAGAGATTAATATGGGGTACGATAGTATATTCGACTCTAGACAACTTAACTTAGTTTATGGTGTTTTCTCATTTCCAGTTTATACTTATCATACCCAGTTCTTTATTCATAGACTGAATAGTCCTAGACTTACTCAGGCTTTATGTCTGACTCTACTTTTCTTTCGTCTTCTTCCCTTTCGTTTCCCCCTCCCCCCCCCCCCCCCCAGGTTCGCAGGGAGAGAATACCGCAGCTTGACCAGTTTTCACATCCAGCTTGAAGAGAAAGAATGTATTGCTTGGATCTTTTTCGTTTTGGACTATGGCTTTGAACAGCAATTGTGGGACTTATGCAGTTTACTTATGTTTTTATGCTTCTTTAAGTAATGTAATCAAGACAGTTATGAGGATGTTATGTTTTTGGAAGTATTGTAAGACAAATTATGACATGGTTTATGTAACACGTATTTTGTTGAAATAAAAATAGCTGTTGTTTTCCGCTATTCAAAAATATGTGTATTTATATCTGTCTTGTGTATCTGTGACTTATACTTATAAACCTCCACCAAAATTAGGGCATTCCCTTTGAGTGTGACCCTAACGGAGGTGGGGTGTTTCAATAACGTTTTCATCAAATGGGCTTACTCCCCAAAAATTGTTCAACGACCCATCCGGTTGGTACTGGAGATGAAGAAAAGATGAATACTGAGGGAGGAAAGAGTCCTCTAGGTCCACAAAGGAAGGTGTCCCCGTCACGTCCAAGTGACATAAAGTCACAAATACATAGGAAGGACCCAGCGAGGGTGGCACCGATGATTTGGAGATAGTTACTAGAGGAGAGGGTCTGCCGTCCACCCCTGTCCTGCCTACGACAGTTGAGATGAGTTCGGGAGTGATACCCAAGCCGGTTTCTCCAGTTACTACCTCTAGGACCTCCGTCTCGCTAGAGATGGAGGGTCAGTTTAAGAACTTAGACGATGTCCCATTGATCATACTCTGTCTTGGCCTAGTGGTACAAAAACTGGAAGACTAACGCTGAATGTTGGGAAGTCACCCCTTCAAGCAGGCTTAAGTCTGGTTTATAGAGAGGACACCTAGGACATACGGTCATAAACATTGCATAACACAACATTTGTTTGTGTGTGTGGAGTGTTCGATTCTAGCTTTGAATATGTTCTATGTAGGTGAAATGGCACGGAATGGTGATAGAGATCAAGGATTTGGGGCCGCCAGCCAAAGGGGAAGGGGTTGTGAGTAGTTTTAAAAGAGGCATAGAATTATTTACACCCTCCGCTTTCTTTTATGACCACGACAGAAAACGTCGTCATAAAGATCAAACTCGACATTCAGAATCTCTCCCACCTATCATTCGATCATCTAGAATAGATTCGAAGCTAGATATAACAAGCACAAGGTAGTAGTAGTCGACACACCCTCTTTATGTTCCACTCTTGGCACCCGTGACCACATCTGGATGTATGGAGTTGGCGCCCAAGGATCGGGGACTCAAAAGGAAATGAGTGTTAAAGAAAGGTCCACAATTGCCCGACATGTTGGGAATCTCGCAATTCACTCCCAAACAGAAGAAAGCGATGTTGAAGGAGGAATTTCTCAGCTTCTATTTTGATGAACTCAAGTGGTTGCCAGACATTCAAAAGATCCCTCTGAATGTGGACAAGGCTGTGTGTGACAAAGTGTATGATGTATAAATCCAGTATAGGTAAATGCATAGGTATGAGAGGCATCTCTCGGAGCTGATCTTTAGGAAGAGTGTTGAAATAAAGAACATGGAACTATATGTTAAAGATGAGAGGGAGTGATCCAAAGTCAGGATAACGAACCGAGTAAGACAATTCTCTGAATTGTATATATTTCTGTGCATACATTAGCATGTTTATATGCTAAATCTCTGTTGCCGAAACAACACAACCGAAGTGGGAGCACAAGAAGGTTGAAGCTAAGGCGAAGAAGGTTCGAGAGTCGTATAAAGATACAATGGCCATGGTATTGTCAGAAAATATGGCTCTCAAGCTAGATAACAAGGCTCTAACAGAGAGGAATATTATATTGGAGAGTGAAAGGAGTTGCATTAGCTTTGCAAAGATAATGAGGCTCTTGTTACGGAAAACAAGAAGATGAAGGAGGATAACGAGCAGGCCCAGTGACTCATCAAAGAGAATAGCGATCTCAAAAAGCTACTTGATCAAAGGAATGTGGAGCTTGCTCAGGCTATGATGGAGAAAGAAGACGCTGAGGCTACGAGCAAGGAGGTGCTGACCCAAGTGGATGGCATAAAAGCCGGGCACCAGGCGGAGGTGGAAAAGCTCAAATATGACATTGAGGGTGTCGAGGCTAGGGTGGAGGAGTCTCTGGAGCAATCTATCTGGGGCATGTAAAACACTTCGATTCTATAGGATCTCATAGGTCAAAAATTATCTCCATACTTTGGATTAGAATTAGGATAGGATGTTGTAGTTTGAGGCTCAGCTGCGACAGGTGGACTCGGTCGGTGAGCTTGACTTAATGTTTGAACATTTGACCAAGGGGAGCGCTCAGTGGTAGAAGAAGGGAGAGGGTTGTTAAGAGAGGATGTTGAGAAGGCCAGGATGATAGAAATTACTACTGCTAAAGGGAAGACAATGACTACCAACAACGTAATAGTCACTCACGAGTTTATAGATGGTAGCTCCTAGCAACAAAAACTTGTGTCATCTGCCTCTGCAAGCGGTTCAATTGTCCCAGCTCCCGTCACTACTGAGTATGCTCCCGATTATCTAGGGTTAGGATAAGAAAGCTCTCCCCAACCAGCAGTTGAGAGCACCATGCTTGCTAAAATGGCACCACAAGTGTTGGGAGGTAAAGTCTCATTATCACGAGTGCTTAGAATGATGGTAACACAAAGGATAAGTAAACTAATTCTTCTTCTTTTTCATCGTCCAGGTTCCTCCGGGGTAATGGGATTTGCTCCAACATTGCCTGGGTTTGATGCGGGGATGCAAGGAGAGCAACTTGGAGAGGGAAGCTGTCACTTGGATACATTCTCTAATTTGGATCTTGGGGATTTTTAAGACTTGCTAGTAGAATGGGAAAGAAGGGATGGAGAGGAGGTTCAAGTGACTGAGGAGATAGAGGCAGGAGTATAGACAATGCGCGATCTAGTGGAAACACATAAAGCTCAACTGCTTGCTAAATCTGGGGAGCAGGAGGAGAAGAGGAAGGAGGACAAGGTGACCCTGCAAACAACTCAGGCAAAGGCCAGGAAGAAAGTCGAAGATGAGGCTAAGGATAAAGTGCAGGAAGAGGCGAAGATGAAAGCCAATGATGAAGCCACCAAGAGAAGAGATGACTATGAGGCCACCAAGAAGACGGCCAAAGATAAGGCCTCAAAGTAGAGATCCAATGCTGAATTTAAGAAGCTACAAGAGGAAGAGGCCAAGAATCTCTAGGCCGAGCGAGCAGCCGAACACAAAGCTGCTTAGGAAGCCAAGCAAGAGGCTAATATAGAGGTGAAGAAGGATAAGGAGGCCAAGAAGGAGGAGGACACCTTGGTGATACTTGCGCTCACCAACATGGTCACACCCAAGCCTTTGCAAGTGATCCTGCCCACTCAAGAGAAGATCACCGAGACCTAGAGTGGCGACGGGGATAAGGACAACTTCTAGGTGGTGCCCTATGGGTCAACTTCTCTGACCAAGGAAAAGAAGGTGTAACAACCCGTATTTTCAATAACCTGTAATAACATAAATCGAGGCAGAATTTAATTCTAAAATGGGAATCAAGGGAAACGGGCTATGCCATTGTGTTCGTCTCGGAAAAATACGCGAAATAGAGTCCGAGTTTTCGAAAATCGGAGTCCGTATGACCAAGATATGGCCTCGCGAAGTTTCACGAAAATTCCCAAATTAAAGTATACTTAATTAAGTGAAATGGGTTGTGTAGATATATATATATATATATTGATATATATATATATATAATTGAAAATTTAATAAATAAATATGCAAAAATGCTCAAAACAGCGAATTGGGAGAGGGGAATAACCGAACCGGCCGATTTTTGAAGTCGACCCGAGCCCGCTGAGTCGACTAGGGGTTAATCCAGGGTGTTTGGCTGTCAACCCGTGGGCCGATTAGCTCAAGTGCAGATTTTGCATTTGAATGGTTCTCATGGTCCATCTTTAATCTAAAGGCCCTAGATGGTTCCTACACTTGACTTCTTCCCCAAGACATGCTTTGATGGCTTGGATTGAATCTAGGGTTAATCCTATGGCCTAAAACACTTGCCTAATCTATAAATAAGACCCTAACCTACCCTAATTCATTCATAATTAAACCTAGTGACTAAACTATGGCAAAATGCTAGCTCTCATGGCCTCCACTAATTTTATGAAGAGGGTTGCATACTAATCACTCTCTAATCAACTTCTAATCCCTTCTTAGCATCTTAATCTTCTTCATTTGGTGTTCAAAGTTGCTAGTTGTGAGTTTCTATCACTTTGATGATCTTTTGGTAAACTAATTAGATGAGATGTGATGAGATTTATGGTTTTGTATGTGGGTTAATGAGCTTTGAATCATATGATATGATGTTAGCATTAATCTTATGTTTATGCATGTTGAGTATGTAAGCTTATGCAAGTTTAATATGATGTATGTTATGTTTGCATGATGCTAAATATGCAAGTTGTGGGCTATGTAATCATATGCATGTTATGCAAGTTCATGGTAATATGCTATGCAAGTTACATGTTTGTTAATATGCAAGTTACATGTTTGTTAATATGCAAGTTACATGTATGTAAATATGCAAGTTACATGTTTGTTAATATGCAAGTTACATGTTTGTTAATATGCAAGTTACATGTTTGTTAATATGCAAGTTACATGTATGTAAATATGCAAGTTACATGTTTGTTAATATGCAAGTTGCATGTTTGTTAATATGCAAGTTACATGTATGTAAATATGCAAGTTACATGTTTCTTTATATGCAAGTTACATGTTTGTTAATATGCGAGTTACATGTATGTAAATATGCAAGTTACATGTTTATTAATATGCAAGTTCATGATGACACATTATGCAAGTCTATAAGCTAATATGCAAGTTTGTTATGCAAAATGAATATGTAAGTTATGTGACATATTATATGCAAGTTATGTGACATGTTATGCAAGTTCATATGCAAGTTATGTGTTTGTTAATATGCAAGATGGCACCTTTGAAACATGTTCATTCATATGCAAGTTGACACCTTTTATATGTGTTATATCATGAACGAAATTACGTGGGAACGATGGGGTAATTAAATGCATAAGTTAATAAGATTGTGTGAAATTAACATAATTATGCATAACACAAAATAAATAAACATAGTATGGGAATTTGCCTATTTGGTTAGGTGTACCCATACTATGTGTTGGGAATTTACCTATTGAGTTAGGTCTACCCCATGGGAATTTACCTATTAAGTTAGGTCTACCCATGTTAAGAAAACTTGATTAATTAGGGATAATTAATATAAAATTATGAGGGTGATTAATTAGGTGTAATTAATTGACTAAGACACGAGGTTGGACTCAGTTGTAGCGTAAAACTGCCCGGACCCAACCGGCTTAACCAGTTGCTACAAATGTTAGCCCAATGTGAGAGGTCTTAGGCACAAACTAAATACGTAATTAATGTAAAGACACGAGGTTAGACTCTGTTATGACATAAGGCTGCCCGGACCCAACCGGCTTAACCAGCGGTCATAAAAGACAGTCTAATGTGAGAGGTCTTTACAAAGGTTACGTTCTTAATTAATTAATTAAGAAACACTTAACCACATTAGCATGTAGAGGGACATGAGGGGTTAAGTGGGTGCCTCGGGTGGCATGAGAAAATCTAGTGGTTGCCTTGGGTGGCAATAGAAAATACGATTAGAATACTTAACCAAAATAGAACATGTAATTAAAACATGATTAAAGGGTTAAGTGGGATATACTAGAAAAAGGGACAAGCTTAGGTGGGTAGCTTGTGGAGGCCCATTTCAACCAGTAACCCATACGTATCTTTGTGGGCTCGACCCATGTCGAGGACGGGACACGCATACTGGGCTTGACTGTAAGAGGCAAACGGGTTAGCGGTGGCAACGCAAGTCCAACGGGCTTCATATGCGTGAGTGGGCCCTGGCTGGTAGGTAAGCCGTTGTTGCATCGAGTAGATATAAGCCGTGCACCTTTAGTTTCATCAGGTTGCCACATTGGGGAATGATACATCCCACGGTGGGGCCAGCACGGGTATCTACGTTAGGGAGCCGATCGAATGGGAAGTAGTGTGTACACCTAGTGGATTGTAGGGCCCCGTGGCGCCTACTTGGTCACCTAGGGGTACGCAGGTACTAATTAGTAAATTTTATAAGTCCTTGGGTGGGATCAACCTTTAAGTTAGGAACGACTGGTGTGGTGCAGTTTAGTAATTTACCTTAGGGAGGGTAGATGCGTCTTTATCCTTTATCTTCGTTTAGTTGACTGCTTAGGGTAGCCATTCATCCCTATATGTTACCGTATATCAGTTTATGTCTTCTCTGGTTACTTTAACGATTGTATTGTTAAAGTTATAGGACTCGCTCAGACTTATGTCTGACCCTGTTGTTTTTATCTTTTTCCCAACCCTCAGGTCCTACGGTGGATCCTAGTAGTAGTGGAGCTTGATCGGATTGCTGTTCCAGTCTTTAGGAGCTTGGATAGATGTAAAGCTCCAGTTATCCAGTTATCTTTTCTTTTGTTTGGCTATTGTATGAGAGTGGGATTATGTACTTCTTTATTTTGATGGATATTGTACTTGACCTTTATTGTGGTTTTATGATGTAACCAGACATGTTTTACTTCCGCTGTTATGAGATGATGTTTTAAAATTTCAAGTACTATTTATATCTGTCTTGTTGTAATTTTTCTGTTCTATATTCACTAAAATACTCCACCGATGCTATGGCATTCCCTTAGTGAGTGATCATAGCGGGAGTGGGGTGTTACACGTGGTATCAGAGCTTAAGGTTACCAGAACAGATAAAATTTTTGAGAAAAACTACTTTCTAAGAGTATTTTCGAAGAAAGTATTTTTAAAAGCATGTCTTCTAAGAGAAAAAGTTTTTGAAAAAGAAAAGCATAATCCCCAATAGCCATATCTTTATCTTTCGGAATCTCCTTTTTGAATCTTTCCTCTTTCGTTTCAGCATGGCTGAAGATCTTAACATCCCGGAGGGTTTAGTTATACCACTATGGTATAGGAGGTTGCAAGAGGCTAGGGCCGCGGCTGCGGGTCCGGCCAATGCTACTACACCAGAGACAACCGCTCCTCCTCCTCAGCCTAGAGTGGATAATTTTGCTAAGGTTTGCAAGGAGTTCAAGGCTATAGGAGGAAAACCTTTTCTTGGTTCAGAGACTTTCGTAGAGGCTAGAGATTGGCTTAAGGAAGTGGAAGAGTTGCTAGATATCTTTGAAGTGGAAGAGGGAAAGAAAGTCAAGTTGGCGGCTTGGTTAATGAAGGGAGAGGCCTCATTCTGGTGGGAGGTCACTAATGGAGAACGCCCTGTTGACTCTTGGGCAGATTTTAAGCAAAGGTTTGGGGCTAAGTTTCTCTCAAGGGCGGAAGAGAATCTGTTTATGGAGAAGTTCTTGAATTTGAAGCAAGGGAATCTCACGGTGAAAGAATATGTCAACAAATTCAATCAATTAGCAAGGTTTGGCATAGAGTTGGTGAATACACCGGAGAAGAAGGCTTTGAGGTTCGTTAGAGGCTTGAACGAACCATTGCAAGGAATAGCTATGACTCACATTCCTATGGGGGCCACTTTTGAGAAGCTTGTCTACATGGCACTTATGCATGAGGATGATAAGAATTCTAAGGCACCAGAGAAAAAGGGGGATCAGAAGAAACCGCAACAGCAACAACAAGGCAAGGGCGGAAAAGGCAATGGTGACAAAAAGAAGACGAAGAAGAAGTGCTTCAATTGTGGAACACCAGGACACCTCAGTAAGGATTGTCGCAAAAAGAAGAAGACCGGTTGCTTTCATTGTGGTGAAGTAGGGCATCTTGTGAAAAACTGCCCAAAGAAGGGGCAGAAGACGGGGTCTACCTCAGGAGGCCAGGTGCAAGCTCTTATAGCACCACCTCAGTCAGGGGGGCAAGTTCAGGTTCTCTCAGTTCCACCGATTCAGCAGAGAGGTAGAACTATTTCCGTTGAAAGTCTGGTTTTTCTGTTTGATCATCCAGTTCGTACTTTGTTTGACTCTGGCGCATCGCATTCTTTTATCTCATCATCGTTAGTTGAGTCACTGCACTTAGACACCAGTCTAGTTGATGATCCCTTGGTTGTCTCAAACCCAATTGGGGGCTCCATATATCTGTCTATGATATGTTTGGGTTTGAAGATTTCTATACTTAGCGTTGAGTTTAGATGTGATGCTTTTGTATTGGGCTTCACGGGCTATGGGTTGATCTTGGGCATGGACTGGTTATCCAGTAATGGTGCCGTTCTTGATTGCGAAAGGAGAGTTGTCAGGCTCATGACCCGCTTGGGTAACACTCTCGAGATCTCTTGCAATCCCATGGAATCTGTTTTGCTAAGTTATCTTGAATCGCTCGATGCTTCGGTCGAAAGTTTGTGTTCTGTCAGAGTAGTCCGGGAATATCCGGATGTGTTTGAAGAAGTAAAGGGTTTGCCTCCGAAGCGGGAGATAGATTTCCGAATTTATTTGGTGGATAATGCCAAACCAGTGTCTTTGCCAGTACGCCACATGGCTCCTCGTGAGAGAAGAGAACTTCATAAGCAAGTAGGGGAGTTGCTTGAGAAGGGGTTCATAAGGCGAAGTATATCGGAGTGGGGAGCTCCAGTAGTGTTTGCCACGAAGGCGGATGGGTCCCTCAGACTTTGTGTGGATTATAGGGAACTTAATAAGCTCACGAAGAAGAATAGACACCCATTACCGAGGATAGATGATCTCTTTGATCAGTTGGTTGGCGCGTCAGTATTTTCGCAGATGGACTTAGCTACAGGGTTTCATCAGTTAAGAGTGGCGGAGGACAGTATAGAGAAGACTGCTTTCCGGACTCCGGATGGTTTTTATGAGTGGCTAGTGATGCCATTTGGGTTGACAAACGCCCCCGCATACTTTGTTGATCTCATGAGTAGAGTGTTCAGAGAGTATCTGAATAAGTTTGTAGTAGTTTTTGTGGATGACATCTTGGTCTTTTCCAAGAATGAAGAAGAGCATGCCTTACATCTCAAGGAAGTGTTGGAGACTCTTCGAGCGCATAGTCTTAAAGCTAAATTCTCTAAATGCCATTTTTGGAGAAGAGAAGTGCGATTCTTAGGGCATGTGGTCTCTAAGGAAGGGATAGCGGTGGATCCCGCAAAGATAGTATCTATCCAGGATTGGAAAGTTCCTAGAAATGCTACCGAGGTAAGAAGTTTCTTGGGGTTGGCAGGATATTATAGGAAGTTCATCAAAGACTTCGCGAAGATATCAGCCCCATTAACCCGCTTGACGAAGAAGAATCTGGTTTTCTCATGGGATGTAGATTGTGATGATGCTTTCCGACGGTTAAAGAGAGCTTTGACCACCGCTCCAGTTTTAGTGCTTCCAGATGGGAGTAAGCCGTTTGTTGTTTATACCGATGCTTGTGGAACAGGATTAGGCGCAGTCTTGATGCAGGAGGGAAGGGTAATAGCCTATGGAGGGAGACAATTGAGAGTGCATGAGAAGAATTACCCTACCCATGATCTAGAGTTGGCCGCGATTGTTTTCGCACTTAAGTCTTGGCGCCATTATCTTCTTGGTGAGAGATTCGAGTTGTTCACCGACCATAAATCATTGAAGTACTTATTCTCTCAGAAGGGTAACGTGGTGGCAGACGCCTTAAGTAGAAAAAGGCTATCTTTGAGTCCATTATTCGTGGAACGACGAAGCTTGGAGTTTCTTTCTTTGTTTGACTTCAGACCTTCTGTTGATTTTGTACCTGGTTTGTTGGCATCCTTGGAGGTTAGACCTACTCTTTTGAGACGGATTGGCGAGGCTCAGCGAGACGACCCACAGTTGGTTGTGTTGGTAGAGAAGCTTATAAGAGGGGAGTCGTCCAGCCATTTGGGTAGATACACCATAGATGATAAGGGATGGTTGCATAGAGACGGTAGACTTTGTGTACCGCAAGATGAGGGTTTGAAGAAGGCTATTTTGGATGATGCACATCGTTCAAGAATGACTATTCATCCCGGTGGAGACAAAATGTACCAAGACATGAAGAGAGTTTTCTTTTGGGCCGGTATGAAGAAAGATGTGGCCGAGTATGTGGCTAGATGCTTAGTGTGCCAACAAGTTAAAGTGGAGCAAAGGAAACCCGGTGGGTTGCTACACCCATTGGAAGTTCCACAGTGGAAGTGGGATAGTGTCTCGATGGATTTCATCGACGGGTTACCGAGATCGAGGAAGGGCAATACGGGAATTTGGGTTGTGGTAGACAGACTTACAAAGAGTGCCCATTTTATACCCGTAAAGAGTAAGAGGACCGCTCCATGGCTTGCTTCAGTCTATGTTAGAGAGATTGTTAGATTGCATGGCGTACCATCCAGCATTGTGAGTGATCGAGATCCTATTTTCACTAGTGAGTTTTGGAGAAGTTTGCAAGAGGCGGTAGGGACTCAGTTGTGTTTGAGCACCGCATATCATCCTCAGACGGACGGTCAGACCGAGAGGGTGAACCGTATCTTAGAAGATCTTTTGAGGCTTTGTATCTTGGATTTTGGAGGTACATGGGAAGAACATCTTCCTTTGGTGGAGTTCGCATATAATAACAGCTTTCAGTCCAGTATTGGTATGGCTCCTTTCGAAGCTCTTTATGGAAGGCCTTGTCGATCTCCTACATGTTGGTGGGAATCTACGGATAAGATCTTGCTTGGGCCGGATATGGTTAGAGAGACTTCAGAGAAGATTGATTTAATTCGAAAAAGGATGAAAGCAGCGCAAGATAGACAGAAATCTTATGCGGATCGGAGAAGGACGGATCTTGAGTTTGAGGTTGGGGACATGGTTTTTGTCAAAGTATCTCCATTGAGAAATGTTGTTCGCTTTGGGTCCGTAGGGAAGTTAGCACCGAGATTTGTTGGGCCGTTTCCTATTAAGGAAAGGATTGGACGGATGGCATATAGGGTGGAGTTGCCCGACAGACTTAGTGGTGTTCATGATGTATTCCATGTATCACATTTGAGGAAGTGCTTACATGAGACCGCGGAGGTGGTAGAGCCGAGCTTGCTTAGAGATGTAGAGGTAGAGCGTGATGCGACGATTCGACGAGTTCCTACTCGCATCCTTGGGTCAGAAACTAGGAAGTTGAGGAACAGAGAAGTTCAGCTAGTTAAAGTGCAATGGGGAGATGACGAAAGCAATGCTACTTGGGAGACGGAAGCAAAGATGCGTTCTTTGTATCCATTTCTTTTTGAGAGTATGTCTTTTAACTTCTCCTTTATTGCTTGTCTAGTACTTATCTTATCTTTAGTATATCCTCTCGCTAATACCTATGACCTTTAGATAGGGTAAAACCTATGGTTGAGACATGTGTTTGAAACATGTTATGGTTGATGGATGCATATGGATGCAATTGTTTGCTAGTTGTTGCTCGTGGATGCATATACACACACATTAGGCACTAGATCGGCTCAGTCACTTCATGTTGCATATTGCATAAATGGATGTGGTAGTTAGATTGATGGATGTATCATGGCTGTGTTATCATATGGATGATGCATTTTTGTGTATGGTTGTGCACGCATGTAGAAATTTGTATGTGTCAATAGGGTTTCGCATACATATTGGATGCATGGCACTATCATGGTTTGCATTAAGGAGGTTTACTGTATCAGTAACCGCCTGATTTTCGCATTAGGTAAGTACATATACACACACTTTTGCATATATCCATCCAGCATTTAGAATCTTGTAAGGACAATGATTGCTCGTGGATGATGCTTTGAGTAGATGGATGATTGGATGGTAGGATACGTTCTTCCTAACTTGAAGATTTCGGGGACGAAATCCTTTAAGGAGGGGAGAATGTAACAACCCGTATTTTCAATAACCTGTAATAACATAAATCGAGGCAGAATTTAATTCTAAAATGGGAATCAAGGGAAACGGGCTATGCCATTGTGTTCGTCTCGGAAAAATACGCGAAATAGAGTCCGAGTTTTCGAAAATCGGAGTCCGTATGACCAAGATATGGCCTCGCGAAGTTTCACGAAAATTCCCAAATTAAAGTATACTTAATTAAGTGAAATGGGTTGTGTAGATATATATATATATATATTGATATATATATATATATATATATAATTGAAAATTTAATAAATAAATATGCAAAAATGCTCAAAACAGCGAATTGGGAGAGGGGAATAACCGAACCGGCCGATTTTTGAAGTCGACCCGAGCCCGCTGGGTCGACTAGGGGTTAATCCAGGGTGTTTGGCTGTCAACCCGTGGGCCGATTAGCTCAAGTGCAGATTTTGCATTTGAATGGTTCTCATGGTCCATCTTTAATCTAAAGGCCCTAGATGGTTCCTACACTTGACTTCTTCCCCAAGACATGCTTTGATGGCTTGGATTGAATCTAGGGTTAATCCTATGGCCTAAAACACTTGCCTAATCTATAAATAAGACCCTAACCTACCCTAATTCATTCATAATTAAACCTAGTGACTAAACTATGGCAAAATGCTAGCTCTCATGGCCTCCACTAATTTTATGAAGAGGGTTGCATACTAATCACTCTCTAATCAACTTCTAATCCCTTCTTAGCATCTTAATCTTCTTCATTTGGTGTTCAAAGTTGCTAGTTGTGAGTTTCTATCACTTTGATGATCTTTTGGTAAACTAATTAGATGAGATGTGATGAGATTTATGGTTTTGTATGTGGGTTAATGAGCTTTGAATCATATGATATGATGTTAGCATTAATCTTATGTTTATGCATGTTGAGTATGTAAGCTTATGCAAGTTTAATATGATGTATGTTATGTTTGCATGATGCTAAATATGCAAGTTGTGGGCTATGTAATCATATGCATGTTATGCAAGTTCATGGTAATATGCTATGCAAGTTACATGTTTGTTAATATGCAAGTTACATGTTTGTTAATATGCAAGTTACATGTATGTAAATATGCAGGTTACATGTTTGTTAATATGCAAGTTACATGTTTGTTAATATGCAAGTTACATGTTTGTTAATATGCAAGTTACATGTATGTAAATATGCAAGTTACATGTTTGTTAATATGCAAGTTGCATGTTTGTTAATATGCAAGTTACATGTATGTAAATATGCAAGTTACATGTTTCTTTATATGCAAGTTACATGTTTGTTAATATGCGAGTTACATGTATGTAAATATGCAAGTTACATGTTTATTAATATGCAAGTTCATGATGACACATTATGCAAGTCTATAAGCTAATATGCAAGTTTGTTATGCAAAATGAATATGTAAGTTATGTGACATATTATATGCAAGTTATGTGACATGTTATGCAAGTTCATATGCAAGTTATGTGTTTGTTAATATGCAAGATGGCACCTTTGAAACATGTTCATTCATATGCAAGTTGACACCTTTTATATGTGTTATATCATGAACGAAATTACGTGGGAACGATGGGGTAATTAAATGCATAAGTTAATAAGATTGTGTGAAATTAATATAATTATGCATAACACAAAATAAATAAACATAGTATGGGAATTTGCCTATTTGGTTAGGTGTACCCATACTATGTGTTGGGAATTTACCTATTGAGTTAGGTCTACCCCATGGGAATTTACCTATTAAGTTAGGTCTACCCATGTTAAGAAAACTTGATTAATTAGGGATAATTAATATAAAATTATGAGGGTGATTAATTAGGTGTAATTAATTGACTAAGACACGAGGTTGGACTCAGTTGTAGCGTAAAACTGCCCGGACCCAACCGGCTTAACCAGTTGCTACAAATGTTAGCCCAATGTGAGAGGTCTTAGGCACAAACTAAATACGTAATTAATGTAAAGACACGAGGTTAGACTCTGTTATGACATAAGGCTGCCCGGACCCAACCGGCTTAACCAGCGGTCATAAAAGACAGTCTAATGTGAGAGGTCTTTACAAAGGTTACGTTCTTAATTAATTAATTAAGAAACACTTAACCACATTAGCATGTAGAGGGACATGAGGGGTTAAGTGGGTGCCTCGGGTGGCATGAGAAAATCTAGTGGTTGCCTTGGGTGGCAATAGAAAATACGATTAGAATACTTAACCAAAATAGAACATGTAATTAAAACATGATTAAAGGGTTAAGTGGGATATACTAGAAAAAGGGACAAGCTTAGGTGGGTAGCTTGTGGAGGCCCATTTCAACCAGTAACCCATACGTATCTTTGTGGGCTCGACCCATGTCGAGGACGGGACACGCATACTGGGCTTGACTGTAAGAGGCAAACGGGTTAGCGGTGGCAACGCAAGTCCAACGGGCTTCATATGCGTGAGTGGGCCCTGGCTGGTAGGTAAGCCGTTGTTGCATCGAGTAGATATAAGCCGTGCACCTTTAGTTTCATCAGGTTGCCACATTGGGGAATGATACATCCCACGGTGGGGCCAGCACGGGTATCTACGTTAGGGAGCCGATCGAATGGGAAGTAGTGTGTACACCTAGTGGATTGTAGGGCCCCGTGGCGCCTACTTGGTCACCTAGGGGTACGCAGGTACTAATTAGTAAATTTTATAAGTCCTTGGGTGGGATCAACCTTTAAGTTAGGAACGACTGGTGTGGTGCAGTTTAGTAATTTACCTTAGGGAGGGTAGATGCGTCTTTATCCTTTATCTTCGTTTAGTTGACTGCTTAGGGTAGCCATTCATCCCTATATGTTACCGTATATCAGTTTATGTCTTCTCTGGTTACTTTAACGATTGTATTGTTAAAGTTATAGGACTCGCTCAGACTTATGTCTGACCCTGTTGTTTTTATCTTTTTCCCAACCCTCAGGTCCTACGGTGGATCCTAGCAGTAGTGGAGCTTGATCGGATTGCTGTTCCAGTCTTTAGGAGCTTGGATAGATGTAAAGCTCCAGTTATCCAGTTATCTTTTCTTTTGTTTGGCTATTGTATGAGAGTGGGATTATGTACTTCTTTATTTTGATGGATATTGTACTTGACCTTTATTGTGGTTTTATGATGTAACCAGACATGTTTTACTTCCGCTGTTATGAGATGATGTTTTAAAATTTCAAGTACTATTTATATCTGTCTTGTTGTAATTTTTCTGTTCTATATTCACTAAAATACTCCACCGATGCTATGGCATTCCCTTAGTGAGTGATCATAGCGGGAGTGGGGTGTTACAGAAGGGAAGAGGAGGGAGAAACTCCCAAAAGAGGTGAAAGAAGGTTAGTGATGAGTCATCTAGTGTTGAATCTGACAAGAAGAAAAGGAAGGGCGACTTGTCCAAGTGAAGGTTATAGGAAGTTTTTTTTGTTATGTAGGCCGATAGGATATGCGAGTATGACCCTCGCTTTTGGAGGCGTGATGTGGTTTTCATATACATCACGTCGCTACAAAGAAACATATAGTTGTAGTCCTCTTTTGTGAATGAAAGTTTTAATTGACTTTACTTATATCAAATGTTGTATTGAGTGTTTGAACTTTCATCTACTCTTTCCAACATATGAACCTGCCTAAACATACTCATTGTCATACTTGGGAAACGTTGTCTGTGGCTTCATTCTTGAGATTCTTAAGTCATACTAAGCTTGTGTGTGCTGGTTCCACTCTCGAGACTTCACTTCAGTTTGGAGCCTTGAGTCGTGCAGAGTGCAAGTATGCGAACTTCTCTCTCAAGACCTCCTTTCGGTCGTTGATCTTGAGTTGTGTGGAGTTCGAGTTTAGTGTCTCGCCTCCCAGGATCTCCTTATGATCGTTGATCCTGAGTCATAAGGAGGCAAGGCATACGTCATTCATTCATCCGTTAGACACTCACATCGCTTCATTCAGGTTAGAGTTCTACGGTGTTATTGGTTCTCCAGTTAGGTATCTGGATCCAGACCTTGTGGGTCGGATGAAGCCGAGTGAACGGTTGTTGTCACACTCACCTGATTGGTGGGTTTCCCCTAAGTCCGGAGACCTATGAACGGGTTTGGATACTCAAGGTAATGAGCATCCGGAGTTATTTATAGTCGGACTCTTTGTTGGTCTAAGACTCGAGCCGGTTTATTATACTCGACCTCATCATTGTTTCAAGACTCGAGTTTTGTCATAAAGAGCAGACCGCATCACAAGATTTGAGTCATTGTAAAGACTCAAGTAGGAGGATCGATTCTAAGCTTCGGGTGCCCATCCAGTGTTGTGTGCTCGTGTATGCAAGTCGGTTGTAATAATTGCTCAAACATACTATGCGGAAAGTAAACACACCGAGTACATGGAGATCTAAAATTTTCTTTACTGATAAATTTGGCAGTAATGACCTTTTGTTTACAATGCCTTGAACTTTTAAAACAAAACATTGATGGAAAGAAGTAAATATTTACAATAGACTAAGTGAAGTAGTGGCGGAGGTATTCCCTGTCCCATGCTCTTGGTAGTTTAGTGCCATCAATGGTCATTATCTTGAAGGTTCCATTTCCAAGCCTCCGTTATATGGTGTACGGACCTTCCCAATGGGGACCCAAACCAGTCGGTGTGGGAAAGATCTGCTTCCGGATTAGGTTGTCAATGTCAAAGTGATTTCAATGGACTTTTGAGTTGAAGTACGAGGGGACTCGTTGTCGTTGTGCGGCAGCTCTGAGTTCAGCTCCGTCTCTTTTCTCTTCAAATAAGTCAAGTGATTCCAAGAGAAGGTCTTGGTTGGTCTTCGGATCATAGTAAGTGACTTGATGATATTGGAGCTTGAGCTCAATGGGGATGGTGACTTCGGATCCATAGGAGGGAGCAAATGGAGTGTAACGAGTCGTTGATTTATGAGTAGTCCGATAAGCCTAAAGGGCTAGAGGGGAGTTCATCTACCCATAAGCCTCCAGCCTTTTCCAGATGCTTCTTGATAATGGACTTGATCATTTTGTTGACAACCTCAACTTTCCCATTGGCTAAAGGATGAGCTACTGTCAAGAATTTCTTCTCAATGTTGTGCCGTCGGTAGGAGATCTTGAACTCATTATTTTCAAATAGGGTCCCGTTATCAGAAATGATAGTATTGGGAACTCTAAAACGATAGATGATGTTTCAAACGACGAAGTTGATTACTTTATCGGTTTAAATTGTAGTTAAAAGCTCGGCTTCGGCCCATTTGATAAAATAATCAACTGTGATGATAAAATATCGTGCACCTCCTTTGGCCATCGAAAGAGTTTCGATGACATTGATTTCCCCTATAGAAAATGACCAAGGACTGACCATCTACGTTAGCTCTGTAAGTGGCACTCTGGAATTTTAGAAAACCATTGGCATTTGTCGCACTGTGGGCATAGTCTGTTGTATCCCGATCAAGTGTCGGACCAAACTAACCATATCTGAGAATCTTCTTTGCTAGATTTTACCACCTAGTTTGGTCATTGCACTTGCCTTCGTGCACATTCGACATTCAATGGTCGGCGTCGTTGTGGGCTACACACATGAGTGATGGAACAGAGAATTCTCTTCGGTAGAGAACTCCATCTTAAATGATGTATCGTGATGATTTGCAGATGAGTGCTCATTGCTCAATAGAGTGATTAGGGAGGAATCTATGAAGCAGGTAATTCTTGATCGGTGTCATCCAAGACTCGGGTTCAGTCTCGGCCTCCGTTGTTGATATCGAATCAGTCTCATCTGATCGATACTCGGAGAATCGAGTACTTTGATTCGGACAAGTCCCAAGAGCTGTGCATTTCCAGAGCTTGCCATCTTAGCCAAAGAACCATCTTTCTCATTCTGCTCTCGAGGCATGTGTGTAATGAAGTAGTGGTCGAAGTTGGTAAGCAGTTCGCGGGCTCGAGCAAGGTGGGGAGAAAGCTGTGCCCCGTTGACTTGATATTCACCTTGCACTTGGCATACGATGAGCTGTGAGTCGAAGTAAATCTAGATAGCCTTGATGTTGAGTTCAATTGCAATTCTAAGTCCAGAAATCAAGGCTTTATATTCAACATCGTTGTTGGTCGTAGGGAAGTCGAGCTTTAGAGCGTAACAGATCGAGCGTTTCTCAAGAGTAATGAATATGACTCTGGCTCTAGAACACTTACTGTTAGATGATCCATCGACGAATAGTTTCCATTGAATGTGGGGGAAGGCTCACTGTCTTTCGGAAGAGGTTCTTTGGAAATAGTGAACTCTGCTATGAAGTCTACAAGGGCTTGTCTGAGGATGGTGCGATGAGGAACGAAAGTATTCTCAAATCGTCTCAATTCTATATTCCATTTCAAAAGTCACTAAGACGCCTCAAGTCGTTGCAGGACCTATCGTAGAGGCTGGTCAGTGTAGACTTTGATTGGATGAGACTGAAAGTATGTCCGTAGATTCCAAGAAGAAATCAACAGGCAGTAAGCAAGATTTTCAAGTTTCGGATAATTCTTTTTTGCACTTGGCAACCTCTTGCTGATGTAGTAAACGAGTCGTTGGACATGATCTTCTTCGCACACTACCGAGCTAATTGCCTGCATAGAAACGACCAAATAGATGTATAAGTCTTTTTGGACATTGAGTTTTGACAAGATAGGTGGTTTCTCTAAGTGATTCAAAAGGTTCTGGAATGCAATAATGCTCTCCGGCATCTTTGTGAAATTGTGCATCCCTTTTCTAAACAATTCGAAAAAGGGAATGCACTTATCAGTAGCTTTTGAGATGAATCGACTTAAGGCGTCCAATTTCCCGTTTAATCTTTGATTTTCTGAGGGTCTTGAATATCCCAGATAGCATGAATTTTCTCCGAATTTGCCTCGATGCCCCATAATCTGACAATGAAACCCAAAAATTTTCTGACATAACCTGAAAGAGCATTTCAAGGGACCGAGTTTCATGCAATATTTATGAAAGAGATCGAACATCTCTGTATGTTCGATGATGTGTTCATTTGATACCCTTGTTTTCATGAGCATATTGTTCACATAGATCTCCAAGGATCTCCCAATCTGGTTTTTGAACATGCGGTTGACCAGTTAATGATAGGTGGCTTCAACATTCTTGAGAACGAAAGGCATGACATCATAGCAATATAGCTCAAGGTCAGTAATAGATGAAGTATGCTCCTGATCTAAAAGGTATATTGGAATCTAATTGTAGCCTTAGTACGCATCCATGAAGAAGAGAAGTTGGTAACCGACACTTGAATCGACTAGATGGTCGATCTTTGGAAGCATGAAGCAATCCTTTGGGAAGGCTTTATTCAGATCTGAGTAGTCGACACACATTCGCCACTGTCCATTTGATTTCTTGACTAAGACTGGGTTAGAGACCCATTCGGGGTGGAGTGTGTCACGGATAAAGCCATTGTCAAGCAGCATGTCTAACTCCTCTCTGTGTGTCATCAAACTCCATATTCCCAAGATTCAACGCTTGTTTGAATGGAAGATGCTTTGGGTTGATACTGAGCATGTGACAAGCCATTCTGAGGTCGATGCCATACATATCTGAGTGGGTCCAAGAAAACACATCAAGGTTGTCCCTTAAAAAGTCCACGGGCACTTTCTTTATTGCTGGATGGAGTTGCAATCTAATCTTCAAGACCCTGGTCAGATCAACGGGATTGATTGAAATGTTAGTCGGTTCCATCGGGTTAGCCCTTTAGAAGTTAGGCTCTTCGTCTTCCCTTGGATCAAGATTTTCAAAAGGACAGCAGTAACGTCTGAGCCAGGACCCAAACTATAGTGGCTGCTATGCACTAGCTGTTAGGGAACTGCAGAGTCTATACCACAGTGTTAATGGATCTTAAGGCTACTCATACACTAGAGAGATAAACTATATCTATTCAAATTCGAATCAAAAGAAATGAGTAATGTAATAAAATGTAGCAAGTAAATAACACCAGGATTTTCGTACTGGTTCGGATTAACCAATCCTACATCTAGTCCTGTACTTCACCGTTCATAATTTCACTATAATCGCTTGTTTTCCACAGGTGGCAAGAACACCTTTACAATCTTGATTTCATGGGCTACAAGATACATCTTTTCTTTATCAACAACAACGAACAATGGCAAGTAGTCGTATCTTCAATACAAATTCTTGCAGGTTTGATACAATGATCCTATAGACCTCCAATGAAAATATATCTTTGAATTATTTGAGGAAATAAGATTAAATCTGAGAGAGAATGATATGAATTCAAGTACAACTCTCTGATGTTGTGTGGCTTGCATATCAATGAAGAATATGAGTGATAGAGAGTGAATTTGCAAGAGTAATAGGATAGTTTTCAATGGAAATTTTAGAGAATAAATAGAGTAGAAGGGGTAGAAGAAAATGTGAAATTATTGTTTAAAAATTCGTTACCAGAGGCCATTAAATAGTGTATGAAAGGATGTGTCTTTTGGTGAATGGATGGAGGGAAATAACTTCTCAATTTGAATTTGAAAATCTGAAATAGTCGCTATATGTCGACATACAATGATACATATATCGACATGTGTAGTGTTGCAAAAGGCACATAAGTGTCGCAAATATTCAACACTACAGTTTTCCTTATATTTGTGGATTTTGGTGATTCGGTTGAGGTCAATGGTTGATTATAT
This sequence comes from Allium sativum, assembly GCA_030737875.1. Lineage (NCBI taxonomy): Eukaryota > Viridiplantae > Streptophyta > Magnoliopsida > Asparagales > Amaryllidaceae > Allium > Allium sativum. The sequence goes on along the minus strand of CM060921.1, from coordinate 137,858,241 downwards.
TCAAGTATAATTGCCATGGGATCTTTAACAAGATATTCTAAGGTTCAACCAACTCCTCATCACTTCACACACCTCTTTTCTTTAGCATTCTTCTCTAATAGGCTTTGGTCTTCTTTAGTCTTCAATTATTCTGATTATCCTTCTTCTATAATTATTCTTTTGTACTCTTGTTTAAATATCTCCATAATATATCTAATGTAACTACACAACTCAAAGATATGTTAGTAGTAATGTTTATATGGTTGTTGTCATCAAAATCAATACCTAGGGTATTAACAATCTCCCCCTTTTTAATGATGAAAACCATATAAACATTTGAGAGATAAAATATAATACTTTTTACATTTGACTCCCCCTAACTCTGTGAACTACCCCTATCATTTTGTCTAGTATATTTATACTTTTCTCACCCTTTTTCATCAACAAAAAGGGTAAAAAGAATTATTTAGATGACTGCTAGACAGTATGTAGAGTTTGTATATATAAATAAAACTAGTGGGGAAATCAAAACTTGAAATAAACTACATAACCAGATGAGTTTTAGAGTTACCGACTTTGCTGATTTCTTGTCATATGCTTTGAGCATCGACTATTTGGTACCTGAAAAATTATAAAATATGCACACTTGTACCCTTTTTATTTCGGGGTCCATAGGGTTAAATTTTGGGATGTCAAACCCATGAAGAATTTGAATGCCCTTCCAAAAATACAATTATTAGATAAATGAACCTTATTAATAAAGTTATCAATATATTATTCTTTTTTAGTATTATCTAACCGTTTTGGAACCTATAAGTTAATGAACCTGTTTGGAGGGTTTAACTTTAATTTCCTAGGATTTGGTTTGAACTTGGTGGCTTTAACAAACTTAGTACATTGTGTACTATTTTTCTTTGATTTTACCTTAAGGGCATATCCAAGTCCATGTTTATTCCTAATTTTTTATATGCAGATAATAATTTCTCTAGATTATCCTTTCCTTTGTTAAATTTATCAATATCAGTTTTCATTTTATCAAAATCCTTACTGTGGTTAAGAATAACATTGTCTACAGATGTAATTTTGTCATTTAGATGAGTGATTTGTGACTTTATTGAAAGATTTTCTAATTCTAAGGACTCATTTTCACTTTTCAATTTTTCAAAACTTCCAAATGTTAAATCCTTTACATTTTTATGACCATTAAATCTTCCAATTCATATTCTAGACATTGTTTTTCTTTACTCAATTTTTCATTAGATATTTTTAATCTATCTATTTCTGCCAAACTATTATCGTACACTTTCTTAAGTATTTCATATCTCAGATGCATATCATTCAAAACTTTAGTAATTTCTTTATCAAAATTCCATACATTGGTATTTTATGTTTCTGAATCACCATCGCTTGATGATGAATCATCCCATGTTGCGTTGAATTCCTATTTCCTCTCTTTATTGAAAGTAATTGAAATATGCTTTGGTTTTCTCAAGTTGGGACAATCTCTTTTCAAATGGCTGGGTTTATCACAATTTAAACATCTAACAACATTCCTATTTCTGGAATTATTGTTATTAGTTTTTTGAAGTTTCTTCATTATCCAATACTTCAAGAATTTATTGATCTTCATAGTAATAAATTCGAGATCATCATTAATAGCATCATCATGTAATTCATCATTATCGATAATAGCATTAAGTGCCAGTGATTTCTTCTCATTTCCCTGATTCTCTTTTCTAACCTACAACATTACTTCATAGGACATTAGTTTACCAATTAATTCTTCTATTGGCATAGTACTAATATCATTGGCTTCTTTGATTGCCAGAGTCTTTTGATCCCATTCACTGGGAAGTGAATTAAAGATCTTTCTGACTTGGTCTTCTTTAGTAATTTTATTTCATAATGATATTAAGGCATGTACAATATCTTGAAATCTAGAATACATATTAGAAATAGATTCATTTGGTTTCATTTGAAAATTTTGAAACTGGTGAGTCAACGTCGATATTTTTGTATGTTTTTCTTTATTTGTGCCTTTATGTGTGACTTTCAATATTCTCCAAATTTCATATGCAAAATTACATATAGAAACTCGATTAAATTCATTTCTATCCAAAGAGAAAATAAAATGTTCATGGACTTAGAATTATTAAGTGCTTCTGTCTTTTGGTCTAGTGTCCATTTGGATATTCAGTTTGAGGCTCTATGTATTCTACTTGGGTGGTTCCATATATCTAAACCATTAGACTGCGAAAAAATTTCATCCTACAAGCCCAATAAGCATAATTACTACCATCAAATAAAGAAGGTCTAGTGGTAGATTTCCCTTCTATAAAAGAACTAATAACGGTGTTACTAGTGTCACTAGCCATTATAATTTTCAAAAATCAGATTATGAACTTTTTGAAAGATCAGGTCTCGATACCAATTGTCAGGGAATAGCAGTGTCTATACCACGGTGTTAATGGATCTTAAGGCTACTCATACACTAGAGAGATAAACTGTATCTATTCAAACTTAAATCAAAAGAAATGAGTAATAAAATAAAATGCAGTAAAGTAAATAACACCAGTATTTTTATATTGGTTCGGATTAACCAATCCTACATCTAGTCATGTACTTCACCATGCAGAATTTCACTATAATCGCTTGTGGAAAGAACACCTTTACAATCTTGATTTCACGGGCTACAAGATACACCTTCTCCTTATCAACAGCAACAAACGATGGCAAGTAGCCGTATCTTCAATACAAATTCTTGCAAATTTGAACAATGATCCTATAGACCTCCAATGATAATATATCTTTGAATTCTTTGAGGAAATAGGATTAAATCAGAGAGAGAATGATATGAATTCAAGTAAAACTCTCTGATATTATGTGGCTTGCAAATCAATGAAGAATAAGAGTGAAAGAGAGTGAATTTGCAAGAGTAATAGGATAGTTTTCAATGGAATTTTGTAGAGAATAAATGGAGAAAAAAGAGTAGAAGAAAATGTGAAATTATTGTTTAAAAATTAATTACCAGAGGCCTTTAAATAGTTTATGAAAGGATGTGTCATTTGGTGAAAGGGTGGACGGAAATAACTACTTAATTTGATTTGAAAATCTAAAATAGCTGTTATATGTCGACATACAAAGATATATATGTCGGCATATGTAGTGTTGCAAAAGACACTTAAGTGTCACAAATATTCAGCACTACAGATTTCCTTATATTTATGGATTTTTCTGATTCGGTTGAGGTCAATGGTTGTTTATCTTCAAGTATAATTTCCATGGGATCTTTAACAAGATATTCTAAGGTTCAACCATCTCCTCATCGCTTCAAACACCTCTGTTCTTCAGCATTCTTCTCTAATAGGATTTGGTCTTCATTAGTCTTCAATTATTCTGATTATCCTTCTTCTATAATTATTCCTTTGTACTCTTGTTTAAATATCTCCATAATATATCTATAACTACACAACTCAAATATATGTTAGTAGTAATGTTTATATGGTTGTTGTCATCAAAATCAATACCTAGGGTACTTAGGGTGTTAACACTGGAATTTTTGGCATAGAGAATTGGTTCTCCGCTCTTGCCCTTCTCCTTATTGATGGCATCCTTCCATTCAGCGAGGTAGTTGGCTCTTGCTATAACTTGATCGCTCTTGACGGTTTCGATCCCGTTCTCAGCCGGAAATTTCATGAGAAGAGAAGGGACCAAGTTGCCATGCAGACTGGAAACTCTGCAAGGAAAGTGCATCCAAGAAATACATTATAAGGGAAGATGACACTAATGACTACAAAAGTGAGTATCCGGACTCTGCTTCGATCCTCATCACCGATCTCGACCGGCAGGCCTACCATTCCAACCGGCTGTTTGGACGAACCATTGAAACCATGGATTGTGGCATGGCAATGCTTCAAGTCTTTAGCCTTAATTTTCATTTGGTCATTTTGAAGACGATGTTGAAGGAGCTTCTAGATCAACGAGAATTCTTTGGACATGGGCTGGGCCTATGTGTGCAAAGATGATGAGAGGGTCTATGGTTGGGATTTCAATTCCCGTAGACTCTCTCTCGCGGAAAACCATATCATCCAGCATTTTCTTCTGAAGTTTGGTGGGGACATATTCGTCCAAGGCAGAGCATGCTTTCAGGTTGGCATGCTTGATGGAATTGGCGTACTCTTACATACGCTGAAAGCTCTCATTTGCGAGGTGATTCCCACCGTAGATGGCGTTGACCACCATACCACATGGTCTCTGATTGGACAACCTTGGGGCCGCATTAGCTGAAGGAAGTGCGGGCGTTGAAGGGCCCGCAACGGCTACTTAGGGAGAAGGGATTAAATGTACTATGGCCTAACATGCAGTATTGAATACTTGAGGTGGTAGTAGTCATTTGTGTTATGGCCTAACATGTCTTGGAATCTGCAGTATTTTTCAGAGTTCTTCCCAAGGTTGGTAGGTTTTCTCATGTTCAGTTTCTTGTACTGGATGGTAATACAGGTCTCAAGATAGATTGCCTCTAGCTCTCGATTGAGTGGAGTGTAGTCCCTGTAAGTTGGGTAGCGGTCATGTTTCTTTGGATCTCTAGGTGACTTGTTATTGCGGCCGCTTGGTTTTCCATTGTTCGGCTTGGGCTTAATTGGGACCACCCCTTTACCCCTGTCGGAAGATTCTCTGACTTGTTTCCCCTTGACGCTGTCCATGATAGTTCCCGAGTGTGGGTTGTGAGGATGGCCACTTTGAGCTTCCTTATTTTTACATGCTTCCTCATGGAATACAAACTGATTAGCCATATCATACAAAGCTTCCAATGACTTGGGTTGCTTTCTATCGATCCAAGCACCAAATTCAGAGTTGGGCAGAATGCCCTTAACTAGTTGGACCAAAATTGTGTATGGCTCTGGATCGTCAACCTCAACAAGGGTAGTGCTAAAGAGTTCGAGGTAACTGTTGAGAGATTCCCCCGTTCCCTAGTAGATTTTTGATAGAGTATGAGTATCCTTCGGCCATGCGGTGTGCATTCTGAATTGCTTTAGCATTTCAGAAGCGAGTTAGTCAAAGGTAAAGATGGATCAAGCTGGAAGTCGAGTAAACCAAAGTAGAGCTATGTCTTCTAGGAAAACTGGGAAGCATTTTCATTTGACGGAATCAATGGCTCAACTTGAGTCCATATTCCATTCATAACAGTTAAGAAAGTTGCAAGGATCGGTCTTTCCCGCGTAAGTCGTAAGCTGGGGCATATTGAAACATTGAGGCCATTTTGCTTCGTGGACGGCCTGACAAAGGGGTTACACCTCATTTTGGTTTCCAAATGTCATTGGAGTTTCCCCGTGTTTCTCTCATGATCCTATGGATTATGCCAGTAAGAAACGCAAGATGAATCTCCGCTGGATTCCAACGGTCATGGTTCGTCTCAGAAGTTTGGGGCCATGGACATCTTCTGGGATGAATATTAGCATAATCTTTGTCCATGTTGCCAACCTCGGCTGCTTGATACTGCAGAGGTTGATTAGGTTGAACTTGGGCTAGTTGAGCTGGTGGACGTGTAAGCCTCAAGTTTGAGCGGCGACAGTCGGGTTCTGTTGTAGAGGGGGTCGGTTACTAGGCCCTGCTTCATCGTTAATAACCAACTGGGAATGGTCACGTTGATGTGTTCCCTCATTGAAGGTCACGGTGGTTCCATTACTGTTGTTGATGACATTGGCATTAGCAATGGCATTAGCATTAGCATTTGTCCTCATCGTTTAGATTCAGTCCCCATGACGAGTGTCAGAAGAAGAGCTCTATAAGGCATTGAGTAAAGGACGAGTGTTCTGGTTGAGTTCAAGGAGACCTACGTTGCATTGACTTTCTTGAAGTTGCTGCATCAGTTTAATGTTTGTCCTCAACTGCTCATTAAGTTCTCAAGTTTTGTCTTCCAATTTCTTGTTAAACTCGAAGAGTTGAGCATGGGTTGTTGGAGAGTCAAGATCATAGGAGGTAGCAACACTCATGTCGGTCCGAAGTTCTGAAGGTTAGGGATGAGGAGAAGTTGCAATTCAGCCACTGTGGAAGTTCCGATCATTGCGTCTTTCCTTTCTATCTATCATAAACAAAGCTCAGAAGATAGGTCGAGAAAACCTAAGTAGCACTTCGTACTTGAGATGGAAGTCAATCTGAAAGAAGCAAATAATATCTCAATGAAAGAACCAAAGTATTAACGCACAAAATTTTCGTCACACCCAAAGATTCTCGATTATAAAAGAATAAGGTTTCGCATACGGAAAAGCAAGTGCAGTAAGCAAAGAACACAAGAATTTATATTGGTTTGGTTCGTACTGAACCTACGTCCACTTTGAAGCATCTGCATATTTGTATTCGCAATTGAAGGTTATAAGTGCTGGGCATCATCATTACAATTGTTTACAAAATTTGGTTAAGTATTCGGGAGTCATATTTTGCATGTAGGAAGTCTTGGGAGAAAATAGTTCTTCTTCTTCCTCAAGGCTTAGGCTTCCATTTATGATGTCCAAGGTCCCTCTAGAGCTATCAAACCATGCAATGCCAACCCATTTGAAGTATGAGGTAGGGGGTATTTATAGGTAGTGGATTAGGTGATATTTGGGGGCCATAGTAGGAATTTCGCATCACAAAGAGGTGGCCTAAAGGTTTTGCATCCTATTAGTGCTATAGTGGAAGATTTCACATCCCCTTAGGGGATACGAATTTTGTTTCCTTGGGGGGATGCACACATTTCACATCCTGGTAGGATGTGAGATCATGCATCCTATGGGATGCAAAATCGCATCCCAGAGGGATGTGAAATTGCATTCCGTTGGGATGCGAGACTAAGCATTCTAGGGGATGCGAGTTTCCTAGGGCACGAGTGAGTGTTGAGATATGCAAAGTAAACAGGGGGAAGCGAAGTGGATGGGATGCAAATTTCCAAAAGGCGAAGTGGAGAGATGCGAATTTGAGGGATGCGAAATGAAGTGTTTGAGGGGTTGTGAGGCCTACGATCGCATAACTCTTTCTGGGCCTAAAACCTGAATGTTTTGGTGACACTTCATGCTTTTATGCCACGCAACAGACTGAGTCATGTAGGCCTGGTATGCTTTTGGAAACCGGACCAAAAGGCCAATTGATAGTGCACAAACAGGCAAAAATGTGATGATCAAGTTAAAACTACATAAATCACTTTCTAATATTACTATTTAAAAGTTTAACGGGTTTAACTATCCTAAAGATTATGTTTCATCATTAGAAAACAGTTTAAAATGCCAAGTCTACCCTATACGAACAAATACAGACCAGTGAGAGATAATATCACCCGCCTTGGCCAAATAAGGCCAAATTAGTTTGATGCGTAGAGCTCATCCATACGAGTCTAATGGAAGAAAGGGCATCCAAATCCAACCTCGTATGCAAAGGTTATATATGTTATAAGTTTACATACTATTTAAATCATTAAGTAATTAACAATTTGATTAGTTATAGTTAATTACCCCTTAATAATCCTTCTCCCCAAACTCAAATACATGGCCATGTACAGAAATATTCAAACTCATTCCCTATCACTTTCTCTCTTCAATTTCTCACCATTACTCAATGGTTTTCAAAATCGTTTTCACCGACGAACTACATACCATGCACTCTTCGCGTTGATGCCAAAGAGGCGGAACTCGGTCATGTCAAGCAATTTCGGACCTGAAGAAACGCTTCTTCTTCCATATGTCGTGATAGTGATGAGGTAGTAGTGAAGAGTGGCCGAGCTTCAATCCAATGACATAGGAACATACGTCTTGCGAAGAGAATAAGCATAGTAGCTTCCATTAGGTCCAACACTCCCTCCTTGTCGGATGAAGTCTAACACTAGCCTTGGCAACAAGTATGACCATCTGAAAAACCATCGTCGCGTCTCTCCAAGGCGGTATAGGCATGTTGGTCTTGATCTCACGAATTTAACCAAATAACTTTTATATTTTATTATTAAGTGGAAGGGGAGATATTGGTTTTGAACCCAAAAATCAAGTGCGACCATGGGTTTCTATCATGCAATGGAACAATGAAATGGGAATGAGTGAGAACGGGTTTGGCCCATTACCGTAGCAACACTAGCCATTTTTAATTTAATTATCATTTTATTCTCAAACGAGCCCAAAAAATCACGAACTCCAATCGACACGTGCTGCCTACTATCATCTATATAAAAACGCTTTCTAAGGACAGTGAGACTAGTTTTGACACCTAAATCGATCGTATGTGGAAGTCTTTAAAGCTCAAATTTTAATTGTTACTTTCTTACATTTATTTACTTACGGTCGAACAATACTTCTATTCGCTAAAAAATTTGATAGCATGCAGTAACTCACAATGAAGATTCAAAAATATATTTTTCCTCCAGTCCCACATAGTTCTCCCGAAATGACTACTTGTGCGTAATTCAAGTTCGATATGACCATTGATTGTTCCAAACTTGAAATATAGCGATCCAACTACTCATGTTCTACATAACGAATAATTGAAATTCAATGGAACTGGTCCCAAGTCCTATTTCAATTATTTTTAGAAAATCCCATTTTGGAACCGTCAATTAGATAGTTAACGATCAATATTTAAGTAAAGTATTTAAATATTCAATTATTAAAATGTGAGTCATTACAATACATATCTTGATTATTTACTATTTGTCAATTGAAGATTATTTTTAGGTTTATAAGATGCAGAAATTTGGGGATAGATTCGAGGAATGGAGACTTGAAGATGAGAATCATGGGCGTTCAGTTAGATTAAGAAATTGAATGACGTAAAACTGGAGTTGAATAATGCGGTGAGTGGAAAGTTAGAAGAAGATGACGAGATGCGAGGAGAATAATACGAGAAAGAAACACAAGAGAAATGAAATAAAAGAAAGAGGCATCTTATGTTGACCTTGGAGGAAATAGTTTTTTATTGACACCAAACAAACATCTTTAACGGTCGATTTGAGTAATGAATATTTAGTGTTTCAAACTATTTATATTTAATGATTGAATTTAAATTTTTTAAATATATTTTATGATTTATAGGTCCACAATGGGTAAGATAACTATTCGATATTTAACCATATCCCCGGATATAAATATGCCAAGTTAAGCGAGATTTTGTTAACTAACTACGAACCTAGTCAAATTCCCTTTATATCTTGTTTCATTTTACCCACTTTCCGTTTTAATCGCATCATTTTTGTTAACTTTTCGATACCACCAAACATAATTGAATTGTACTGGCCATTAATTTTACATCCGGATATTGAGCTCTGTGTCGCCGTTGACATTGGATTTTGTCATGCAAACGCCAACACCAAATTTGTATGTAAACCAGACAATAATTATAATAAACAATCATAGCGTAATCACAAAATACATAAAAATAAATGGTGACACAAGATTTATAGTTGTCAGCAAATTGTGCCAACGTACACTTGTTATAATCAATTGTTAATACTGCCTGATTACAAGTATGGTTCGATTCGATTCTAATAATATAGGGAAAAGTTATTGTTTCTAGGCTTTAGCAATTTCCTTGTGCACTAGCCTTCCAAAAGCCAAGAGAAGATCTCCAAATGAGCAACTTGGTGCTCTATTTATAACTGTAGAAGATATTGCATTAGCCATACAAAGAGAGAAAATAGAATCAAGTTTTGATCATGCTCAGTAAAAATTCGTATTCGACCCTGTGAATACAGAGTTTGGAACCAGTCCTTCATGGGATCAATAATGATCCTGTATTGATTTCTTCGTATCCGATCTGATGATCTATTTGGTTCGATCATCTTGTTTTAGTACAAGACCCCATGATTGATCTCATGTTTTCAGCTGATCCGTCTTTATTTGGGGTGACCCGATCAGTTTGTCAAAAATCCCGATCCATTTTGGCTTTGATTCCCTCCAGGTGTAGGCAAAAATGGAGTTTGATTTGGCGATGGACTCAACATGATCTAAAATAATCTAAATAGGATTCCTAAACTGACTCTGAATTACGGCTTTTAGCACTAAACTGCTTAGTATTTTGATCTTCTGCCCATTAAATTATAACGGTGGGGAGTAGAGATCACATGATGATAAAGATAGCCTTCATGCGTGGTTACATCATGATTTTTCGATTGTGCACTACATGGTGGATGAAAAGGAAGTTGCTTTAGAATTGTCCATTCTGCATAACGACCTTAGTTAGTTTGTTCACAATACATAGGAAATCAGAAACGGAACAAAAAGGTGCATGTACCATGGTTGAAGATTATTTGCATCATGATTTATTTGACATGTGATATGTACTATGTATTTTATAATAATACTAGTGTGTGGCCCGTGCTACGCATACGGGTAGTGTGTAAAAATAGAAATGTTGATGTTGGTTCAGTCGATGTTTATTGTAACCGCAGTATTAAGGTTGCAGGAAATTAGTAATTTGTGTGGCACTATGTCAAGTAGTCGTAATATATGTTAAGTGTTGCCTATATTCGTAGTGAAGATATGCAATTTAAAATTGTTTTCTAGTGATGTGTTTGAAGCTATTACCAAATATAAATTATTTGTAGAAAAAAAGTAAAAAAAATTGGTGTATACATTGATGTAGGTGGAAGTATATGGAATTTAGTGAAAAACAAATCTGCAAAATCATATTTCCATTTGTGTGGGATAAACTTGTATAAATATATATGTACTAATTGTTCTCATGTCGACATATTTAGGTTCATAAGTAGTAAATAAATCACATGAGGATATCGGTACATGGTACAATTTTTGAGATATATTTAAAAAAGAAAAAAAAGGTACAACACAGCTTCACGTGAATCGTACTTGAGATCAGTGTGTGGAGCAGCATAATCTTATTTTTTAACTCATTGGTTACACAACTCGAATGGAGAAGAGCAAACACATGATAATACATTAACACTGTGACAACAAGGAATTTCGCTCGATCCGAATCAGTCGCTAAACCGATCTAGACCTTTCGAAACGCCTGATTGTTTTGAGGACACGAAAAAATAGAACGCAGACGGAAGAACATTTCATTATATATTACAACAATTCCATCAGAATATAAGAATATACAGAGTATGAATTAATATTACACAGAAAAATATCAGAGATTTAAATTACATTTAAATACATCGCAGCGGAAAAACAATACAAAACACAACTAGAAGAGATATATGGATACAGAGCTTTCCGGATATCGTTCCAGCTGTAAATCAGGATCATGTGAATGTAAATCTGCAAAACCAAAACTACTAGCTGCCCGTGTGGAAAATAGAGGCACCCAGAGTTTAGGTTAAAACAATAAACTCCAGGTCAGTCATGTGACTGGTGTGAGAACTAAAACAGTTATTAATCTTTCTTTAAAGTTAGGTAAATCAAGGGACCACGCCGTATAACACGGAACGGGTTTCCTCCTAAGAATACCAGTACATAAAACAAACAACGCAATGCTAAATAAAGAACAATGAAGCTATTATAAGACCCAAATCCCATCACACAATGCAACGCAAGCCCGAGGATAGGGTTTTCCCTTATATTAGCCAAATATGCTTGATAGGCGAAATTTCATCTTATATTATTACTATAAGTGAAGAAAACAACTTCAAATATAAATGTATCAATCATAGACAACATGGGTACAATATATCATGTCGCCAATACTAGGCTCTACAATCAAAACCGCAAAATGTCATATTTGGAAATTGGATTTCCATCATGGTGGCTCCTGATTCGAAAGATCGATCGCGTAGTGCCATCTACAACGGCTTACGTCTCAGCTAGAGAAAACACCGTAATGCACATCCGCACTTTTGGGAAATCGAGTATCACTGCGGCTTACGTCCCGGCGAGAGAAAACACCGCTTATCCTATCCCTCTGAGCACTGAGCTCAATCTCGGTTGACCGAATCCACGACACCACTAGGGTGCCCGTCCACTAAAAAGCATACTGATCAAACCATTAGTTTACCACCATACCGGAGTGTGAGGCTCGTGAATCAATGATATACACAAAGCCGTGCTATATTAAAGCTGCGCTTTGATCATCATCCACCAAACTTTGCTTTTCAACAAAAGTCTGGATCACTACATCTCAGCATGCCACACTATCAATCCATATCATACCACTGATTTCTGCCAATATATAACCTCTGAGCTCGTATGTCTCAGAGAAGGGCGTTAAGCAAGAGAATAAATTCTCCGCCGCCAAACAGATATATATTTAGTAGGGATCAACGAATACAATATAAAGGAATACAATATCAGACACACCATCCATTTACAAGTCCGTTCTAGGTCTGAACGAAACCGGAGGCACTTTCCTCGCATATTCGTCGACCTCCAAGCACGTCCGGACGGCTACTACTTTAGCCCCCTTCAAGGTAGCTACTCCCATCGTGAGCATCAGTAGCACCCACCCATTCGATGTGAAGATCGTCGGTCTTGCACCGTCTTCAATCTCTTCGACTCATCGTCGAATCAGTTATTCAGAATGGGTTATACCCGGACTTTCTGAATAACTCGCGAATCTTAATCAACAAGTGCTATAAAACAAAATATACGCCTCATTCCAATTCAGGATATTCTTTTATTCAGATATATACACTCCTAGGGAAAGGTTCCCATTAATTTTATCAAAGATAAATTCTTTTAAATTTATTCTTTAATCTTCCTTTGGATATCATTTCAAACCATATTATGGTTTTCCAAACTAGTCGGGATTAGCGAACCACACCGAAGTAATTATTTATTTTATTTCCCAATCCCAACCTATTCATCCCATGGAGCAAAACTGTTATCACCCCATAACTAACACCACATTGTTATCGGTAAATTTAATTACCATTTCACGTTCAAATCTAATTAAAGATGTGACTATCGCTAGGAGCAAAACTGGTGGTACTTCCCTTTCGATCATTTCCAAATTTTGATAATTTAAATTATCAATTCATATTTCAATCTAAATTAAAGATTCATTAAACTCCTTTACTGGGTTAAAGAACTAATGTCATTTAAAACACAGTCCACGATAAACCCAAATCACATTCTATTTCAATCCCAATTAAATATATTAGAAATTCTGGTTATTTTAAAACCCATTTCAAATTCAATTTATTTATTTCAAAAATAAATTGAATTTTTATTCTAGTTCAAAACTAGTTCATTTCGATAAAAATCTATTTTTATCTTTTCAAATATGGAGTTTTTCATCCTAGTTTTTCCCAAATCATTTCTTACGATTTTACACAAATTATAGATATTTTTAATTATTTTATCAAGGCCCGTACAGTCGATTTCCATTTACGGCCATCGAACTGCACTTACAGCGACCTTTTCTGAAATTGATTTGGACATATATCCAAATCCAACCGTTAGATTTCAAATTTCTAATATTACTTGGAAAGCTCTTTTCGATACGAACCCAACAGTTCCGGTTTGAGGAGAATCCGACGGTCGGATCTCCCGTAATGTCCGTTCGAAGTCAATGGTCGAAATTCGCGAACTGCCGCGGCGCGGCGCGTTCTATTAAGGCCATTATATTATATATATATATATATATATATATATATATATATATATATATTATATAATATATACTTCGTCGATTTCTATTTAAAACGAATTTTATAAATCGTTTTAAATTTGTTTTCAAAACGATTCGACTTCATTTCAGATTCAAATCAAAATTGAATTTTTCCCAATATATATTCGTTTTAAATTCATTTCAAATTGATTTCAATTCAAATTCGATTCTATTCAATTCCAATTCGAATTCATTTCTATTCAATTTCAATTCGAATTCGTTTTATATCCAATTCAATTCAAATTTGTTTTATATTCAATTCAATTCGAATTCACTTTATATTCAATTCAATTCGAATTCACTTTATATTCAATTCAATTCGAATTCACTTTATATTCAATTCAATTCGAATTCACTTTATATTCAATTCAATTCGAATTCACTTTATATTCAATTCAATTCGAATTCACTTTATATTCAATTCAATTCGAATTTGTTTTATATTCAATTCAATTCGAATTTGTTTTATATTCAATTCAATTCGAATTCACTTTATATTCAATTCGAATTTGTTTTATATTCAATTCAATTCGAATTTGTTTTATATTCAATTCAATTCGAATTTGTTTTATATTCAATTCAATTCGAATTTGTTTTATATTCAATTCAATTCGAATTCATTATCTGTTTCTAAATATTCATTTCAATTCGAATTCGTTATCTCTTTCTAAATATTCATTTTAAAAACGAATATAATCGATATCAATATCGTTCGCGTCAAAATAGCGCATCTCTAATTAACACGGCTTTATATTTTTCAATAACATCGTTATTCTATTCAACAAATGAATATTTATTCTATTCAACACATGAATCTATATTTCTTCCACCACCTGACTAATCTCAACAAATGAGTACCGTCAACACGTTAATCTTTATTTTATAATATTCTTTATTTTCCCAATTGGAATGAGGCCCAATCAATTACCATATAATGTTAATTATATGGATTCCATACAACACATGTATATAATAGCAACAATAAATAATCAACCATCATCCAAAGTGCACAACACAACTGCATAAGCATTAAACATATATAATCAACGCTTACACAGTCTGTCGACCAATCGATCGACATACAATTAAATAATTGGGATTAGTGTATGCCAAATATCATCCCAACACCCATGTGGGGTTTCAACAATCAAACACAGATTTTATTTGTGCAGTTGGGCGATGTGTAAAATTTATCGTCCCAATCAATATTAGTCAAATCAGTGTACATAAACAAACTGTCTGGTTTGTAAATGAATATTTTATTTTATTCACTTCCACGTTAAAAATTATATTTTTAACGATAACTATTTTATTTCAACACATGAATTTCTATTCAGTTCATTTACACGATAAAAATGATATTTTTTATTTTTCTAACATATTTTAGAAAATTTCGGCGGCATAACGGCACGATACTAGAAACGGGACAAGGCCTAGCCTTATCCCCGGTCTAATAATGGCCCACGCCATACACATATCAATCAAACCAATTCAATTTCACCAAACAACCAAATTCAAATCAAATAATCTAACCAACTACACAACCAAACAAACAAGTCCATGGTTTGTGGACGATGGTGTCGGGTGCTACTAAACACCGTCTGCATCCTAGTATATATTTCTAACTAGGAAATAAAATTTAAAGTGAGAAGTTCTCACCAAAGCTATCCCAACTTCACGACACTTCAAAAGTAGAAGTCTTCGCCGTGCTTTTTATCGAGATCTGTTCAACGCGGTACACGTTAAAAATCACATTTTTAATATCGCTATTCTATATAAAGATTATATTTTTACAACTCTACATGAATAAAAATCATATTTTTACTATCATACCTATATAAAAATCATATTTTTAATATGCCACTAGTATAAAAATTATATTTTTAACCTTTTTATATTATAAAAATTATATTTTTATTTCGCTACTTCTATAAAAATCATATTTTTAATCTCTACATCATATAAAAAATACGCCTTTCATTATATAAAAATATCGTCTTTCATAGATTAAAAATCACTGCTTCATATCATTAAAATCCGATCTTTCTTCTCTATATGAATATATAAAAATCCGGCCTTTCTTCCTTATATGAATTTATAAAAATCCGGCCTTTCAACTTTATATGAATTTATAAAAATCCGGCCTTTCTTCTTTATATGAATTTATAAAAATCCGGCCTTTCTTCTTTATATGAATTTATAAAAATCTCACATTTTTAAAACAATGTTCTATATAAAAAGTTCACATTTTTAAAACGATGTTCTATATAAAAACTGATTTTAAGCAATGATTTTTAACATTAAAAATAAATAACTAAATTAAAACTTACTTTGTTTTTCAATGAGAGCGAGGAGGTCTGTTGTTCGAACGGCAAGGAGAGGGTTTTTTTTTTTTTTTACAGAATGAAGAGGATGGAAAGGGGGGGGGGAAGAGATGGCGCGGTAGGGGGGAAGAACAGAGGTCGGAGGCGAGGCTGAGGCGCACCGGAGTTTGACGAGGCTAGGGGGAGGTGCGGTGTTCGATCTGAGGGGGAGGGTATTCTTCGAATTGGGTAGTGGTGGAGAGGAGGGGATCGGAGGGAGGTTCGAGCGTCGGGGATCTCGCCGGAGGGGGGGGGGGGCGCTTGCTGGTGGCGTGAGTTGCGACGCGGCGGTGAGTGGCTAGGATCGATTTCCTTTTTTTTTATTCTTTCAGTTATGAACGAAGGGGGGGCTGTTGACCTAGTAAGGGAGAGAGAGTGTGAAGGAGGTTTTATATTTATTTAATTATTTAATTTATTTTAATCCACCAAAAAGTAACTTTAAAATTCGAACTCGAAATCGAACCCACAGACTGTCGCCTATAGCTAATTACCCCCATTCCGAACACAATGGGATATGTATCACAAGCTGATTCGATCGTTTCGATCAGTTTTCGTCAAAATCAACATATAACTCTACATATTGAATTTGAACGCGCATTTCAATTTACTGGGTCCACATACTAACAAGAAAAATTCCCGAAAAATATTTTCTAGCTTCGTATTGACAATACGGTCCTAACAAAACTAATTTCGTCGAATTCCGAGATCGTTTGAAAAATGGTCATTTTCCAGTCGATTAAAATCAACTGAAATTGGTCAAACGCGTTTTTCTTTGCCACGCTCACATATTGATTCGAAAAATTACGAAATTTGAAACCTAACAATAATTTGACATCATGGATCCAACAAAAGTGGTTTCCTCGAAATCCGAGGTCGTTTGCAAAATGGCTATTTTCAGGGGCCGAAATTCCATAGCGACTATCCTGAAATTTCAACTGGACATATCTTTTGATTCGCGCTATGAAATTTCAATTTGTCGGATTCGTTGGAAAGATATTATCAATTAGATTCAAATATTTTTGGTTTCGCCAAAATCCGGTTTATTTTGCACCCGGTACATTTATTTCAAATTTGAAATCGAATTATCGAACTACCGCGTCATTTTCAATTCTATAAATAATTATGTATAATTATTATATTCTAACGACGACGTATATAAATAAATACGTTCGAATTATATTCAAAATAAACTTTTCGTCGTTTTTATTTAAAATAATTCATTTTAAATATTCGAAATTCGCTAAAATTGCCAAAATAAAATTTTTAAACTAGCTCGCATTTCCGGGTTGTTACAAACACGATGAAATGTACATTGTAGTTATGTTTACAATTACGAACAGACACATACATGGAAGTGGAAAATGAACTAAAATTCAGTGTTGGACAAACAGGGTACAAATTCAAAGTTTGTGAAAATTAAAAATACAAAACTACATGATGCAGGCAATTAAAAAATACATCGAATGATAGTGAGTGCGAACATGGAGGTAGCACTCTGGAAGAAGGTTAACATCTATTTTTTCTTTCTCTTCTTCAGTGTTTGTTGATGGATCTTTGTTTTCCGCGAGTGTGAGTCAGTTCAACCTACAATAGAACGTAAAGTCAGTTAATAACCAAAACAATAGTTTGGTAAACAAATATAAGTTAGCAAACAGTGTCTTGATGTGATAAGCTGTGTAATAAAATATAGGGGAGAGTATTACCCCACTGAGTTTGTCATGCTGTGATGAACATGTAGGCGCAACACTGACTGGTTTCATTAGCACCAATATCAGCATTTTTGGATTCCTATACAAAAGCAGATAGTTAGGTGATGTGTGTAAGAATTACTTAGTAATGGGATCATGAAGATACGCGATAGGAACCTCGTAAAATTTTTGCTTCCCCTTAATATCCACCTAGGTGTCCACTGTAAATTGTAAATACAGTTGTAAATAAGTTGATGTTAAGTTGTATTGTGACTATAAGCATAGGGGACAAAGTCATATAGTCTTTAGTCAATGTGCTTGACTCAACTGTTTGTTGCGTGGATGCCAAATCCCTTGTGTTGTTGTCTTCTAGTTTAATGGACTTGCTAATTGGAGGTGCGTAATGTCGATGCACATTGGAAATCCTTCTAACAGTCAATGATCTTCCACGGTTGATTATGTCGTATTGCATTGGTTTAAATTCAAAACATGCTTCTACTCCTAGTAGCATGTTGAATAGTTTATCAACCATGTCGGATCCATTGTCCTTAATTGTTAAAAGCGAGTGGTAATGATAAATGAGTTAAGCTGGAAAAATGTATGTCATACGTGTTGTAGTTGAACATAATAGAAGAGTGACATTGAGTATGTAGTGAACAAAAAGAAACTATAATTAAGTATTGAATACCTTTTGATATATCATCCATTTCATCAGCATTCCTTTTGACCAAGCAAGTATCATCCTTATCAAAAGATACGATAGTTGCTGAAGCTGTGTGGTTGCAAACTTCCATGGACAATCGATATCTATTCAAAATATATATATATATATATGTATGTATATATATGTATATATATATATATGTATGTATATATATATATATGTATGTATATATATGTATATATATATATGTATGTATATATATGTATATATATATATGTATGTATATATATGTATATATATATATGTATGTATATATATGTATATAATTGGATAAATGTTCTTAAGTTAGGTTAGGAAGACCTATTAACGGGGTTAGGAATAGGGGATTTTCATTTTGGGCATTTAAAAGAAATTCCCTCCTTTGTTACCGTCTTTCTACAAAGTGGGCATGATAGATAACTCTAGCCATTTGAAGTGTTAATCTTCAATATTGTTGCAAGAACAACATATATTTTCCCTTGATAACAACTAATCGTAGTAACCTTATGTTTCAGAAATAAAGTTTCTTAACCAAAGTTATGTAATAGTAGTGCAAAGAAGTTACGTGACAGTCATTTGCTTTAATATCAGTTAACATAGCTGAAATGGTTGTACGAACTTGACTATCTTCCTTTGGCGAGCCTACGTCGTATTGATGGTCAGTCATTTTTATTTTACTACCTTCTCCTTTTGGTAATCTGGTGGGGATGTAGTTTCATTACAGGAAGTGTTTAGTAAACATAAAATTAATACGGGAAAATTTTGTGAAAATGAGCAATACCTAGGAAATAAATTTTTGTTCAATGCATATTCTAAGTTACAAGACACCTGGGTAGCATTTATGGCTCCTACAATTAGTTACAATGCTAGGGTGTGCCATGTAATAGTAAGAGGAAAATAGGTTCGGAATTCTACCTCTAAAAAGTTTAACCGACATCGCTGCGAAGATAAGGGATGCTGGTTTGTTCTGTGATTCCGTGATTGTCACATCAATTAAATCTGTCCTATCTGCCCAAAGCGTGATAAATGCAATTTTTGAGCTGTAGGAATGAAGGAGAGGTCAATATACAATATTAGTTATTAAATTAAATGATAGACATATGTATGTGAAGAACCTAGTAGTGAGAAGAGTTAATTCTCTCATTATTGTTTGACATCCTGTTCTAGTTGTGGTAGGCGCAATTCTTGAAATGGATTTGAGGACACCTGCGATATCTATATTTATGGGGAAAAAGGTTAGGGAAGAAAGGTCAGAAGAAGCTCGAATTCTTTAGGGTTGTACATACAAAGTGGAGGATAATTATTATAAACAGGTAGTTACCTATAAGCTGGTTCAATTTATTGACACGTTGAGGAAGAACATCATTGCCAACAAATTCAAACTTATATTTGGGGATGTCATATAGTGATGGTGACAACCTTTTAACTTGAGTATCCTGACGTAAGATGATCATCAACGCTTCGTTGATTGGGCGATAGTCAGTTTTTGATGGATATACATTGAAGGAATTAATTTCGTAAATTGATTGCTCCGTAAACGTGTGTAAATATTTATCTATCAAATTTTTTGGAACCACAACATGCATTTGGTTACCCTATGAGTTAAAACATAGAAGTATTTGTTCATAATAATTTTTTGATAGTCAGTGATATGGAAACCAAGTAAAGAGACTGGAAACTTAGTTGGATATCAAGTAGTTAAAGATTAATTGAGTAAACTTCTTTAACAGCCTTTGCGATGGAATTCCAAATTTTGGACGCTTTAACGATGATCCGATCCCAGAAAGGTCCAAGAGCTAAATTAGACAGCAGTGGAGTATTGCCGGCCATGGATATAACTGGTAAAGGAACAATAGAGATAGTAACCAGATCAAAATATGTTATGAATATTGATAAGTATTTGTTGTATTGTACACGGAGAAGAAGACATTACGTATTTGTTTTGGTACCTCTGTAAATATGCAGTTGGTAGGGAAGAAGTTAAGATGAGCAACTATTGTGAGGATTGAAGACAGTGGAAAATTTGTAGTTAAAAGATGAGTAATTTACATAAGGAAATAAGGAGGAGAAAATGTCCAAGTGGGTTTTAGTTATGTGAATTGGCTGCAGTTTCAAAAGAAAGTGGGTGGACCAATGTTGACCTGTTGACCAAGGAATTCACGGAAGCAGTTTAAAGCAGTTATATGTTTTGTTTTATTTGCATATTCATGGAAATAAAGAAATAGGGTGTGTTAGTAGAAGAGGAAAATGCATGCAGTAACTAACCGAACTGACCGCATCAGGTGTCCTTGTGGGAAGCAGATGATAAAGTGGCATATTATTAGAATAAAACAGAAATGTGAACGTGACATACATATTGTGTTAAATAAAAACGAGTGAATGATAAAAGAAGATAAAAGTAATAAGATGGAGTGAAGATAAAATATGTAGACATTGTCAGAAACCTAGGGACCGTACCAAAAATATAATTTGCATTGGGGACGTATTATATATCATATAAAACACTGATCATTGTAGGAGGTTAAATCCCCTGGACCTGAATTTTCATGGTCCCGTGGACCAAAGAAATCCGAACCTTTGATTTTGGTGGGACCCACCTAAAATCAGGGGGCCAGATTGCTTTGGTCGACGGAACCACGAAAATTCGTGTCTAGGTGATTTTGGCCCTCATTGTAGTATTCTAAAGGTCAAACTTGTCTTTGCTTATAATATGACACTAAGGTGCATGTGGTCAAACTATATCATATAAAGTTTAAACGTGCTAGATTGTGAAGTAACATTAAAGTAAGTGACTGTATTTGAAGGAAAAAAAGACGCGCAAAATATTAAGAATAGTACTAATTATCGCTATTGGTTTAAATTTAATATATGAAATGAGTAAAATCCTGCAAAATTTGACTGATATTGTAAAAAACCATTCCAGTGAAAATCAAAGTAAATCGTCTATAAGTCGGAAAATATAATTCCGTAATGTATAGATAATAATAATTTAGAACATAGGGAAGAAACATACAGGCAAAATAGATTCCTTTTAGTTAGGTTTTGTTAGTTTTCCATTTGAGATCAACTGGAAAGAAGGCAACAAAGGTGGAGTAGTTGGCTAGGTAGTGTTCCGGTCAGAGCTGGAACCTCATATTTCTCTCACACACCAGGTGCCTATGGGTTGGATGAAACCGGGGATAATTGATCATTGCGCTCTGCCAACTTCCCATTCAACAGCGTAAATTATATATTTGATGACAAATTGAGATAGGAAAAAAGGGAATACGTGTGTCTTGTAGTCATAAAAAGGATACAATTTTATGCAACTGAAATTATACTCTTGTACATGGTTGATTGAATAAGGTAATATCAACGACATAGAACTCGTATCAAGCAAAATAGGAAGAAAGATAAGTAAACCGATACCAGGCGTAGCAGCCATTGGTGGTTAATTTATTTTTTTGCCTCCACTGCATGACTTACGCCTGCAGCTGGTTCGTGTTGGAAATCAGAAATAATGCTCTACAATTTACAGAACTATAGGAGAATCATGTAACATATAATTAACGTGGTACTTCAATATATAATTGTTTATAATTTTGTATGATAAGTAAAAAAAACAGATAATAGGATTTGATAGAGTAATACGCCTGTTAAGCTTTCCAATATTGACAAATATTGGCATGTTCAGATCCATGATCACCGATCTAATCAATTTCAAGCATAAATTTAAATATATTAGATTGTGTATGTGAAAATAATTCAATAAAGACAAAGAAGATATATATATACACATATGCATATGTATGTAGGTATAGATGTGTGTGTGTGTGTGTGTGTGTGTGTGTATATATATGAGTAAATAATTGAACTTTGTACAAAATGCAGTTTACCGTTATTGGGCAGCCACCAGAGCTAGAGACAAAGGCACAAAAACCTGGAAATCATAAGGATATATACTGCATTTCTTTTACTTTGCCTTGGTGAAGTATCTGGAGTTTGTCAAGTAACTATATAGAGAATCATAGCCAACAATAGCTTAGAAACAAATGTTGCATCGCTGAATAAAGATTGTAAGTTTTGGATAAACTTTACTCATTAGGACTCAAGTGGTTTTTCTCATGTCAGATTCCTTTTTTTGTAGGAAGTGTAAAGGCTATTTTTCCCTTATCCTTGCCCCCGACTTTCTATGA
Source organism: Allium sativum (assembly GCA_030737875.1). Lineage (NCBI taxonomy): Eukaryota > Viridiplantae > Streptophyta > Magnoliopsida > Asparagales > Amaryllidaceae > Allium > Allium sativum. Next base: position 137,835,749 of record CM060921.1, on the reverse strand, counting down.
GGTCTTCTGGGTTTGCCTCGGAAGTTAAAGCTATGTAGAACTACAACACAGATTAGTAGATCATGTATTTGATAAACAGTCACTACCATTTACAAATACGTTAGTGCACAGGAAAAGATATATTTCATGTAAAAAAAAACTAATGCATGCGTGGTCAAAAATTATACATTCCATATCAACGCACGCATCAGTTGAGACAATGACAACTTTAGATAATCAAGTAGATAATTAAATCATTGGTAAAAAATAAGAAACTTCTGTTTAACTATCAGATTGTTGGTATTAGGAATCCAGAACTTACATCCGAAGGTCAAAATAAAAACCAAGTTAATGAAGCTATGATAAATATTTTGACCAAATACCAACTAAACTAAAAAGATAATTGAATGTAAAATGTCCTTATCAAGCTATTTTTCTATCACTTCAGTTAGGATTTTATAGTTCTAACTATATACAAATTTTGAGTTTTTGTATGTAATTTTTTTAATTAATTTAAAAAATTAAAATCAACAGGATAATATTAATGTCCAGGATATAGTGGAACAATAGTTATATATGTATATGATATATTCTTAAAAAATCACCGTGCTATACAAATGTAAGGTGAGTAATTTGGCAGTTTAAATCAAATAATTATTGCGTACATTTTATGTCTCCAACTATGAAGAATGCCATTCCATATAAAAGCAAAAACAGCAATAAAATTACTTTTTATTGAACCATAGATTGTAAATAAGATAAATATAATTTTATAACCAAATTTGTATTTTCTAACATTAAGTTATGATATTAAGACTAAAAAAAATATATGTTTCATAAGGGGAAGTATTTTTCCCATACCAAAAGTCAACGAAATCTTCATATCATAACTCCACACTGCACGATTATTAGATATTATTTTAATGTTACAGTATTTAAAAAATAGGTTAAGAATAGTTACGAATCCATATATGGAATTTCTTTCACATACTAATAGCTGTAATATAAAAAAGATCAAAAGTTTATAATTTCCAAAATTTATAAGCATATCGTGTTCAGTTTATATTCGATGATTTCAACATATATAATTGTAAGAAGGGGAAAAGTAATTATAATATTGCTTTGTTTGGTAGTATGTAGTATGAATAAAATATTACCACCCGATAAAAACATCCAATGTATAGTGAATGTAAAAGGTAACTTGTACAATTTAAAAACAAAATCGAACCAAATATCAGAAGCCTAAATGGTGGATAGTATGCCTGACATTTATAAGTAACAGTGGCATTGGTTATTTATGATTAGCAGCACAAACTATAGCAAATTCATGATATGACGATTTGCTTATTTCGTTATCAGGGAAATAACCACTGAAAACAAAGACAAAAACTGACAAGGACTGTGAACATGAGCTTATTATGAAAACAAAGACAACAACCAACAGAGGCATTGGTTATTTATGATCAACAGCACAGATTATAAAAAATTCATGATATGACGTTTTGCTTATTGCAACAACAATTGAAAAAAAGACAATAACCAACAGGGACTGTGAACATGAGCTTGCTATGAATAGAAATGTTTATAAACTAATCCCTGTTAAAAATGAAATTGAAACAAAAAATAACTAATTAGTTTTAAATATTACTTTGATACCTTAAATCGAAGTTATTCTTCCATTGTACCCGCTCGCAAAGATATCAACAAATCCAAAACTAAAACATGGGTCATAATTAAGTTGCAATTAGTACATGCATAGGACAATTTGACGACAAATACTTGTAAATAAAAATATAGCAGATATGAATGAAGATTATAGATAGTCACAAACCTGGCAGCTGTGGCAAAAGTAAAGTAACAAAAATAGAACCTCGATCGAAAAAAGGAATATATGGAAATCAGAAATATGAACTCACTTCATAATTTCTGCATTAGGATAGTTAATAAAGTGGATAAGAACAAAATATAACAATTGAAAAGGACGTGGGAAAATGTAAGTAACACCAACATGGTATGCAAATTTATTATAACACCGTTTAAATAAAGCAGTTTTGTTATATGATATTTTGATCTTATTTGATCCACGTGATCTGGGGAAATTTTGATGATTATAGCAAAATTAGAAGATTAGATCCTTGTTATTACTGAAGAGAGAAAATAAATTAAATCTTCTACGTATTCTTTTAAAAAGATTGGTCTGAAAATTTATACTTTTATTCGAACAGTAGATTAAAGAATCTGTGGCACTAAATTCTTGCCAATGTATTTTTTGTGGAAGGAAAAAGTTGCCAGGTTTTTTAAAGGAGTAAACTTTGTCAGATTTTGGTTAATCAGAATAGGAAGAAACCTTGTCAGATTAGGCGAAAATCTATCTTTGCTAATAAAATATAGGCTTGTAGATGTACAAAAGCTAAAGGTTCACGAAGTAAATAAATTTAATTCGCATTGTAAATTTCAAATTTCAAATTGGAGATTCTGAGTCGTACTATAAATTAACAGAAACTGAAGATAAATATAGAAAAACTTACTACTGAGTTGAATAGGATCCCCTATAAGCAAAAAAATATTGAATAAACAATGTAGATAAATACGCAAAACAAATGGAACAAATTATTATTTGTAGTCTGTGATTTTTGTATATTATGATTGAAAACAGAACAGAGAAGAGAGTGGAAATGTTTATTGTAATTCCAGTAATTTTCTGTACACGGTAGGCTAGTATATATAGCCATTATTGTAATGTTACATGTATATTAGGCTTTTAATAATATGTATAACCCTAATGATGTTTACCAGTAGAGAAATAAAAGTATATTTCAGTTATAATCCATACCAATCAATTTCATTTTCTAATTTCCTCCTTCAAACCAGACTATGGTATGCGCCTCCCTCCTCCTAGTGTCAGTAATTGCAGCAAATCTTGTTCAAAAATGGGTGAAATTTGTTGTAGTCGGCTTCTAAGGGCTCTACGAGGCACTCTATCTTGCTGATTTGAGGGATTCATCGTAGTGGAGTCTTCAGATTTGGAGTTAACTTCAGATATGTTGATCTTTGTCGATGAAGTGTTGAAGGTTGATTCCTTTAGTTGAGAATTAGTAGCACGAGGCTCCAAACGCCTGGATCTAGTGGATTGCTCTAAAGATTCACCAGATTCAGGCCATATTGGTATGGTGAAAATTGGTTCTTTTGGTTGAGTAAAGCGAGGATCCAAACGCCTAGATCTGATTGATTGCTCGAAAGATCTGTCTGATTCAGGTTGTATCTCAGTGATACCTTAGCTCTTTCCTAAATCTGATAATATTGGAGGAAGACAATGCCTTTGTAAGAATATCGGCTTTTTGGTAAGAGTTAGGTACGTGATTTACATTAAGCTTTCCTTTCATAACTTGTTATCTGATGAAGTAAAGGTCCAATTCAATATGTTTTATCCTTGAATGTAAAATGTATTTGGCTGTTAACGACACTGTACTTAGATTATTGCACCAAAGACTTGTCCTGCTAACGTTAGCTTTAAGTTCACTCAGTAACAATTCAATCCACATAATCTCAGTAGTTGCACTAGCCACACTTTGGTATTCGGCTTCTATATTAGACCTTGACAATGTTGATTGTTTTTTGAGCACCAGGATATAGAATTTTCACCAAGAAATATGCAGTAACCACTTGTTGATCTTCTATCATCAACATCAGTTGCCCAATCAGCATCTGCAAAACCAGTTAAACATAAATTAGTGTAGGGTTTTAAATTTAAACCATAATTTAAGGTCCCCCTTAAATATCTTAGTATCTTTTTCACTGCTTTTCAGTGTTGATCCAAAGGATTTTGCATGAATTGACTAGCTTTATTTACACTATAGGCAATTTCTGGTCTGGTAATTATAACATATTGTAATGCACCTACAATGCTTCTGTATTGAGTATCATTAGCAATAGATGTAGACTAGTTGTCATGGGTGTGGGAAAACATTTAGCTTGATCCATCTTTGTTTTTAGTAAAATATATGAAATGTACTTCTTTTGATTTAGGAATAGTGAGCCATCTTGCAATCTTCTGACTTCAATCCCTAAGAAGTAATTTAGTTATCCCAAATCTTTGACTGAAAACTCTCCATTTAGTTGGTTGACTAAGGTTTGACTTCATTGTCACTATTACCTGTGATGATGAAGTCATCAACATATACTAATATATATATATATATATATATATATATATATATATATATATATATAACATTATTACCATTAAACCTTAAAAAAGAGAGTTATCAGATTTGGATACACTGAATTTCAATTTTGTCAAGGTTGCCTTGAGTTTTTCGAACCATACCCTTGGGGCTTGCTTCAAGAAATAAATAGCTTTGTTTAATTTACATACAAGTTTTGAACTGTCCTTTTATTTGAACCTTGGTGGTTGTTGCATAAATACCTCTTCATGTAATTCTTCGTTAAGGAATGCATTGTTAACATCCAATTACCTAATATTCCATTTTTTTCAAGTACAACAATCAAGATAACTCTAATAGTAGTAGGCTTTACCACAGGGGAAAACGTTTCATTAAAATCGAAACCATGTTGTTATGAGAATCCCTTTGCCACTAATCTTGCCTTGTATTTATGAATTGTCCCGTCTTCTTTCTTCTTTAGCTTAAATGTCCACTTACACCTAATTAAATTCTTGTGTTTTGGTAATTTAACTAAGCACCAAGTATTATTTCTAATAAGAGCTTCGTATTCTTCATTCATTACATTTTTCCAATTGATATTTTGACTGCCTATTCATAGTTGCATGGTTCCTCCACATCTAAATTTGTCATGTATGCTTTTGTCTTAAAAATACCATTTTTACTCCTTGTCATTGTTGGATGACCTATTGCAGGTTGAATTTGTGGTTGACTTTCATGTTTAGCTACAGGTTGAGATAGCAGATGACTTTCCCCTCCATTATTATTATTTTCACTCTGACTTCTTTCATTAGTTTCATAGTGGTATGAGGCTTGATTAATGTCATCTTTACTCCCTATGATGTCTTGAATGATGTCATTTTCCTGGTTACTACAGTAACCTGGTGAAATTCGGGGGCTGCTTTGTTTCTGCACACTAGAATCAAAGTCAGTATATACAGGTATAGGAGGTAAGGAAAACTTTGCATTGTATATCTTGTTGGTTGTTTTTATTTCCTTTTCATTGAATGGAAATACTTGTTTATTGATAACCACATGTCAAGAAATATGAACTCTACCATTGCTGTCTAAACATTTATACCCTTGATATTATTGGCATAGCCTATAAATGTACATGAAATGATCTGAAGTTTAATTTATATGATTTATACATTCTAAGACATGGAAAGCATAAACAACCGAATACTTTTAACCTTGAGTTATCAGGTTTTTTTATTAAATAGGATTTCAGCAGGACACTTATTTTGTAACACTTTAGAAGGAAGTTTATAAATAAGGTAAATTGTTGTAGCAAAAGCATCAGGCCAAAATTTGAGTGGCACGGATGCTTGTGCTAGCAAAGTTATCCATGTTTCCGCTATATGTCTATGTCTTCTTTCAATTAATCCATTTTACGCAGAAGCGTGAGGACAAGTTAACCTATGAACAAATGCCTTTTCATGAAAGAAATTCTTTAAAGGTTTGAATTCAGAATCACCATCACTTTGAATGATTTTAACTTCATTGCCAATTTGCTTTTCAACATATTTGATAAATTGAAGAACAAAATTATAAGTTTCATACTTTTTTTTAGAAAATATATTCATATATATATCTATAATATGCATCAACAAATGATATGTAATACTTAAACTCATAATCAGAATCAATGAGGGCTAGACCCTACAAATCTACAACAATTAATTCAAGTGCTGAATTAATTTTTGTAACAGAGTCTTTAAATGGAAGTTTGTGACTCTTTCATAGTTAGCAATATGAAGATATATAATTCTTTGTACTAATATCAATATTAATGTTATTACTATTTATAACCTTTCTTACAATATCTATGCTGGGATGCCCTAGTTTGGCATGCGACAGTTGATAGGAATTTTCAGAAGTTGAACACTCAATCATATTACATGTTACATTGCAATCTTGCATTTCTTTGAATTAGCAAAGGTGAATTTATATAGGCCCTTCACAGTTTTACCCTGCAATAAGATGTCCTTAGTTAGAATGTCCCTAATAAGAAAACAATTAGGGTAAAATTCAAAGTAAATATTGTTATCACACGCAAGCTGAGACACACTTATTAAATTTTTATTAATTTGAGGAACATGTAAAATGTTGTTTATAAAAGTTTTCTTTCACCTTGCAAATAAGCATTCCCAGTGTGTGTGATAGAAGTAAACTGACCATTACCCATTTGAATATGTTGATTACCTCTATATTCTTTGTTTCCAAGATTTTAGTTGGAAAGATTATTAGTAACATGATTGGTAGCCCTGAATCGGGGAACCATGCATCATCATTCACATCTTCAGGCTTAGTAGCATCATCATTTCTTGAATTGTCTTGTTATCTTCTAGTTTTTTGTTGAATATTTGTTAATTTTGCACTCATGTTGTTGTTATTTTGATTGCCTTGGCTTGGGTTGTAATTAGAATCATACCTAAAGTAGCACTTGTTGGCCGTGTAACCAAATTTCTCATATATTTGACACCTTGGCTGATTATTATTATTCCATCTACGACCTCCTCTGCCTCTTTGACCTCTATTGAACTGATTGGATCTCTGATTGTTATTTGCTTTATCTTGAGATCTAACTCTGTTTGATGCAGGATAATTGACAGATAGATCATTTACAGTGACTTTTTATGGTCGATTCTCCCTTTATGAGAGAGTAAAGTAGAGTGAACATATGGGATGGTTGGTGACGGATCCATAGTTGACATAATGGCTACAACGACCTCGTACTCATCATCAAGATCATTCAATATGTAAACAATCTGTTCTGCTTCTAAAATTTTGTGACCTGCATTATAGTAAGTCACATAAGTTCTTCAATTTTATGAGGTATTCTCTCATTACCATGCTCTTTTTTTTTTAATATTCTGGAGTTGTTTTCTATACATCATTACTTTTGCTGAAGATTGCGTGTTAAACACTTTCTGAATAGTAGACCAAGTTTCGAATGAATTCTTGCACCCAATTAACTTGGGTACAATACTTGGATTAATAGATGATAAAATCCAAGCACACGACAACCTATCCTGCCTTTTGTAGATAGTGTATTCTCTTTTTGTTATATTGTTGTCTTCAGCATCAGTAGTGAACTTTTCAGGGATTACTCTTGATCCTTGATGTATTCATCTAGACTATAGCCTTCAATTGCATTTTCCACTTGAAATTTCCACAAAAGAAAATTGGTTTCATCAAGTTGAATAGGGATTAATTTATTTTAAGGGATGATAATGATTTTTGACAGGTTATCATGAGGGGTTTGAATGGGAATAGATGTGGGGCTTGAGCTTTGGGATGTAATAGTGTTGTTATTACCACTGTTAATCATTTTTACTAGAAGAGAAAGCGAAAAGAAAATGAACAGAGGTACAAGAATTGAAAGAAAGTGAACAAATACCAAGAACCAGATGTCTTGGATCAAGAATTGCTGGAAAATGAATCATAGATGATCGGAAATGGCATCTGATAGCAGCCGCAATCAGATGATCTGAAAGTGATGGCTGGAGGCATGACTAAATGATCAGGACTGAAAATACTGGTAGGAACAGATGCACACACGAAGAAACAAGTAGGCAGTTCAAATGATGACAAGAAGTCCGATGATCTACTGTGACACCCCACATCCGTTAATGTCACTCATTAAGAGAATGCATTAAGTTTCGTGAAGCGTTATAGGTAAACAGAAATGGAACATTACAAGATAGATAATAAATAGCAGCGAAATTAAAAAATTTATTAAGAAGAAAACATCGTAGTTCAAAACATGGTTACATCATACGTTTGAAATGCATAAAACCCAATACATCAATGTTTAAAACTTCTGTTTTGTACTTAAATCATAAGAGTACAATAATAAAAGAAGCATAATCCCCAAAACATAGCCATTGTAGAGAGATACAAAATCAAGTAGTACATCTAAGCTGCTCCAAGCAAGATGAAAGCAGAACCCTGATCAAGCTTGAGTATTCCCACCTTGAGAACCTAGGGGGAGCGGAAGAGAAAGAAGTGGAAAAAATGGGTCATACATAAAGTCTGGCGAGTCCAGTTACTTTTAGCATATAATTAAGTAAAAGTATCATGACAGGCATATAAACTGGAGAGATAGATAACAACACAATAAGGCAGGTATGACAAGGTAAAAAAGATAAACATGATAGAATATATTGCGCTTCTCTAGTACTTCCACTTTCTCTCTGCACCAATACTAGTTATGTATTAACAAGATGGTCTCAACAACTATAAGATGGTAGACTTAGGCGTACCTCTAGTGAGAGGTTTTACCTCATACAATAACATGCTGCCTAACATACCGGAGTTACCCCTAAGGATAATAATGGGCTCCTAAACATACTAGAGTCTAGATGTACCCTAATTACTTCCCCAATTGATCGGCTCCCAACTCTGTAGATACCTTGTGCTGGCCCCACAGTAGGATGTATCACTTCCTAAGGTCGAAAACCTTCGTTTTTAGGATGTGCACAACCATATCTACTGATGTCTCGGCGTCTAGACCTCCTTTGTCAGACCCATGCACGCACGTGACCCCGTCGGAACACGCCGCCCACACCATCCCTTTGTTTGGATCTCTTACAATCAGCCTAGTAAGCGTGCCCTGACTTCGGAGTACTCATTTGATACCAATATATCGATTACTGACTGAAACGGTTCCCACACACAAGATGATACAAGCTTCGCCCTATGCTTACATCCCCACTAGGTTTTCCATAGGTTATGCCATACCAGAGTAAAAGATTGCATAACCCCACAAGTTAAGTTTGTGGGCCTATATATAAGTACTACCCACCAACCCAAGATATAATTAACCCTCCCACGGTTTCATACAATTTTACTTATCCCTTACTCAAGTTAACATATACAATCCATATGGATTCAACTAGGTTAAGTATTCAAGTTTACTACCCTATTCATTTATGGTTATAATGTACTAGACCTCCCACATTAAGCCTACAACTTGTGGACGCTGGATATGTCGGGCGGGTCCGGTCAAACTTTTTCCACAAGTCGGACTTAACCTCATGTTTTAGCACGTTTCGTGTTTACGCACTTAGATCACTCACATTAGATTCACCACTTGTGTTTGCTAGATATGCCAGTCGGTTTCGGGCAGACTTTCACCACAAATGTAATCTAACGTCGTGTGTAAGCGTAGCTATAGTTTCTAGTTACTGTAATTCTAGGCATTTCCATTATTAACCAATTATTCCTATGTCATTATAGGTTTTCATGCCCCTTTCCCAAGTCATGTTCATAATGATACATATTCCCCAAATTAAGGTCTTTAATCACCATTGTGGTTTATGCCCCAAATCCACATTCATGTATTACATTCAATTTATGCCCAAATATCCCAATACAAGTTATTCCCTAATTTTAACGTTTTCCCCGCGTTCCCAATTTTATGCGTTCGCATATTTCAGTGGCATGCCTAGGATTAAAGGTAGCTTGGCTATAAAAATAAAAGGGAAAAGAAGAAGAGAAGAGGATATGAACACAATAACAAGATTGACATATAACGGTAGAAATAGGCATAGCAACTAATAAACGTATAGTGACAAAGTTGGGCATAATGACAAGATATGCATATAGGAACAAATCTGATGAACATGTGACAGTAGAACTGATTCTAACATAATAGGGACATCATAAACATGCATGATGAGATCTAAGCAATGAATTAGATCAACAAACTACGGTAGATCTGACATGATAAAATAGATATAGGCTTAGATCTACTTCATAATTATGCTAGAATAACTTAAATACACAGGTTATAGCCGATATGATATGATTCAAATAGTCATAGGCTTAGATCCAAGTTATAGTCATGTTAAGATTAACTTTTAAGTATTTATATCTAAAAATAACGTAGATTCATTGTGATTGGATCTAGAAAATAGAAGAAAGATCGCAGATATCGAATCACAGATATCTATACTTGAATGACTTGATTGTTGAAGAAGAAAAGGTTTAATTTAATCTAGACAGAGGCAACATCTAGTTCTTCATTGTTTTTTAGTGAAGAAAACAATGGGTACAGTGTCTTATTTATAGCCTAGAATCAACGAATCTGGTCAAGAAAAGAGTCTACCTCGGATCTGCAGGGGGGTCGACCCCCTCCCTTGATGTGTCGACCCAGGGGTCGACAACCCCCTGATGGGGTCGACACCCATGGGCGGGAAATTTCCCGCTCCCCTTTTTCTGCTCGAATTTGAACTGTTTTGAATTTATGGACTTATTTTATTTTTATATATATAATCTTCTTATGTGTATGCAAACTTCAAAACTTACTAACTTCTTCATACGTGTCTGTTTTACGCAAACCAGGTGTCGATTTTGACCAGAATTCCGAGACGAATGCAATGGCTGTGTCCGTTTCACTTAATTCTGAATATTTAAATTAATTATTATTTAATTTATCATCTTTAGCGTTGTTATAATTACAGGATGTTACATTCTACCCTACTCAAAGGATTTCGTCCCTGAAATCTCTAAGTTAAGAAGAATGTATATCCTAACATCCATCACCCATCTACTCATCCACCAATCATAGTCATCCATTGTCCTTAAAATATTTCTAATGCTTATACGAACATATGCAAAGGTGTGTGTATATGTCCCAATAATAATGCGAAAGATCAGGTGGTCTACTGATTCAGTTGACCTCCTTAATCCAATGTATGTAGTGCAGTGAATCCAATATGTTTGCAAATAATCCTATTATAAAATGTAAGTTCTATATGTGTGCACAATCATTCGTCCAAATGCAACATCCATATGATTATACACCCACTTTCATCCATTATAAAGAAAAATGTGTATACATCCATATGTAGTATGAGAGTTATTGAGCCGATCTAATGCCTATTGTGTGTGTATATACTTCCACGAGCAAACACTTGCATCCATCAAACATAACATGTTTCAAACACATGTTTACATTCATGGAATTCCTACCTAAAGGTCGAAGATTCGATCAATAGGATATACTTAAATGATAGAAACAAGCATGAATAAAAGCTTTGGAAAGGAAGTTAAGAATATACCCTTGAAAATAAAAGGGTACGAAGCGCGAATCTTGTCTGCGGTCTCCCAAGTTGCATCCTCTTGGTTATCTCGCCACTGAACTTTCGTCAACTTGACTTCTCAATTGCGTAACTTTTTAACTTCTGATCCAAGAATACAGGTAGGAACTCCCCTAACTGTCGCCTCTGGTTCTACCTCTACTTTCTTAGGCATATTCGGCTCAACTGCTTATGCGGTATCATGTAAGCACTTCCGTAAATAAGAAACGTGGAAAACATCATGAACACCAGATAGTCTCTCTGGTAGCTTTACTCCATAGGCCATTTGACCAATCCTTTCCGTTATGGGAAATGGCCCTACAAATTTTGGTGCCAATTTCCCTATAGATCCAAAGCGAACCACATTCCTCAATGGTGATACTTTAATAAAAACCATGTCTCCTACCTCAAAATCAATGTCAGTCCTTCTCCTATCTGCGTAGGATTTTTGCCTATCCTGAGTGTAACATCCCATATTTTTGGCCGTCAAATATTTAATTTAATTTATTTTAAATACTATATTTGGAATATTAATGAATTTCTTCTATTTTATTAGTTTTTGGCTATTTTAATTTGAATGTCTTATCGATATTATTTTATGAGCCATTTGTCAAAATATTTTTCCATTTGTACATATATATGAAAATTCCTAATGCATGGACTTTGTGAACAATTCAACAAAACCACTAACTAAGCTAAACAACAAATAAATAAAGAAGAATAAGCAAAATATACAATAAAATATCAAGCTAATGCTTTGCAAAGCCATGTACTTTATATATATATATATATATATATATATATATATATATATATATATATATATATATACACAATTGCCTCTTCACAGACTAAACGCCAAAGAAGAAAACGTTAATTTTATAAGAAAATAAAGGAATAAAATTTATTGCTACCAGCCTACAATACAAAATTGACCTTGTTAAAAAGTCCAGATCATCAAGTTACACCACATAAATGTCATAGAGGTATTGAACAGGATAAATAATTTAGGAAATATTATAGTCGATAACTGGTATGCCGCTAGGAGAAGAAGTCAGATGAATGCTAATCAGGAATGTAAAACATCATAATAGCCACACCATATTAACATTACAGACAGAAAGGATATACAATCCAAGTCACCACGGTTCTACTGAATCAGTTTACTTAAGATGGATTACTCAAATTTCATGTAGAAAAGAAAAAGGGAAAAAGAGACAAAGGACATCTCAGCTTTGACAATACTTATCAACAATACAAACAAAATAGCAAAACAACTTTATTTCAAACTTGTTCATATCTATGACTATTTTGCCAACATAGAAATCCAATCTGCGCATTTACAACTCAATGGCATAGACAGCATCATGGCTATGATGCGAACAACTCCATAACGTATCTTTTTGCCTAGCTACACCAGATGTAGGTTTTTTTTCCAATACGGCTGAAAAGAAAATACAAAATGAACATTAGATCATTTATCAGCTAATATAAATTGTATAGTCATACATCAAGTGAACAGCAAAAGAAGAACGAAAAGGTCAAGGGCCGCTAGCTACTAGCTCAACTAGTTAGTAGCATCATAGCGCTGTAGACTCAAGTTTTAGAGGTCATGGGTGTGAACCCTTAAAACATAAAATTACTGTTCTGTAGCTAGTACCAGTTAAGAATAAAGCAACTACACTAAAGTAGTTCTATTAAAATCAACCAACACCACTCGAACAAGAAACCAAGGGAAACATGTTAGATACAAGTTACAAAAAGTGAGCTATCAATCTGAGTAACACAGTAAATAAACAACTAAGAGATATGACAAAACATAATATAAGTAAATAAATGTATATATTTATACATCAAAGTACTAGGACAGCTATGAATATGAAAACACAAGAACAGCTAAGAGAAATCTAAACCATGTACATATGACATCAGAAAATCTATTGCAGATTCGAACAAACATATATTTATAGACCCAAATCTCTGGTACAATTCTTGTTTTGTCATGCATCGATCTACCCAAATATATAATTCAAATCTGTTCAGACAATGAATCAATATATATATATATATACACACACACACAGTCAATTCCATGTACAGATTCACTGCTGCAAAATATTTGAAGGTGGAAAGGAAAATCTACGGCAGCTTCAAAATCTCGAATTAAATAAACAACTCAGCCTACCCAAATCTATACCTAAACAGTTCAATCACTGTGTGTATATATCTGAACAGGGTAATACATGACAATCCAATACAATATCTTCAAATTTGCTCTGCAAAATATCACACCTAAGATCCTAGGTTCAGCTATGATAAATCTACGATTTTACAATTCATTTGGACATCATTCTTATCTAAGATCAACCTCCAGTATAAGTATATACCACACACAACATTTTAATTCGCAGAAACGAGCAAAGGGGTTTCGAACCACTGGAAAAATCAAAAATCAAAATACAGTAAATAACTTATCTATATTTGTGAGGCTCCTACTTAAAATCTGGTTCGGAAATCATCGGCTTGGAACAAAAAGTTTCAGGGTTTGACAGAAAGGAAGCTGGACGGTTTGGGGGGCAGTTGCTCGACGAGGTTAGTGGGCTCTTCGTCGTTGGATCGTGGCTTGGCGGAGTGGCAGACGATCGCGGACGAAGGAAGGATCGAAGCTGTGGTTGCATGAGGGGTTGCGACGCCCCTGATGTTGCTGAAGAAAGGGATTTAGGTATTTCATTTTGAGGAGGCGGTGGATTGGAATGAGGATTAGTGAAGCCGATGATAGGGTTTTATCTGTGAAAGTGGGCTGGATAGGTGGGCCGAACAGGATAATGAGGCGAGGCCTTGGAAATTTAATTAAATTAAAGTGAATTTAATTCTAATATTTGTGTAAACTTTGAATATTAATATCGAATGCATACGGGATTAGAAATCGATGAAATGGGAAGCGTCGGAACAACGTCGACGAGCACTTCATCGTGGATTTGGTTTGGTCTGTAATAGAAGAAGCAGGAATTTCTAGCCAAATTAAATGCTGTTTAATTTGACTAAACTAGGCCGTTCTATCGACAGATAAATTCAAGGCGTGTTAAACTCACTCAGCTTCTTCCCATTTATATTTTATATAAATTGGGTTTTTATTTTGTGTGCTCTCTTTGCTGATGGTTGACTGTTTGCTAGTTATATAATTATTGGTTGATTGAACTGATGAAATTAAACCGTCGTTTAATTTCAGTGAAATACCAAATCGTTTTTAACGATTGGTTCCAATAAAGGTAACTTACCTTGTTGGTCACGTTTATAAAATAAACGTGTTTAATGGTTTGAATTGGTTGGATTGTTTTGTTTATTGATTGTTTTGAATATTGGTTGTTGACTGAAATTTCAACATCTGTGTAGTTTAAACCAATGGGAGGTATTGGTTGGGTATTCAGTAACACATGGCCTAGAAAATCAATCATTTTATAGATGTTGATTTACCGTCAGGCAAATCGACAGAAAGGAAGTTATAAAATTTATTTTATAACTGGATATAGATTTTGAAATATATTTGAATAAAAGTTTGTTTAAAGAGAATAAATATTCCTTTTATTATTTAAGTTTAAAACTTATTTATTTATCCAAGTAAATTCTGATGATAATCAGATTTATAAAATAAGGAATTTAACCAGTTGACCAAAATTGGATAATTATTTACTTAGAAACGACCGAATGCAATTTATTTAAATTAATTTTAAGAGAAAATAAATTGGAATCGATTACAAAGATAACTTGTTTAAGTTGATTAAATCAATCGTTTTAAATGAGATTGATTATTTAATTAGTGTGTCTGAATAAATTAGTTTCAATTTTAATGAAGTTCAAAAAGGGGATTCACTATTTATGTGGGAAAATAATGGAATTAACTACCTTTACAGTAGTTGAAGATTAAGATAAGGTATTATTCTGATTTATAGTAATTTGGGAAATGACCTTTTAATTGAATCCGTTTCAGAGGCGATCAAAGTTGAAAACTAAAAGGAGTTTATGAACAGGTTTGTTTAAACATGAGTTTATAACAAAGTTATAAAAGAAGATTTTAAGCAGATATTATAGCTTAAAATAATATTACTTAATTATTTAAATTAAGTAAAAAGGGAAATTGAGATAAAGGGTTTATAATAAACCAGGGTTATATTAATGAGGTTAAAGGTGGTGTGTTATAAAGAAGTTACTTAATGGAGTGAAGTAAAAATGGTATATTAAAGAAAGGGATTTTCAAAGTGATGATAAGGTTTATTAAACCTTATATTGAAATAAAATAGTGAAATGGAATTTGCGTTGAGATTAAATGAGATATTGGTTTTACATTACAACTCGTATCTATCTTTAGATATGAACGTTGTTGATCAAGGTCTGAGAGGTAATTAAAATACCCCAACTTGAACGACTTCAGGATTATCTGATGATGGTATTAGTTGTAAGAGTAAAGAGGAAAGTGAAAGTAGACAAACTGAATAGGATTTAAGATTTCCTAAGTATGAGAAGGAGAATTTGTTAAAGAAAAATCTTATGTTAAATAAGAAAGTGAGAAAACGATATTTAAAATATCGAAAGATTAAATTTACATTCATTTGAATTAAAAGGCCAAGTGGTGCTGAATACTGAACCAGTGAACTCACTGGATTGTCATGATTGAAACACTGATTATTTTGATAGTTAAAACACCGACTATCAAAACTGTCCAATACGATTGTTGGTACGGAAAGACCGGGATCGAATTTATATTCGAAAACCATTCTGACCAACAAATACGTGAAGATATCAGAAGACGGTCGAGATGGAGCATTGAAGACCGTGGATCTTCATAAGCGGAAGAACTGCTAATAATCTCTGGTCTGCAGCTAGAGATGTACTGTGGTTCTGTCGTGGTTGGAATCCACGGGTTGCAAGGATTTCTAGCTATTGATCCATGGGGTGATTCCTGTATGAGATGCAGTAGGAGAGTACCTTCGGTTCATCCTGTTCCTGGATGACTTGTATGGACGGATGTCTGACAGAGTATTTCTAAAGGAGTCACGTACGTTGATATTCTCAAACGTACCAAGTTGATGGCGGAGAAATGCACATTCTCTTAGCTTGATAACTAGAGTATTTTTGTGGACGTCAATTAGTGATATCTGAAGGACCTGACGATGTGGCATTCAAAGTGAATGGTGGCCAGGTGTTGTAAAGGAAATCCTGACCTCAAGCCTCACAGCCGGGAAATGACAAAAATCGGGCCGGCAGCATGGCTATGTGGGTCGCTTCCATTAGGGTGTATAATCACCTATCTAGAGAAATTCCTTTTGTTTCTTACTCTATCGATTCTGCCCATTCGAGAACGGTGGTTTGAGTCCAACCGTTGGTGATATACATTCGATACACTCAAGCGAAATGAGTGGTCGGTCATGTGAGGGCCGGGTTGCAAGACGTTCTTGTTGAACCCTGTGTATTCGCCTCTAGAGATACACGTGCGGAAGGTGGTCATATACCTTGTCAAGTTGGAAATCCAATATCCAATAAGCGCCCGCGGTTTTCGATTGTATGATATATACGGGGAGCGTGAGATGCAAGCGTTCCTCTAGATTTGTAAATTATTTGTACATAGACATTATCATAATATCAGATCGATATAGGATTTCAAAAGATGTTTTGGGTTATCGTAAGGTAAAAACCGTCCGTGTTTATGTGTGGATCGGTCTTACGATTATCTTTTTCTTTCGAAAGGATTTGACTTTAAAATCAAGTTGTGTGATTCCCTAAATGTTGTGTGAGTTTTTTCTCACTCTGGTCCACCAGACTGACCCAGTGTTTTGTAAATGCTCGGGTTAGACCGAGTACAGGTTCAGGTTATCAGATACTGAGAAATCCAGAAACGAGCTGAAGATGTTTAGACGAATGATATTCCGCTGTGTGATTATATATATGAGGACAGATTATCGAAACTGTCTAGATGTGTGTTGTACTCTGATATTGTAAGTATTTTCAAAAGCTCTCAATAAAGATTATATTCTGTATTATATTTTGTCCGCTGCGATGTGAGACTCTGTGTTGTTTTGTTTCTTCTTCTTCTTCTTCTATTCTAATATTTCTTTCTTTCTTACCTCACCCTCTAAATTCTTTCTAATCACGTCCAGTGTTTTCGGTGTTGAAAGGTCGGCATGAGATACGATAAAGGTATTTATATCGATTTTCAGGGCCGAAACCCCTGGGTCGTTACACTGAGCGGTCTTCATTCGCTGTCTAATAAGATCAATCTTTTTGGAAGTTTCTCTAACATATCCGGTGAAGTCTTTCTGTAGATTCCCACCAACAAGTTGGTGATCTACAGGGTCATCCATACAATACTTTAAAGGATGCCATGTTAATGCTAGCTTGATAATTATTTTTGTGGGCGAACTCTACTAAAGGAAGATGCTCTTCCCAAGTCCCTCCGAAGTCTAGGATACACAGTCTTAAAAGATCCTCAAGAACTTGGTTCACACTTTCCGTCTGTCCATCGGTCTGAGGGTGATAAGAGGTGCTCAAACACAGCTATATACCTAATGATTCTTGCAAGCTCCTCCAAAATTCACTAGTAAAAATGGGCTCACGATCACTTATGATTCTGGAAGGTACTCCATGAAGACAGACTATCTCACGAACGTAAACTGCTATCGACCATGCCGCGATCCTCTTGCTCTTAACCAGAATGAAATGAGCACTCTTAGTCAGCCGGTCTACTACAACCCAAATGCTGGTGTTTCCCTTCCTTGATCTAGGCAAACCATCGATGAAATCCATAGAGACGCTCTACCACTTCCACTGTGGGACCTCCAAAGGATGAAGTAAACCACCGGGCTTCTTTTGCTCAGCTTTGACTTGTTGGCAAATCAAACATTGAGAAACAAACCCCACCACATCTTTCTTTATCCCAACCCAAAAGAATACCCTCTTCATATCTCTATACATCTTATCGCCGCCTGAATGAATAGCCATCTTAGAATGATAGGATTCCTCTAGGTTTGTCTTCAACAAACTCCCAACTTGAGGAACACAAAGCCTTCCATCTCGTCGCAACCACCCTCTATCATCCATGGAGTATTTACTGAGGTGACTAGAAGTCTCCCTTTACTGAGCCTATCCAAGATGTCTGAAATCTGTGGATCCTCTCACTGCAAAGCTCCTATCTGATCCATAAGAGTAGGCTGCACCTCCAGTGATGCTAATAAGTCAGGCAAAAACTCGGTGGAGGGTCTAAAGTCAAAAGTTGATATAAACTCCAAGCTTTTCCTCTCCACAAACAGAGGTCTTAAGGTTATCCTCTGCCTACTCAATGCGTCTGCCACCACATTACCCTTACCAAGGGTATAAGAAATCTCGAAGTCATAAGATGCTAGGAACTCCATCCACCTTTGTTGCCTTAAATTATGATCCTTCTGCGAGAACAAGCACTTGAGAGATTTATGATCGGTGTACAACTAGAACTTCTCCCCATGCAAATAATGATGCCACATCTCAAGCGTGAATACTATGGCAGTTAGCTCTAAGTCATGGGTAGGGTAGTTCTTCTCATGAACCCTTAACCATCTACCTCCATAACATACTACCCTTCCCTCTTGCAGCAGAACTGCACCAAGCCCTGTACCACATGCATCAGTGTATACTATAAACAATTTATTCCCATCGGGCAGGGTCAAGACTGGGGCTGTTGTTAGAGCCCTCTTCAATCGCTCGAAAGCATCGTTACAAACTACATTGCAAGAAAATGTCAGATTCTTCTTCTTTAGTCTGGTGAGTGGGGCTAATATCTTTGCGAAGTCCCTAATGAACTTCCTATAATAGCCTGCCAATCCAAGAAAACTTCTTACCTCTGTTGAATTCTTTGGGATCTTCCAATCTTGAACTACAACTGCCTTCGCAGGATTTGCTGATATCCCATCTTTAGAAACCACATTTCCTAGGAATCTCACCTCTTTCCTCCAAAAATGACACTTGGAGAACTTTGCCTTAAGCTGGTGTGCACAGAAAGTTTTCAAAACCTCTCTCAAATGTTGGGGATTCTCTTCCTCGCTCTTCCAGAAAATTAAGATGCCATCAACAAAGACCACAACGAACTTATTTAGAAACCCCCAAAACACCCTGCTCATCAAATCAATAAAATAGGCGGGTGCATTTGTCAACCCAAAAGGCATAATGAGCCATTCAAAGAAACCATCTGGAGACCTAAAAGCAGTCTTATATATACTGTCCTCGGCCACCCTCAACTAATGAAACCCCGTGGCCAAGTCTAACTGAGAGAAAACAGATGCACCAACGAGCTGGTCAAACAGATCATCTATCCTCGGGAGTGGGTGCCTGTTCTTCTTGGTGAGTTTATTCAACTCCCTATAGTCTACACATAAGCGAAGAGAACCATCCGCCTTAGTTGTGAATACCACCGGAGCACCCCCATTCAGATATGCTTCGCATAATAAACTCTTTCTCAAGTAGCTCCCCTACCTGCTTGCTAAGCTCCCTCCTTTCCCTTAGAGCCATATGGCGCAAATGCAATGCAACTAGCTTTGCATTATCCACCAAGTATATATGAAAATCAATCTCTTGACTTGGAGGTAATCCCCGAACCTCATCAAAAACATCAAGATACTCACAGACTACTGGTACAGATCGCAGATCATCGATAGATGCATCAAGTGGCTCTAGGAAATAAAGCATGACAGATCCTTTTGGGCCACAAGAAATAGAAAGGGTCCTCCCACAGAAATTCAAAAGTCTAATGATCCATCTCTCACAATCCAGAATTGCACCATACATGGCTAGCCAATCCATCCCTAGAATCAATCCATAGCCCATGAAACCAAGCACATATGCATCGCACTCAAACTCGACACCTAATATAGATATTCTCAAACCCTGACAAATCACAAGCAGATAAGCCGAGCCCCCATTGGGGTTTGAGGCAACAACGGGATCCAAAACCATACTAGTACTAAGGTGCAGAGACTCAACCACAGAATCTGATATAAAAAAAATGTGAAGCACTAGAATCAAAAAGAGTTCTAATAGGATGATTGGAAAGAGAAATCAAACCTTCCACAGAAACTATCCTACCTCTATCTGGAGCACTGGTCACAAGAGTATGCACCTTCCCTCTAGAAGCTCCTGCCCTTTGACCTTGTCCTTGCTTCTTCGGGCACTACTTAGTGTCTGACCTCTCCACAACTGAAACAATCATTCTTTCTTCTTTTGCAGTCCTTGATCAAATGACCCTCGCGTCCGCAATTATGGCACTTCCTTTTATCCTTAGCCTTGTCGTTCTTTCCGCCCTTCTTTTGTTGTTGTTGTTATTGTCCTTTCTTGGGCCACACTTTTTTAATTTGTGTTTCCTCCACCTTAGTTTCTTTCTTATCACCTTTATCTTCCACATGCATTAATGCCATATCAACGAGCCTCTCAAAAGTTGCCACCATTGGAATATGAGACATAGCTAACCCATGAAGGGGTTCATTCAATCCTTTAGCAAACCGCAAAGCTTTCTTATGCAGAGCATCCACTAGCTCCAACCCAAACCTCGCCAGTTGATTGAATTTTGTTAACGTACTCTTTGACAGTCATGCCTCCTTGCTTGAGTGCCAGAAACCTTTCCATTTGCATACTTTTCTCAGCTTGAGAAAGAAACTTCATTTCAAACCTCTACCGAAAATCATCCCAAGTCTCCACTAGACTTCATGCTTGTGTCACTTCCCACTAGAATGAAGCCTCATCTTTCAGTAGCCAAGCGGCTAACTGAATCTTCCTACGATCTTCTGCATCGAAAATTCCAAACAAGTCCTCTCCTTGCTTCTACGAAAGTTTCGGTTCCTCGGAATGACTTTCCACCCATAGCACAGAAATCTTTGCAGATCTTAGAGAAATTATCTGCTCGCGGAGGAGGAGGATGATGATGAGGAACAGCGGGTGCAACTAAGGGAGGAACGTTTGTTAGACCACCGGCAGGTGTCGTAGCCTATATATACCTATGGAACCGGCCTGGTATCGTAATGCCCTCATGAATATTTGGTTCCCCAGGCATGCTGAAAAGAAAGGAAAAGGGATTTAGACATAGAGTCAGAAGACATTACATATGGCTTCGGGGAATATGTTTTCAAAATAGACCTTTTCTTTTGAAAATGCTTTCTTTTAAAACCTGTTTGAAAGTAATTTTTAAAATCTTTTATCTGATCTGGTAACCTTCAGCTCTGATACCAAGTGTGACACCCCACGTCCGTTAATGTCACTCATTAAGAGAATGCATTAAGTTTTGTGAAGCGTTATAGGTAAACAGAAACAAAAACATTACAGGATAGATAATAAATAATAGCGGAATTTAAAATTTTTATTAAGTAGAAAACATTGTAGTTCAAAACATGGTTACATCATATGTCTGAAATGCATAAAACATAGTACATCAATTATTAAAACTTCTGTCTTTTACTTAAATCATCAGAGTAAAATAATAAAAGAAGCATAATCCCCAAAACATAGCCGTAGTAGAGAGATACTAAATCAAGTAGTACATCTAAGCAGCTCCAAGCAAGATGAAAGCAGAACCCTGATCAAGCTTAAGTATTCCCACCTTGAGAACCTTGGGGGGGGGGGGGGAACGAAAGAGAAATAAGAGGAAACAAAATGGGTCAGACATAAAGTCTGGCGAGTCAACATAATAAGGCGAGTATGACAAGGTAAGCAGGATAAACATGATAGAATATATTGCACTTCTCTAATGCTTCCTCTTTCTCTCTGCACCAATACTAGTGTTGTATGAACAAGACGATCCCAATAACTATAAGATGGTGGACTTAGGCATACTTCTAGTGAAAGGTTTTACCCCACACAATAACAGGCATCCCAACATACCAGAGTTACCCCTAAGGATAACAACGGGCTCCTAAACATATCGGAGTCTAGATGTACCCTAATTACTCCCCCAATCGATCGGCTCCCAACTCTGTAGATACCTTGTACTGGCCTCACAGTAGGATGTATCACTTCCTAAAGTGGCAACCCTTCGTTTTCAGGATGTGCACAACCATATCTACTGATGTCACGACGTCTAAACCTCCTCTATCGGGCCCATGCACGCACATGACCCCGTCGGAACGCACCGCCCACACCACCCCTTTGTTTAGATCTCTTACAATCAGCCCAATAAGCGTGCCCCAATTCCGATCTAGTTCGGAGTACTCGTTTGATCTATATATAGGTTACTAACTAAACGGGTCCCACACACAAGATGATACAAGCTTCCCCCTACGCTTGCATCCCCACTAGGTTTTCCACAAGTTATGCCATACCAGAGTAAAAGATTGCTTAACCCCACAGGTTAAGTTTGGGGGCCTATATATAAGTATTATCCACCAACCTAAGATATACTTAACCCTCGTACAGTTTCATACAATTTTACTTAACCCCCTACTCAAGTTAACATATACAATCCCTATGGGTTCAACTAGGTTAAGTATTCAAGTTTACTACCCTATTCATTTATGGTTATAATGTACTAGACCTCCCACATTAAGCCCACAATTTGTGGATGCTGGATATGTCGGGCGGGTATGGTTAGACTTCTTCCACAAGTCGGACTTAACCTCGTGTTTTAGCACGTTTCGTGCTTATGCACTTAGACCCCTCACATTAGATTCACCACTTGTGGTTGCTGGATATGTCAGTCAGTTCCAGGCAGACGTCCCCAAGAAATGTAATCTAACCGTGTGTGTAAGCGCGGTTACAGTTTCTAATTACTGTAATTCTAGGCATTTCCATTATTAACTAATTATTCCTATGTCATTATAGGTTTTCATGCCACTTTCCCAAGTCATGTTCATAATGAACCATATACCCCAAATTAAGGTCTTTTATCACAATTGTGGTTTATGCCCCAAATCCACATTCATGTATTACATTCAATTTATGCCCAAATATCCCAATACAAGTTATTCCCCAATTTCAACGTTTTCCCCTCGTTCCTAATTTTACTCGTTCGCATATTTCAGCGGCATGCCTAGGTTTGAAGTTAGCTTGGCAATAAAAATAAAAGGGAAAAGAAGAATGGAAGAGGACAGAAATGAACATTATAACAAGATTGACATATAACGGTAGAAATAGGCATAACAACTAATAAACATACAGTGACAAAGTTGGGCATAATGACAAGATTGACATATAGGAACAGATCTGATGAACATGTGATAGTAGAACTGATTCTAACATAATAGAGACATCATAAACATGCATGATGAGATCTAAGAAATGAATTAGATCATCAAACAATTGCAAATCTGACATGATAAATAGATATAGGCTTAGATCTAGTTCATAGTCATGTCAGAATAATTTAAATACACGGATTATTGCAAATCTGATATGATTCAAATAGTCACATGCTTATATCCAAGTTATAGTCATGTCAAGATTAACTTTTATTTAGATATAAAAATAACGTAGAATCATTGTGATTGGATCTAGAAAATAGAAGAAAGATTGCAGATATTGAATCACAAATCTCCAAACTTGGATGACTTGATTGTTGAAGAAGAAAAAGGCTTAATTTAACCTAGACAGAGGTAACATCCAGTTCTCCATTTTTTTTAATGGGTATAGGGTCTTATTATAGCCTAGAATCAACGAATCTAGTCAAGAAAGGATTATACGTTCGGAAAATGGAATTCTGCCTCGGATCTGCAGGGGGTCGACCTCCTCCCCTGATATGTCGACCCTGGGGTCGATACCCCCCTTATGGGATCGACCCATGGGTCGACACCCGCTTGATGGGGTCGGCACCCATAGGCGGGAAATTTCCCGCTCCCCTTTTTCTGCTCAAATTTGAAATGTTTTGAATTTTTGGACTTATTTTATTCATATATATTCTTCTTATGCGTATACAAACTTCAAACCTTAATAACTTCTTCATCCGGTGTCCGTTTTACGCAAACCAGGTGTCTTTTTTAACCAGAATTCCAAGACGAACGCAATGGCTATATCGGTTTCACTTAATTATGAATATTTAAATTAAATATTCTTTAATTTATCATTTTTAGCATTTATAAAATTACGGAGTGTTACACTACCCGCAATTACAACCACAAACAGGTGATAAAATTACTCTGATGTTTGTTTGGCATGGCAATTGCGTCGTTGAGACATTTGCTCTGATACCATATTTTGTAATCTGTGATTTTTGTATATTATGATTGAAAATAGAACAGAGAAGAGAGTGGAAATGTTTATTGTAATTCCAGTAAGTTTCTGTACACGGTAGGCTAAGTATATATAGCCATTATTGTAATGTTACATGTACATTAGAATTTTAATAATATGTACAGGCCCAAATGATGTTTACGAGTAGAGAAATAAAAGTATATCTCAGTTATAACTGATACCAATTGGTTTCACTTTCTAATTATTATGTAAAGGTTCAAGTTCTTATTAGTTGAGATAGGATATTACAAATAGTTATATGTTAACAGCCAGTTGTCTTGCATCCATTCTTTCCAGATTTTTTCCCCTCAAATAGAACTCCTAGCCAGTAAAGTATAAATTTTTATTACATTTTTTTCAGACGTTATGTTGGACAGAAAAAAAAACTATTGCACATGTGAACTTGTGCATGGGGTTGTGTACATATAAATTAAATCATTAAATTATTTCATAAATGTTGGTAGTAGTACAACTTAGGTAACATAATTTATTTAAAGCTATAAAAGTAAACAATTTTTGTGCATTTTTCAGACAAAGTTGAGTGGAAATACTTTTAAAAAAGTATGATTTTGCACATATGAGCATATGCATGGTTTTGTTTACATAAGTAAAATGAGTAATTTATTTCATAAACATTGATATCAGTAGTATCTAAGTCACATAATACATATGATAGACATTGAGAGTATATATGATAATTTATCATGACTAATGATATTAATGAAGAACGCAACATATAGTTTTATATGAAACTTAGCATGGAAAAATGGAAGTTATTGAGAATGCTGCAAATTTCTAGAGAATTCCAAAGTATTGAAGATAATACAAATTTCTAGAATTCTCAAGAGATTAATAAATTGCTTTGTATTATTAAATAAGTATTTCTTGCTTTATCTAGAGTATTGTATCTAGAATATTCTTATGTATTATTATTAAATAAATTACTTGATAAATGTAGAATGTTCTCTCTAGAGAATTCTACATAATTGTAATGAGATGCCTATAAATATGAGCATGGGCACATTGTAAGGTTGTAGCAAAAACTATAAGCAATAGAATTGTTGTATTACAAAAACCATTGAGTAATTTCTCCATCAAACTTTCTTTCAACTATTCAACTATTTCAATCATTTATCCACAACAACTATTCAACTATTTCCTCTACTACAACTACTAACAAGTGGTATCAGAGCTTCGTTCGTTCGCATATTGGGCGAAAAAACATTGCAACAATTATAAGCTATGGCAAACATTGCTCAATCTCCATCACCTTCTGTCCCTATTTTTGCCGGTGAAAATTATGATTTTTGGAGCATAAAAATGAAGACATTTCTTAGCTCTCAAGATCTATGGGATATTGTAGATGAAGTGTTCACTATTCCTGAAGATACTTCAACTCTTAGCCAAGCTCAGAAAAAGGAGATAAAGGAAAATAAACTAAAAAATTCAAAAGCGTTAAGTTTTCTACAACAAGCGGTGACCGACGCTATCTTTCCTAGAATAATGGGAGCTTCAAACGCCAAAGAAGCATGGACCACATTACAGGAGGAGTTTCAAGGAAGTGCAAAGGTACGCGCCATTAAACTTCAAATATTAAGGCGTGAGTTTGAATTAATAAAAATGAAGGAGTCGGATACCGTAAAGGATTATTACTCCAAAATAAAAGAAATAGTTAGTCAAATAAGGGCTTACGGGGATAATATTCCTGACAAGAGGATTGTTGAGAAAATTTTAATTTCAATTTCCCGTAAGTATGACACAATCGTGACTACGATCGAGCAAACTAAAGATTTGTCTACCTTATCGGTGACTGAATTAATGGGCTCCCTTGAAGCATTTGAACAAAGAATGAGCATGCATGATAAAGACTCGATTGAAAATGCTTTTCAGTCGAAACTCAAGCTATCATCCCAAAATAAAGCATATGGAGAAAATAAGAATGATGGAGAAGATTCTAGAAACAAAGGAAATTCTAGAAATTTCTCAAAGAATAAACAAGGCAAATATCCTCCATGTGGAATTTGTAAGATGACAAATCACTTGGAGAAGTTCTGTCGGAATCGTGGAAAGCCGCAATGTCGACACTGTAAGAAATTTGGACATTTGGAGAAGAATTGCTTCAGCCTAAATAAGCATCAAGCAAATTTCATTGAAGAGCATGACAGAGAACAACATCAATATGATCGAGATCAACATCTTTTTTATGCTACCCAAGATTCTAGTGAAGAAAATGGAGGAAACTGGTACTTGGATAGCGGTTGCAGCAATCACATGGCTAAAGATGGGAGCATCTTCAAGGATATTGATGATACTGTCAAAGTAAAAGTACGATTGGGGAATGGCACCGTCGTGGAATCAAAAGGCAGAGGCACTGTTATGGTGGAAACAAAGAAAGGTACAAAATTTATCAAAGATGTTTTACTTGTTCCAAATTTAAAAGAAAATTTGTTGAGCATTGGTCAGGTGATGGAGAAAGGCTACGCTCTTCACTTCGAAGGAGACATTTGCAAAATATATGATAACAATAATAAAAGACTAGAGATAGCTCAAGTAAAAATGGAGAAGAGAAATAGAAGTTTTCCAATAAGTTTTAAATATGCTACTAATATAGCCATGAAAGCACAAGTTGATGATTCATGGTTATGGCATCGAAGATTTGGCCACTTCAACATTCAAGCCTTGAAATTGTTGTATCAAAAGAATATGATGAGAGATTTTCCATGCATAAAAGAAAATAATGAAGTCTGTGAAGGATGTCTTCTCGGAAAGCAACACAGATCGTCATTTCCATCACGAAGCACTTGGAGAGCAAAATACTTGTTGGAGTTAATTCACACCGACGTTTGTGGACCAATGAGAACACCTTCACTTCATAACAATAGGTATTTCATTCTCTTTATTGATGATTTTTCTAGAATGACATGGGTCTACTTCATTAAAGAAAAATCAGAAGTCTTTGGAATATTCAAGAAGTTTAAAGCTCTTGTCGAAAATCAAAGTGGAAAACGTATAAGGAAGCTTCGAAGTGATCGTGGTAAAGAGTACAACTCCCATGAGTTTGATAAATTTTGTGATGATGAAGGCATTGAGAGGCAACTTACAGTTGCATATACTCCACAACAAAATGGAGTATCTGAAAGAAAAAATCGCACAGTCATGGAGATGGCAAGATCAATGCTGAAGGAGAAGGGCTTACCCAACACTTTTTGGGCAGAAGCAGTTTATACTGCTGTCTATATACTCAACTGATGTCCAACTAGAGCAGTTGAAGACAAGACTCCTATAGAGGCATGGAGTGGACGAAAGCCAACAACCAATCATCTAATAATTTTTGGATCGATTTGCTACATACATGTTCCAGACCAAAAGAGACACAAACTGGAAGAGAAGACCATACGAGGAATCTTTTTGGGGTATAGCACACAATCAAAAGGATATAGAGTTTATAACTTGCAAACAAAGAAACTGACGATTAGTCGAGATGTCGAAGTTGATGAGAATGCTTCTTGGAATTGGGATGAACAAAAAGTTGAAAAAAGAAACATTTCTATTCCAGTACATCAATCTCATGAAGATGTAGAAGTGGAAGAAATGGAAGAACCAACAGAAGAACCAGGTACGCCCCTTTCACCTTCTCAACAACAAACTTCTTCACCAGAGTCTACTCCAAGAAGAGTTAGATCTTTGGTAGATATATATGAAACTTGCAACATGGCTATATTTGAACCCGAAAGTTATGAAGTAGCATCTAAACAAGAAGTATGGATCAAAGCAATGGAAGAAGAGATAAAAATGATTGAAAAAAATAATACCTGGGAGCTTGTAGATTGTTCTAAAGATAAAGAAATCGTTGGAGTGAAATGGGTTTATAAGACAAAGCTAAATCCAGATGGCTCAATACAAAAACACAAGGCTAGGCTCGTAGCAAAGGGCTACTCGCAACAATATGGAGTCGACTATAATGAGACATTTGCTCCAGTTGCACGTCTGGACACAATTAGAGCTTTAGTTGCTCTTGCAGCTCAGAAAGGATGGAATGTTTTTCAACTAGATGTCAAATCAGCCTTCTTAAATGGAGTATTAGAAGAAGAGATCTATGTGGAGAAACCACAAGGCTTCATAAGTAAGGGCAATGAAGACAAAGTGCTAAGACTAAGAAAAGCTTTATATGGCTTGAAGCAAGCACCTCAAGCATGGTACAATAGAATCGACCAATACTTCATTAATCAAGGATTTAGGAGGAGCAAGAGTGAGCCTACATTATACATCGAGACACAAGGTCAGTTTGATACTTTCATTGTCTCTCTATATGTAGATGATCTTATCTACATGGGAAATAATATGAAGATGATAACTGCATTTAAAGAAGACATGATGAAAACATTCGAGATGACCGATCTTGGCTTGATGAATTACTTCCTTGGCATCGAGGTGAAACAACATAAGGAAGGTATATTTATCTCTCAAAAGAAATATACCGAAGAACTATTAAAGAAATTTAGAATGAATGATTGCAAACCAGTAGCTACTCCACTTGTAACAAATGAGAAGTTGTAAAAGGATGACGGAGCCCCAAAAGCTGATGCATCTCGCTACAGAAGTTTGATTGGAAGTCTTTTATATCTTACTGCTACGCGACCGGATATCATGTACACTACAAGTCTTCTATCAAGATTCATGCAAAGTCCAAGTCAAATTCATCTTGGAGTTGCTAAAAGAGTTTTAAGATATTTGCAAGGAAAAAAGGAGTATGGAATATGGTACAAGACCATAACCAACTCAAAGTTGATTGGCTACACTGATAGTGATTGGTCAGGTTCAGTAGATGACATGAAAAGCACGTCGGGCTATGCCTTTTCACTTGGATTAGGAATACTCTCATGGGCATCAAAGAAGCAAGCAACAGTTGCACAATCAACAGCTGAAGCAGAATATGTGGCAGCAGCGGAAGCAACAAGTCAAGCTATATGGCTTCGGAGGATATTTGAAGAAATAGGTGAGCATCAAGATCAACCTACTACAATCTACTGTGACAGCAAATCAGCAATAGCAATCACAAAGAATCCGGTTCATCATAATCGAACTAAACATATAGCTATCAAGTATCACTTCATCAGAGATGCAGAAGCGGCAAAAGTAATTCAGCTCAAGTACTGCAGAACAAAAGATCAAGTTGCAGACATCTTCACAAAGGCACTGCCAAGAACAAGATTTGAGCAACTACGAACTATGCTTGGAGTATCCGAAATTTGCATCAAGGAGGAGTATTGAGAATGCTGCAAATTTCTAGAGAATTCCAAAGTATTGAAGATAATACAAATTTCTAGAATTCTCAAGAGATTAATAAATTGCTTTGTATTATTAAATAAGTATTTCTTGCTTTATCTAGAGTATTGTATCTAGAATATTCTTATGTATTATTATTAAATAAATTACTTGATGAATGTAGAATGTTCTCTCTAGAGAATTCTATATAATCGTAATGAGATGCCTATAAATATGAGCATGGACACATTGTAAGGTTGTAGCAAAACTATAAGCAATAAAATTGTTGTATTACAAAAACCATTGAGTAATTTCTCCATCAAACTTTCTTTCAACTATTCAACTATTTCAATCATTTATCCACAACAACTATTCAACTATTTCCTCTACTACAACTACTAACAGAAGTCATATAATGAAGTTGCTAGCAAAAAAATATATTATGAATACAATTTCAGTACATACAGATCTACAGGAAAATGATACTACCTAAGATTATGGTTATTTAATCCCATCATGGATGTGGAAGAAACATGGCAGCACAATACTTCAAAGAAGATGCGTCAAAACCTTAGTAAACACACTTGGATCATATTCCAAAACTTAGTTACCAATATGTATTAGAAAAATCAGTTCATAAAATTAATACATATTACTGTATAATAACCTATGTTAATGAGGAATACTTATTTACTAAAAGGGTTAGAAGGAAAATTGAGTGGAGAAGATGTTTCGAGGTATTGAATTATGATAAACACAAAATGAGTTAGAGAAGGAAAAATTAAAAACCTGGCAAATTGTAATTTCTTCTGAGAATATTGTTGAGAATGGTCGATGGACAAAATCAACAGCTGGGAGCGAATAAAAAATGGTCTTGGTAGATGAAGCAAACAGACGCCTGCGACTGCAATAAAAAATTGGAGGATAAAGAAGGTGGTTGATGCTAGTGGTCAAACAGAATTGATGCTTGCGACAATATGAAAAAAAACAGAAGGAAGCAGGTGGCAACACGATGGTTGGAAATTGCATAATTTCATCCCTGTTATGTAACCTTTGCTAAAGAATATCCTTGTGCACCAAGGACAGGTTATAATACCAGCATCAGCAGCTGGAGCTGCAAGCACAAAAAAAAGAAATATTCATGTTTGCTGCAAAAAGCGCAAGATGCAACCATAACGAATACATGGTACATATTTAGGTAAGTACTAAAATTGCAGAATTTTTTGTTGTTGAAGAAACGTATGGACATATTTTAGAAGTGGCTGTTTGAAAAAGAAATGACAGTAGAATCCAAGCTTTTAAACATAAATACCAAATCATTGACACAAATCAGATATGTGAGTACAAAACATATTTTTTAACCAAATTATATTACGACAAAATTAAATAAATAGAACATCAAAGGTAGTCAAAAGATTGGTAACATCAATGCAAACAATATTACATACTGTTTGGCATTACGAAGACATCACATACACGTTACATTTTAGGATGGAAGCATATGCAGATTGAAATAAAAATTAATTTTTTCCTTAGATGGTCAGTATTTATTCGAATTTCAATGTGTTAAGCAGTGTGTTCAATCAAATCTCATATGGGGCAATCTGATTGTGCAATGACTGTTCGTTGAAGCCAAACAGTCAGTATTTAGCTGCTTCCGAATAATTTAAATGTAGTGAAATATTTATATGTTAATTGGAATAAAATAAAAAGTGTAATGGTAGAAAGAACAGTAAAAAAGGCAACAATCCATAATGGTAACAGTACTAATAGCAGCAAATATAAAAAAGAAGCTATTTTTTTACTATTAGTAACTAAAGTGTATCGACATCAAATTAAATTCTGATCATTAGAAGAACACAGGTTGATTTTAAGTTACGATAACCTTTGCGTAAAACATGATACCTATTCTGTATGAATTGAGTTTGAAAAATGGAAGACAAATTACCTATGAATAGAAGTACTAGCAATTGTGTTCGAAGAATGTTGGAAGAAGACTATGGTGAAGATGGAGCACCATCCGAGATGAGTCTGCTATCTTTTGCATGGCAATGGCGATCGCTGGATATGGGTATGAACATAGGTAATCTCAGGACTACTTGTTGCATTGCATAGCACGGTGATCATGATGTACGGGTATGTATAGGAGTATTGACAGTGAATGTTCATGTACAAATTTATTTTAATAGGTATGTATGCAGACTTAAGAAGAAAAATAGGATTAAAGGATTTTGTAATTACCCAAACGTAGAAATCTGCAGCAGGTATTAAAATGGAACTGTTTTTTCAGCAGCAATAGTGATCGTGGAAAAATTAAGGAAAAGGAATCGTTTAATTTAAACCTTTCATTAACGCAAGACAATGTGCAAGGAACAATATTGTAATGAAAAAGTGGGAATAACCGAATGACTGACGTAGAACAATTGGTTTACAGACGGATAATTGTACAAAAAAATAAATAAACATAATAAGTTAAATGATTCTAGTTGTAATGTAATCTGAAAATCCAGTTGGTCCGCATGGGAGAAACGCGTACGTCGTAAAAAAAAAATTGTCAGTAAAGCAGAATAAAAGGGAGATGATACTAGATGTAAATTTAGCATGTTTTTCTGAAGAAATGTACTTGTACGTGCATCAAGAATTCCTTCATCCTAGAAAAATATTTTTTTAAAAAAAAATAAAGATTATAATTATTTAACTTTGAATATGGTTATATAAAGTAATTGTCTCATATTTAATTTACCGCATAACCCGTTGAACACCTCCTTGTATACGATATTTTTGGTCAAACCTCGAACCCATCTTCTGAGTGTCCTAGTAGAAATTTGATACCATCATATGAAGTTGTTCGGGAAACTGCCACATATAGTTGTCCATGACTAAAAATAGGACGGGGCAAAATATATCCCAACATTTTCTAATGTTTGTCCTTAACTTTTATTTATTGTCATGGGGAAGCAGACCTTTTGTAGGAAATTGTCTTCTTCAAAGCACAAAAGGCCATTTTGTATCAGAAGACGTGAGGACAATTCGAGAAAATAGAACTTTTGTACCAATATTATTTCCAGTAATGATTTCCGCTTCTATAACCCTTTGAGCAAGGCAGCTGACAACTAACCTTGTTCCGTTGCAAAGGCCTAAATTTTATTCCAAATACGTAGCAGCGTAATAGGTACTCTTACCATTAACTGTAAGTTATGGTTAGGCAATCAAGATACTTTCAGTGAGTTCAAGAATTCAGGAGGATAAAGAATTTGATGATCGTTTAAGATTTCAGAAGGACTAATGGAATCCACACTTATATACGTTTTCATTTCACGAGTTATTTTAGAAAGTATGTATATGTTAATTTCTTCTACAAACTCATTGGTTATAGCAAGTAAGCACCGCTTCTGTAAACAATCTTTATGCTGTAAATTCATATTCAAATCAGGATACAGCATCAACAATTTTCTCCATCCCATCATCTCCTTGTTCAATCAAATATTCATCGGGTATTTTTATCCATGAAGGAACATCATCGTAATCTGTGGGAACCGTACTTATGTTCCCATCGCCCACGTTTAAATCCCCTTTCGCAAAATTTTCAACTTTTGTCAATTTGCACGGATCATATGTTGCATTTCGAATTCTCAAGTTATACGTTAGATAAAACGCTGACACGATAACCATAAATATGTATTACTATTAGAAGCAGAGACCACCATCTCTCTTGTTCCTTTTTCAAAAACTGGAAGAGTTTGACGAAAATCACCTCCAAGTAAAACAGTATTCCTCCAAATGGTTTAGAACATCCATGGACATCTGTTGGTCTCATTATATCTTGTAAAATTTTCTCAAATGCAGCTAGCGCGTTACGATGCATCATAGGTGTTTCATCCTAAATGACTAAATCTGTAGATTTTATTAATTTCCCTAAACTGGACTGTTTTGATATATTGTAGGTTGAATTTTATCCAATGACATAGAATTTTGAACTTGGAGTGAGCGATGCGGCCTCCAGGTAAGAGAAATAAAGCTATTCGAGAATATGTAACAACCAAAACAATTTTTCCACTTGATCGCAAGTATGTGATAATAGTTTTCCACAAAAATGTCTTACCTGTACCGCCGCTGCCATGCACGAAGAAAAATTCACCGTTATTCCCTTCAACAGAAGCACAAACCACGTCAAGCACACGATGTTGTTCATTGTTCAAACACGGTATCAGTCTTTGGGACTCAACTTGCAACTGATGACAATCATAATTTTGTTCTTCCCTAACCGAAGTGGTATCCAAATTAAAAATTGAATTCAGGTCAGATGGAACGATGAAATTAAACTCTTTTAGTGACCTACCACTTCTTCTCATCACCTTTTCCAATTCAACTAAAGTTTGCTGTTGTAGTTGACCTTCGTCTAACACATTAATTTCACATTCATAAATCTGTTCAAAACGCCATTCAACATCCTCAGACAACTTCTTATGATTTCTATTCCAAAAGCTGTAATGGTTCAGACACCTCACAATAAAGTAGCAACATAACAAATATTTCCTGTAATGAGGATGCTGATACCCATTTTGTTGCCTCATTTAAAGCTATGTTCCATTCATTATCGTCTTCCAGCAGGCCGCGGGCCACGCATGCAAATTTGAAAGTGTCGTATACAGTTGAATTAAAAGTTCTAATGTCATCACAGTTCGTAGGTCCTTTCATAATGTTTAGCAGCAACCTCAAGTAAAATCTTTCACCACATGTTGGGTGCGCAAAATATACTCTTCTAATTGTGTCCCCTTTCTTTCTCCACGTCCACTTATTTAATTTTTCTAGAAAAACCATTTATTTGGAAAATCAACATATGTCAATGCTCTTGCCTCTTCACTAACTTTATTTGTTTCCATCCACTCTGTGAAAATAGTGTTCATTACAGCACTACAATAAAGTAATTAAGGTAAATTATCGTTATCATGAAAAACCACATTTTGCTCTTTGCGTAAATGAAATTGTAGACGTTCAACCGAAGGTTTTCGATAATGAATATCAAACTTGAAAATCCTCCAACTTGCTTCAGAAGATGAAATGTAGCGACAATCTATATATGTTCTGATTTCATCAAACTATTTGTAAAACTATTGTTTTGTTGCATTATTTTCCTCTATAACCACTGTGGCTCTATCATGACCTTTATTGATGTATTTAAATAAATACTTAATTGACCTTGCTCTATTGCATATTTCAACACTAATATGTGTCTGGTACTTGATGACTAAATCAACATTATGCGGAACAACCTAACAGTTTTGAGAACAATTCTAGTCATTGTTGTGATATAATTATCGTTTTCACATCTTCTATACTTTGGGAAACATTTTGAATCGAAATACGTGCTAGAATTGAAATACTTAGGAAAACTTTATGAACACTTACTATTAACCATACATTGACAGTCAGATTGTAGTCCTCACATGGACCATAAACCACAAACTGGCCAATGGAATTATATGCAACAGGATCTAATTCGAAGCTAGGAAATTCTGCAGTAACCACCTTATCTACATAAGTTGTACTTTTAGGTTTATCATCAGCATGGACAAACAACAATATATGTGCATAAGGCAAGCCACGTTTTTTAAATTCTATTGTATATAGTGCTACATGATGACATTAAAAAAAGCATGGTTATTAACATTTATAAGGAGGAGGAAAAATAATGTTAGTTATTATACCTGCATTTATTTTCCCAAAATGTTTTTTTACTTTTAATATCTTCCATTAACTCCTCCACCTTTATGCGAAAAACACGTGAGATGACATCAGGTCTATCTTCCGGCCTTTGCCCGTCAATGTGTTTCAAACACTTGTTAATCTCTGGCCATTTAGGATTACATGTGAACGTTATAAAATATGGAGGACCAACCCATCTACAAATTGCCATTGCATCTTGATAATTTTGAACCATATATCTAGGACTCCCTGTGAACGATGAAGGTAACACAATTCTTTTACCAATTGCGAACGTCGATGTATCACCAAATGTAATTCAAACGTTAGTAAACCTCAGATCGAATAGTACGTTAATTATTTCTAATCCAATTCAACCTATCTTCCTCAACATAGCAATACATCTACAATTAGTTTCTATAGTAGTCTTCCACCCAAAAGCAAAGTATTGCCATCCCCTCTCAATTAAGCAGTATATATGCATATATTCTCGCATTGTCACCATTTCGTCCTTATCGTCATTGGTTTGTCGTGTAAACCTGTAAGGTATATTCAGTTTATATCCATCCTCTACATATGGAGATAGTATTGGATACTGCATGGCCATAAAACTCGGGTGTTTCTCATTAGGCAAATTCTATTTCAACCCAAAAATATGCTAAGTAGCCCCCTGTTTTAACAAAAAAATACGAGGACGAAACTGCCCTTTCTATTTTTTTCTTCTGTTTTCTGAACATCTCGTAGTCCCCTTACGTGGTTCATCAGTGTACCTCGTAGTAGCACTACGTGGTCTTTGAAAGAACCACGGAGAGCTGTTACGAGGTACACAGATGAACCACATAGAGCTATTACGAGGTACACTGATAAACCACGCATTCTCTCTACGTGGGAGGGTATTTTCGGATTTTTTTAAATTAGTGGGGGGCTACTCAGCAAAATTAGGGGTATACTGGTTTTTTCATGCTTTGGGGGGCTACTCAGCATATTGCTGGGTTCGAATAGAATTTGCCTTCTCATTAATTCTCTTTAGCATCCCAATTTTATCTTCAATGACAATGTCTCTGTAACCCTCGCTTCTTGTACCACTACCCATAATTAAAGATGCAACCTCGAACGTTGTTGGCCAATTGTGTTGTCTACCATCTCCATCCCTCCTTTCCAACAACCTTAAAGTTATATTGTGCAATCTACTAAATTCAAACCCGTCTCTAGCCATACGGAAGACTTTAGAAGTGGATTGCATTCATTGAACATAGCTATTAAAATTTTAACAATCCCGCAATTTGTAGGGTGTGATGTGGAAAGGCTAGGGGCCCTAATTCTGTTGTTTACCTTATTAGCTGTATCGTAAATATAGAGCTGAGCAAGTTTAGCATGCCAATGTGTGGTAGCATAGAACCAATTTGATGATAATTCTGACCATGAATGCGAAACATGTAACGTCCTCGACTAATGTTAATAGAATTGTCTATTCTACCACCCATTGAAGTAAATGTGAATATCGAGTTATACACACACATATTTTTGTCTAAAATGAGAGCTATCAGAACCACCATTGTAATCAAGTGGAGGCTGTAAATAGTCCAGATACTTTCTGTATTTAGGAAGTTGAATCTTACCAGCCCTACAACAAATGGAAAATTGAGGATTACACGGTCTTCTTGATTTTCTATTTCTTTCTTCGTACTAAACCAATGCGTTACAGTGTGTGCATGTGTAGGTGGGACCACCAAAATTCCATGGTTTAAACATTTTCCCTTCATAAATAAGTTTCGAATCAATTAACAACAACAGCGTGGATGATGTATGTAAGTTGGAATAAAAAAATCATATGTACTAATACTTTTGCTAGAATTATTGGAAAAAATATTTTATTGTTTTCTTCGCCATTAGTAGCAGAAACATCTACAAATAAAAAAAATATAATGCTTACAAATAACAGTTAATATGAGCGAATCAATGATCAGTGACTACTCTTCAAATAACATACCTATGGGTATTATGTTGCAAACAGATTTGCAGCATATCCTACTTGCACTTCTCACGTTTTGTTTCACCCCGCAATGCAAACAAATGTAATATATTTAGTACCAAACATAAACATGGAAATAGTACAGAGAAAAGATGTTCATATTTGACGTACTTTGTGTTCACTTCCGGATTACCTTTGTGTTTGGTCGACCCGATGTTGATCCCCTCCTTTTCCGCTTGTTCATTAACATTTTTCCCTTTTCTCTTACAGTCCATTGTTGATGGGAATTATTCATAGTATGTTGCCAATAAATAGCTGCAATTGGGAACAAAAATTATACATGTAAGTGGATAACAGAATTATGGACATGTAAAAAAAAATAGATTGACGTACTCAAATGTTATGTGCACAGAATAAGGCCAGTTGTTAGGAACACAAATGAATGGTTATGAGTAAAAAGAATTGTGGATAAATCATATATATCTAATAATCTCTTTTGCATGATGGATGAATATGATGATTTATTTGGGAGTAAAATTTGATTTGTACCTTTTTTTTAATATGGGCTAGAGTTGTATTGACGAAAAGAGGACTAAATATTGTGTTTACTTAATTTTCATACGTATGATTGTGAGCAGTAAAAACATTTAAACGTATTCACACCTCTTTTTAATTTGCAGTTTGCAGTAGTATCCTTAATTTTTTACATGACTACTCCCAATTGTACACATGTGCGGTAACATTTTATCAAACAGTTTGTAAATCTTAAGGGCAATTGATACGTGATTCTTCTTTTTATTATTATTTTAGAAGTAAAATAAAACAATGAACTTGTTGCCTTAGTCCTGTAATATAATAGTATATTATTAATTCTATTACAATAAATCATGAATAACAAATTAGGCCTGAACTCTTCAACTTATATTCATATACATTCATCCGTCACATTACCATACATGGACATACAGAACTGATGTATACTTAACAATATAGCAAATTTCATATTGAAGATATCACCGAATTCAGTGGTAAATTAATATACTTGCTAGCTGATATATACTTAAAAAAATGGATCATCGAGCACAAAATTTCAGTCGAGATTGATTCAGTAATAAAAAGATGACATATAACGAATTGAAAGGGAATATAAAATTGTTGGATGAACACATAATGTAAGTCTAAAATAATGATAAGATAAACCTTGATTTATTCTTCATTTGGTATATGTTTAAAAGATAATTTAAAAGCAAAAAACAGATATTGTCCATTTAAGACCTAACTAAACAACTTTCATCCAAAAATTTAATAAACAAAAATATAGGTTATCTTTTTATATGTGCATATGACACTTGATTTTGGTCTATACTCATTAAGAAAACATTCAATTTTTTTTACTTCGTGTAGCCTAATTCTTTAAAAGCACTCTGAACTTAAAATCTTAAATCTCTGAAAATTAAAACTTAACTCTCCAATATAATTATTACAATGTATAGGAAAAAAACATGAGAAAAGTAGCTATTGTCTTGCTAGAGTATACTTGTGTAGCCATCTGACCCTAACTATGTAAACGTTGCTTGACTTATATATATTACAACAGGACATGCATACAAAACTTTCATATTATAATGTGAATGACAATACTTAATAAATATGAAATACCAATTCTATGCAACAAAGCCCAGGTCTTATGAATGGCCGAAGGGCATATTAGTTTGACGGGTACCAAAAAGTTATCACTTACCAGCAAAATATTTTTATTTCATACAAATGCAGTTTGAATAAGACCTGCAAAACAATGGTATTTGTTCATTATACCAATTCTGAATAGGACCACCTAAAACACTTGTACCTCTCGGATATAATGACATTTATGATGCTTGAATTATGACACATACCACTTAAGTGACTTGTATAAGAGACATGGCTTTATCGAGTATACTATAGAATTCTAGGACGCTCTTAATCTATAAATCAGGAAATGGAACTGTGTTTATTCTCAAATAGTGCTCAATAAGCAAGCACCTAAACATGACTGAGTATTACTTTCAAATGAATATACTGTGACTTATAAATTAGTACAGAAATAAATGTAAGTGCTTTAGCTACACATACAATTATATAACCATAAATGATAGATAAGTAATTTGGATGCTTTAAAGTAAAAGAGCATTATTTTTTATAAAATATAATTCGAAGTAAGCAATTATAACAATTTATATACAGATAAAACATATGAAACCAATGAAAGGGTGTGTGGAATCAAATATGTATTTGAAAATTTTTGTAAACATTAGTAAGCTATAGTAATGGTCCAATTATGTACTACGTTGGTCTTGAATTGGTCTTGAAAAGAAGGGAAACAAAATAGAAAACTTATCTTTATGGTCATCCATTAATGTTCTAATAATAACTCATCCTACAATATAGTGTCAATAGAATTTATTGAACTTATGATAAAACGAACGCAGTGGGTGTAAAAGTGACTATGAAAATAAAGCAAATGTTAGATCCGGAATGACTGTAAATAAAATATCAACCAATTTATCATAATTAATATACGAACTTAAATAATTAGAAAACACAAATCAAATTTTGAAATGACTACATGGAATCAACCATATGATATCTTATATATGCAAATTATTCAAATATAACAATATGTAAAAATGGATAGGGAATAATATTTCTGTACTATTATATTAATCGATGTTACTGCCTCATATATGATATGACATGGCATAGAACAAACTTTCCATTTTGGTTTCTGCAGGAATACAGTATGTTCAGTTTGTTTTAGTTATTTTGCTATTGTAAGATAATAAAACACCCATTCAGATTCACTGCATTTCAAAATAACCCAAACTATATCCCTAACACGTTCGATCTATAGCAATATTCAAAGAGTTTTAAGGAACAACTATTTGTTGGCTCATTTTCAATTTGTTGCCATTTTCCCATAAGCCTAAATTGCTTTAAAGAACATGTGTTAGCCTCATTATTCAAAACTTATGGTTAATTTCCTCATATTTTTTGATATTTTTTGTTATAGTACTTAAAATATCAACTAAAAAAGGTATATATATCCAAGCGAATTCAGTTACGTAAATGTAAACTTAATCAATCTATGGGTTAGTTAGACAAAAAGAACAATCTCCAAAATTACTTCTGTTCTAACTTTTATTAAAAGAACGGTGTTAAATAGTATCTTTCATCAGGGAATTTAACCTCTTGATCAAATATAATGAAATCTAGTATAGGATTGATGGCAAAAAATTGCAAATAACGGAATTGAGTAATCATTGAATTGAGTGCACTTGCAATTGCTGTTATCGCATTAATAGTAGTAGGAAATTGAAACCAAAACAGCAAGGGGTAGGGAGAAGGAGAGGAAGAGCATGTAGCAGATTAAAATTAGGACAAAATACATGACTTTTGGTTACTAATAAATAATTAGATGAATAAGAAGTCATTGAACTGCAAATAAGTATGCAATTTTTAAATTTCAACAACATAGAAGGGAAGCAGTTGCGGTTAAAAAAATTATAACGTGTCAATAATACATGCATATAAGATAGTAAAAATCAAGGTTCTTAGTGGCACAGACTCAGAAGAGAATGATTTGCTGGACAAAGTTGTACATGCAATATGCAGTGCATGATATGAAATAAGACGGTCAATTTAGGTTAAATTCCTACCGTGGCTTAAAGTCAGTATGAAATAAGTGTAGAATTGAGTATTTGTAAAATTTACTTATTAAGAAAAAAAATTGAAAATTGTCTTTTTAATTCCTATTTAAAAACTTTCATGTTAACTTTAAATAACAAAAAATCATGGTTGTGTTTTAAATGTGCAAATGA
The DNA here is from genome assembly GCA_030737875.1 of Allium sativum. Taxonomy (NCBI): domain Eukaryota; kingdom Viridiplantae; phylum Streptophyta; class Magnoliopsida; order Asparagales; family Amaryllidaceae; genus Allium; species Allium sativum. The sequence goes on along the minus strand of CM060921.1, from coordinate 137,794,474 downwards.
CAACATCAATTGCAACAGTTTAAATTTCATAGTCTCCGGTATTTTCGAAACATGTGAGTTTGAATTCAACCAACGATGTATGATCTTGTTAAAGTTGGCATAAAATAGACAATTTTTGGTTATACTTCGTAAATTATTTGCATCAAACAGTGTAAACTATGTATAAAAATGCAATTTTTTAGAATCAAAGTCACAAAACCAAAAGTATAATTAAAGATCTGTAGCTAAAATTCATATACAACCAACAAAACCTGAAACGCAACCTTTACTGTTAAATCCCAAGTATTAAAAATGAATAAAAGATTGATTGAACTAACCTCATATCGAAATTATGTAATGTATTTGTTACCATAAGCTGAGTATTTTACGTACTTCTACTCGAGCTTACGGTATTTGTAATGTCCCATATTTTTACAGTATTATAATTAATTTATTTAATTATATAAATAGTGATATAGAGAATTAAATAGTTTTTTAATTAAATAATAGTGAGTATTTAATTAATATAAATAATAGAATAATATATTTATTTCTGAAATAGCCGGAAATAGTGAATTGACGATATGGTGTGAACTGGACAATTTAAAATATATATAATTCAGTTTGGAATTTAATTCGAATAACAAATATATAATTTAAACGACAATTTGAACTTATAATTATATTATAATTAAAATCGAGCTCGAAATGGCACTGTAGTTCGTAATTTGGCTATTCGAATTTCAACTGAATGTACAGGATTCACTTAAAGTCGGATTTATGTGAAACAGGAAACATTCGGAGCTGGTGAAGTATATTTTTCTAATGGAAGAGAAAAATCGGGATTTCATTGTGTAGATTTTGATTTATGTCCAAATCAAATTTCAGAAAAGTCGCTATGAAATTCCTTTGAAATTTATAAATATATATTTATATTCTAAAAGGATTTTTAATACAAATCGAATATCGATATAACTGGGAAGTTTGAAATATCGAGTTAGAAATCCAACTGGAGCTGTATGATATCCTACCGTGGATATATACGAGAATATTTATTTATAAATATTTAATTTAATTATTTTTAAATATATTTATATATTTAAATGGGTTATTTAGAGCTTTAAAAATAAACAGTTTTGCAAACGACCTCCGTTTTCGACGAAACTAAATTTGTTGGATCCGCAATATTAAATTATTGTTAGATTTCAATTTTCATGATTTTTGAAGTCAGTATGTGGCCGTACGGGATTTTAATGTGAAAAATAGTCAGTATTTTGATGGTTAAAAATACGCTATGTGAGCAAACGAAGTCAAAATTCGAATGAAACCAGTTTCGTTGGGTTCGTAATGTTGAACTGTAGCTGCATGTCCATTTTCATGATTTTTGGGTATCGTGTGTGATCACACAGGTTTTTATTGACAAATACAGATAATGGTAGCTTAAAAACAAATAAAATAATAAATATAAAAATATTATATTTATCCTATAAATATCCCCACAACCTAATCTAACCCTAACTATTTCTCATTTCTGGTCAGCGCAAAAATTGTAGTCGCCATCCTTTTTCTTTTCAAACGTGAGGAACTTCTCTTTCAAAAATCAAAGGAAATCAAAATAAAAATCAGTAAATCCTCTAACTCATAGGTTTGAGTTCCACACATGATTTTCTACGGCCTGGTGATCATTTGGTGCAACTCGCACCATTTATGGGGGGGTTTGGAAATAAACAGTAATAGCTAGGGTTTACTGTCGAGCATTGATGAGGAGGTCGGAGGTCGGGTTGAGGGCGTCAATGAGTTCGAGGTAGCAACGAGGTCTTGTTGACGAAGTTTTGGGAGATCTCGTGATGAAGCTGTCGCACCAAAAAGTGCTTGTGCATGGGGATATCGTCCGAACGCAACTGGTATACTGAGTGCAAGTTGAATGTTGTGAATATGAGGAAGAAGAGGAGAGGAAGAGAGAAGCATCGGTGATCTCGAATTCAGTTTTCGTGGAGTAATTTAGTCGTGTGGTTCATAGGAAATTGCGAAAATGTCAGGGGAGCTTCAGATTTGCGGGTTTACTGAGAGCAGGAGAAGAAGGGTTAAGATGATAATTGGGGGTTAGCCGGGTAACGTGGTGATTTAGGTTAAGCAAATGGATTAAGGGAAGATTAGTGTAAATGTTGTTGGATTTAGTTTGGAGCATGAGAGGACAAAGGCTGATCGGAAGATGGGAATGGACTGTTAAATTTTATGGAGACCGGGTTACTTTGTTTGAAGATAGAGAAACAGTAAAGCAGTCGTGGATAATTTAGTTGGTTCATGGGATGGATTTATAAATGGGATAAGGCCCAAAAGTATTTATAATCTAAGTTAAATTCCAAAATAAATAGTGTATTAAGTTATAATATCCATAACTTATTCGTCCATTATCAGAATTCGATGAAACAAGATCCGTTGGGATCATATGGGTGGACACTACCCAATGGAACTTACTAGGAGTAGATTGGAGTTCGTTACAATTTATAGCGAAATAAATTGTCAAATCTGAATCAAATCAAAGACAGTTATCATTCTTTAACGATGATCGTCCAGTGTGAGTAAAACTCACCAACTCTGAACAGTTAAATTTTTATAACATATTCTTAGAACTTATAATTATCTGTTGATTGCTGTTGTTAACTATTTGGTTGAGTTGCTTATGTATTGGTTGAAATTATAGATAACAATATATATATAAATCGTAAACCAAATATTAATTCTGTTTAGCAGAATATTTCATAATTGAAATGAAATCGATGTTAATTATAGTGTTTAACATATGTGGATGCACGGAAACAGGTTGGAGGGATCCAACGGGATTATTCAATATTTACAATACTGTTCTGTTCATATATTGTAATATATGATGTGATATATAATCTATTGTGGATTATGTATGTTTGAATGATATCGATCACTGTTATTTGGTATTTTAAATGCCGTAAGAAATACTAGGATGTAAAAAGGGAATTTTCAAAGTATATTTTGAAAATAAATTTATTATATAAAATCAATGGATTTTATATATAAAAGGAAAAAGGAATTTATAAAAGGAAATAATTATAAAATCAAAGAGTTATAATGTAAAATATTTGTAAAACAAAGATAAAAGGAAATTATTTGTAAAACAAATAAAAAGAGAAATATTTGTAAAACATTTACAAATAAAGTAGAAAGAGAAATATTTATTTATAAAAGAAATAGAATTATAAAGAAATATTTATTTAGAAAATAAATAGATTATAAAAGGAAATACTTGAAAAATGAAGGAAGCGTATAAAAAGGGAATATTACACTAGGGAAAGTTTAGACCTGTGCTTCGCACACGGGTATAACAAAATATGAATTTAAAGTAGATTTTAAATAAAAATCTATTTTAACAGATAAGTGGAGAAGATAAAATTATAAATAATATTTTATAAATTAAATAAAATGTTTATCATTGGATAAATAGAATATATAAGTCAAGACTTATATAGAGAAGTAAGAATCGATTTCATCATCGATATTTGAAACTGAATATGGATGTAGAGTTAATAAAAGGAGTTAATCAAAAGGGTCAATCGAATATAGTTTGTTCGAACAGAATGAAGAAGTTAATCGAAATGAGTTAATCGAAATGAGTCAATCAAATTAGAGTTAATCGAATTAGAGTTAGTCGAGTGTTAGTTAATCGAGTTAGAGTTTGTCGAGTATTAATTAATCGAAGATAAGAATTTATCGAATAGAGGTATTCGAAATGAGTTAATCGAATATTAGTTATTCGAAAAGGGATTATCGAATATTAGTTATTCGAAAGGAGTCATTGAATATTATTTATTCGAAATGAGTTATCAAATTTAGTAATTCGAAAAGAGTCATCGAATATTAGTTATTCGAAATGAGTTATCAAATATAGTTTATTCGAAAGGAGTTAATCGAATTTAGTTATTTGAAGAGAGTAATCGAATATAAGCTATTCAAAGTGAGTTAATTGAATATTAGTTATTCGAAGTGAGTTAATCGAATATTAGTTATTCGAAGAGAGTTAATCGTCGAATTCGATTATATCGAATTCGGGAAAGTACTTATACTTTTCGGTGTTTAAATCAATATTTATTTATTTATAAATTAGGCGTTTATTTATTTATTCAAATTAAAGAATAAAAGTTATATTTGAAGTTAGATATTTCAAAAGTAGGGATTATAACATTATCGTTATAATCAATGTTTTTATAAAAGAAGTGGATTCGTAAATAGAATCCGTGAGGTTCGCAAGGAAGTTGTTAAAGGTTTAAAAAGATAAACTTTGTCTATTCCGAAGTTAAAACGTTGTTCAGTTAAGGTCTAAGAGGTAACTATACCTCAACTTGATTAACTTCCTTCTTAACAAAGGAATGGTTAAAGTTTGATAGTAAAGGTAGGTTAAGTGAATTTAGTTAATGAGCGTAATGGTTTGTGTTGGCATAGCGATGTTTATTTAAACATCAGTTTAAATCCAGTGAAGGAGTTTTGGAAATGTTTTCCAAATAAGAATAAGAAATGTTTTCTGATAATAGAAAATAAGAATTTAGAATATATGGAAACAGGAGATAAGTAAATTAATGAACTAAAGAGATAAATGTTAAATGATGATTGATCGATATAATTTCCATCTGGAAATAATATCGTTGTTTGCACACGTGTTTTTCTTTGATAGTTAAATCACAGACTATCAAAGTTTTGACCATTTTTCCGTCGTCAATACGGAGAGATCGGTTGGATTATAATCCGAGAACCACTCCGTATGGGCGTTAGAGTTTCGAATCAAATAGATCGAAGACAAATTGCAGACGGAGTTTTTACAAGGGTTATTCTGGCAGTCCTAGGTAGAAATTGCCTAAGATGGATTTAAAGAATAGTACCTTCAGTTTGTTCAGTCCCAGGACAACTTGAATGGACGAATGTTTGACAGAGTATATCTGGTAGATCACGTAAGTTGATTGTTTCAAACGTATTTACGTTGGTGGTGCAGGAATTCGTTTCTCTTAGCTTATACCCGTGGTATTTTTGGGGAAATCAATTTGTGATTTGACGGGTATGACGATGTGGCATTCAAAGTGAATGAATGAGTAATCTGTTGAAAGATACATTATGACCTCCAGCCTCATCAACTGGGAAATGACAGAAATCGGGCAGGCAACATGGCTAAGTGGGCCGCACCCAAGTAGGGTATATTGTCACCATCTAGAGAATATTCATATCTATTACTTCTTTCAATTCTATATCTCCCGAGAATGGTTATGTTGGTTTACCAACTGTAAGGTGTCAATATATTCGATACACTCAAGCAAAATGAGTGGTCGGTCATGTGTGGCCGAGTTGCAAGATGTTCTTGTTGAACTCCAGTGTATCACTTCTAGAGTACACTGAGCGGAAGGCGGATCCATACCTTGTCATAGTTGGAATCCATTCCCCAAATAAGAGCCCGCGGTTTTAGAAATATTTTGGGTTATCATAAGGTAAAAGCCATCCGTGTTTATGTGTGGATCGGTCTTATGATTATCCTTTATTTCAAAGCAAAATTTGAAAGTTAAATCAAATGATTTGAGTTTACTCACACCAGTCACACGATTGACCCAGAGTTTATTTTGTTTTGTTTTCTCTAAACTCTTGGGTGGCCAATTTTGTACGAGCAGTCAAGTAGTCGGGATTTTACAGATACTTAAAGAGCTGGAGTAGGAGGCTTCAGGATTATATAGTTATTGTTATTTCCGTTGTGTTGTAAGTGTTATACTCTAATAATGGTATTGTATACAGATACTGTTTTATTTCAAAAATATGTTATGAAATATATTTATTCGTTCCGCTGTGAGATCCATGTTTACTCTGATGTTGTATGTTCTTCTTCTTTTTCTATTCTAAGTTTCTATCTTATCTATTCTCACTCTCTAATTTCTTTCATCGACTATTAGGTATTTCCGATGCTTGAATAGTCGACATAGTGTTGTATGCCGATATCCAGGATCGTGAAAACCCCGGGTCATTACAGTATTTAATTTTTTTAATGTGTACGAAGATGGATATTTGTAAAATTTAATTTTAATAACAAAAATGGAGCTTATCCTTTTAATTCCTAGTAAAACAGCTTTCATGTTAAGTATCAGTAGCCAAAAATCAAGGTTGTGTTGTTTATATTCCAAATGACACCGTCATTTGAAATAATTAAAATTTCATATAGTCTACAATATTTTGCAAACATGAGAGTTTGCATTCAAACAAATGTGTACATTCATGATAAATTTGGCAGAAAACACATGGTTCTTGGTTACAATTAAACAATTAGTTGCATACAAACATCGCAAACTGCGTATAAAATTGCCATTTTGTAATTTCAAAGTCACGAAAGTTAAGCGGGTGAAGCAAAAAATATTCCAGTAGGTAAACATTACTAGCAGGTAACAAAGCCATGTGCAGTGTAATTGATGGGACATAATTCGAACTAAAAGATTTGTTGATCCAAAATATGCATGCATTATCTTCAGATTAATGTGAAACAGGAAGGTCTGGTTAGGTTAAATAGCTTGTTGGGCTTTTCATCAATCACTGTTTACATATAAATAGGCAGACAGGATAGTAAACTCAAACCAGTATACCTGAGCATGTGCAAGAATAAATTGTATATTTTGTTCAGAATAAGTAAATACGGTGAACAAATACGTAGGCAGACACATATATGTGAACATTTATGTAGACTATTGTATCTTCATAATTTTATCACATGCACATTTTTGCAAATTGTTGTATGTTCAAAATTTATCATAGCTGTTTATGTTCGGACTAAATATTTATTACTAAAATATCATATAATAAATGTCGCTATTGGTAAAAGTCATGCTTTCGAGGGCCTTAAATTTGTCATTTTGTTGGAACTAATCAACCATGTTAAAATAAACCGACAATTTGTTGGAGCCACTCAACCATGTTAAAATATTATTTGTCATTAACATACGGATGAGAAGGAAAAAAGTGTTAGTCATGCTATATAGCTAAAATTCATAAGCAGCAAAGAAAACATGACATATAACATGTAGTGTCAAATCCCATGTAGTACAAATGATTAAAAGACTGGTTGAAGTAAGGTCATATAAATTTTTTGTAAAGTACCTATTGCCATACATTGACTATTTTACATCCGTTTGCTGGAGCTTATTGTATTTGTTTGTCTAAATTATGTAAACAAATTACCTTCTAGCATTCAACAAATGGTTTAGCGCATATGCCTTCTAGCACTCTTAAGGGTCATTACGTATTCAGACATTAACAGTTTACTCTTACTGACAATATTTGTACAAATTTACATGTCTGCTTAATGAAGTACAGAGTCATCTTATAGTCTTCATAGTTGCAGTTTGCAAGCATAGTAATACGGAGAAAAATAATGTTAATAATAAGTCTATTTAGCGTTATTGGTTGGTAAGATCGTTATCATGTGTTATGAACATGTATTACAAAATTTTAATTGCACGGAATATGATTGCTATTTTGTGCATGCCGCCACAAATATATAATCTCATCCAGTTAAAATGTAGAAATTATATCACTGTTTGAGGAAGTAATGAAGGGATTGTATAGAGGATGTTTTAACTTATAGTTCGGAAACAAATGTGAAAGGAGGCAGAGAATATTAAATTACATGAACAAATTGATTCAGGAGTGTATGTCAACCAAATGCAGTGAAAAATGAATAGCAAATGTATGATCTGTAATCTGCATTGCAACAACCAATTCTGTAAAATGGAAAATGTGAAGATTAAATCAATAACGATATACGTAAAAGCTAATTTAGAAAGTGGACGTATCATTACAGTGTCACAAAAGCTAATTCGTACTGTACATTGCAGTCGTCCTAAATATGAAATTCAATGTGTTAAGTGGAAGGATGATGGTTTATGGAAAGAAATGGCAGAATCAGTACCTTAATTTGATGAATTGTGCGTCGTAGTTACGCGAGAGGATGGAATGATAGAATCGACGTGTGGACAAAGGAATCAGGTTGGATGACCAATTGCGTCAAAAATTGGGTTCACAATAAAAATTGGAAGGATCGTTTTCGTATGTTTAGTAGCAGTCGTGGGTACGAACGACGGAAGGGGAGGGTTAATTCGTATGGAGTATGTCTGTGGCAGGAGGATTTTTCAGGTGGCGATGGTAGAAATTGTAGTATAGGAAGAAATTGGGAGGGGGAGAATAACAGTATGGAAACCTAATTGTTTGCAGGAGAGAAAGGGAAAGTGCGTTAATTTGAAGGAGGACAGATGTTGCCACCCGAATGTCTTGATTTCTGCTATCTAGTATAAGTAATTTTGGTGATTGAGGTAGATGGGTAGATGGTTGGTATAGGAATTTGTGATTGTACATATTGTGTGTATTCATGTTTGTTGGGTTGTACTAATGTAGGTACTTTATTTAGTAGTTAATAATAAATGAGTTCATTTTGAAAAAAAATGTTAAATTAGCCTTAATATCCATATTTTTGCATCCCACAAAAAAGAAACATGTATTCTTGAGTAACCCTAAGTTTCTATATATGTTGGTTCACGCTAAAAGAGTTAACTTTGTTAGCTTAACTTCTATTGATATGTAGGTTTATATATTGGATAATACTTTTTCAACTTTATAATATTGCCTTTTACAATAAATTTAATAACTGATTTTGTTTGTTTGTTTCAAATACTATGTTTCTTTACACCTACATATCAATGGTCTATATTCAATCACATGTCATGTAAATAATTTATTGTGTATATATAAGTATTTTGTTTAAAATCTGTATAAATTTACTTTAAATTGCATACATAATCAAATTATTTCAGTTATTATGCTTGCGCGGATATTTAAGAGAGTGTAATGACCATGGTTTTTGACTGCTTCTGTAATACAATATATTATGGATTTTTTTCAATATTGATTTAAAATAATAAATTGTGAACAATAAATACTGAGGAAAATTCCAACTATGTATATATTTTAATGGTTTGAAATTTATTTAGCCAATGTACATATGTATATAAAACCAATAAGAAATTACTGGTCATTTTGTTTAGTATTCTTGATGTATTTTAAATTCTGGTTAAAAATATATATAATATTAGATTTTAATATTATAGAAAAATAGAATAATAATAATTTGCAATTAAACTTGTTCTTAAAACATGTAAAGGTAATTTTTTTTAATTTTATATAACTAATAAGAATATTTGTATAAAATCTAAATTGTTTCACAAGGAAAGAATCAAGAAAGGACATGTAAATTAAAGGAATAAAATCAATTCATAAGTTGATTGCCTTAGAAGCTAAGACAACATTTTTCAAATAATTAAGGACATGAACATGTATTGATTTTAAATATTTGGTAGCCTAAGCTATGCCATATCTAGATACCAGTACCTAGGTCATTAAATAACTTAGATGACTTTTAGAGCAAAGCATTTCAGTTTTTAAACATATAAATGCACATGGTCTATATCCATGTGTATTGTTGGCTAGCTTTTGATCAAGACACCAAGACTCATACACAAGGACAGTATGTAGCCTTACTCACCAAGCCACTGGAGACCCGATCGCGATCGCCCCATCTTCAACGGCTCGTGATGCTGATACTGCGACCCCCGATCGTGACCACTTATAGTTACCCGATCCGCCCACTCCAGTACTCCACGATCTACTCCTCACGGCCAAAGAATGGAAGCAGCGAACTAGTCTTCCACGACTCGAAAGGCCTGGATCCCCTGACATCTGTCCATAATGGCCATTTTGACCATTTCTCCATCCACTCACGAACCAGTCCGAAATCCTCGGGATTTGTGCCCCTATGATCATGATCCGCCTGCAAACATCACCTATAAATAGCCCAGTGCTTGGCTTTTTAAGGATCTTTTTGGTAGTTTGGAGTGTTGTTTCCACCGTTGTTGCTATTCTATCATTTCTTATCAGTCTTAGCTTGAAATTATTGAGTGAATCACCGTTGTAAAAGTGAGACTGAGAGTGAAATCATTGGTTGTACTTGAATCTTATGTATAATCATAGATATAAAGTGACGTAGGCTCGTTAACGCTGAACCACTATAAATCTTGTGCATTTTCTGTGTTTTTCTTACAATTCTAGATATTAATCTCTGCTTATTCAGACAATTTGGGTGTTAGAGCCATTTTTGATCTAACATTTTGGTGCTTTCACCGAGAATTGAATTCTCAGCATATTGGATTATCGCTCTACTGTTTGGATACTCAAGTCTGAAGAAGATAGTCCGAATCTTCACTGTTTTGATTTTTGAAGAACTCAGCAAACTCAAAGTATTATGGCTGGAAAGAAATCCAAGGATGCGCGAGCTTCGCAAGCTGGTGAAGCTACGAACAAAGCTCACGAAGATAGCGTTCAAGAGTAGGTCGACGTGGACTCTCCGGATCGTGGTGAGGAGGGGGCGACCCAACTCGGTGGTGGCAACACGACTCGAGTGGCTGAGGGTGTAACGACCCGATCCCAGGACAACACCGCCATCCCCCTACTAGCATTACCACGATCCGACCTCAGGGGATCACCACGAGCCGACGCCAAGAGGGTACCACGAGCCATCAGCATAGGGCGACCACGACCCGAAATGATAATCAGACCACTGCTCGACCTGGAAAGGAAATTATGGCTAATTCCGCTCATGCTGGTACTTTTGCTTGACCTGGCTCGGGTTCCTTGTGTATAAAAGAGGATGTTGATGCCCAGTTCAACCTCTCTGCCCCATCTACTGAAGGAGAACTCTCTCGCATTATTGAAATGTTGGATAGGACGAATGATGAGTTGGAAGCACAAAGACAAGAAAGCTCCTTGTTGCAACAGAATATCACTGCCTTGGACATGCGTATTGATGATCTCCAAAGGCAGAGGACACCCCCACCAGTCCATCCTTTTACCCCAGAATACTCATCCTTGTCCGAAGAGCCTCGAAGAAACCGACGATGGCCCCCATTAGAAAGGGCTGAGAATATAGAGCAGCTTTGATTTAGGTCACTTCCTTCTTGAGAAGAAGAGGCGCTTAATCATGGAACTAATAACTGTAACTTAAATGAGTCCGCTCTACCACCTAGGAATGGAGACATCGTTGACCCTGCTCAGAATCAACCCATTCCTCCCGCTCATCGCATGATTGACTGCGGCAATAGGGGGCAAGGGGGTTCTGCTCAGGCCCCAGGCTTCACAGCAGCACGTCAAAGAAATGGTGGAGGGGCCCGTAGGGCAAGAAGTGCTGATCCTGAATCTACCCTGACCCATGCAGATGTCGAAGCCATGATCAGACAAATGATGGTAAAAAGTCGCGGACAAAGGAATGAAGATTGGGGTATAGGTCACAGCCATACGCCTTCACAGATGACATATTGGAGGTTCGATTCCCAAGGAAATTTAACATGCCACCTATGAACTGTTATGTAGGAAGGGCGGATCCAGTCTAGCACGTAATGAGATATTCATGGTACATGAATGCAGCTGCCGCCTCCGAAGCTTTAAAGTGTAAGGCATTCCCGATATTTCTGGAGGATACGACGTTAATGTGGTTTACTCGTTTGCCAGCGCGATCGATCTCCAATTTCAGGGAATTAAGTGAACAGTTCGTGAATCAGTTCTGGCTGCATACTCGGAGATTTAAGAATGTCATCGAATTATCCCTCATTAAGCAACGCCTGGACGAATCTTTGAGATCCTATCTAGATCGCTTTAATCTAGCAGTCATAGAGGTTAGGGATCCCCATGAACAAACTATTTTGATGGCCTTGATCGACGGAGTGGATAAGGATACAGAGTTTGGAAGATACTTTGCTAGCAAGCCACCGCTGACCAGGGAAAGAGGAAGGCCACTGACAAGGAAGATATACAGAGTAATGTGGCAATCAAACAAACTGGGGACAGCTCTGGAAAGGTGGAAGTGAACGTAGGGAATGAAATCCAGGGGAATGGCCGTCAATCTGGGAACGGTCGCAAGAGGAGGAATGAAGGAAATAACTCACAGAAGAGGCTTCGATACCGGCCATTCGAGAGTTTCACCCCATTAAATGGTACCTTATAAAATATCTTTATGGATACTTACAACGTCCTTCAGTATAAGAGGCCCCCACCTAGGGATTCTACAGAGAAAGTACGAGAGTCGCGGAAGTTCTGTCTTTTCCATCAAACCCACAGACACTTCACCAACGAATGTCAAAATTTTAGGGATGTTGTTGAGAAGTTACTTCATGAGGTAAAGTTGGATGAGTATAAGGTTATGCCGAGAGACAGGGGGCAAGCTGGACAACCCCCGAATCAGAATCAACCTGCCACCAGACCTACCTCTCAACAAAAAGGAAAGAACATTGTCATTAACTCTATAGTAGGAGGACCTCATCCTGTTGGACACAGCTTTAGGGAACTGGATCAATATGTGAATGCAACTAAACATCTTGAAGTAGGGAAGTGCAGTAATCCTGAAGTTGTAGCCCCGGTGAAACAGCAAAAAACTATGTCTGATGATGTCATCTTTCGCGATAAAGACAGTGTTGGAATTCATTCCCCCACCGAGGACCCTCTGGTGATCACCGCAAACATTGGCCCCACATTAGTCCATAAATTCTTGGTAGATAATGGAAGTTCAGTGAACATACTATTCGAAAAGGAATTCGACCAGATGCAGTTGGAAGCGAAAGATTTGAAGCCTTGTGATGGATGGATATGCGGCTTCAACGGAGCCTCAACATTCCCGATCGGATATGTAGATTTGCCAGTCACTCTGGGAGAGGGAGATCGCCGGAGAGTGAGAATCCTCACATTTGTAGTGTTGGACATTGAGTTGCCTTATAACGCTTTCCTGGGTCGACCAGCCCTAGCTGAATTCAGGGCCTGTATTGCACCCTGGTGCCTATTGTTAAAATTCCCGACAAATGCAGGAGTGGGGGTAGTTAGGGGCAATCAAGTCGCAAGAAGAGCTTGCTATATAGCAGAATTGAAATTGTTACTCAAGGGATTAAATATCAACCTAAAGGATAATTCTCCGCCTGCAAAGTAGAATACAACATAATGATTAAAGACATTTCCAAGGGAGCCGCCAAAGGAACTACCCGAGGATATAGATCCCAGAGAGGACGAGGAACCCGGGGGAATAATGGCGTCTCCTAACGAGACAACTGAGGACATTCCAATCAATGATAATGACCCAACGAAGGTCTTAAAGATCGGTTCCCAGTTAGAACCTGTTCGTGCAAAGGAATTGACCAACTTTTTGAAGGACAACCTAGATGTGTTTGCCTGGACTCACGCTGATATGTGTGGAATATCTCCGTCAATCATGTGTCATTCACTGAGTATTAATCCGAAGCATCCACCTGTCAAGCAGAAAAAGCGAATGCTAGGCCCAGAGAGGTCGGTTGCCTTAAAAGAAGAAGTTGAGGAGCAGCGGGTTTGTCAGAGACTCGACTTACCCAGATTGGATTTCAAACCCGGTTTTGGTAAAAAAAAGTCCTACGGAAAATGGCATACATGTATTTATTTCTCCGACTTGAACAAGGTTTGCCCGAAGGATAGCTTTCCACTTCCTAGAATTGACCAATTGGTGGTTTCAACGACATGTCACGAGCTCCTCTCCTTTATGGACATTTATTCTGGATATAACCAAATCCCCATGCATGTTCCGGATCAGGAACATACCAGCTTTATCACAGATTTGGGATTATACTGTTACGTGGTAATGCCTTTCGGCCTAAAGAACACCGGATCGACTTACCAAAGGCTGGTAAACAGAATGTTTTATAACCAGATTGGGAAGATGATGGAGGCATACATAGATGATATGCTAGTAAAGTTTAGACAGTCAATGAATCACACTGCTGATCTAGTTGAAATGTTCGATATACTCAAGCGATATGGAATGAAGCTCAACCCTTTGAAGTGTTCATTTGGAGTTGCTTCTGGGAAGATTTTAGGTTTTATTGTTAGTTCGCATGGAATTGAGATTAATCCAGATCAGATTACAGCAATCCGAAACATTCGAGAACAGCAATCTGAAACATTCGAGAACCAAGGCAAATCAAAGATGTGCAGAGTCTCGCTTAAAAAGTAGCTGCATTGAGTAGATTCATCTCCAAAACTATAGATAAATGCATCCCATTCTTTGATCTGATCAAGCGAGGCAAGCGCAACTTCAAATGGACTGCTGGTTGTGTGGAAGCGTTTCAGAACCTATTGGATCATTTGGAAAAACCCTCGATACTGTCTAAGCCAGTAGACCATGAGGATTTGTTCGTATACTTGGCAGTATCGTCCCACAACATAAGTTCAGCCTTGGTAAGAGAAGAGGATAAAGTTTAAAGGCCCGTGTATTACGTAAGCAAGAAATTAGCGGCCGCAGAGCGAAATTATCCAAAGATATAAAAGCTTGCATATAGCCTGCTAGTCGCATCAAGGAAACTTCGTCACTATTTTCAGGCTCATTCCATTACAGTATATACGGATCATCCGCTAAGACAAGTATTGCAAAAACCCAAGGCATCGGGAAGGCTATTAAAATGAAATATTGAATTGAGTCGTTTTGACCTAAACTTCCAGCCCCGAAGATCGATAAGGGGGCAAGTACTGGCAGAGTTTATAGCAGAATTTACCATCCCTGAAGATAATAAAGTGAGTGAAGAAATTGATACCCCAAAACAACTCCTTGACCCTAAAACATGGAGACTATATACCGACGGAGCTAGGAATGATAGAAGATCAGGTGCAAGAATAGTATTAGACACCCCCAAAAAACGATCAATATATTATGCTCTGAGGTTGGAGTTCCACGCCACGAATAATGATCTGGAATATGAAGCCCTGATTGCTGGGCTTAGGCTTGCCAAGGAGTTGGGAATAACAAAGCTGGGTATCTTCTGTGATTCGAAGATAGTTGTGAATCAGGTCAATGGGGAATTCCAAGCTAAAGGGCCGAGACTGGTGTCATATCTAAAGAAAGTAGAGGAAATGTTGAGTAGCTTAGAACATTATAGCATTACACAAATCCGTCGATCGGAGAATCAGAGGGCCGATAAGCTAGCCAAAACAGCTAGTTCTGATAACCCCGAGGACACAGAGATGGTCTCGGTAGAAATACTTCAGACTCCAAGCATTGATCAGATAGAAAGGGAGTCATGGATGACACCCTTAAAGAATTTCCAAGTCAATGGGACACTCCCAATCAAGAAAAGTGAGAGATGCGTCATGATTTGGAAAGCTTTGCGATATGTCATGCAAGGTGAAGTTCTATATCGGCATGGATTCTCAATGCCGCTCCTCCGTTGTATAGCCCATGACGATATAGAAAGGGTTTTAAAAGAAGTTCACGAAGGAGAATGCGGCGACCACAATGGAGGACAAACACTGGCAAAGAAGATACCGCGATATGGGTATTTTTGGCCTACTGTAAATAAGGATGTAACTAAGTATGCTCGACACTGCGACGCATACCATAAATTCTCAAATGTCTCCAGGGCACCTCCTAACCAATTAAAGACAATGTTGAGTCCGTGGCCATTCGTGGTGTGGGGAGTTGATATCATCGGAAGTCTCCCCCTAGCGAAGGGTGGAGCAAAATTTGCTATAGTGGCCATTGATTACTTTACAAAATGGGTTGAAGCAGAAGCGCTGATTTCAACTAAGAAGGTGATCAACTTCATCATGAGAAATATCTTATGTCGGTTTGGAATCGCGAAAGTTATCATAACTGATAATGGAACCCAGTTCGATAGCTCTGAGTTCCGAGATTTTTGTCAAAGATACCATATCGAGAAGAGGTTCACGGCTGTGGCACACCCACAGTCAAATGGGCAGGTAGAAGCGGCAAACAAAGTGATCAAGTCCATTTTGAAGAAGCGACTGAAGCCGGCCAAGGCCATGTGGGTCGATGAACTACCTTTGGCTCTGTGGGCCTACCGAACAACTTTCAAAACAGCTTCCAGGCATACTCCTTTCTCACTTGCCTTCGGGTCGAAAGCAGTCATCCCGGTAGAGCTAGAAGTACCATCCCACAGGGTCACTTATTACGACCCAATGACTAATAACAAGCTGCTTCTTAAATCCCTGGATATGGTAGAGAAAAAGAGAGACAAAGCGGACCTACGTGCCTTGAGGCACAAGCAACAAGTTGCTCGGTATTACAACAAAAGAGTCCGAGCTCGAACCTTTGAACCCAGAGACTTGATTCTAAAGTGTGTCTTTCCACCCCTAGTTCATTTGGGACCAAAGTGGGAAGGACCCTATGCCATCCTATAGAGGCTTGATAATGGATCCTACAAGCTAACGACCGTGGACGGAATTGAAATCCCCAGAGTGTGGAATGCCCAGCATTTGCAGCACTATTTGACATGAAATTGTCATTCTTATTCTTTTGTTTGTAGGACCATATAATAAGGATTGACTTGCCTAGAACAGTCCAGTTATATGAACAAAATATTATAAAGTGGACGTAGGTCATGATTTGACCGGACCACTATAAAATATCATGTGTCATTTACTTTTATCGCACATTTACTTACTATATTATTACTCATGAATTATCATAAACTATGTAATTACTAACAATATGCAGGGTATCAAGAAGGCGATAAAGTAAACGACACAATCATCGAAGCTCTACTTCTCAAGACCTGAGAAGAAGTGCATAAGACAAGGAAACAAATTGTCCGCGAGACATGAAGGTGCACCATGATTTTAAAGACCGTCTCGACTAACACTCTACCCTTGGTATTCGATGGGAGAATATAAAGGCGCTGGAGATTCGGCGCCGCAAAAGAACTCCTACCCCGCTGAAGGATCGGGGAACAAACTGAAAGCTGAGTTCGAACTCTATCCTGGGCATACGACAGGAGAGTATAAAGGCGTTTCAATTAAATGATGCTTAAGGGTTCCTATCCCGCTGCAGGATCGGGATGAGGATGAAAGCTGAGCCCGACCCCTCCCCCATTTCCAGACATGGGGGGCAACCAAAGTGTGACTCTAATCAATCCTCAATGAGCCCTGGCCAAGCATTATAATGATGATTGATTGGGGGCATATTCATACAACACTTCGCATTTGTGTATACTCCACATTTACTTAGCACACAAACTTTTCAACGATTATCAGCTATGACTTCAACACTGGTTGCGATTGTCTACATTACTTATGATTATATTTAATGTATGTGATTTAGAATGATAAACTTTACAGATATTATAAACTTGCAGGTATCCGAAGATACAAAAGAAGCAAATTTTCATTTACTAAGTGCGAAATTACAAAATAATGCTAAGAAAAAGGCGAGGGCCATACTCACGGCTAGATCCTAAGGCCAGTGGAAATACTAAAAAGAAAGGCATAATTAAACTAGCACTACTTGGGCTTCGAGGATGACCTCAGCCTCCTCTCCTTCTTTTTCTTCCCTGTCTCCTCCTCCTTGTCAACATCGGCTTTATCATGCTTTTTCCTCTTTTTTTGTCGGAAGGAGGATCCACTGGAAGGTTGGTGGACTAGCTTGCAAGCTGCGAACTTATCGACTTAGAAGGGAACTTTATGATCAACCCCGTTCTGGGATCAGCAGCAGTGATAGGAGGCACATTTAGAGGCTCTTGTACCTCTATTTTCAAAGCCAACGGCTTATCCCTCCTCGTTTTCATCTTGGCCAAAGTCTCACGCTTAGGATCTTTGGTTTCTCCCATGATGTCTATCTCCTCCTCTTCATCCTCATGGCCATCATCAATATCATCCAAGGCCCCAATTATTTCAGCATCCTTTGGGGCACCCTTGCTGGATGCTTTAATGGTTTCCTTAGTTATATCAGTTTCGGGCTTCTTTGGATCTTCAGAAGTGACCTCAGTGATTGGAGGCACACCAACCTTCTCGACATTCGCTGGCTTCTCTGTAACCTCTTCGATAAACCTGATACCTACATTATGAGAAGCAATAGCTATTAGTTCAGGAGAAATTATGGTCAACCCAATTGACTGCTCTGTATCATGACGACAAGTTATAACGACTTTGACAAACTGTGGAGAAAATGTGGAGATACCTTCCGTTGATCCTTCAACCGAAGCCGCAGTGGAAGCCCCAACGGCAGGAGGGACTGGAATTCCAGAGATCAAGGGATCGTCGGGACTGTATTCCTCAACTTCAGAAGTTTTAGGCTCCAGTGTTGAACTGGATCCCTCATCGATTTTGGTTTTTCCCTTGAGATTGGTTTTTTCTTTATCCATGGCCTCTCGAATCATACGTCTACCTTCTGCCAAGGCCTTAGGCTCTCCATCCTTAAGGAAAGTTTCCATAAGTTTGCTTTCATCGATCTCATTAACCCCTAACCGCTGCTTCTGTCCATCCATCGACTATCATATCCTATACATTAGCCAGAGTGATGTTATAATCTTGGATCCAGGAGATGTCTCGGGTGCGGATAACCTGGGCAAAAAAGTACATAAGCAGCTCCTCAAACCTTCAATCTCCTTCTCGGTTGCAGCAAGGTGAGTAGTGGCAGTGGAAGCCGACTCAAGACCAGCATTGTTATTACTCTCGGCGAGAGCTGCGCATTCTTCGGCATGGGCGAGTCTATCGTTCAAACTTGTTCTCTCCTCTTCCTAAGCGGCCCTTTCTGTAGCAATCGATCTTGTGCAGCTTTCAGTTCAGCATTAGCAAGTTTTAGGTCCTCCACCTCCTTCTTCAAGGCCACGCTCTCTTGAATATTTGAATCAAGTTCGAGGTGGAAGCATTTTGTGGCATTTTCTAGCTTAGTCTTAAAGTTGTTAGCATCCCGTTGAGCTATCGCAATAAGGGACTGTGTATCCTCAAGATCTTTTATTGCTTTATTCCTGGCTCTGGTATCATTATCAATTTTTACCCTTGCCCTAGCTGCATCTGTCTCTAAGGTACGGATAACATCTGAAAGATTCTTGGCATGTTTTTTCATCACCCTATTTTGCTTGGCTACATGGGCGACGCGTCCCACAACTTCATCATCGCAATCCTTAGGAACCGCCTCTAGGTCTAGTAAGAAGACCATCCTCTCAAAATAGATTTTGGGAAATTGCTTCCGCAAGCGCTCCAGTTTTTCCTTATTGTTAGGAGCTAGGGCCACTTCTTGCGTAGTAAAGGGCTCTAAATGTTGTTGACCCGAAGAAACGAGAGCTGCTTCCTCTTTCTCTTTACCTTTGCTTGGTTCCTTTTGTTTTCCCTTGGGATCATGAGGCTTTTTAGAAGAGTTGTTGTGTAGAGGTAATCCCCTTGGAGGAATAGGCGCCCTAGGAATCTCTTTACCCCCAGTATGTGGCAGTTGGCGATTATGGGATTTACCAAGATCTTGCTTAAAAGGAGAGCGAGAGCGTGGGGAATAAGGTAGATAGGAATCAGAACATCTTTGACTATCCCTCCCACGACTGTCGCTGCGGTCATGCTCGGACATGGAAGAAAGTCTGGGAGTATTCTCGCGAAGAGCGCGGTAGGAGTAGGAATGACGACGAGGCATGCTTCCTGCAGAAAATAACAAATGGAGATCAGAGTTACATATATGACTAGTGTAAAGGTGTCTTGACAAGTGGTGCATGTGGTAGGTGTGTATGCCCGTGTAGTCCCCCTAACAGACCAGGGCCCGAAGTCTGGCTTGTCTGCACAGTTTCTTTATCTTTAACTGGAGAAGTTTCTCCCTCGGAGGTAGGGAAAAATCATTCCCCTTCAAAATCTCCAGAGGTATAGAGGTCATCTGGTAGGGGAATCTTTTCTAAACCCTCATGTATTTGCTCATCTGTCAACGAGGGTTCGATTAGTGGTGGAGTCTTTGCGGGAGACTGTCCTTTAGAGGAAGGGTTGTCTTCCGGCTTGCTAATTCGAGTTTCGCCTCCCTTATACACATTGAGATCCTCGTCATCTTGGTCAATCAGAGGTGAAGGAATTTTAGGGATCTCAACCACCTTTGCAGCTTCTATGGCCCCCTCTCCCCCAGCCGGGGGTATGCTGCTAGACTCCCCATCAGTAGGGGGCACATACTTGTAAGGCCTACCACCTAACCCAAGCCCATATCTTATGTCCAAAAGACAGTATTTGTGAAGATTCTCATCGGTGATACATTTATTGATTTTTAAGAAATCAGATGTGCTTTTGAGAAGGAAGGACAGTCGATCTTCATACATTGAACCATCTGTTTTTCGAAAAATGTGATCTGCACAAAAAAGGAAACATGTTAGCACCTTGATTATGCAACTAGATCATGCATCAAGAGACTTAAGGCTTACTTGACTTTAGCCACTTCCTCGCACACCCGGCTTGGTGTTTTACGTAAAACCAATCAGCTTTGGGATCCCCTATGTTGTTGTGACCCTTCGGAAAAACCTTCCTGTTGGCCACTGATTCAAAGAAAGTGAAGTTTGGAGTCGTTGTGGAACGGTGTTTGAAGAGATAATTGAATTTCAAATCCTTGAAAGTGAGCTCAGTCTGTAAATCTCCGCATACGCAATACATAGAGTGTATAAAACCGCGTATGCGTTAGGATGAAGTTGCATGGGGGCAATGCGCAGTCACCTTAAGGTCTCAACAACAATCAGTGGAAATGGAGGAATAGCGCCTACCCAACACATGAGTCTACTGACGGTCATGTACCCTTATGGGGGAAGAATGAGGCCTATCCTCACCTCCTGGAGTTTTCACGTCATCCCAAGAGATCCCATGTCTCAAGCATATTTTCTTAAGCTTTATATCATCTAATTTGGAAGCTAGAGAATCAGTGAGTTTCTTTTCCTCAATTTCCTCAACACCGGGTATATCGTCCGGAGCTCGGTCATCTTCTTCTTCTTCTTCCTCGAGCGATGTGCTCTCGAAAGGATCTGATTCTATATCTGTCTCGTACTCAGAGTTCGAATTACTCCAATCTGAGCCTGATGGGAGCACGTCAGGATTGTGAAGTTGCGAAGACTCGGGATCCGCTCTCCTTTTGGATATTCTCAAGGAGCGTCTATCGGACATTGCTGTTTTGGCGAGTAAACAGGAAAGATTAGGATGCAGTTACCCATAAACCCTGTGCGTGTCCAAGTGTGTATAACACTGGAAAAGAAAATCACAAAGTAAATTGGATAAACGTAATAAGTATGCTGTGAAGTCATGTTGTAGATCAGTCCAGAACGTTCATCTCGAAGGCTCTAACCTAACTATCTGATGTATTGTGATTACGATGCATTGTTTAAGTCAAAATGTATATGGGATCGTCGAAAAATCCGGTTCGTTGAAACCTTAGGGATCGGATCGTGATTTACTCGGATCATCAGACTCGTGTCAGATCGTGAAGAACGGGTCGCCCACTAGTCTTGCCATCAGATGGTCTTAGGGGTCGTGATACAGTTCAGTTTGGAGTATATAAGCGGATCATGAAACACTCCCCACGATCCACCTTAATGCCCAGCGCCACGACCCAATCCTTTTCCATTATCGCGACCCGATCCATTGTCCAGTATTACACCACAGTTTCCTCCCTGGTCCTTCTGTTTCCACGACCTGAGCCAAAACCTCATCCACAAGCTGACCTGGCCTGCTCCTTATCCCTCCTAGTTTCTCCTCTCCATCCATAAATCAATGAAATTAAACCCATTACCACCGTCACTAAACCCAACGCCCTCGTCATCACCATCGCCATATCGATGAAAATTCAAGGGAAATAAAGATGAGCGAAAAAGAAATCAAACGAAATGGGAAACAAGCCTAACGTCGTTACCTTTTAATTGTAAGAAATTCTTGGTTTTCGGCGAAAGTCCAATTATGGTTTTGGAAAGAAGGAAAGGCGGCGGTAATTGGAGAAGAAAGCGAAATGGTAAAAAACAGGGGTTAAAACAGTTTATGTTGCCAAAGAGAAGACTCTTAACCTCACCTTTTTTGTCTTATGCGGCTCATCAGGCCTGATGGGCCACGAAGCATTTGAAGAGCCCACCATGGTTCGGACTTGGGCCTTTCCAGACAACGGTCCGTGGCGTATAGGGCGGCCCTACCCAGATGTGTTTCACAATTTACCACGAACCGTGGTGTAAAGTGACAATACGAACATTAACGTGACTAATGGATCGACAAAAAAGAGTTACGTATTTACAAAAAATATGAAAATTATTTGACACTATTTCTTACAAAAAGTTTTTAAGCTTACGTGATGAGACAATTGCGATATCCTCTGGAATTCAAGAGATGAAAGATACCAAATGATCAGGGGATCCAACTTGATATTTATACCCGTCAAAGAACGCGACTCTTTGAAGCAGTACGACGTTCCAGACAAACACGGCTATTGATTTGTGTCATTTCATGAAGTAATGATATAGCAATTTCGAAGCATGTTCCATCCTTGATAAAACATACTTCGAGGGGGCAAAATGTTGGCTCGCTTTTGATCAAGCCACCAAGACTCATACACAAATACAGTATGGAGCCTCACTCACTAACCCACTGGAGACCCGATCGCGATCGCCCCATCTTCAACGGCTCGTGATGCTGATACCACGACCCCCGATCGTGACCACTTATAGCAACCCGATCCGCCCACTCCAGTACTCCACAATCTGCTCCTCACGGCTAAAGAATGGAAGCAGCGAACTAGTCTTCCACGACTCGAAAGGCCTGGATCCCCTGACATCTGTCTATAATGGCCATTTTGACCATTTCTCTGTCCATTCACGAACCAGTTCGAGATCCTCGGGATTTGTGCCACTATGATCACGAACCGCCTGCAAACATCACCAATAAATAGCCCAGTGCTTGGCATTTTTAAGGATATTTTTGGCAGTTTGGAGTGTTGTTTCCACCATTGCTGCTATTCTATCATTTCTTATCAGTCTTAGCTCGAAATTATTGAGTGAATCACCATTGTAAAAGTGATACTAAGAGTGAAATCATTGGTTGTACTTGAATCTTACGTATAATCATAGATATAAAGTGGACGTAGGCTCGTTAACGTCGAACCACTACAAATCTTGTGTGTTTTCTGGTTTTTTTTCTTGCTATTCTAGATATTAATCTCTGCTTATTCAAACAATTTGGGTGTTAGAGCCATTTTTGGATCTAACATGTATATAAAATTCAATGCCAATACCTAACATAACCTTAAGCATAGCAGTTAAGAGATATAAGCAACCTTCATTTCCAATCCTAGAACTAGCTAAGACCTTAAGCACCCTGCCTTCACATCATTTAGGTAGGCAGCTAAACCATAGGCATAGAAAAGTGACAACCCTGAATTGCTTAATAGTTAATCTTTAAATATTTAAGCACATTAGCACATGGCAATTACACTTGTTTATGCACATACACATGAAAAGGCATGCATTTCTTATAACCTAGTAGTAGAAAACATGGAAGTGACCAAACCATGCACTTTTCAATCATGAGACAGCCTAAACTTCACCCTATGCATACATCCCTTCCACCATAGCAAGTAGCTCGAGAACATTTCTTTCAATCAACCTTAGAAAATAGCCTATGACCTTCTACTCTGCACACTATATAAAGCCTAAGCTAAGGCAATACAATATCATTTTTTTCCTGCAAATATACACATATACCCTTCCTTACCACTCATACAAAATCTGAAGCAAACTAGAGAATCTAGAGCAAAAATGGCAGACAAGCAAAGCCTAAAACCGGTGACCAATCGTGTTTGCCAGGAACCTGGAAATGCATGAAACAGTGACAAATATTTATAAGTAAATTGTTCTGCTTGTTTGCTGATCAGGTTATGATGTAATACATATATGTGTATATGTGATCCTAAACGTGTATTTAGTATTTAGTAATTTCAAGGTTTCATATCAAAACTAGACAAAGCCTGGAACCAAAACGGTAATATAACACCCCACATTCCTTAAAGTCACCCGTATGAGGATTTCATTAAGAAGGTATGGAGCATTGTAAGTATAAAGACATAAAATATCATAGAGAATAAAATTTCACAAGATATAATAATAAAGTTACAGTGGAAGAAGACTTTCATTTCAAAAAATACAAAACCATCTTTGTTTACTGAAATTAAACAGTTACAAAATGTCAAGTCTCAAAACCTCAGTCAAAAACAACATCAGAGTAAAATAATATTATTCCCCATATATAGTCAAAATGATACAACCTAGCCTTGGAGAAAGAGAAGAGGAAGTAATCCAACTTGTAGAAATCCATAATGACAAAGCTAACAAAGAAATCTGAACTATACATTTTTTCTCTATACTCCTGGGGAAAGAAAGAAAGGAAAAGGTTCAGACATAAAGCCTAATGAGTTGCTATGATTACCATCTCGACTTGCTAAGTTAAGTAAAACAGATAAATAGGTGTTTGTACATGTCTAAAGGTGAAAAATAGCTAATATGAACTGATAATAAGGACTGACAATTCTTATAAAAAGACAATGATGATAACAACAACAATAATAATAATCAGATCAGGCAGATTGACTGCTTTGCACTTCTATGGATTCAGACAGAAACAAGTAATTAGGAGGGATTTTTCCTAATGCTACCTATGCGATCGACTACCTACTACGTAAATACCTTGTATCAGCCCCGGCGGTAGGGTGCATTATTCCCTAACCTAGCAACTTATAGAACACATGTTAGGATTGCCTCGCATGTTGTTAAGGTAGGAATGATGGCTTGAATAAATAGTCCCACATCACGGAATAAATTGAAGTAGTTGGTTACAAATATGAATTGGTAGGCACATAACAGTAGGGATCCTTTTGTTACAAGGATGTGTGTGCCAACTCATATGTGTGCGCCTTACGCAGGAAGGAAGGGGGCTTTGTTCCGACCTTCGTTACATAACAGTGGTATCAAAGCCAAAGGTTACGGATTGGGCCATGAAGGCAATGCAGTGCTCTCAAAAGTTACTTGTAAGATGTGAGTCAAGGGGGAGACTGTTAGGATTGCCTCACACGTTGTTAAGGTAGGAATGATAGTTTGAATAAATTGTCCCACATCAGGAAATAAATTGAAGTAGTTAGGTACAAATATGAGTTGGTATGCACGTAACATCGGAGATTCCTTTTGTTACAAGGATGTGTGTTCCAACTCATATGCGTGTGCCCTATGCAAGAAGGAAGGAGGCTTTGTTCTGACCGTCGTTACATAATAACACAGACCTATTTACTGGTGTTACAATGTTTTAGTTTTCCTAATCGGATTCATGCACGCTTATGACTCTATGAGAACATGCCCGTACCCACCTTTTTGTTTGAACCTCTTACTATCCAGATCAATAAAGCATTCCCTGGTCCCTACAAAGTGAGAGGCCCCCTATCAAGATACCAACAGGGATACTAACTGATATGGGTTCCATATAGCAAGATTGACAAAAGCCAAATCCCCTAAACTTGTTCCTCCAAGTAACTAGGATTTAAGAGTGGGGACACTCGATACAATAATAGAACGATGGACCTCTTAGCTTATTAATTATCCAGTTTAACTTAGCAAGTTTAAGTTCATTAATAAGAATGGTTGTAAAATGACATTTCTCTATAAATGTTGTTATGTGTACAACCCTTCCCCAAAACAAGCACCTGCCCAGATGTACATATTCGTTACAGTAACTCAGCTTTCTTAACTTACATCTTGTACTTATATTTCCATACCATGTTGTTTACTTAATCTCTTAATTAATTCTAATCTAAAATGTATACATATTTGCATATTCTTCCTTTTGATTATACAGGATTTTAGTTTAAAGGAAAAACTTAGACCCGCATTTTAAATTATGGACGAAACTTTTTATTTTTGGTTTGAAGGACGTGCGCTTCACCCCACTAACCCCACTAACAAATCGTTCCCTATTTCATTCGTTCTAGGGTTTTGTCTCGATCAAAAAATCATCAGTATATTCGTTCCAAAAAAAAAATCAATCCCTAAGATCAGTAATGTCGACAACTGAAACAGATTCTTCAACTTCGACCTCTAATTTTCCGATAGGCGATTGAGTATTCAAGGCAAGATCCCTGAATCGTGCATCATGAACTCCTCAATCGAAGGAAAAATCTCCAAAAAGTGGGAAATCAAAATCTAGAGTTGCAAAATCAAGAGCAGTTAAACAACTCGCACTGCAAATCGGCGATGAAGAAGGTACTATGCGGTCAAGGTAGCGTCTTAGGGTTTTGAAGGTATTAGATTTTGTTGAAATTTTGTATGTTTCGTCTAAATGAGAACGAGACAATCCTGATACACGAATTACAAAATATAATGATAGTTATAGATATCACTTTGCCTCTTAGCATATCATTTTACATTCCAGCAAAATATAATGATAGTTATAGATATCACTTTGCCTCTTAGCATATCATTTTGCATTCGAGCAAAATATAATGATAGTTATAGATATCAGTTTTCCTTTTAGCATGTCATTTTGCATTCCAGCAAAATATAATGATAGTTATAGATATCAGTTTACCTCTTAGCATGTCATTTTGCATTCCAGCAAAATATAATGATAGTTATAGATATCAGTTTGCCTCTTAGCATATCATTTTGCATTCCAGCAAAATATAATGATAGTTATAGATATCAGTTTGCCTCTTAGCATATCATTTTGCATTCCAATAAAATATAATGATAGTTATAGATATCACTTTAACTTTTAGCATATCATTTTGCATTCCAGCAAAATATAATGATGGTTATAGATATCACTTTACCTTTTAGCATGTCATTTTGCATTCCAGCGAAATATAATGATGGTTATAGATATCCCTTTGCCTCTTAGCATGTCATCTTGCATTCCAGCGAAATATAATGTCATTTTGCATTCCAGCGAAATATAATGTCATTTTGCATTCCAGCGAAATATAATGATGGTTATAGATATCACTTTGCCTCTTAGCATGTCATTTTGCATTCCAGCAAAATATAATGATAGTTATAGATATCACTTTGCCTCTTAGCATTAGCATATCATTTTGCATTCCAGCAAAATATAATGATAGTTATAGATATCACTTTGCCTCTTAGCATATCATTTTGCATTCCAGCAAAATATAATGATAGTTATAGATATCACTTTGGCTCTTAGCATATCATTTTACATTCCAGCGAAATATAATGATAGTTATAGATATCACTTTACCTCTTAGCATATCATTTTGCATTCCAGCGAAATATAATGATGGTTATAGATATCACTTTGCCTCTTAGCATATCATTTTGCATTCCAGCGAAATATAATGATGGTTATAGATATCACTTTGCCTCTTAGCATATCATTTTGCATTCCAGCGAAATATAATGATAGTTATAGATATCACTTTGGCTCTTAGCATATCATTTTGCATTCCAGCAAAATATAATGATAGTTATAGATAGATATCACTTTGCCTATTAGCATATCATTTTGCATTCCAGCAAAATATAATGATAGTTATAGATATCAGTTTTCCTTTTAGCATATCATTTTGCATTCCAGCAAAATATAATGATAGTTATAGATATCACTTTGCCTTTTAGCATATCATTTTGCATTCCAGCAAAATATAATTATAGTTATAGATATCACTTTGCATTTTAATTTTTCATCTAATGCATGATTAAGATTTGTGAAAGAAGATAGTTATAGAGGAATGGTTTGCACGATCTTTGGTTTTGACCTTTTTTTTACTGAGTTTTGCCTTGTTAATACTGTTGTTGTGTGTGCCATGTATTTTTAGTCATTGAATTGGTTTAAACGTGAAATAAAGGCTTGATGTCCTTGTCTATTGGTATCATACCAGTTGCTGCATGTACAAGGCTTGATGTCCTTGTCTATTGGTATCATACCAGTTGCTGCATGTACAAGTGTGCATTTGTATTCTAAACTGTATGGCAACTACTATTCTTTTGTTGATCAAATACAACTATATTTTTGCGGTTTACCTTGATCTTAAAGCCTCGCTGAATCATAATATAACATGGGTTAACGTTATCCTTGCTATCGTCCTGAAATGATAATATAATTACTTACTTCTTGTTCTCATTTTTTTCAAAAAGGAGGCGAAGGACGGCCATAGCCGTAGAATCATAACCTAGTTGAATTATTATGGAATGTAATCTAAAATTAATTTGTTATTTATATGTTATATTTGACATAGTTTTTTGCTATTGTGATTTCGGATGAATAAAGATATAAATAAAATGACATTTCCATATAGCATTTTTGTAATGGTACCATTTCTAGTAGCATGATTGTCCTATAAGTAATGATAATTTCATATGACATTTTATTCTTAAATTTCTTAGAATATTGATAATGTTAATTATGATAGCTTAATATATCATTTTTATCCATGTTCACTACCAATTTTACTGTTATCTTACTGTTACTTACTCTTGTTTTATTGTTACTTACTAGTATCAATAATAGTATGTTATTTACTGTTACTTTTAATAGTATTAAAATGATAGTTTTATATATCATTTATATTGTTTTGGTGAATTTTTCTATTATGCTGAATTTGTGATGTTATATTAACATTTAAATATTTGTGTATGCACAGAATACTGCAGCAAAAAATACAAAAAAAAAGAAAAAGGACAAAGAAAAAGAAAGAAGTCGATACGAATCAGTATCGTTGTAGTTTAATGGCCATGATCAAAACAATGGAAAAAATTAAAAAAGGCAAAGGTTTTACAGCAGATCAATTAGATTTCATTAAGAAAACACCATTTCGTCAGTTCGTTTTTTCTATATATGAAGGTTATGTAACTTTGAAAGAAGGTAGAAAATCAACTTTGACTGTGGATATTCTTATTATTACATTTTCTGATGAGAATGAAGATTTCAAAATTGGAAAAAAAGTTTAAAAATTATGACTGAAGATATTGCATTGTTGTTTGGTTTGCCAATACATGGAAAAAACTTGTTTCCTCTACCAAAATCTTCTTTTCAACACCTATCTGACTATTGTAAAGAATTTGTTGTAAGGAATTTTGGAATATTTGATCATATTACTAAAATACATACCATTGCTAGAATTAACTTTGTTTTTGAAAATGAAAATTATCAATATCAAACTGATTTACCAAAACTAATAATAATTCTAGCAATGATAACTTTCTTTTTTCCAGATAACCAAATGTATTTACCTTGGGGTTATCAACAGTACTTAATTGATGAAGAAAAAATGTTTGATGTATCATGGCCATTAACAATACAATGTTCACTGTTACATTCACCAAAAGTGTTTAAGTCCAAGCCACGTCAAATGTCCGGATGTTCCATGCTTATTTTGGTAAGAGATACCCTTTTTATTAATGCATTATTCAGGCAACAACCTATGTTATTAACTTAATTGCTTTTCTATGTACACTTGAACCAGTTACATTGAAATGATAGTTCCACATATCATTATTTTATGTTACTTTTTAACTCAACTTTAATCATTGAAACCTCCTTCTTTTTTTAATGTTTTAAATTTTGTTAATTAAACATCAGAATTTGCTTTTTCTGTCAATGTTTTTGTTCAAATGTTACATTGAAATATGTAATGATAATTTCACATATCATTTTATATAACCTTCTGTTTTTAGCAACAATTGGTTTATTAACATAGATATAAAATTTCTATCTTCTTCCTTATTATATAACACATACCTTTTTGTTTGTAAATTAAAATGATAGTTGAAAATAACATTTAATTAACTTTCACAGTTACACTGCATATTTTATTTTCCTGCATACCCAAACATATAATTTTCTCAAATGCTTTTATTTTTACTTTTGCAGTATTTTCTTTGCGAACATGTTAATTTAATTGAAGAATAAGAAAAATGCAACAATAATTTCCCAAGGTTTGTGAAATGGGATATAAGCTGTCTGAAGAACAATGTCACAAACGATACATTAACCGGAGTGGATGATGAAAAGGTAATATTCAATTTACATTTTTGTCCTGTAAATTTATATTTAATCATCTAGATACCTTATTAGTGTTTTTGAACAGTTTTTTGAGAACTAGTAGACGTTGATGCATACTTGCCGAAAAGGGAAAACTATCAAACTAGTTTAAAAGTCAAAAAAGCAAGCTTCTAAATCTTCTTGAAGAAAGCAAGAAAAGCATCGTATTTTGAAAAAAATGAGAATGAGAAGTAATTATATTATCATTAATAGTTTTTCATTAATTTTCATCGAAATAATACCTACTAACTTATTTTGTGTTTATGTAAAATGCAGCTCTGTAGTTTTCATATCAAATGGTGGTAAAAGGGGTGGGATTACAATTGTAAAATCTATGTTTGAATCTATTTTGCTGGAATTGTACACAGATGGCCAGGTATTTTTCTTTTTATTTGTATATAACTTATATTCACATTTAATAGGCCGGAAAAATAGACAATGTACACGTATGTTCAAAATGATATATATGAACTTATCATTTTGATATAAAGCCTCAACTATACATAGTATATATATACTGTACATGCAAAAAAGTGCCTTGCATGCTATGATAATAACAGGTATGTATCATTTTGATATAATGCCACTACCACACCTGAAAAATTAGCAACATACGTATTATGCTGATATTCATATTGAATGAACAGACGAAAACAAAGATAGACAAATATTTTGTAAATGATATAAAACTTATCATTTTTGTATAAAGATACTAACACAGGTTATTATTTTCTTTATTCTATCAGATAATTGACTGGTATGTTCAAAACCAAGAGTTGTATGAGCACAGCTATACCATCTCCACTATAATGATGGTAAGGCAAACCTTTTTTAAAAGTAAGGTTAAGTTCTTTAAAAATTATGCTAAAAAATTTTAATATGCAGAATGCAATAAGCAATGATTTGGATAATGTGATACACAAACTAGTTCTTCCTATGATAGAAAGTATTGTTCTGAATGAGTATACCGACAACAAATTCTTTCCGTTGCATCATATCAACCATTGGACGCTTTTGAAATTGAACTATGTCACAATGCAATGGACCCAATATGATTCAAATAAGCCTCTAACTAGATCTACAAGGATGTCAAATCCAAGCTACAGGCACGCTATTGATCAGGTAAAATAATTATATTTTTATAGACAAAAACTGAATAATGCTACATTCAACTATCATAATTTAATTATTTTCTACATATCCAGAGAAAGAAGATTGAAGGGTTATTTAATAAAAAATGGCAGGAAAAGGGAATCTTGAATAAAAGTTTCGGGAAAAAAACACTAATACAAGAACCATCCCTGCGCAAGAACCATCTTCGTAAGTATTTAGTCATTCCTAAAATATAGATTTAGTGGTTTCCAGTTTTCATTCACATAAAGAACACGAAAAGTATTTAGTAATACCTTTGTAACAGTGATACCGTAACCATCCCCGCGGCAACACTCAACTATTTTGTAAACTGTCTTAAAAAAGCTCAATAATTGATTGTTACTAAATGCTTTTCTTGCCATTTGTAGGAATGACTGTGCTTGATTTGTAATGACAAACATTAAATTGCTTTACAGCGGAAATCTTCCACAAATATACGGAAAGGAAGAGATCGGCCGACTCAAAGGGGATACAGTATTTCAAATCATCTACAACGGGGGAAAAGGAACAAATGAAACCAGTAGCAGAGCAAAAAGATTGATTTTTAATTGTAATTAGATTTGATATATTGAAGTTTACTTGTAATTTTCTTACAAGTTTCCTTGCTATATTTCTAGAAAGCACAATAGACTTATGCTAACTGTTTAGTCTGTAATAATATGTGCTGATAACATCATTTGTAGTACAGTAATGTTCAAAGTTTGATATGTTTCATTTCATCATCAAATTGCAATATTGTTGTTTTGCATGCAGTAAGATGCTGTTAAATTGCGTGTAATGATATCAAAATGATATGATGTTGTCTCAAAAGTTTTCCAACATTACAGAATATCAAAATGATATATGAAACTATCATTATTTAAAAATATTTTCTATTTTTTGCTGTCGATGAAATCTAAACATTAATTAGTACAATAACAGTTGTAATAGCTTTAAACATTAAAAAATATAAATTATCTTATTCTCAAAAGCACTGTGCTATATGCAGATAGCGTAAATTGTCTGTTTAAATAATACTGTCAACTAACAAAATGACATAATGCATGCTAAACATAAATAACCATCAACCACTATTATAATTAGCAAAAATTAACAAACAGTGTTATAACCAAAGATAATACAGATGGCAACATAAACATTATGTAATATAACCATTATACATAATTATAACCATCCTACAATATTATAGCAATACAAACGTATAACAAAAATCAAAATCGCCATATCACTGTCAAACATACAATATTATAAATAACATACAGAAACTAAGCAACATTAAAATAAAAAAAATTGTAGATAGCATTATTAAATGACAAACAATAATACATCCACTAAACATACACAGAAGCTAAAAGCAAATCAAACATAAATCAATCACTCAAACAACATTATCATAATAGTCATATAGTCAAACAGTTTACATATATGAATTGCATAATAAAAGAAAAAAAATGATAACTATATGTATCATTACAGTATAAAAATTGGTCATTGTGGAAAAAAACAGTATTAAACATCAAGGTATAGAAGAAGCCTCATAGTTTCTTTTGTTGTGGCCTGTAGAATTACATTGGCTACATTTATTTCTTTTATTCTGAGAATAGCCATAGCTACCACGTCTCTTTGTAGAAGGTCTACCTGCTCCGCGAACTTCTTTAGGAGGCCTAGTAATAACATCATTTTGAACAATAACTGGCTTATCAAAATTAGGAATTGGATTAATGGCTTCAGCATATGAAGATCGAAAAGCATCAACAATAAAGTAGTGCTCCACATAGTCGTAAACTGATAACCTTGACTTATTAATACATTTGATTGCATGAGCACATGGAAATCTGGTAATTCTCCATTGATTACAGCTACATAAATGATTTTCGAGATCAACAAAATGAGATTTAGGGGATTTTACTTCAAACACAAAGTCTGAAGACTTGTAAACATCCCAGCCAAAACCAACATAGACTAACTTAGACAAGCGTTCCTCCATAACAGGACAAAGAGTCGTTGTCCACAAACGACATTCCTCCCTTCGCCTAGCCATTTGCTCCATAACTTTCACTCGAATACCATCCAAACAAGAAGTTATAGGCATTACTCTATCTTCCAAAATCCAAGAGTTGAAGCTTTCTGCAACATTTGAAGTATATTCACCATACCGCTTTCCTTGAAAAAACAAATCTGCCCAGTGATCAAAAGGTTTATCTTGTAGAAAATTTTCAGCAGCCATACCCCCTAATATTTTTAAATTTAGAAAGATATCGCTCAAAATCATACATATTAGAAGCTCTAGCACAAAGTTTGAATAAATCTACAACCGAAGAATCACCTTTAGCTGCCTTCACAACACTACCAATATTTTGTTCCATGTGAAGCAAACAGTAGCTATGATATGAAGAAGGAAATACTTTAGGAACACCTAATATGAGATCCCAATGACGATCAGACATAAAAACTAGAGATCGGTCTTCATTTAGCATTTCTTTCAAATGGGACAAAAACCAAGACCTCGTTTTCTTGTGAAACAATACCCATAGTGAGACGACCCTAAATCCCGTTCTAACGTTAACAAGGGTTATCTTTGGAATATAACACAGAAACAGATAATAGCAGAACAAAATAATTAAATACACCAGATAATGAACAATAGAATATACTGGATAAAAGTAATCATCAGAGTTACACAGTATACAGGATCTTACTTAGTACAAGTACAGTTCAGCTATACATAAATGTCTACAGCGGAAACAAACAAAATATGTACAATAGGAGCTGAACAGCATAAAAAGAGATAAATAATAGAATCCATCTTCAGCTCCAGCTATCCAGAAAGAACCAGCTAAACCTGAATACAAGGCTGCCCGTGTAGAAAAAGGGGCACCCGAGTTTGAAAGTGAAACAAACTACGAGTCAGTCATGGGACTGGTATGAGAAATCTATTCAACACATATATAATATGGCTAATCACAGGACCATGCCACTTTCGTGGAACGGGTTTACTCCATTGGACTGCCAGTGCTTTAAAACAAATCTTTCTTCTAAAAATCGCAATGCTTTTTATAAAAATGAAGCCATTATAAGACTCAGTTCCCATCACACAATGCAACGCAAACCGGAGGATAGAGTTTCACCTTATAATGGCCAAAATATGCTTGATACGAATAAAACAAAGGCATTTGATATTATTGCTAGTGTTTATATGTTTTGAAAACAATTTCAAATCATAACTATCAATCATAGATGGCATGAGTACCGTATATCATGTCGCCATATATATATATATATATATATATACAATCAAAACCGCACAGTCACGTATTTGGAAATTGGATTTCCATCATGAACCAAGGCAAAAGATAGTCCTTACCGAATTCGAGACGCTCTAGCCCGTGTCTCAGGATCAGAACGCATCGACCCTTGGAGCGACAGGGTCGGTCCACCGATGTGGATTAAAATGCCTGAACACTACGTTTCCCCGCCCTTTGGGGCGTAAACGAGCCAACGAATGACTCCATCGGACCCGGATCGTCCGATCAAACCGAGGCGCCTCGCAATAGCAACAACCACATAGGTGAAAAGTATATAAATGTCAGGGCTGGTAGGTCACTGACACCACCCTAGCTAGAAAGAAACGCATGCCCTCCCTGAGGTCCTTCTCCCGTTTCTGGTTCATACCGGGGTGTGAGGCTCGCGAATTTACGTTATACACAAAGCTACGCCACACAGGCGATGCTTTGATCATCACCACAAGACTTTGCTTTTCAACAGGAGCCCTGATCATTTGCCACTTAGGTATGCCACACTAGCAATTCATGCCATGCGACTGATGTCCATCGATATACAACCTCTGAGCTCGTGCGTCACAGAGAAGGGCGTTAAGCAAAAGAATAAATTCTCCGCCGCCAAACAGATGTATATTTAATAGAAATCAATCAACACAGAATAAAATCCAATGTCAGACACACAGTCCATTTACAAGTCCGTTCTGGGTCTGAACGAAACCGGAGGCACTAAATACCTCGCAAACCCATCGATTTTCACGTACGTCTGAACGATCACCACTCATTATCCATATTTCGGGATGCCTCCCAATCAGGACCTCGGTTACCATCCAAACGAGGTGAAGATCTCCGGTCTTCGACCACCGTCTTCATCTTCGACTTTCAATCGTCGGTCAATTATTTGAAATGAGAATTAACTCGGCCTTCTCAAATAATTCACTTATATTTAGAATTTAAATCAATTTATTTCAATGGTTAAGTCATTCAACAACACCAATTTTGTTCTTTAATGTAATTTTCACACCAAACACCTTCAACCATCAAATACCACATAAATCAAGCAAATTCATTTTATTTCCATTCCATAACGTTTACAATATTTTATAACGATTTATCACTATTTTTATTTATTTTAAAATAGCCTATTTATTCAAAACGACGCTTCGGGCCATAGCACGGCCGTGGCGCTGTTTTTCTTCAGATTTGAAATAAACATTCCAGACAATCCAACCGTTGGATTTTTACAAAGTTGGTGCCGTTGGGAAGATATTTCCAAGGCGAACCTGACGGTTGATGTTTCGGGAAAATCCAATGGTCGGATTTCCCGCACTAGTTGTTTGAAATCATGGTTTCAAAATGCGAACTGCAAGACTACGTTTCGTTTTTCTTTTATTTATATTTATATAAATATAGTTCATTCAATGATTTCAATATAGTTTTCACTTCAAATATTTCACTAACGCCTTAAAATTTTGGAAAATTTCGCCATAACCTCCCCTGCACCGGGAGCATCGGGAAATCTCAAATAGCTTCCCCGGTCCTTCTAATCTCAAAAAGAAAAAGAAAAAGCCAAGCGGCTAGCCAACAGGCTCATAAAATCATCACCCAAACAAAACAGTAAATGTGTACCTATTTGTCGGGCACAAAATTTTATTCCTCTTCTCTAGCCCCTTTGCTATAACCTGTTCAATGAATATGCATGTACATATATATAGTTCTTATCATTTATCCTTTTCTATTCAACTTCATATTTGATATCTATTTGGTTTAAAAACACCATTCATTCTAATGTTACATACATAGGTACAAATCATATCATTAGCTAATTAATGAATATTTCAACTCATATATATTTATTTGAACAAGTGGCTATTTTTAACACTTCACATTTCAACGATTCACGCATATAATAAAAATGTGATTTTTATTGTAAAACAACTCATTTCAAAACACTATTATTTTATATATTTCATATTGGTGATAAAAATAGGATTTTTCTTATAAAACAATTTCTTTTAAAACGAGATTATTTTATACAGTTCATATAGTCGATAAAAGGTGATTTTTATTATCAAACAATTTATTTCAAAATATGAATACCATTCAACACATGAATTTCTAATCAATGAATGAATATCGATTCAACACATGAAGGTTTTCTATAGTTTCTATATATAGATAAAAATGTGATTTTTATATTTAAAACGTGAATACCATTCAACACATGAATTTCTAATCAACGAATGAATATCAATTCAACACATGAAGGTTTTCTATAATTTCTATATATAGATAAAAATGTGATTTTTATATTTAAAACGCGAATACCATTCAACACATGAATTTCTAATCAACGAATGAATATCAATTCAACACATGAAGGTTTTCTACTCAATGAATAAATATAGTTTAAGCAGATGAAAATAATTCAAACACACGAATATTATTCAAAATTTCGGCAGCATAACGGCAGGGTAGTTAAAACCGGGACCGTCCCTAGTACGGCTCCTCGCTCTACCTTAAAACCTCGCGGTTTTTGACAATGGGGATCATGCATCTAGTTCGCACGCAGGCGGCATGTATATATTTATTTCATTTCCACAAACTAATCCTATCTGGTTTCAACCAAATATTTCTCAACCACAAATGGGTATTTTTCAACCACAATCAATCAATATCAACCACAAAACAATCCCAAACAATCATTCGCTATCAATCAATTTTCACACCAATCACAAACAATAAATATCGTCCATGGTTTGTGGATGAGGGGCGTGTATATATATATATATATAGCAATTCACTTTTATTTCAACACATATATAATTTTTACAACGCATATATAACTTATACATCGAACGTACAACTTATACAATGCTTATACAAGAGATGTACAACGCTTATATAACTCATACATCGACTATATAGTTTATACATCGTCGTTTTCCATATTGTTTTTAAATCAGAAATCTCACATTGGGTTCCACTCAACCAAAAATAGAAGAAGGCTCAGAAAAATATGCGGTCTCTTCTAAAATGTAGAAGACGTCCACACGGTCACGATGTTTCCCGTTTCATCGAATTTCGTTAACATAGCAAAAAGATATGATTTTTCGAAGTTTGCAACGGTTTTAAACTGTCAAAATCAGTTAAATAATTAACAGCCGATCACCTTTCAGAATCTTCAAAACTAGGTTTCGATCTTTCAGGCAATCCGTTGATTGTTGCTTCGATCGGCCAGCGCCACCTTGTCGGGCTAGGAGAGGCGCACGTGCGCCAGGGAGGAGGTCGAGCTCAGTGGTCCCCAGACGGCGGAATCGGGGTGCGAACGACCGAACTTCTCGAGGGTGGTTCTCCCTCTACAGGCCACGAAAAAAATCCAATACTTATATGGATTTGAAGATCACGAGAAGTACTACAAAAACCTCAACTGTGGCATTGGATTTCATTGAGCGGATCAGAAGAAAAAGAGGAGAGAAGGGAGCGGCTAATTTCCGCCGTTGCTCGAGTCGGGGAGAGAGAAAATCGGGGGGGGGGGGGGGGTGTTCTGACCTGGCCCAATCATTTTTTTTTTATTTATAATTTTTTTTAAAAATCCGAAAATACCCCTTGCCTCTCGCGAACCCCAATCCAAACCCAACGACTGTCGTCCCTAGCATTTTACCCCCATTCCGAACACAATGGGATATGTTTCGTAGGCCCATTCGACTGTTTCAGTCAGTTTCCATTCAAATCAAAATATAAAACATTCAATATTTAATTTGAACGTACATTTCAATTTGCCAGGGCCACAAACTGATTCGAAAAATTCCAGAGAAATAAATCTAGCTATGTTTTGACGATACGGTCCCAACAAAACTAGTTTCGTCGAATTCTGAGACCGTTTGCAAAAAGGCCCATTTTTGGTCGATCCAATTTAACTGTAATTGACCAAAACACATTTTCTTTTGCCACGCTCACATTCTAGCTTCAAAAATTATGAAATTTGAATTCTAGCAATAACTTTACATCCCGGATCCAATAAAAGTGGTTTCGTCGAATTCCGAGGTTATATGCAAAATGGCCATTTTCACGGGCTATATAAATTCCATAGCGACCGTCCTGAAAATTCATTCGGCCATAACTTTTGCTTTCCGCCATGAAAATTCGATTTTTCAGATTCGTTAGAAAGGTATTCACTAACAGATTTAAATATTTTTAGTTTCACTAAAATCTGGATTGTTTTGCACCCGGTACAGTCCGACAAAGTTTGAATTCAATTTTTTGAAACTGCAGCGCCATTTCAGGCCATGTTTATAATTATAATTAACTATATTCGTTTTCAATTGTCGATTCAAACTTAGTTTTCACTGCTATTATTTAAAATATTTATTTTAAATATTTAAAATCCATTATTTTAGCCAATTTAAAAAAAGTTAAATTGGTTCAGATTTTCTGGGTCGTTACACATAGCAAGAGGAAAGAAACCTGCAAAATAATTAATTAATGACCTTTCAAAACAAAGATACATGAGCCTCATTAAGCATCAGAAATATGATAGTAATGTCTGGCAAACACAATTGAATTAGAATTAAAATGATATATGAATATATCATATATTACATATTAGTCTTTTAGTACCTTACTGTCTAAACATTAATACTACAAACACTTCCAGTGAAACCATTGACAAATAAAGCAAACAAATCTAGTGTAAGCATTATTGCATTAAAATTAGTTAATGTGCATAAAAATGATAGTTTCATGTATCATAGGTACAAAAATAACCAAGAAAAAGAAAACAAAAGTAAAATTAAACTCGTACCTTGATTAGCATTTTTAGAAGTAGCAGCTAACAAAACTCCAGGTCTTCCCTTCAAATGAGCAGCATCTAAAAATATTAATGGTCTGCAGTGTTTAAAACCAAGCAAGCAAGCACCAAAAGCAAGACAATTTCTCTCAAACTGATTGGTTGAAGAATCAACATCCATAGATACATAACTACCAGGATTATACTGTTGCAATGCCTCCGAATACCAACGTAAATCATTATATGACATCGCATCATCCCCATATATCTCTTTCAATGCTAACTATTTTCCGCTATAAGCATAATAGTATGATAAATTGAAAGTATACTCTCTTCTGAATTCCGCAGTGATATCCTTCGACTTCTTCATAGGAGCATCCCGAATTTGATCCAAAATCAAAGATTTAACAAATCTACTTGAAATAGTTACTCTATTAACATCTCTAAGACCCGCTCCACACGAATAATTAAAATTATAAGTTCTAATAAAAAATCGAGAGAGTAAGCCCGGATCCGAAGAAGCATTAACATAAAACTTGCAACCATCATTAATCCAAGAACAATTTACCGAAATTCTATTCGGAGCGTTTCTAACAAAAATCAAAGCATAACCATATTTTATTTGATACGCCATTAAAAACTCTCTAAAATCCTCAGCTCCATTAAAACAAAAACCAAGAAAATCCGCAATATTTTTCTGAGAACCTTTCTTTAACATATCTTTCAAATAATGAGATGAATCGGCATGTGACTCGCAATTTGTTCCAGAATTACTACCAATCGAAGTGCTTTGTATGCTTTCAGAACCCAAACCACAACCATTACTATCAGATTCCATAACACCAACATTCTCCTTAACCGTAAACTTGAAATATTGACTCTTCTTAAAAGTTAGAAGACATAAAATGTTAAGCAAGTCTGAATCAGTGTCGATAACTATAGTCTTATTCTCAAGAACATAAGAAATCTCAATAGAAAACCGATTAAGGTGTGGCCAAACATCACATATTTCACTTTTAACACCAAATAAAGAAGAGGATGTGGTCAGGCGAGTAGAATAACAATTCTTATTGTGTTCAAAGATAACAAGCAAACTATTTGCTTCATTATTGATAGTATCAGAACTGCAAAAAAAAAAACCAACTAAAATACTTAAACGAACAAAACAGTAATAGTAAATGTTAAATTTACATATCATAACAAAATAGAACCAATGTTGCCGCTGGATTAAACAAGAATACATTAACTAAAAAACCATATGATAAATAAACATATCGCTGGCAAGATTATAGTCTAAATGTGAATACTGCAGTAATGCTATATAAATATAGCATAAAATAACAAACCACATATAATATTCACTAGAACGACGGAACATCATCAAACTATAAAACAATAAACATTGTTGAAGAAATGCAAAAATAAACATTAAAATCTTACTTCTCCATTGAAATAAATCCAAATTCGATATCGATTACTGGAAGAAGAACAAGCTGTATAACCTAGATGA
Organism: Allium sativum; assembly: GCA_030737875.1. NCBI lineage: Eukaryota > Viridiplantae > Streptophyta > Magnoliopsida > Asparagales > Amaryllidaceae > Allium > Allium sativum. Next base: position 137,753,847 of record CM060921.1, on the reverse strand, counting down.
GCAAAAAATCGATTATTAATCGACAACAATTATATGCAATAAAAAACAGAAATACTCGAAAGAAATTAAAGAAGCATACCTGAATTTACCTAATTGTTTAATGAAGATAGAAATTGGCAATGGAGATCTGTAGCAAAGAAAGAAGACGAAAATCGATTGACAATGGAGAAATCGAATACAAAATTAGAGTGAGCACCGTCTTGAATCGAGAAATCGGTGATGAAGAAGATCGCAACCAAATTAAACAGAAGAAATTTTTTTAATGTTGCTGAGTCTTTTTCCTTGGAACGAAAGTTTAACGACCGCTTCCTTCAGACGGGAAAAAAAGAGCCGCGTCCGTAGGCCCAAATAATTTGAATAAAACTTCCTTTAGCCCATTTTCCTATTGATTATATTCCCTTACAGTCAAAAATCCTCAATTTATAATATGCCCCAAATTCTTATTTTTCATTGTCATTTCATATTACCCCAAATTCAATTATATGTAGTCTTAATCGAAAATGTCATAGGCTCTCGGTGGTTTAGGCTCAGCGTAAATAAAAAGGGAAAAGAACATATTCAAATCTCAAACTGCATAAAATAGGCACATAAACAAGACTGTAAATTAAACAACAAAGTAGGGATAAGGAAAATGCATGAACGTGAACATCAAATGAGCATAAATGTCCAAATTAACATTAAATGAACATAACATCTAACTGACATGTTTTTCCCAAATTAACTATGAAATGAGCAAAAACATTTAACCACATGTTTTCCCCAAATTAACATGGATGCTCATAAATGTCAAATTGATATGTTTTCACCAATTAACATATTCTCCTTAATTAATGTCAATATGTGACAAATTACCATGTTTCTCAAATATATTCTATCCTCGATGTCAAATTACTATGTCTAACATATTCTTTTTAATGTCAACATTTTCTCCAATTAACTTATACAAATTAATGTTAATTGCATGGTTTCAAATCTATGCCTTACTAACATATCGAAAAATTAATGTCAAATAAATGTTCATCAAATGAATGCCATGTTAATATGTCTACAAATTAATGTCAAATTTATATTCACAAAATCAATACCATATTAATATGTCTACAAATCACATGTTTACAAATGACATTTCTCCTTAAGTTAAACTTATTCATGTTTACAAATTCTTCCTTTATAATAGTCCCAATTTACAGTACTAATGTAAACAAAACAAACAACAGAAAGAAGATAAGAGAGATGTACATACAAGCAGATAATAACCGAAAACGAATAGGTAATTGACAGTAATTAAAATAACATATAAGAATAATCTTATAAACATTGTTACTTTTCAGGTCTAAAATACATATATTGTCAAAGTTCTTTTTATTTAGATTACTATAAGAACTATTATATCTATTTAACTTTAACTTAGAAGAAATCAGAAAAATCACAGTAATACTCACCATAGTTGTTGTAGATGAAGAAAATCTTCCAAAAGTAGTTGTTGATTGCAGATCTTGAATTATCTTTTTGATTTATGTCTTCAAGCAACATCTCCCCATTTGTCTTAATTAATTTTAGAATATAATCATTGTGGAAGAGAGGAATGAAGAGAATTTGTGTGTAGGAAAAATAAGACATAGCTACCCTATTTATAGATTAACCAAGAAAATCTCAAACTGTTATATATTAGGTTTTAAAATCAAACCATTAAAGACACATCATGCTGAGTTAGCAAGGAATAAAACATACAAAATAGTCCAAGTTCATTGTATCTTATATTTATATTTTAGGCCATTGGATTTTAGGTATTTATTCTAAACCATATAAGACACATTAGCAATACATAAGCAAGCAATTATCCATTTATAGTTGTTTTATTCATTAAATTCTTGCATGTTTTATTGCATGAATGTTTATTTCTACCATTTTGTTTTCAATTTCAAACATCTATCACCAATACACGAATATAAATTTTGAATTGAAACAATACCTGATTATCATCATTAAAAACTTCCTTTTTATCGCATGATTTTATTCCATTATGATGCACGTTACTGTCTAAATATATTTACATTAAATATGCCTAGATATATGTTCGTATTATGGAATTAGTTATCTACTTCCAACTTTTGACATTATTTCCAATGTTTCCTTTCTTCTTTTGTGATTTATAACATGAATTTAAATTTCAAATCCCAATGCGCACTTGATATGATTGTGTATTTTTGACATGTTAATTATGTGTATTTACACGAGTATTCAAACGTCAATCTTAACATTATATATTTACTTCCTATTTTATTTTATGCGCATTAACTCTTCTTCCATTTCCAACATGCATTAAAATTTATTTTCAATACTTATTTTAAATTAAGACCTTATTTAACATCATTTAATAAATAAATATATATATATGCACACTCACATGCACATATGTATATAAATATACATATGTACATGCACACATGAATATATACACACGCACACATACATATACATACATAAGCTCACACATACACACATATGTAATCTTTTATTTATATATGTACACACACACATGCATCATTTAGATTGGTCTCATTAACTAAAAAGAATATGTCATTGCTAGGGATTGAACTTGCTACCTCTTGTTTAACATTCCCATGTTTTATCACTTCACCTACACAATCTTTTACTAACAAAAATTATTTTTGTTCATAAAACTAGAACATAGGAAGTTTTACGGCGTGTTTCTTTTAAATTATGTTCAAACTTCTTTAGTTCATATTTTCTTTGTTTCTTGTCTAATTTATGCAACTAACAGTCTATCTGAATCAGAATTTCGTAATAGACGTAACTAAAAATCCATTTTATTTAATTCTCAATTTTTTTCTAATTAATATTTATTTTATCAGTTTATTCTTCACTTAATTAATCCATTAATTAATTATTATTTTGTTGAAAATTTGGGTTGTTATAGATAAACTTATAATGTGAGTAAACCCTCTCTTACCATTTAAAATCTATTGCTAATTAAGATGTATAATAGTGCAAGCCATATATATGTATGTTTTGAATGCTCCTGAATGTGTGATTCCATCTTCGTACTAAAACTGGATTGAATAGAAACCAGGACGAATAGAATGGAAGCCCAAAAATCAAGTATACATATTACTCTGTTTACTATTCTTAAACTATCACCTAACATAAAAAAAATCCATAACTCAAAACCTATTGAATTTGAGGATCTGAGATCAATACGAAAGTTGTTCCAAATTTAGTTTTGATTATTTTAAAAATAGTACCATCATGAATAAGAATATATCTTTGCGTATATTTACAAAATAGATTAAGAAGTTTTAGAATTGGGAATTTCGAGCATCATAGAATTGAAAACCAGACAGACGAAGGGGTCTACAAGTAGAAATGGTGATTTTTTAGACAAATTTCCAGATTTTTAATAGCTTAAATCATGAGTTATAATTTTTTTATGGTTTTGGGAAAAATATTTAAATTCCTGGGAATTGATTGATGAATGTAAAATTGTCATTGAGGAAGCTTCGATGGGGCCGGTAAAAGGAACGAATGAAGTTTCAGGGATCAAGATGATCAGAGGAGGTGTTACGAGTTGATTTTAGGCTTTTGTAGGGTGTTCGGTTGATGTGAGTTTGAGGCGATCGTGCGTGGAGCAGGGGTGATTGAGTTCAACTAGGCTTGGTTAAGGGGGAGGTACAGGTGCAGGCTTCAACTCGGAGGTGGTTGTAGGTGGTGCCATGGGCGGAGTTGGTGGCAGGGGAGGTAGCTTCTGACTTCGACATGGAGTGGGTAGTCATCTTGTATGTGTTGTGTAATGACCCGACTTTATGCTCGGTTTTCACCGTTAATTAAACTAACTTAAAACGTTCACAAAGACGGATTGTTAGGGGTACTTACACATTTGCACGAAATAAAAAGAACTTTTCCATTATCATTACAATAATATTACATCGGAGTTACGAGAGACAAATCAAAGTACAATGATTTCACAGTGGTAGAAGTACTAAACTCAGCCGAAGAATATGCATGCTCAAAGATATAATAGCTCCATCTAAACCAGCATCTTGCTCCAACCAACTTCAAGTCTAAATCTATGAACCAAACTACTAGGCTGCCCGTGCAAAGTTTATGGTCACCCAGAGTTTAGATGTGGGAATAATAAACTCCAGGACAGTCACGGGACTGGTGCGGGAACTCAAACATTTGTTTTTAGGGTTTATTTTAAAGTTAGGTAATTCATCGGACCAGCCGCCAATGCGGAACGGGTTTACTCCATGTGAATACCGGTGCATAGAAATTCCTGATGACTTTTTGAAAAATTAAACTAACATAAGGTCTCGCGGCACACACACACAATGCAAATGCACTCATGGGCGAGGTTTCTCCTTATGCAGTCAAAAATGCTTGATACGTGAAAATCCTCTATCAATACTATAATATAGTGTGAAAAATCCTTTTGAAAGTAAATGTATCAATCTTAGCCATCATAGGTACCATATACTATACTGACGTATGGTATACAATTAAAATCATACAAACTCTTAGTGGAGATTGGGTTTCCAACAATGACCAGGCAAAGGAACTTCCGTCCGAACCGAACTATGAACACCTCTTGGGGGATGTACGAGGATCAACTCATGCTCCTCATGCCAACACAAGGTCGGGTTACCTCTGTAACTAGGTAACTTAGAGTACGCCTGAGTACGTCATCTCCCAGTCGTTATTGACCTTTCCGAGCGTGCTCCAACAAAACCACAAATGTAGATGCTTTTACCACATAGGTTAATACCTAGACTTCATACCATAGTACACCTTTTATCTAGAAGGACACAACAAACAACAACACTGCTGCATTTCATCCTGGTTTGGCCATTTATCGGGGTGTGAGGCTTGTCGAGGTCACGATATACACAAAGCTATGCTTAAATCATCCATGCTTTGATCATCCATAGCTCACCGCATATAAGTATGCCACATTGTCCATTCACAACGCATCACTGATTTCTATCAGTATATAACCTCTAAGCTCATACGTCTTAGAGAATGGTGTTAAGCAAGAGAATAAATTCTCCGCCATCAAGCAGATATATGTTTAACAGAGATCAGTGCTACGCAGTCAATTACAATGTTAGACACACAATCCATACATGTCCATTCTAGGTCTGAATGAAACCACAAATCTGGAATTCCTTCACATATGTTTGGGCTTCTCGCCACTTAGCTGATATAAAATCCATCTGCAAATGGGAGCTACCCATTTGAGACATTTAGCAAGTCGTCCTTACGATATGAAGGGTCCTGGTCTTCAATACCGTCTTCAGCGTCTTCAGTTGCTCCACAACGTCGTATTATTACTTGGAATGGTTTTTGGACATACATCTGATCCCTGTCTTTCCAAATAAAAAGCGCAATTTTAAAAACACAATTATATAACACACAGGCTTTTAACCAAATCTCTTTCCATTTTGGATTTTGTCAAATTAAACTTCTTTAAATCCATTCTCAAATTATAATAAATTCTTTCTTTAAAACATACCTTTTAAATCAAAGATAATTTAGCCTCAAACCCTTAATTAACTTCCCATTTGATAACTCGTTATCAAAACCCCAATTTCCCTTAAAAATCCTTACCCACATTTACTGACTGAAATGGTCCTACACAATATGATACAAGCTCTCCCCTTTGTCTTGTATCCCCCACTAGGTTTTCTCTGACTATGCATACCACTAGGTATCTTTAATTACATATCCCTATACCAGTTATGCTTACCCTAAAAGGTGTCTTTAATTACATAAATTTATTATTTCCTTCGGTTATGTATACCACTAGGTGTCTTTAATTACATAACCTTATCCGGTTAAGTTTGTAGGCCTATATATAAATATTACCACCCCCTCCAGATTTGCTTAACCCATCCACTATCCAACCAATTTTACTTAACCCTAACTTTAGTTCACAATCATACAATCCCTATGGATTAAATTAGGTTAAGTAGTCCAATTTATTACCATGACCATTTATGGTTCATAATGGGTTAGACCTCCCACATTAGGCCTACAACTTGTGGATGCTGGATATGCCGGTCGGGTCCGGGTAGTCTTATTCCACAGTTGGGTCTAACCTCGTGTCTTATCCCGATTCGTATTTGCACACTTAGACCTCTCACATTAGGTTCAACATTAGTGGCTGTTGGATATGCCGGTCAGGTCCGCGCAGACTTCCACCACTAATGCAACCTAATCTCGTGTCATAGGTGCAATTACAATTCCTAATTGTAATTACTAGACATTCCATTTTTATCCAATTCTTCCAGTGTCTTAATAGGTTATTATATCCCCACTTTTACCCCTTTTGAATTATATGCCCAACTCACGTTTATATTCAAATTATATCAATATTAACCTTTTTCCCTCCCCGTTCCCTAACTAGCGTGTTCACACAATTTACGGCATGTATAGGGTAAATAATAGCCTAATCATAAACGATTAAAAGGGAAGGTAATGGAAATATGAAAAAGGCGAATGTTCTAATATAACTAGCATAAACATATACTAACATGGTGAACATATAAGCATAGATCTAATGAGCTTGTGGCAGTTAACTAGTTGTAACATAGCAAAGGTGATAAGATGAACATGAAAAGATCTAAATTTAATTTAGATGTTGAACATGTTCAGATCTAATATGAGAAGCACAAGAGGATCCAAATAATAAACTAGATCTGATTAATAATTTAGGTGTCCACATAATACAAATCTAATAGGTAAAAGTAGATCTAACAAATAGGGATTAAGATCTACATCATAGAATGTCCACATAACTCAGATCTAATAGTTTATAAGTAGACTACACAATTTAGGTTTAAGCTTCACATCATGGCATGTGATAAGCATTATAACAGATCTAAAAAGATAGAGATTTAGATCAATAATTAAAATAGATCTAACACAAATCATAGAATTCCACAAGGGTTACTATAGATCCAACCAGATAGAGATTCAGATCCAAATCCTAACCAATTCAGAATATCATATGTTCATGATTTACAATGGATATGATATAATTTAGGCATATGAACCAATCCAAATCATAGTCGTATCATATTTACATTTAAATATTCAAATCTAAAAGCAATTAGAAACTCACAGTGTTAGGATTAAAAAATATAAGAAGAATGGATCTTGAATCTCTAGATTTGATTTGCAAAGCTGAAAGTTGTAGGGATTAACAGATCCAATTCAGTTTAGACACCGGTAGAGTTTGGCCACCATGAATTCTCAATGAAGAAAATATGAAAAATGGCCAAGTATATATAGCTACCAGACACCCTGAAACCGACTTCCAAATCAGCACTAGGGGTGTCGACACCCCTGTGGGTGGGTCGATCCATAGGCCGACACCCCTTAAGGGTCGTCGAACCCGGTGCCGACACCCCTCTAGGGGGTCGACCCCCTAGAGCGAGAAATCTGCCGCCACTTTTCATTTTTCAAATTCGAACTATTCTGGATAAAATTCTAACTCATCTCTAACTCATGTGTATATATGTTCTTTCTGCTCGTATACAAACTTAAAACTCTCAATACTTCTTCATATGGTGTTCGTTTTAGGCAAACCAAATGTTAGTCTTGACCACAATTTCGATACGGACGCAATGTGCAGTCCATTTCCCTTAATTCTGAATACAAAATTAATTATTATTTAATTTATCCTCTTTAATTTTATTAAAAATTCGAGGTGTTACAACTTCCCACATTAAGCCTACTACTTGTGGATGCTGAATGTGTTGGGTGAGTTCGGGTAGACTTATTTCACAAACCAGGCTTAACCTCGTGTCTTAGCACGTTTCGTATTTGTGCACTTAGACCTCTCACATTAGATTCAACACTTGCAGTCGTTGGATATGCCGGTCGATTCTGGGCAGACTTCCACCCTAAGTGCAATCTAACCTCGTGTCATAAGTGCCATTATAGTTTCTAATTACTATAATCCTAGGCATTTCATTTATTAATTAATTAATTATACCGATGTCTTTATAGGTGTCCATGCCTCCTTTTCCCCAATTATGTTCATAATTAATTATATGCCCAAATTCATGTTTATAGACATTAAGTTATGCCAAACTTTCCATTTACAAATTATGTCTAATTTATACCATTTTTCCCCTCGTTCCCATTTTAACGTATTCGCATAATTTAACGTCATGCCTAGGCTAGAAAGTAGCCAGGCTAAAATAAAAGGGACAGGGTAACAGAAATGATTATTCTAACAAGATTGACATAAACATGTAGTGGCATAATCATATAACGACATAATGATAAGATGGACATATATGAATGGATCTAGTGAACATGTGATTTTAGAGTAAATCTTAACATAATAGGGATGTCATAACTGGCATGATAAGATCTAAATAATAATTTAGATGTCAAACTAATAATATATCCTATTTAACTGCAATATGATAGGAACAAGGTAATCTAAATAGTGAAACCAAGGTAGGCTTGTCATGACAATTAGGTGAAAGTTTACATCTAATTCTAAAGCATGTCCAACTAATGATAGATCCAAAATAACCACAACATGATAAGTACCAAATTATCTAAAAAGTGATTTAGATCTATAATCAAAACTAGATCTGACATAAATAAGGTTAAGATCCAAAATAACCACAACATGATAGGTACAAAATGATCTAAAAAGAATTAGATCCATATGCAAAAGTAGATCTAACATGATAACGGTTAAAATCCAAATCAACTACAACATGATAGGTACAAAATGATCCAAATAGAATTAGATCTATAATCAAAAGTAGATCTAACATGATAACGGTTAAGATCCAAATCAACTACAATAAGATAGGTACAAAATGATCTAAATAGAATTAGATCTATAGTCAAGAGTAGATCTAAATGATAACGGTTAAGATCCAAACCATAGTTAATTCAGAATTTCATAGATTCACAAATTACAATAGACCTGATATGATTCAATCCTAAGCATATACATAAATTACAGTCATATCATGTCTTACTTTTAACTATTCAATTCTAAAGGTAACTTGAACTCACAATGATTGGATCTAGAAGAATAGGAGGAGAAAAATGAAGTTTGGATCTCAAATCTACACTTGAAACACTTGAATCTCTAAACTTGAGTAATTGGATTGCAGAAGAAGAAAGAGATTTGATTCAGTTCCAGCACCGACAACATCTAAACCTCCATCATTTTCAGTGTAGAAAACAAGAGAAATGGAATTATATATATAGTTGCCAGCCTCCAAAATTCGACCTGCCACGTCAGCCCTAGGGGGTTGGCCTATGGGTTGACACCTACTTGAAGATCTTCGGATGCCCAAAAACTAACATGGGCGCACTTTGCAGGTGCGCCGGTGTAAAAATACCATAATGCACTTGTCAAGTATGCCAGTTGTTCCTGCTTTCATCATCAAACTTCTACCATTCATAACTTCTTTATACGTTATCCATTTTACGCAAACCAGGTGTCTATCTTGACCAGAATTTCGAGACGGAAGCAATGACGTAGTCCTTTTCCTTTTGTTCTGAATATTAAATTAATTATTTTTTGTTTATCCTCTTTATTGTTAAAATACGGGGTGTTACATTCTCCCCTATTTCAAAGGATTTTGTCCCCGAAATCTCCAAGTTAAGAAGAATGTATCCTACCATCCATCATCCATCTACTCATCCACCAATCATAGGCATCCATTTTCCTTAAAATTTTCTAATGCTTATATGAACATATGCAAAGGTGTGTGTATATGTCCGAACACTAATGCGAAAGATCAGGCGGTCACTTATTTAGTTGACTCCATAATGCAATGTATGTTTGTGTCATGAGTCCAACATTTATGCAACAATCCTAGTGTAACATGTAAGTTCTATATGGGTGCACAATCATCCGTCCAAATGCAACATCTATACAGTGATACATTCAATTTCATCCATTAAAAGAAGAAAAATGCATACATATCCATATGTAGTATGAGAGTGATTGAGCCGATCTAGTGCCTAATGTGTGTGTATATGCATCCACGAGCAACCACTAGCAAACACTTACATCCACTTGCATCCATCAAACATAACATGTTTCAAACACATGTTTACAATCATGGGACTCCTACCTAAAGGTCGAAGATTCGATCGATAGGATATACTTAAATGATAGAAGCAAGCACGAATAAAAGTTTTTGTAAGAGAGGTTAAGAGCATTACCTTGAAAAGAAAAGGGTACGAAGCGCAAAATCTTGTCTTCGATCTCCCAAGTTGCATCCTCTTAGTTACGTAGCTTCTTAACTTCTAATCCAAGAATACCGAAAGGAACTCATCTAATTGTCGCCTCCCATTCTACCTCAACTTCTTCAAGCATGGTTGGCTTAACTACCACTGCTATATCAAGCATACACTTCCGTAAATAAGAAATATGGAAAAACATCATGAATATCCACACATAAGCAAAGAGAGTTGTATGCCTTAGTTGCAAAGACAACCGAAGAACCCTATTCTGATGTGCTTCACCTAACCAACACCTTTTCAAGTAGCTCCCCTACTTGTTTTCCGAGCTCCCTCCTTTCCCTTGGAGCTATATGGCGCACAGGTAACGCAACCGGCTTTGCATTATCCACTAGGAATATACAAAAGTCGATCATGCGCCTCGGAGGTAAGCCCCGAACCCCCTCAAAACATCTGAATACTCACGAACTACTAGTACAGATTGTAGATCATCAATAGTTGCGTCAAGAGATTCTAGGAAACTAAGCATGACGGACCCCTTTAGGGTCACAAGAAATCTCGAGGGTCTTCCTATGGTAAGTCAGAAATTTAACGACCTTCCTCTAACAATCTAGAATGGCACCATACATGGCTAGCCAATCCATCCCTAGAATCAGACAATATCCTATAAAACCAAGTACATATGCATTGTATTCAAATTCGATGCCTAACACAGATATTCTCAAACCCCGACAAATCATAGACAGATGAGACGTACACCTAATGGGGTTTGAGACGACAACGGGATCCAAAACCATACTAGTACTAAGGTGTAGAGACTTAATCACAAAATCAGATATAAAAGAATGCTAAGCGCTTGAATTAAAAAGTTCTGACATGATGATTGGAAAGAGAAAACCAAAACTTCAACAGAAACTTTCCAACCTCTATTCGGTACACCAGCCACGAGAGCATGCACCTTCCCTCTATAGGATCCTGCCTTTTGGTCCTGGCCTTGCTTCTTCGAGCACTCCCTAGTATATTGTCCGATTTCACCACAGTTGAAGCAAGCATTCTTCCTTTTTCTGCAGTCTATAACCAAATGACCCACGTTCCCACAACCATGGCATTTCTTTTTGCCTTGAGCTTTGTCGTGCTTTCCGCCCCCTTGTTGTTATTCTTTCTTGGACCACACTTTCTTGTTTTGTGTTTCCTCAACCTTAACTTCCTTCTTTTCAGCTTTATCTTCCTCATGCATTAAGGACATATCAATGAGCCTCTCAAAAGTTGCTCCCATTGTAACATGGGACATAACTAACCCATGAAGGGGTTCATTTAGTCCTTTAACAAACTGCAAGGCCTTCTTATTCGGAGTGTCTACTAGTTCCAAACCGAATCTAGCTAGCTGGTCGAATTTGTTCATATATTCTTTAATAGTCGTTTCTCCTTGTTTGAGCGCCAAGAACCTCTCCATTTGCATGCTTTCTCAGCTTAAGAAAGAAAGTTTATTTCAAACCTCTGTCTAAAGTCATCCTAAGTTTCCACTGGACGCCCCACTTGGGTTACTTCCCACCAGAATGAAGCTTCATCCTTCAGTAGCCAGGCGGCTAGCTGAATCATCCTACAATCGTCCACATCGAAGATTCCAAACAAGTCCTCTGTTTCCTTGAGCCAATTCCTTGCCTCTACGAACGTCTTGGTTCCATGGAATGGCCTTCCTCCCATAGCATGAAATTTTTTGTAGAACTTAGAGAAGTTATCTGCTCGCGGAGGGGGAGGAACGATGGGTGCGGCTGGGGGAGGAACGTCGGCTTGACCACCTACAGGCGCCATAGCCTCCAGATACCTACGGAACCAGCCTAGTATCGTAACACACTCAGGAATATTGGGTTCCCCAGACATGCTGAAAAGAAAAGGAAAAAGGGATTCAAATATAGAATCGAAAGATATTACATCTGACTTTAGCGAATATGTTTTTCAAAACATACTTTTCTTTTGAAAATGCTTTATTTTAAATTCTTTTTGAAAATAATTTTCAAAATCTTTTATCGAATCAGGTAACCTTTAGCTCTGATACCAAGTGTGATACTCCACGTCCATTAATGTCACTCACTAAGCTAATGCATTAAGTTTTGTGAAGCGTTATAGGTAAACAGAAATAGAAATATTAAAAAACAGATAAAAAAGCAATAGCAGAATTTAAAATTTTATTTCAAACCTAAATTATAATATCGTGGCCCAAAATACCAAAAGTCCAAAATGACATAAAACCCATTACAATAATATAAAACTTCTGTCTTGTACCATCAGAGTACAGAAAATATATAAAAAGCGTAATTCCCCAAAAGAGACAAAGCCATAGTAGTTATAGATAGAGACTGAGCGGTACTTCAAAAGCTGCTCCAAGCAAGACGAAAATCGAGTCCTGACTAAGCCTGAGAATTCCCACCCAGCAAACTTGGGGGAAATGGAAGAAAGAAGTGGAAATAAAAAGGGTCAGACCTAAAGTCTGGCGAGTCCAGTTACTTTTAGTAAGTAAATAAGTAAAAGTGTCATGACAGGCATATAACATGGACAAGAAAGATAACATTAAGTATGACGAGGTAAACATGATAGAGAATATTGCGCTTCTAGAGATTTCTCTACACCAATACTAGTATAACAGATTTGTAACAGGATTACATACTCCCTAATTGCTTAACAAAAATATGATGATCCCAACATAATTACAAAGGCAGTTTTAGGTGTACTCTAGTAACGGGTTTTAACCCAAACGAAATTAGCCGGTACCTAAATAAAAATAACGGGTGTTAGCCCAGACAGAAACATAGGTATCCCACAAAAATAGATAGGACTAGATGTATCCTATTTACTACCCCCCAATCAATCGACTCCCTATTCCATAAATACCCCGTGTTAGCCCCATAGTACAGTGTAATACTTCCTAAAGTGGCAACCTATAGAAGGACATAGACCTATTTACTGGTGCTACAGCGGCATATTTTCCCAGATGTAGGATGTACTCATGCACGCACATGAGTCCGTTGGAACACGCCAGTACGTACCTCCTCTCAGATGAACCTCTTATAATTAGTTCAGTAAGCATGCCCTGACCCCTACCTAGTGCGGGGTCCCTCTTTAATACCAGAATGGGTTACTAACTAATATGGGTCCCACACAACAGATGACACAAGCCAACCCTTACAGATCTTGTGTCCCCAACTAACTAGGATTTTGACAGGTTATGCCTAACAGATTTAAAGATTCACATAACCCCCTACAAATTTACAGGTTAAACTTTACAAGTTAACGGGTCCATATAACCCCAACATATTTAACAGGTTAAGTTTTCTAAATTAACAGGTTCGTATAACCCTTACAGATTTAACAGGTTTACTTAACCCTACAGATTTAGCATACTTACTTAACCCCACAGATTTAACAGGCTTACTTAACCCCACATACTTAATAGGTTTACTTAACCCCACATATTCAACATGCTCATACAATCCTTGTGGATTTAAACAGGTTAAGTATTACAGACTAACAGGTTATCTGACTTCTTTTCACTTGCCAAAATCCCACTTTCTTTTTAATTTCATATAAATATAACTTAATCCACTTAAGTTTATTAATAAGCCCCATCATTCTTTAGATTGTAATTAACGGATGAGATCTTACAATCTTTCAACCCTGGATTGTAATTAACGGAAATAATCTTACATCCCTTTGTATTATTCATTATCTGATTCCAATTCATTACCATTTATCCATTTATGATTATAATGCGCTAGATCTCCCACATTAAGCCTACAACTTGTAGAAGCTGGATGTGTTGGGTAGGTCTGGGAAGACTTATTCCACAAATCATGCTTAACCTCGTGTTTTAGCACGTCTCGTATTTGTTCACTTAGACCTCTTACATTAGATTCATCACTTACAATCGCTGGATATGCCGGTCGGTTCCGGGCAGACTTCCACCGCAAGTGCAATCCAACCTCGTGTCATAAATGCCATTACAGTTTCCAATTACTGTAATCCTAGGCATTTCAATTATTAATTAATTGTACCTATGTCTTTATTGGTATCCATGCCTCTTTTTCCCCAATTATGTTCATAATTAATTATATGCCCAAATTCATGTTTATAAACATTAAGTTATGCCAAACTTTCCATTTACAAATTATGTCCAATTTATACCGTTTTCCCCCTGGTTCCCATTTTAACACATTCGCATAATTTAACATCATGCCTAGACTAGAAAGTAGCCAGGCTAAAATAAAAGGGACAAGGTGATAGAAATGATTATTCTAACAAGATTGACATAAACATGTGGTGGCATAATCATATAACGACATAATGATAAGGTGGACATATATGAACGGATCTAGTGAACATGTGATATTAGAATCAATCTTAACATAATACAGATGTTATAATTGGCATGATAAGATCTAAATAGTAATTTAGATGTCAAATTAATAATAAATCCTATTTAATCGCAGTATGATAGGAATAAGGTAATCTAAACAGTGTAACCAAGGTAGACTTGTCATGACAATTCGGTGAAAGTTTAGATCTAAATCTAAAACATGTCCAACTAATGATAGATCCAAAATAACCACAAGATGATAAGTACCAAATGATCTAAAAAGTGAAGTAGATCTATAATAAAAACTAGATCTGACATAAATAAGGTTAAGATCCAAAATAACCACAACATGATAGGTACAAAATGATCTAAAAAGAATTTGATCCATAATCAAAAGTTAGATCTAACATGATAACGGTTAAGATCCAAATCAACTATAACATGATAGGTACAAAATGATATAAATAGAATTAGATCTATAATCAAAATTAGATCTAACATGATAACGGTTAAGATCCAAATCAACTGCAACATGATAGGTATAATATGATCTAAATAGAATTAGATCTATAATCAAGAGTAGATCTAAAATGATAACGGTTAAGATCCAAATCATAGTTAATTTAGAATTTCGTAGATTCAAAAATTACAATAGATCTGATATGATTCAATCCTAAGCATATACCCAAATTACAGTCATATCATGTCTTACTTTTGACTATTCAATTCTAAAGGTAACTTGAACTCACAATGATCAGATCTAGAAGAATAAGAGGAGAAAAGTGAAGTTTGGATCTCAGATCTACACTTAAAACACTTGAATATCTAAACTTGATTAGTTGGATTGTAGAAGAAGAAAGAGATTTGATTCAGTTCATGCACTGACAACATCTAAGCCTACAACATTTTCTGTGTGTAAAACAAGAGAAATGGAGCCATATATATAGCTGTCAGCCTCCAGAATTCGACCTGCCACGTCAGCCCTAAGGGGTTGGCCCATGGGTCAACACCCACTTGAAGTGGTCCGGATGCCCAAAAACTAAGATGGGATCACTTTACAGGTGCACCAGTGTAAAAATACCTAGGCGCACTAGTCAAGTGCGCCAGTTGTTCCTGCTTTCATCGTCAAACTTCTACCGTTCATAACTTCTTCATGCGTTATCTGTTTAACGCAAACTAGGTGTCTATCTTGACCAGAATTTTGATACGGAAGCAACTTCATAGTTTGTTTCCCTTAATTCCGAATATTAAATTAATTATTTTTTATTTATCCTCTTTAATGTTAAAATACTGTGTGTTACATCTTTAACCTGCAAATTGTTTTCCGAACTATAAGTAATCATTTGTAAATGATTAGTGGAATGATTTCAAAGATTTTAAAGTATTGAAAATGTTTTAAATTGATTTATCTGATATTAATTCGATAGATGATGACTCTTACTGTTTGAGGAATTTAAAAGGTAGTTCACTGTTATTCCGTTTATAGTGTAAGTTGGATATAGAGATTAATATTGAGTATAAGTTGATGTTATTTCTATCTAGATCTTATGTCAAAGAGTTGGATAAATCATTTAATTAAGATACGAGTTTCCCAAATTGATTAAGATAAGTTGGATAGAAATAATCTTCGGATATTTGATATGAAATTCTATGGTGTAAACATATACTATTTGAGGAATTTGGAAGATATTATATGTAGATATTCCACTTATAGAATTCGTTGATTATGAGAATTGATATCAAATATAAGTAGATTCAATTTCTGTGTAACTTATGTTCAATATCGATTGATTTGGGTTTTTTGTGAATCATATCTTCAATAATATCATTTTTGAAACCCAATGAGACTGAGTTATGGAAATTCATATCATAATTTGGGGATTTAATCAAATCTTTGATTTGAGAAAATTAAAAATAAGGAATTGGGAAGGAAGTATAATCTTTTAGTTAAGATTAGAGAATTGAATGTTGGGAAACCGATTTAATTGGAAACTACATTTGAACCCGAAGTAAGTTTCAAGTAAAACACTCCGTACTAGGCGGGGAAGGGGACATGCTTACTGATTGATTGTAAGAGAACCAAACATGGAGAACGGTGTGGGTGGTGCAAACCGACCGGGCCATGTGCATGCATGAGCCGGGCCGAGGGGGATAAGACGACTGTGACACCTGCAGATATAAGGTTGTGCATATCAGTGAGGTGTTACCACTATAGGACGTGATACATCATACTGTGGGGCCTACACATAGTATCTACGGAGTAGGGAGTCGATCGATTAGGGTAGTAGTTAGGGTATATTTGGACGTGTGCCCTAAGTCTACCACCTTATAGTGGAACGGATCATCTCATTCTGGTTATACTAGTAATAGTGCAGAGTAATCATTAGAGAAGCGTATACAACTCATCCTGTCTACCTTGTTACACCTGTCATTTATGTAGTGATCTCTCTTATCCACTTTATATGCCTGTCATGCTACTTTTATTTATTTACTTTCTAAAAGTCACTAGACTCACCAGATTTTATGTCTGACCATTTTGTTTCTCCTTCTTTCTTCCATTTCCCCTCCCCTTAGGTTCTCAGGGAGGAAACACTCAGGTTTGACCGTGATTCTGCTTATTTTGCTGGAGCTGCTGATATGTATGGCTCAAGCTCCTATCCTTGTTGCTATGGCTATATTTTGTTCTTAGGGAATTTTACTTCTTTTATGTACTATGATATTTTTGAAGTACAAGATAGTAACTTTATGTTGTAATGGGCTTTTACGTTTCAGACATGTGATATTTTTGGACCACGGTATCTTATGATAAATGAAGTTTTTATTCCGCTGTTATTCTGTATATATGTCATGTAATATTCTGTGTTTATTTACCTATAACGCTTCACGAAACTTAATGCATTCCCTTTTCGAGTGACATTAACAGACGTGGGGTGTCACACTTGGTATCAGAGCTGAAGGTTACCAGATTAGATATACTTTTTTTAAATTATTTTCAAAAAGATTTTAAAAGAAATCATTTTCAAAAAGAAAAGTCTGTTTTGAAAAACATTCCCCAAAAAGCCATATGTAATATCCTTCAGTCCTTTGTCTAAATCTCTTCCTTTTTTTCTTTTTCAGCATGTCTGGGGAACAAAACATTCCTAATATCCCAGAGGGCGTCATGATACACGGATGGTTCCTTAGGTATTTGGAGGCCACGATGCCTGCCAAAGGCCAAGGAAATGTTCCTCCCCCAAATGCACCAGTCATTCCTCCTCCTCCTCCAAAAGCAGATAATTTCGCTAAGATCTGCAAGGACTTCCGTGCTATGGGAGGGAAGTCGTTCCATGGGAATGAGACATTCATAGAAGCGCAGAATTGGCTTAAGGAGACCGCGGACTTGTTCATAGTCTTTAAAGTGGAGAATAGAAGGAATGTTCAGTTAGCCGCCTGGCTGCTGAACGACGAAGCCTCATTTTGGTGGGAAGTCACCCAAGCTGGACGTCCGTTGGAAACTTGGGAAGATTTTAGACAGAGGTTCGAAATGAAATTTCTCTCCTAAGCTGAGAGAAGCATGCAGATGGAGAGATTCTTAGCACTCAAAAAAGGAAGCTTGACGGTGAAAGTGTATGTGAATAAATTCAACTAGCTATCAAGGTTCGGGTGAAAGTTGGTGGATACGCCACACAAAAGGGATTTGCGGTTTACTAAAGGGATGAATGGACCTCGACATGGGTTAGCCATGTCCCATATTCCAATAGTGACCACTTTTGAAAAGCTTGTCGATATGGCCCTAATGCACGAGGAAGACAAGGGAGAAAAGAAGGAAACAAAGGCCAAGGAGACATCACAAAATAGGAAGGTGTGGCCAAAGATGGGGCAGCAGCAACAACAACAGCAGAAGAAAGGAGGGAAGAATGACAAAAGCAAGGATAGGAGAAAATGTCACAATTGTGAGAAGGAAGGTCACTTGATCAAAGACTGTAAGAGAAGGAAGAACTGTTGCTACCATTGTGGAGAGGTTGGACGATTTGCTAGGGAGTGCCCGAAGAAACAGGGATCGCAAGGACAAGGTCAAAGGGCAGGAATTTCTGGAGGGTAGGTGGGTGCATGCTCTCGCGATCAGTGCTCCTGATAGAGGTAGAAAAATTTATGTGGAAGGTTTAATTTCTCTTTCAAACCATCCTATTAGAACAATTTTTGATTTTGGTGCCTCACATTCATTTATATCAAGTTCTATAGTTGAATCTCTGCACTTAATTACCAATATGGTAGTGGATCCCATAGTTGTTTCAAACCCCGTTGGTGGTTCGTCTCATTTATCTATGATTTTTCGGGGTTTGAAAATATCTGTGTTGGACGTCAAGTTTGAATGCGACGCGTATATGCTTGGGTTTGTGGGTTATGGGTTGATTCTAGGGATGGATTGGCTTACCACGTATGGTGCCATTCTGGATTGTGAAAAGAGGGTTGTTAGGCTTCTGACTTGTCATGGGAGGACCCTCGAAATTTCTTGTGACCAACAAGGGTCGGTTATGCTTACTTTCCTAGAGTCTCTTGATGCATCTATCAATGACTTGAAATCTGTTCCAATAGTCCAAGATTATTTCGATGTTTTTGATGAGGTTCGGGGTTTACCTCCAAGGCGCGAGGTCGACTTTCGCATATATTTGGTAGACAATGCATAGCCAGTTGCATTGCCAGTGTGCCACATGGCTCCAAGGGAAAGGAGGGAGCTGAGTAAGCAAGTAGTGGAGCTACTTGAGAAAGGGTTTATCAGACGAAGCATATCGGAATAGGGTGCTCCAGTAGTATTCGCAACTAAGGAGGATGGTTCATTTCGTTTGTGTGTTGACTATAGAGAGCTGAATAAACTCACTAAGAATAATAGGCATCTGCTTCCGAGGATTGGCCACGGGGTTACATCAGTTGAGGGTGGCTGAGGACAGCGTAGATAAGACTGTTGTTAGAACTCCGGACGGTTTCTTTGAATGGCTAGTGATGCCTTTTGGGCTGATGAATACACCCGCCTATTTTGTCAATCTGATGAGTAGGGTATTTTGGGAGTTCCTAAATAAATTTGTTGTAGTCTTTATTGATGATATTTTGATCTTCTCCAAGAGCGAAGAAGAGCATGCCCAACATTTGAGAAAAGTTTTGAAAACTCTCCTTGACCATCAGCTTAAGGCGAAGTTCTCCAAATGCCATTTTTGGAGAAAAGAGGTGAGATTCTTAGGGCATGTGGTCTCCAAGGAAGGGATAGCTATAGATCCTGCCAAGGTGATTGCGGTTCAAGATTGGCAGATTTCTAAAATGCAACCTAGGCAAGAAGCTTTCTTGGATTGGCAGGTTACTATAGGAAGTTCATTAAGGACTTCGCAAAGATATCAGCCCCACTCCCCAGGCTACCGAAGAAGAACTTGGCATTTTCATGGGATATAGACTGTGACGTTGCTTTCCAACGACTGAAGAGGGCTCTAACAACAGCCCCAGTCTTGACCTTGCCTAACGGGAGTAAGTTGTTTACCGTTTACACTGATGCGTGTGGTACATGGCTTAGTGCGGTTTTGATGCAAGAAGGGAAAGTGGTGTGTTATGGGGGTAGACAGTTGAGAGTTCATGAAAAGAATTACCCCACCCATGATCTAGAGCTATTTGCCACAGTATTCACGTTAAAGACATAGCGTCATTATTTAATTGGAGAGAATTTCAAATTATACACCGATCATAATTCTCTCAAGTATTTGTTCTCGCAGAAAGATCTCAATTTACGGCAACAACGGTGAACGGAGTTTCTAGCTTCTTATGATTTTGAGATTGCTTATACCCCTGGCAAGGGTAATGTGGTGGAAGATGCCCTAAGTAAGCAGAGGATGGCCCTGAGTCCTTTGTTTGTGGAAAGAAAAAACTTGGAGTTCATATCAGCATTTGATTTTAGGCCCTCCATCGAGATTTTGCCTGATTTGTTTGCATCCTTGGAGATACGACCAACTCTTATGGACCAGATAGGAGCTTCGCAATAAGGTGACCCATAGATTTTAGACATCATGGGAAAGCTCAAAAAAAGGGAGACTTCTAGTCACCTCAATAGATATGCCATAGATGAAATGGGGTGGTTGCGACGAGATGGAAGGCTTTTTGTTCCTCAAACTGGAAGCTTGGTAAAGGCAGTCCTAGAATAAGCCCACCATTCTAAGATGACCATTCATCCAGGCGGTGATAAGATGTACAGAGACATGAAGAGGGGTTTCTTTTGGGCTAGGATGAAGAAAGATGTGGCCAAATTTGTTTCCCAATGTTTAATTTGCCAGCAAGTTAAAGCTGAGCAAAAGAAGCCCAGTGGTTTACTTCATCCTTTGGAGGTTCCTCAGTGGAAATGGGAGAGCATCTCTATGGATTTCATAGATGGTTTTCCTAGGTCGAAGAAAGGAAACACCAGTATCTGGGTTGTGGTAGATAGACTCACTAAGAGCGCTCACTTTATTCCAGTTAATAGTAAGAGGACGACATCATGGTTGGCAATAATTTATGTTTGTGAGATAGTTCGTCTTCATGGGGTGCCTTCCAGCATCGTAACCGATCGTGACCCTATCTTTACTGGCAAATTTTAGAGGAGCTTGCAAGAAGCATTAGGTACACAGTTGTGTTTGAGCACCGCTTATCATCCTCAGACCGATGGACAGACTGAGAGGGTGAACAGGATTCTTGAAGATTTTTTGAGGCTGTATCCTAGACTTCGGAGGGACTTGGGAAGAGCATATCCCTTTGGTAGAGTTTTCCAATAACAACAGCTATCAGTCCAACATTGGCATGGCACCCTTCGAAGCATTGTACGGACGACCCTTTAGATCACCAATTTGTTGGTGGAAATCTATAGAAAGATTATTTCTTGGACCAGATATGGTTAGAGAAACGTCCGAAAAGATTGACCTCATTCGACGGCAGATGAAGACAGCTCAAGATAGGCAAAAGTCCTATGCAGACAAGAGAAGGATTGACATCGAATTTGAAGTAGGAGACTTAGTTTTTATCAAAGTATCACCTCTGAGGAATGTGGTTCGCTTGGGATCGGTAGGGAAGTTGGCACCTACGTTTGTGGGACCATTTCCCATAACCAAGAGGATTGGCCAAATGGCCTATAGAGTAAAGCTCCTAGAAAATCTATCCGGTGTTCATGATGTTTTCCACATTTCTCTTCTGCGGAAGTGCCTGCCTGACACTGCAATAATCGTTGAGCCAAGTGTATTGAAAGAGGTAGAAGTGGAACGGGAGGCGACAGTCTGGAGAGTTCCTTCGCGTATTCTTGGATCAGAAGTTAAGAAGCTACGCAATAAAGTGATCAAGTTGCTAAAGGTTCAATGCGGAGATAACCCAGAGGATGCGACTTGGGAGACCGAAGACAAGATTCATGCTTCGTACCCTTTTCTTTTCGAGGGTATGTTCTTAACTCCTTTTTCAAAGTTTTATCAGTGCTTTTTTCTATCATTTGAGTGTATCTTTTCCATAGTGTTTTTCGACCTTTAGATAGGAATCCTATGGATGTAAATATAAGTTTGAAACATGTTATGTTTGATGGATGCAAGTGGATGCAAGTGGATGCAAGTGTTTGCTAGTGGTTGCCTGTGGACGCATATACACACACATTAGGCGCTAGATCGGCTGAATCACTCTCATACTGCATATGGATGTGTGCGCATTTTCATTTCTTTTATGGATGGAAATTGATGAATTAGCATATGGATGTTGCACCTGGACGAATCAGTGTGCACACATATAGAGCTTATATGTTATAATAGGATTATTTGCATATATAATAGATTCATGGCACTAACATACATTGCATTAAGGAGGTAAACTAAATCAGTAGACCGCCCGATTTTCGCATTAGTATTAGGACATATACACACCTTTGCATATATTCATATAAGCATTAGAAATCTTTAAGGACAATGGATGCTAGTGATTGATGGATGAGTAGATGGATGATGGATGGTAGGATATGCATTCTTCTCAACTTGGAGATTTCGGGGATGAAATCGTTTAAGTAGGGGGAATGTAACACCCTGAATTTTTAATAACATTAAAGAGGATAAATAATTAATAATTAATTTAATATTCAGAATTAAGGGAAACGGACTGCACCATTGCGTCCATATCGAAATTCTGGTCAAGATAGACATTTGGTTTGCGTAAAACGAATACCGTATGAAGAAGTAATGAGAGTTTTAAGTTTGTGTACGTGTAGAAAGAATATATATATATATATATACACAAATGAGTCATAGATGAGTCAGAATTTTATCCAGAATAGTTTAAATTTGAAAAATGAAAAGTGGTGGCAGATTTCCTGCTCTACGGAGTCGACCCCCTTATAGGGGTGTCGATACCGGGGTCGACTGCCCTTAAGGGGTGTCGCCCTATGGGTTGACCCAAGGGTGTCGACACCCCTAGGGTTGATGTGGCAGTCGGTTTCAGGGGGTCTAGCACCTATATATATGTGGCCATTTCTCATATTTTCTTCATTGAGAATTCATGGTGGCCAAACTCTGTCGGTGTCTGAACTGAATTGGATCTGTTAATCCCCTACAACTTCCAACTTTGCAAATCAAATCTAGAGATTCAAGATCCATTCTTCTTATATTTTCTAATTCTAACACTGTGAGTTTCTAGTTGCTTTAAGATTTGAATATTTAAAAGTAAATATGACACGACCATGACTTGGAGTGGTTCATATGCCTAAATTATATCAGATCCATTGTAAATCATGAACATATGACATTCGGAATTGGTTAGGATTTGGATCTAAATCTCTATCTTGTTGGATCTGTAGTAACCTTTGTGGCATTCTATGATTTGTGTTAGATCTATTTTAACTATTGATCTAAATCTCTATCTTGTTAGATCTATTATAACTCCTATCACATGCCATGATGTGAATCTTAAACATTAATTGTATAGATCTACTTATAAACTATTAGATCTGAATTATGTGGACATTCTATGATGTAGATCTTAATCCTTATTTGTTAGATCTACTTTTACCTATTAGATCTGTATTATGTGGACACCTAAATAATTAATCAGATTTAGTTTATTATTTGGATCCCCTTGTGCTTCTCATATTAGATCTGAACTTGTTGGACATCTAAACTAAATTTAGATCTTATCATGTTCATCTTGTCACCATTGCTATGTTACAACTAGTTAACTGCCACAAGCTCATTAGATCTATGCTTATATGTTCAACATGTTAGTATATGTATATGCTATTTATGTTAGAACATTGACCTTTTCATATTTCCATTACCTTCCCTTTTTATCGTTTATGATTAGGCTATTATTTAGCCTATACATGCTGTAAATTGTGTGAACGTGCTAGTAAGGGAACGAGGAGGGAAAAAGGTTAATATTAACATAATTTGAATATAAACATGAGTTGGGCATACAATTCAAAAGGGGAAAAGTGGGTACATACTCACCTATTAAGACATAGGTAAGAATTGGATAAAATTGTAATGTCTAGTAATTACAATTAGGAATTGTAATTGCACTTATGACGATGTTAGGTTGCATTAGCGGTAGAATTTCACCGGATCTGACCGGCAAATCCAGCAGCCACTAATATTGAACCTAATGTGAGAGATATAAGTGCGCAAATACGAATCGGGCTAAGATACGAGGTTAGACCTAACTGTGGAGTAAGACTGCCCGAATCCGTCCGGCATATCCAGCATCTACAAGTTGTAGGCCTAATATGGGAGGTCTAGCCCATTATGAACCATAAATGGACATGGTAATGAGTTGGACTACTTAACCTAATTTAATCCATAGGGATTGTTTGATTATGAACTAAATTTAGGGTTAAGTAAAATTGGTTGGATAGTGGATGGGTTAAGCAAATCTGGAGGGGGTGGGTAATTTTTATATATAGGCCCAAAAACTTAACCCGATAAGGTTATGTAATTAAAGGCACATAGTGATATACATAACCGGAGGGAATAATAAAGTTATATAATTAAAAACACCTTTTAAGGTAAGCATAACTGTTATAGGGATATGTTATTAAAGATATATAGTGGTATACATAGTCAGTGAAAACCTAGTGGGGGATACAAGACAAAGGGGAGAGCTTATATCATATTGTGTGGGACACATTTCAGTCAGTAACCCGGAGTAGGTATCAAATAAAGTACTCTGTACTAGGCGGAGAAGGGGGCACGCTTATTGATTGATTGTAACAGATCCAAACGTGGAGAACAGTGTGGGCAGCGCAAACCGACTGGGCCATGTATATAAAAATCACATTTTTATAACTACACTATATGGATAAAAATAACATTTTTATACTGCTACTATATAGATAAAAATTCTATTTTTATACCGCTACTATATAGATAAAAATTCTATTTTTATACCACTACTATATAGATATAAATTCTATTTTTATACCACTACTATATAGGTAAAAATTCTATTTTTATACCGCTGCTATATATGTAAAAATTCTATTTTTATACCGCTGCTATATATGTAAAAATTCTATTTTTATACCGCTGTTATATATGTAAAAATTCTATTTTTATACCGCTACTATATATGTAAAAATTTTATTTTTATACCGCTATTATATATGTAAAAATCACTCCTTTACACCGCTACTTCCATGATAAAAATTATATTTATCCTGCTAGTAATATAATAAAATTATATTTTACCTCACTATATAAAGATTATATTTTTATACACCAAGAATCTAAACTTTCTTTGATAAAAATCTTATCTTTATATTTTGAAAAACCATATCTTCATAATGTTAAAAATCAATTCTTTTATGCGTTAAAAGTCTGAACTTAACTTTGTTAAAAATCTAAACTTCATCTTCATAAAAATTTAAACTTTATATAAATTAAAAGTACTACCTTTATATAAATTAAAAATCCTACCTTTATATAAATTAAAAATCCTACCTTTATATAAATTAAAGATGAAAACTCACCGTATCTTGATCGGTGGAGGGGGTGTTGGTGATGGTGCGGGGTTGTAGGTGGCGGGGGATGCTTCAAGTGGTCAAAGTGGTGCTGCATTGATCGTCAGTGGAAGAAATGGGTACCACGGTCGCTGATTTAGGGGATTTAAGGGGTTTCGGTTCGAGGAAGAAGAGAGGGGCGGAGGAGGAAGAGGGACTGATCAGAGGAGGAGGGGGAGGCCAGAAATAGCGGCGGTGGATCCCCTTGGTCGGAACGTGGCTGCTTTGGGGAATACAGGGGCGGTGGTGCGGTTTTCTATGAAGGAGGGGGATCACGTATAGGGGACCGGAGGCGCGCAGGGCGGTGGGTTTGCCTGAGGTGGCGGCGGCCGTCAGGGCGAGAGGGCGGAGGCTGCGGTGGCGTGTCGATTTGAGGAAGACGGGTTTTGAGGAAGGCAGGTTTTTTTTTCGACTTAGGTTTAGAAAACATACGGGGGCTGAGATAATATATAGGTTTATTATTTTATTTTTCAAAAGGTTGACTTTCTATTCGAACTCCAACCGAGCCCCAAGGACTGTCACCCCTAGCTAATTACCCTATTTCGAACACACTAGGATATGTTTCGCAAGCCAATTCGACTGTTTCCATTAGTTTTGTTTAAATTAAAATTTAAATCAATATATATTGAATTTGAACGCACATTTCAATTTACTGGGGTCACATACAGACCCCAAAAATTCCAGAAAAATATTTTCTAGCTTCATATTGACGATACGGTCCTAACAAAACTAATTTCATCAAATTCTGAGACTGTTTGAAAAATGGTCATTTTCTAGTCGATCGAAATTGACTGAAACTGTTAAAACACGTTTTACTTCGCCACGCTCACATATTGATTCAGAAAATTAAGAATTTTGGAAACTAACAATAATTTGACATCCCGGATCCAACAAAAGTGGTTTCGTCGAAAACCGAAGTCGTTTGCAAAATTTCCATTTTTAAGGGCCAGAATTCCATAGCGACTATTCTGAATTTTCAATTGGGCGTTACTTTTGATTCCCGCTATGAAATTTTGATTTTTTGGATTCGTTGGAAAGATATTCTCAATTAGATTCTAATATTTTTGGTTTTGCTAAAATCCAGTTTATTTTGAATCCTGTACATTCATTTGAACTTTGAAATCGAATTTTCGAACTACAGCGCCATTTTCAATTCCTTTTATATAAAAAAACAAATATTTATATTCTAACGACGATCCATATAAATATATACGTTCTAATTCTATTCAAAATAAATTTCTCGTCATTATTATTTAAAATAAATCATTTTAAATATTCAAAATTCACTAAAATCGCCAAAATAAAATTTTTAAATTGGCTCAGAATTTCCAGGTTGTTACACTAAAATTATTATAAATATTTGTGCCGATTGTTGTTATTATAATCAAATAGGATTATAAACATTGAAATGGTTATATATAACCAAATTAAATTTGTATAAAGAATAAGATATAAAAATAAGACAAATTGGAAAAATTGTTCGAGAAAACAAGACGCTTTGGGAAAATTCAAAGGTTTTGAATTTACAATGGAATTAAGATATGAAGTTAAAAATTTGGAACCTAACTAGAGATTGGTTGAGTTAAATGATTTTCTGGGTATTGATCGCATGTTGATTTCGGTCTTCGGGGTTGATACTTAGAGGATTATTTTCTTACCGATTTACGGTCAGGAACTGATAAATATTGAAGAATAGTGATAAATTAAAATGTTTTCCTAATGTAAGTAACAGATATTTTTAGTTACAAAAATGATTGTGTTAGATAGCTAGTTGTTAATGTGTGTATTTTATATTTTGATTGCTGTAAAATGTTTTGATAGATAACCTGTGCGTTTTGGATGTTGTATTTGCTATGTTTGTTTTTATATGTCTTATATGTATGTGTGTGTATATAACTGGAATCTTCTTGTTCTATTTTATTTTAAGGATGAAATTCTTTTAAGGGGTAGATTGTAACGACCTAGTTTTTGACTACTTTTGTAATACAATTTATTATGGATTTTTTTCAATATTGATTTAAAATTATAAATTGTGAATAATAAATATTGAGGAAAATTCCAAGCATGTATATATTTTAATGGTTTTAAATTCATTTAGCCAACCTATATATGTATATTAAACCAATTATAAATGACTGATCATTTTGTTTTGTATTTTCAATGTGTTTTAAACTCTGGTTAAAAATATAGATAGTATTATATTTGAATATTGTAGAAAAATAGGAAAATAATTATTTAAAAAGCTTAAGTATATATTTGTGCTTGCATATTTGAATAGTTTTAATATTTTGTTTGCAATTAAACTTATTCTTAATACATGTAAATTAAAATTAGTTTTTGATTTTATATAACTAATAAGAATATTTGTATAAAAATATAAATTGCTTCACAAAGGAAAGAATCAAGAGAGTACATGTAAATTAATGGAATAAAATCAATACATTTCATAAGTTTATTTCCTTGGTAGCTAAAACAACATTTTTCAAACAATTAAGGACCTGAACATGTATTGATTTTAAATATTTGGTAGCCTAAGCTATGCCATATCTAGATAATCTAGTACCTAGATCATTAAATAATGTAGATGACTTAGGAGCAAAGCATTTAAGTTTTTAAACATATAAATGCACATGATTTGTACCCACATGTATATCAAATTCAATGCCAATACCTAGCATAGCCTTAAGCATAACAGCTAAGAGATCTAAGCAAACTTCATTTCCAATCCACCCTAAGCACCCAGTCTTAACATCATTTAGGTAGGTAAATAAACCATAAGCATAGGAAAGTGGCAACCCTGAAGTGCTTAAGATATAAGCATTGAATATTTAAGCACACTAGCACATGGTAGATAAACTTGTTTATGCACATACACATGCATAGCCGAGCATTTCTTATAGCCTGATAGTAGAAAATGTGGAAGTGACCAAAACATGCACTTTTCAATCAAGAAACAGCCTAGACATCACCCTATACATACATCCCTTCCACCATAGCAAGTAGCTTGAGCACATTTCTTTCCATCAACCTTAAAAACACCATATGACCTTCTAATTTGCACACTGTCTAAAGCCTAAGCTAAGGCAATACAATATTATTTGTTTGCCTATAAATACACACATACACCCTCCCTTACCACTCACATAAAATCTGAAGCAAACCAAAGAAACTGGAGAAAAAATGGCAGACAAGCAAAGCCTAAAACTTGTGACTAACCTTGTTTGCTTGGAACCTGTAAATGTATGAAACAGTGACCAATATTTGTGAGTAAACTGTTCCACTTATTTACTGATTAGGTTGTGATGCAATACATATATGTGCATATGTGATCATGAATGTGTATTTTGTAAATTCAAGGTTTTATACCAAAACTAGACAAAGCCTAGAACCAAAACGATAAACTTATAATGTGATGAAATCCCCTCTTACCACTTAAAATCTATTGCTAATTAAGATGTATGATAGTGTAAGCCATATACATGTGCAAGTATGTTTTTGAATTCTCTAAATGTGTGATTCCATATTCATATTAAAACTGGATTGAATAGAAACCAGGATGAATAGAATAGAAGCCTAGAAATCAAATATACATATTATTATGTTTACTATTCTTAAACTATCACCTGACATCAAAAAATAATAATCCATAACTCAAAACCTAGTGAATTTGAGGATCTGAAATCAACACGAAAGTTGTTCAAAATTTAGTTTTGTTTATTTTGAAAATACTCCCATCATGAATAAGAATACGTCTTTGCATACATTTACAAAATACAGCAAGAAGTTTTAGAATTGGAAATTTCGAGCATCATTGTAGTGTCCCGGAATTTTCAAGATTTAATAATTAATTGATTATCAAATATTTTAATATATGTTTCAATAATTTAAATGGTTTGAATTTAAATATTTGGAATGTTCTATTTAAAAATAAATAATGGGATAATATTATTATTTCTGAAATAGTCAGAGATAGCTGAACTGGCAATTCTGTGTAAATTAGATTATTTAAGAAATTTAATCGAGTTGATATTCGAATTAGAATAACGAATATATTATTTAAAACGGCATTTGAACGTATTAATTATAATATAATTAAAATCGAGCCCATAATGTCGTGGTAGTTCATAATTTAACGTTTTGAACTTCAACCGAGTGTACAAGATTCGTTTTAAGTTGGATTTCTTCAAAACAAGAAACGTTAGAATCTGTTGGGCTGTATTTTTCTAATGGAAGTGGAAAATCCAGATTCCGTCTTATAGATTGTAAGTTAAGTCCAAATCAAATTTTAAAATAGTCGTTGTGGATTCGTTTATAAACAATAACGATATATTTAATTATAATTAAATATTGGTTTCGAATTTGGACAAGATATTTGAGACGTAGTTATAATTTATTTTTTAGAATTTTACTGTAATTTTTAATTTGGAAAATAAGCACTTTTATTTTTGAGTATTTTACACCCTATATCAGCAATTTGGGGTTTCACAAAATAAGCTAACTAGTCTATTTTATTATATTTGTGGGATCATGACACATTAGTGTACGCGATGTGATTTTTATTTTTGTCGATGGTAGTCCGAAATTGAATGGAATTGTGTGCAATGGGGAACCGCATAAACTTTAACCGTTCATAACAAATATATATGTAACGACCCTGAATTTTGGGGCCAAGTTAAAATTTATTTTAAGTGATTTTAAATGAGTTTTGATATTTAAAATAATCTATTTTAAATAATAAGGATCACAAATTTGGTTCAAATCGAAGTTAGAATGAATAAATTAATTTTAAATATAAAAAGAGCTAGAAATAGCGCGGTAGTTTGAAAAGTCAAACTTGAACTTTGACTAACCATACAGGATGCAAAATTTAACGGATTTTAGTGAAACCAAAATCATTAGAATCTATTTAAAAATATCTTTTCAACGAATCCGAAAAATCGAAATTTCATAGCGGAAATCAAAAGTTATGGCTAATTCAATTTTTAGAAAGGTCGGTGGGTAATTTGCATAGGACAAAAATGCTACTTTTTGCATATGAAGGAATTTTGAACTCGAAACCACTTCCATTGGTTTCAGAATGACGTTTCTGCATTGAAAAACAGTAAACACTTATATGTTTCGAGTTTCAGAAAATATTTGTTTAAAAATATATTTTTAATATTAAATATATTCGCCTTGAAAATAGCCATTTTTCAAAAAGTCTCAGAATCGAACGAAATAAATTTTGTTGGATTCGTATCATCAAAAGAAAGCTAAAAATGATTTTTTGGTAATTTTTGGAATTAATATATAATTATAATTGATTTTTCAGTGTAAACGGACAATTTTTGACTTTAAAATTCATTAAAAAAAATTCAAACGGGCTCAGAATTGAACGAAATTAATTTTCATAGGCCACAGCATCAAAACATAGCTAAATATATTTTTCGAGGATTTTTGAAGTTAATTTGTGACCTAGGTGAATTTCTGCATACGTTTGAATTTAAAATAATGATTTATATTTAAAACTGAAAAACGAAGGCCAAGACGATCTCGTGAGCTGATGAGACATATCCAGATGAGTTCGGAACGGGGGCTAAATGGTATGAACGACGGTAAGCAGGCTTGAATCGGGGTTCGGGCCAAAACGGGCTTAAGCGGGCCTAATTACATAATTAGTTAACCCTAATATAATATTATAATATTCGGAATCACTATTCATCGTTCTTCCCCGATTAGAAACAGCCGCACAAAACCCATCAGCTCCGAAACTTCTCTCCTCCATAACTCCTTCATTTCTCAACGAAAATTAGCGTGTGAGTACACGTTTCGAAGCTCTCGCCGAGCTCTTCGATCTCCGACAAGTCCCGTCCCTTTCCGTCGCCTGTGCCGCCCGCCCCGAGCCCGAGAAGGTCCGCCGGTCGCAGCCACGCCGGGCCCACCACGCTCGATCGAACTCCACCCTCTTCTGGCCGTACAAAGATCTCTCCAAGGCGGTCATTCTCCAAAAAACCGCACTCAAAACCGTTCAGTAAATCAAAAGTTATCGCGATTTGAAGTTTTGAACAAATTCTGAAAATATGGTATGCTTCAGATTTCCCCACGCTTTTAAGTGTTACACAGCCAGTTGTTAAAAGTCTGAATTTGATTTTTCCTATGAATTTGCATTGGAATCATTCCAGATCTGAAATCAAATTGAATACGAACACCGGATCTGATTGAACCCGAGCCATCTTTTCAGACTAGAGCACTGTGAGAATTTTATTTTTATTTAATTTAATTTATTTTATTATTATTTTTATGATTATTAACAGTAGAACCGAGACGACATGATATTTAAACATAGATCTAAACCGATCATAACATATGACGTGAAATCGGAATTGTCTATTATGCTATGTGATTAGACCTGAAATTTCAGGTTTAAATCTGAATTATAAATTAATTAAAATTATTTATATGTTCTTTATTTAATTACACCGTGTTGATTTTACTAATGCCCCGTTATAACATCACCTTGAAATCACCTGGATGCTAGTTATTGATTTGGATTTGTGGTTATGTTTGGATGTGTGGTCATGCGATGTGATGAAATTTTACAATTTATTTGATGCAAATAAATTAAGAATGCTACTTGTGATGAGATTTATATTCTCTTCTTATGTAAAATTGAAATAGGGAAAAATTGACATTTTTGTCAAATGTTAATATAGAAAACTGTCACCATATGACTAATTGACATTTTTTGTCAAATGTTAATATAGAAAACTGTCACCATATGACTAATTGACATTTTTTGTCAAATGTTAATATAGAAAACTGTCACCATATGACTAATTGACATTTTTTGTCAAATGTTAATATAGAAAACTGTCACCATATGACTAATTGACATTTTTGTCAAATGTTAATATAGAAAACTGTCACCATATGACTAATTGACATTTTTGTCAAATGTTAATATAGAAAACTGTCACCATATGACTAATTGACATTTTTGTCAAATGTTAATATAGAAAACTGTCACCGTATGAAATTTACATTTTTGTCAAAAGTAAAAAAAAAAAGAAAAAAAAAATGTATTGTATGAAGAATAGCATTTTTGTCATGTTAATTAAAAAGAAAAGTGCATGGTCTGTAAAATAGAATTGTTGTTATGATAAAAATAGAAGATGTCATATTAGGTAAAGTAACATTATGTTCAATGTAAATACAAGAATTTGACATAGTATGATTTAATATTTATTTTAATGTTAAAATGAGAGAATTTTCACCGTAGGATAAATGTACATTTTTATTTGTCAAAATAAAATAGCATATTCACTGTATGATAACATGTACATTTTTATTTGTCAAAATAAAATAGCATTTCAACTATATTATAAGATGTACTTTTATTTGTAAGAATAAAGTAGGATGATTCAACATTATTTTATAATGTAGTATGGTAGAAATCCACCGTATGTTCATTTAACATTGTTTCTAATGTTAATACTAGAGTAATTTTAACCGTATGTATATTTCACATTTTTATTTATGTGAATTAAAAGAAAATGCGTCGTATGTTAAATTAGCATTATTTTCAATGTAATAAGAAGAGAATTTCCATCGTATGAAAATTTGAAATTTTGTTCATATAATAAAAAGAAAATACACCGTATGCTATTTTACGTTATTTTATAATGCAATATAATTGAAATACACCGTATGTTAAGTTAACATTATTTATAATGTTAATATAAAGAGAATTAACTGTAGGACTAATTTACATTATTTTGTAATGTAAATAAAAAGGAATTTGTGTTAACATGTAATTTACATTGAATTATGTAAAATTAAAGTGATGAGAAATTAACATTTTGTTTAATGTTAAATATAAGGAATTTACATGGTATGAGAAAGTAACATTGTTTTTAAATGTTAATAATAAGAAACTACACTGCATGAACAATTAACATTATTTTTAACGTTCATTAAATAGTAATTTCACCGCATGTGTAAAGTAACATTTTTAAATGTTAAAGATAACACCGTATGATGTAATTAACATTTTTAATGTTAATATAATAAAACTTTAACCGTAGGATGTCATTAACATTTTTAATGTTAATATAAAAGTATTTACAACGTATGATAAATTAACATTTTTGTGTCAATGTTAATAATAGTATTCACATCGAATGAAAATTAACAATTTTGTTAATGATACAAATAAGAATTTACGTTGTATGAGGAATTAATATTATTTTTGTTAAATAAAAATAAGTAATTTACAATGCATGGAAAACGGACATTTTTTTTTATGTCAATTAAATAGAAATTTTACCGTAGGATGAAATGGACATTTTTAATGTAAATTAACCACAAATTTCAACCGTAGGATTTAGGTAACATTATTTATAATGTTAATATGAAGGAAATTTAACCGTATGATAAAATTAACTTTATTTTTAATGTTAATATTAAGAGAATTACTTCGTAGGATAAAATTAACATTATTTTATAATGTTAACATAAAAGAGAATTGACCGTAGGAATGTTACATTTTTTTTATGAGATTAAGAAGGAATAACACCATAGGGTGAGTTAACATTATTTTTAATGTTAATAATGGGGTATTTTAACCATAGGATAAGTCAACATTATCTTGAATGTTAAAATTAAGAAATTATGCATCGTAGGACGAGTTAACATTATTCTAAATGTTAATATAAAAAGTGTATCTACCATAAGGAAAATTTTACATTATTTTAATGTTAAAATAAAGGAATTCCACCGTAGGATGAGTTTACATTTTATTCAATATAAACAAGTAAGAATGTAACATGTAATCTCAAGTTTTCATTTTATTCAATGTAAAGAAAACAAGAATGCGATATGTAATGAAAGTTTACATTTTAATTAATGTAAATAAAAATATGATTTTGAGAATTCGTCGTTAAATAAGAAGTTTGACTATTTTAAATAATTAAAATAGAATGAATTGTTAATAAAAATAATTATTAACAAATAAGGAGGATTTTCAAAAATATATATATGTATATATATACGAGGATTGGTTGGGAAGTCCGAGATATTCTCATCCCAAATTAATCCAGCGGCGTTAAAGATCGAAGCAAGAAGACGAAGCATGAAGACCGTAAACCTTCCCTCGAATGGACAGCAATCGAGACCCTGAATTGACTTGCTATCAATTTATGGGTCAAGGTCATTGCCCAGACGTACGCGTTGATTTCACGGATTTGACTTTCGTTCAGACCCAAAGCATAAGTTTAAATGGATGGTGTGTCTGACATCGTACTTCGTTATATATCATATTGTTGATTTTCTGTTAATATATAAATATTGGTGGTGGAGAATTTATTCTCTACTTAACACCCATTTATGTATTGATGGAGAAGCAATGGTACGGTATGGAGTGACAGTGTGACACACTAAGATGCAATGATCAAGGTTTATTGTTGAAAAGCAGAACCTTGTGGAGATGATCAAAGCATGGCCTGTTTAGGCGTAGCTTTGTGTATTACGTGACTTCGCGAGCCTCACACCCCGGTTGAGTCAAAAACGGGCGAAGGGAACGCAGGGAAAGCAGCACGTTTCTTTCTAGCTAGAAGTAGTGTCAGGGACCTCCCAGCGCTGATACTTTACTTATGTGGATGATGGAATGTGGCGCGCCTCGGATAGGTCCTATAGGACCGGGAAACGTGTGCTTAGGAATAACTAATCCTCTAAGCTGTATGTGAGGACCGGCCCTGCCATTTCCAAGGGTTAACTGCGGGTAATCCTGAGGCACTAGCTAGAGTGTCTCGAATCGGTAAGGAGCTCCGCTCTAGCCTTGACTCATGATGGAAACCAAAATCCAAATACGAACCGACGAATTTGATTGTATTACTAGTACGGAGGCATAGTATATGGTACCTATGCTTCCTAAGATTAATACATTTACTTTGAAATGCTTTCATATACACTAATAATAATATTAGATGCGTATTTGCCGTATTTAGCATGTTTAATCACCATAAGGTAAAACCCTATCCTCTGGTGTGCGTTGCATTGTGTGATGGGACTTGGGTCTTATGGTGATTCCATTTTTTCCAAAAAGCATTGCGTTGTTTACGATGTACTTATTTATTTGTTATGACACTTTAAACTATGCACGGCAATCCATTAGAGTAAACCCGTTCCGCGTTAGCGGCGTGGTCTTTGGATTTGCCTTATATCTACTAGTATTTTACTTAAGAATTCTCACACCAGTCCCACGACTGACCCATAGTTTGTTTCACCTTTTTGCAAACTTGGGTGCCCTCTTTTCCACACGGGCAGCCAAGTAGATAGGTTCATTCTTTGCTTGGAGTCTTTTCTTTGGAGCTGCTTATTCTCTCTCTTGGATTTGCTTTTGTGGAGAGGTGATGACTTGGAGCTTGAAGACATTTATCTTTTGTTTCTATGGCATCTTTTCTTTTCTTTTCTTTTTAGACATCAAACTTTTTTTTTTTTTTTTCTGCTAACTTGTTGTAATAGCTTAGATTATGTGACTGTGGATTTTCTGTGATTGATGACATTATATTTTTCCGCTGCTATAATGTTATTACTCTATGAATTTCCTTTGCTATATTGTATCTGTGTTCTGTTTTATTGTATTTATGTTGTATTCCAAAAATGATTACTCCTGCTTTCACTCGTGGAAGTTTGGGGTCGTCACAGTTGGTATCAGAGCTTTGGTTTACAAAGCGGAGTACAAGATATTTATAATAATTCGTTTACGTAGAATCACTATATTCTACGGCGAACAGTTCATGAGATACGTAATAGCCAGTCACTTTATCGTCATCTTTTCATTCATCCTTCGATCTTTTCTATCTCTTAAATCACCATTACCGTTATTTTGACTCTTCCCTTAATCATGCATTCGAAGAAGACTAAGAGAAGTGGCGATGCTCAATTAGCACACGTTTACGAATGAGCGAAAGGACCAACTTCTTCAGTGCCAGCTTCTACTGAAGGAGGAGGAAAGCCTGTTGTCTCTAAAGGTACGCCTAGAATAAGTTACGTTCTCCATGTTTCTTTCTATTCTTTTTTTTTATGAGCCGTTGCTTGGCTTTCTCTCTCTCTTATCCTCTTTCTTCTTCCTCTTTCTCCTTTTCGGGGACGAAAAGTTTTTAAGTGGGGGAGACTGTAACGACCCTGAATTTTCGGGCCAAGTTAAAATTTATTTTAAGTGATTTTAAATGAGTTTTGATATTTAAAATAATCTATTTTAAATAATAAGGATCACAAATTTGGTTCAAATCGAAGTTAGAATGAATAAATTAATTTTAAATATAAAAAGAGCTAGAAATAGCGCGGTAGTTTGAAAAGTCAAACTTGAACTTTGACTAACCATACAGGATGCAAAATTTAACGGATTTTAGTGAAACCAAAAACATTAGAATCTATTTAAAAATATCTTTTCAACGAATCCGAAAAATCGAAATTTCATAGCGGAAATCAAAAGTTATGGCTAATTCAATTTTTAGAAAGGTCGGTGGGTAATTTGCATAGGACAAAAATGCTACTTTTTGCATATGAAGGAATTTTGAACTCGAAACCACTTCCATTGGTTTCAGAATGACGTTTCTGCATTGAAAAACAGTAAACACTTATATGTTTCGAGTTTCAAAAAATATTTGTTTAAAAATATATTTTTAATATTAAATACATTCGCCTTGAAAATAGCCATTTTTCAAAAAGTCTCAGAATCGAACGAAATAAATTTTGTTGGATTCGTATCATCAAAAGAAAGCTAAAAATGATTTTTTGGTAATTTTTGGAATTAATATATAATTATAATTGATTTTTCAGTGTAAACGGACAATTTTTGACTTTAAAATTCATTAAAAAAAATTCAAACGTGCTCAGAATTGAACGAAATTAATTTTCATAGGCCACAGCATCAAAACATAGCTAAATATATTTTTCGAGGATTTTTGAAGTTAATTTGTGACCTAGGTGAATTTCTGCGTACGTTTGAATTTAAAATAATGATTTATATTTAAAACTGAAAAACGAAGGCCAAGACGATCTCGTGAGCTGATGAGACATATCCAGATGAGTTCGGAACGGGGGCTAAATGGTATGAACGACGGTAAGCAGGCTTGAATCGGGGTTCGGGCCAAAACGGGCTTAAGCGGGCCTAATTACATAATTAGTTAACCCTTTTATAATATTATAATATTCGGAATCACTATTCATCGTTCTTCCCCGATTAGAAACAGCCGCACAAAACCCATCAGCTCCGAAACTTCTCTCCTCCATAACTCCTTCATTTCTCAACGAAAATTAGCGTGTGAGTACACGTTTCGAAGCTCTCGCCGAGCTCTTCGATCTCCGACAAGTCCCGTCCCTTTCCGTCGCCTGTGCCGCCCGCCCCGAGCCCGAGAAGGTCCGCCGGTCGCAGCCACGCCGGGCCCATCACGCTCGATCGAACTCCACCCTCTTCTGGCCGTACAAAGATCTCTCCAAGGCGGTCATTCTCCAAAAAACCGCACTCAAAACCGTTCAGTAAATCAAAAGTTATCGCGATTTGAAGTTTTGAACAAATTCTGAAAATATGGTATGCTTCAGATTTCCCCACGCTTTTAAGTGTTACACAGCCAGTTGTTAAAAGTCTGAATTTGATTTTTCCTATGAATTTGCATTGGAATCATTCCAGATCTGAAATCAAATTGAATACGAACACCGGATCTGATTGAACCCGAGCCATCTTTTCAGACTAGAGCACTGTGAGAATTTTATTTTTATTTAATTTAATTTATTTTATTATTATTTTTATGATTATTAACAGTAGAACCGAGACGACATGATATTTAAACATAGATCTAAACCGATCATAACATATGACGTGAAATCGGAATTGTCTATTATGCTATGTGATTAGACCTGAAATTTCAGGTTTAAATCTGAATTATAAATTAATTAAAATTATTTATATGTTCTTTATTTAATTACACCGTGTTGATTTTACTAATGCCCCGTTATAACATCACCTTGAAATCACCTGGATGCTAGTTATTGATTTGGATTTGTGGTTATGTTTGGATGTGTGGTCATGCGATGTGATGAAATTTTACAATTTATTTGATGCAAATAAATTAAGAATGCTACTTGTGATGAGATTTATATTCTCTTCTTATGTAAAATTGAAATAGGGAAAAATTGACATTTTTGTCAAATGTTAATATAGAAAACTGTCACCATATGACTAATTGACATTTTTTGTCAAATGTTAATATAGAAAACTGTCACCATATGACTAATTGACATTTTTTGTCAAATGTTAATATAGAAAACTGTCACCATATGACTAATTGACATTTTTGTCAAATGTTAATATAGAAAACTGTCACCATATGACTAATTGACATTTTTGTCAAATGTTAATATAGAAAACTGTCATCATATGACTAATTGACATTTTTGTCAAATGTTAATATAGAAAACTGTCACCGTATGAAATTTACATTTTTGTCAAAAGTAAAAAAAAAAAAGAAAAAAAGAAAATGTATTGTATGAAGAATAGCATTTTTGTCATGTTAATTAAAAAGAAAAGTGCATGGTCTGTAAAATAGAATTGTTGTTATGATAAAAATAGAAGATGTCATATTAGGTAAAGTAACATTATGTTCAATGTAAATACAAGAATTTGACATAGTATGATTTAATATTTATTTTAATGTTAAAATGAGAGAATTTTCACCGTAGGATAAATGTACATTTTTATTTGTCAAAATAAAATAGCATATTCACTGTATGATAACATGTACATTTTTATTTGTCAAAATAAAATAGCATTTCAACTATATTATAAGATGTACTTTTATTTGTAAGAATAAAGTAGGATGATTCAACATTATTTTATAATGTAGTATGGTAGAAATCCACCGTATGTTCATTTAACATTGTTTCTAATGTTAATACTAGAGTAATTTTAACCGTATGTATATTTCACATTTTTATTTATGTGAATTAAAAGAAAATGCGTCGTAT
Source organism: Allium sativum (assembly GCA_030737875.1). Lineage (NCBI taxonomy): Eukaryota > Viridiplantae > Streptophyta > Magnoliopsida > Asparagales > Amaryllidaceae > Allium > Allium sativum. The sequence continues at coordinate 137,714,236 of CM060921.1, read as the reverse complement.
GTTAAATTAGCATTATTTTCAATGTAATAAGAAGAGAATTTCCATCGTATGAAAATTTGAAATTTTGTTCATATAATAAAAAGAAAATACACCGTATGCTATTTTACGTTATTTTATAATGCAATATAATTGAAATACACCGTATGTTAAGTTAACATTATTTATAATGTTAATATAAAGAGAATTAACTGTAGGACTAATTTACATTATTTTGTAATGTAAATAAAAAGGAATTTGTGTTAACATGTAATTTACATTGAATTATGTAAAATTAAAGTGATGAGAAATTAACATTTTGTTTAATGTTAAATATAAGGAATTTACATGGTATGAGAAAGTAACATTGTTTTTAAATGTTAATAATAAGAAACTACACTGCATGAACAATTAACATTATTTTTAACGTTCATTAAATAGTAATTTCACCGCATGTGTAAAGTAACATTTTTAAATGTTAAAGATAACACCGTATGATGTAATTAACATTTTTAATGTTAATATAATAAAACTTTAACCGTAGGATGTCATTAACATTTTTAATGTTAATATAAAAGTATTTACAACGTATGATAAATTAACATTTTTGTGTCAATGTTAATAATAGTATTCACATCGAATGAAAATTAACAATTTTGTTAATGATACAAATAAGAATTTACGTTGTATGAGGAATTAATATTATTTTTGTTAAATAAAAATAAGTAATTTACAATGCATGGAAAACGGACATTTTTTTTTTTATGTCAATTAAATAGAAATTTTACCGTAGGATGAAATGGACATTTTTAATGTAAATTAACCACAAATTTCAACCGTAGGATTTAGGTAACATTATTTATAATGTTAATATGAAGGAAATTTAACCGTATGATAAAATTAACTTTATTTTTAATGTTAATATTAAGAGAATTACTTCGTAGGATAAAATTAACATTATTTTATAATGTTAACATAAAAGAGAATTGACCGTAGGAATGTTACATTTTTTTTATGAGATTAAGAAGGAATAACACCATAGGGTGAGTTAACATTATTTTTAATGTTAATAATGGGGTATTTTAACCATAGGATAAGTCAACATTATCTTGAATGTTAAAATTAAGAAATTATGCATCGTAGGACGAGTTAACATTATTCTAAATGTTAATATAAAAAGTGTATCTACCATAAGGAAAATTTTACATTATTTTAATGTTAAAATAAAGGAATTCCACCGTAGGATGAGTTTACATTTTATTCAATATAAACAAGTAAGAATGTAACATGTAATCTCAAGTTTGCATTTTATTCAATGTAAAGAAAACAAGAATGCGATATGTAATGAAAGTTTACATTTTAATTAATGTAAATAAAAATATGATTTTGAGAATTCGTCGTTAAATAAGAAGTTTGACTATTTTAAATAATTAAAATAGAATGAATTGTTAATAAAAATAATTATTAACAAATAAGGAGGATTTTCAAAAATATATATATGTATATATATATACGAGGATTGGTTGGGAAGTCCGAGATATTCTCATCCCAAATTAATCCAGCGGCGTTAAAGATCGAAGCAAGAAGACGAAGCATGAAGACCGTAAACCTTCCCTCGAATGGACAGCAATCGAGACCCTGAATTGACTTGCTACCAATTCATGGGTCAAGGTCATTGCCCAGACGTACGCGTTGATTTCACGGATTTGACTTTCGTTCAGACCCAAAGCATAAGTTTAAATGGATGGTGTGTCTGACATCGTACTTCGTTATATATCATATTGTTGATTTTCTGTTAATATATAAATATTGGTGGTGGAGAATTTATTCTCTACTTAACACCCATTTATGTATTGATGGAGAAGCAATGGTACGGTATGGAGTGACAGTGTGACACACTAAGATGCAATGATCAAGGTTTATTGTTGAAAAGCAGAACCTTGTGGAGATGATCAAAGCATGGCCTGTTTAGGCGTAGCTTTGTGTATTACGTGACTTCGCGAGCCTCACACCCCGGTTGAGTCAAAAACGGGCGAAGGGAACGCAGGGAAAGCAGCACGTTTCTTTCTAGCTAGAAGTAGTGTCAGGGACCTCCCAGCGCTGATACTTTACTTATGTGGATGATGGAATGTGGCGCGCCTCGGATAGGTCCTATAGGACCGGGAAACGTGTGCTTAGGAATAACTAATCCTCTAAGCTGTATGTGAGGACCGGCCCTGCCATTTCCAAGGGTTAACTGCGGGTAATCCTGAGGCACTAGCTAGAGTGTCTCGAATCGGTAAGGAGCTCCGCTCTAGCCTTGACTCATGATGGAAACCAAAATCCAAATACGAACCGACGAATTTGATTGTATTACTAGTACGGAGGCATAGTATATGGTACCTATGCTTCCTAAGATTAATACATTTACTTTGAAATGCTTTCATATACACTAATAATAATATTAGATGCGTATTTGCCGTATTTAGCATGTTTAATCACCATAAGGTAAAACCCTATCCTCTGGTGTGCGTTGCATTGTGTGATGGGACTTGGGTCTTATGGTGATTCCATTTTTTCCAAAAAGCATTGCGTTGTTTACGATGTACTTATTTATTTGTTATGACACTTTAAACTATGCACGGCAATCCATTAGAGTAAACCCGTTCCGCGTTAGCGGCGTGGTCTTTGGATTTGCCTTATATCTACTAGTATTTTACTTAAGAATTCTCACACCAGTCCCACGACTGACCCATAGTTTGTTTCACCTTTTTGCAAACTTGGGTGCCCTCTTTTCCACACGGGCAGCCAAGTAGACAGGTTCATTCTTTGCTTGGAGTCTTTTCTTTGGAGCTGCTTATTCTCTCTCTTGGATTTGCTTTTGTGGAGAGGTGATGACTTGGAGCTTGAAGACATTTATCTTTTGTTTCTATGGCATCTTTTCTTTTCTTTTCTTTTTAGACATCAAACTTTTTTTTTTTTTCTGCTAACTTGTTGTAATAGCTTAGATTATGTGACTGTGGATTTTCTGTGATTGATGACATTATATTTTTCCGCTGCTATAATGTTATTACTCTATGAATTTCCTTTGCTATATTGTATCTGTGTTCTGTTTTATTGTATTTATGTTGTATTCCAAAAATGATTACTCCTGCTTTCACTCGTGGAAGTTTGGGGTCGTCACAATATAGTTCTTCAATATCCATAACAGTCCAGGCTGCCTTACCAAACTAGTTGTTTTCCTTAAATTACTTGATTGATCAAGTGTAAACAATGTACCTACATGGGCGCAAACAGAACTAGCAAATTATTTATGTAAGATCAAAGTAGACGTTGGTGCTGAATACCCTCTCCACGCACATCCCTGGTAATATTTGTTTTTTCTTCCTTTCACTTAAAATGTTGTTATTCAAAATGAGGACTATCTAAAATAAGCCAACACTATACATTCTTGGAGAACTCTCCAACTTCATCAATATATATATATATATATATATATATATATATATATACACACACACACACACAAAAGACTCTATTGAGCTGCTTGCACGTTGAAATCAGAAGCCTAGATGGAATATAAAGTAAAATTTTCTAAAACTATTCAATAGCATGATAAAATACTATTTTTAAATATAAAATTTTATGATACCTTAGCACCAAAGTAAACTAACCTGCAAACCTAAGTAGTATAACCCATCTCCTCTGCCATGTTTAATCCCATCGCACAACTGCCTTCCGTGAACAATCACGCTCGACATGTCACCACTTGTTTTCTCAAATTTCTTGGTGGCGAAGTAACTTGACATTATAAATAAATGCTCCACTGCTTATTTTTCTTCTTTTAGAATCCCTTCACCATGTATTTTAATAGCTATGGAAAAAGCCAAACAAACAAATTAAAATGCCACGAAAAGAAAAAAATCAAAGAAATCCAAACGAAATGCATGTTTAAAACTTGGAGACGTTGCTCTTCATTTTGGTAGGCTTTCCTTGGATTTCGACACAAATATGATTTGTAGGTCTTAAACCAGCATGGATACTGGAGGCAGTATTTTGTGCATGGAGAAGGAGTACTGCGGTAATGTATAGGGATTAGGCTTTTGGCCGTATGGTTTAAAATAAAGGAAAAATGACGTGAAGAGATGAATGGTGGCATGGAAGTCCGTAAATGGCAATGTAAATTGGAGAGGGACAGCAACATGTTTTTTTTTTCAAAGTGGAGAAGATGCTATTATGGATTTGGAGTACCTTGCGTTGTATTGTAATACTGGAAGGTTGCGATACTGAAATGGAGAGAAGTTAATGCGAGCTGTAGAAGAACTGGAGGGGGCGAAAACGTTGGCAATAAGTGAAGTTGGGTTGGTAAAGACGTGTATGGGGAGGTACGAAGTAGGACTGGAAGGGGAGTGGGATATTTAGCAGTAACGTGAAGCAAGTGCGTGGAGGTTAGAGCCGGTGAGAAGAGGAACGAAATGGTGATGGAGATATTAGAAAATGGCATGAGTAAAATGGCCAGGAGAAGTGGGAAATGGATACAATTGCTGATAGAAGCAGATGATGTGGTGCTAAATGGAAGATAGGAGCATCAATTGCAGTCAGTTCTGAAGGTTGGGCCGGGTATATTTGAGTAGGCCAAAATAAAATACAAACAAAATAAATAAAGAACATGAAGGGATGAAATAAAGAACATGATGAGGCATGGGTGGAAGAAAATTATGGTGAATAGCGTGCATGAATGGTGAATAGCGTGAATGAATGGTGTACGTGCATCAATCAGTAAGCAGGGTACAATTTTGGTTCGAGAAAGAAAACTGGTTGAAGCGAGTTGTTCTAATTCGTTTTGGGTCAGGTTTATATTGGTAAGTACCAACATTTAAATTAAATTAAGTTTAAATTAATTTAATTGAAGTGAGTTGTTCTAATTCGTTTTAGGTCAGGTTTATTTTGGTAAGTACCAACATTTAAATTAAATTAAGTTTAAATTAATTTAAATTATGTATCCAAATTTATAAACGTAATATCTCATTCATATAGTGTCTGTTTTACCAATGGTCTGATCCGTTAGGATTGTAGAGTCGCAGACTACAAAGTGGAGCTGGATTGGAGAGATTTGGAGATCATTTCAAATTATGGCGGAATTAAACGCCTGATATGATCAACTGAACGTTAACCGTTATTTAACGATTAACAACCAAAGTGAGTAAACTCACTAACTCTGTCCGGTATTGAAATTTTATAAACGTTATTTAATATTGATAAAAATGATTGAATGTTGTGTGTGATGGTTGTTTATATGATTGCTTATGAATTGGTTGAAATTATATATATATAGTCATATATATATATATATAAACAGTTGATTGAATACTGATCTATTTATTTTAATATCTTGTATTGTTATAAAATTAGTGTTATTATTGTTGATTAACATCTGTGGATGCAAGGAAACAGGTTGGAAGAATTCAACTGGGTTCCTCAACAACTTTATTGTTGATTTTCATACATTGCAGTGTACGATGTGAAAATAGTCTATGATTGATTATTGTATATTTCAGGACGTTGAATAACATTGACCCTGAGGCAACTGGTATTTAAATACCATAAAATATATTCGAATATATCAGAAAAGAAATAGTAGTTTTAAAAAGGATAATCTATTTAAATTAAAAATGAAATTTCGATTGGGATGAAATATAATAAGTTTTTTAAATTGTATTAAAACAAGTTATTTAATTTATTAACGATGTCTATAAATGGGATGAAATAATGGCTACTAAGTAAATTTGGAATACAAATCTAAGAATAAACTAAAAGGGAATTGTGAATTGTTTTCAAAGGAAAGCGATGGAAGTATTTCGATGTTCGTAATGAAATAGGATTGAAATAAATCTGTAAGGATCTATAATTATAATTCGACTATGTCGAATAATATAAAGATAATTTATTCTTATAAGTTACATATAAAAGGAAATTTCAGGATTTGACGAGATAATTAATATTCGGATTTGTTATCGAATAGGAAATCGAGATTTAAATTATAACTTAAAGTCGGTAGCCACCACCAACCTCCCGTGTACGAAGCACGATCTCATCCTAGTTATAACTTATAAAATGAGTTCATGAAATGAAATATGAATTATGTGTTTATAAAATAACCAGATAAGTGGGATTTTAAACTGTAATGGTATCTGCTATTTAAATCAAGATTTGATTTAATAAAATGAGTCCAGATTTCTATAGAAGAAAAATATTCACGTTTAAAATGAATAATGATTTAAAGAAAACGTTTTTCATATTTAAAAGGAGTTAAGGAAATTAGAAACTGATTGGAGACTAGTTAAGTTGAACGACTTTCTGAATGTTGATCTGGTGTTAGTTTCGGCCTTCGGGGTTAATACTTAGCGAGTTGTTCTCTTACTGGTTTATGGTTAGGCACTGATGGACGTTGACGGATAGTGATGTGTGAGTATAAGAAATGGAAATGTTTTCCAATGCTAGTAACGTATATTTTCTAAATATAGAAAATAGGAAGTTAGGAATATAAGGGGATTATTTTCCGAGAATCGTGGGAAATTAAAACGGGTTTTAAAAAATAAATAGGAAACTGGAAAATGGAATGATGATTGATCGGTAAGATTTCCATTTGGAAATACAACCATTGTTTGTACACATGTTTTCCTTGGATAGTTAAATAACCGACTATCAAAGTTTTTGACCATTTCCGTTGTCAATACATTGAGATCGGGATCAGATTTTATTATCTGAAAACCACTCTGTATGACATTAGCATTACGAATGATTGTAGACGGAGAGTATGCAAGGGATGTTCTGGGAATCCTAGGTAGAAATTGCCTAAGATGGATTTACGGAATAGTGTCTTTGGGTTGTCCAGTCGCAGGACAACGTGTATGGATGAATGTCTGACAAAGTATATCTAATAGATCGCGTAAGTTGATTTCTTCAAACGTATGTACGTTTGGTGGAGGGGAAACTCGTTTTCTTAGCTTTATACCCGTGGTATTTTCGAGGAAATCAATTTGTAATTTGGCGGGTATGACGATGTGGCATTCAAAGTAAATATAGATGTGATATGTATAGTAGTACGTTATGACCTCAAGCCTCATCAACCAGGAAATGATGAAAATCGGGCTGGCAGCATAGCTAAGTGGGTCGCACCCAATTAGGGTATATTGTCACCATCTAGAGAATATTCATATTTGTTACTTCTTTCACTTCTGTATCTCCCAGGAACGGTTTATACCAACCATAAGGTGACAATGTATTTGGAACATTCAAGCAAAATGAAATGGCCGGTCATGTGTGGCTGAGTTACAAGATGTTCTTGTTGAACTCCAGTGTATCGCTTCTAGAGTACACTGATCGGAAGGTGGTTCCATACCTTGTCATAGTTGGAAATCCATTACCCAATAAGAGCTCACGGTTTTTGATTGTATGTTTTATATGTAGAGCGTAAGATGAAAGCATTCTGCTAGATTTCTATTTACATGATTTAGATATTATTTTAATATAAGAAACTATTGATCTTAAGAAATATTTTGGGTTATCATAAGATAAAAAACCATCTGTATTTATGTGTGGATCGGTCTTATGATTATCATTTCTTTTAAAATGATTTGGAAAGTTAAACCAAAATGATTAGAGTTTACTCACACCAGTCACATGACTGTGGAAACAAACTTTCACAACATCCTGAAAGATAATAGAATATATACAACAGGTAATAGTAGTGAAGCATCATACAACAAACTTTCCAAACTTTCACAACATCCTGAAAGATTATTCCAACATCATAGGAAATATCAAGTATGTACATAAGGCCTCACTACAACACTCATAGAGCAACTCAAACTGTGGAAACAGAAAATACTAGATAGTAATAAACTGGTACGTGAGCTTCCTGCTCGTCATCGATCAGCATCATCGCCACCACTAAAGCAACACCTGTCACCTGTTACTCAGTCTACCCATCCACAACCGGATGAACAGCACAAGGTAATAAGAGGAAACATAAAACCTTGAGTTAGACAACAGTCTCAATGAGCGATAAAGCAGCTAACAAACTTCAACAATAAAGTATATGAGAATGGACAGATAAACATACTAATCTACCCACAAAACCAGAGAAGAACTCAACCATATCTTCCCCACATCGGACAGTGATAGCCTTTACGGAAAATAATTCAACCATTCATTCATGGAAACCCAAACACCCATTCAACCATGGTAAGAACTCATAACATCCAGATTATATGTATCTCATGTAAACCATCCTAATCGAATCCAACGTCCCTCAAGCACAAGCCCCATAGGCCTAAACCAATATCAGACAAGCACTCAAGGAACATCTTCTTCGACGTTGGACAACCAACATGAGAGGGTACAAACAGAACAACCAATCATCCACGACTGACTCTGGCTATCACCGCCAATGCTTCTTTGAAACCATCGTTAATCGTATGACGGCCAACCTTGACGCATGTCAAGGGCTAATGGTAACCCCAATTCTAGCATGAACTCCATATGTCCAACCTTGACAACTAGGTATTCCTCCAAGACCCAAGGTACTCGACCTACAACCGGTCTTTTAGACGTCTCTAGTGTACCCTACTTCGAGCCTGCTAGAACTTACGACAACGATAATCTCTCGGCCTTCACAACTCTAGTCACCCAACCTGATGACTTTTCATGGCTCAAGAAACCTTCTCGAGCAATCATTATCCACCAAATCACGACCTTTGAGTTGCCACCTCATTCGTCATTCTACACCGATTAATGAGCACCTTTCCACACTTCAAACCTTACCCAGAACACCAGTAGGTTCTCCCGAAACATCCACAGGCCGGTCCTCCCAAAACACCACCGGTCGGTCCTCTTGAAACTTCACTGGTCGGTACTCCTGAAACACTACCAGTCGGTCCACTCAAAACACCACCGGTCGGTCCTCTCGAAACACCGGTTGGTCCTCCTAAAACATCATCGTTCGGTCCTCCTGAAATAGCACCGGTCGGTCCTCCCGAAACACCACTGGTCGGTCCTTCCGTTCGGTTCTCCTGAAACACTACCTAACGGTCGGTCCTCCTGAAACATTACTTACCGGTTGGTCCTAACTTCTTCCCCAAGGAAAGATTTCTGACTGATCGGTCCACAGTACAACCCCAATCCAACTCCAATTTCGACCAAAACTTCGCCAAACGACGAATTCAACGAAACCAACTCATCCAATACAATCATAAACATGTTATGGAACCACTAACATCATGAAAATGACAATTATCATCAAATCATGCAAATTCACCAAAAATCATGATATGTGAACATGTGATCTAAATTGCGAATCTAACTTGCATAAAACATGTATAATGGCATAAGAATTACCAGTTTAAACATGCTAACTTAGATCATAGGGTGATTCATATGAAAATAGATATATGGAAAAACACTTGCATATGATGAAAAAAACATGAACAGTCGCTTCTACACTTCATTAAATCCATGTGAAAGATGCATATCACTCACCGATTCTCCGGAACAAGCAAAAATCAATGAAATAGGAATCCAAACAGCAAGAACCTCGCACCAAACACCTTGATCCGATGAATCCTTGCTTCAATTTATGTAGATCTAGCCTCCAATGGTGTATATCTTCAATTTCCCTCCTTGAATTATGATTTTTAATGGTGGAAAGGTGCTAGAGGAAGGAGGAGCTCAAGACTTCCCAACGAGAGAATGGGAAATTCAAACCCTTTCTCATATCTCTTACCCCCTATTTATAGTTTCCTCCAACCCCCTAATGGGCCTTCCCAATTCAGCCCATTTTGGCTTACCAAACCTGGACAACCAACTGAAAAACCTTTAAACAGCGATTTCTGCCAAACTGCTGAGCCAAATCTTTAATTTAACCACTCTACGGAAAGGAAATCATCAATTCATTTCCAATGGCACAGATCTTACCCTCTAACTCGACCCGAGTCAAAAGTTATGCCCTGTACAAGACTGATATGGGCAAAATGGTCACAAACAAAATTGGTAAAAATTATGGACTTGTCTCACATCCCTATAAGCAACATATCAAAGGATGAGAATGATCCAACCCTCAGGGAATGAAATAAAAATAATTTACAATCCTCTGATATGTAAAATGCGGGCTGTTACATTCTCCCTCCCCCCCCCCTTTAAGAATTTCACCTCTGAAATTCCAAGCAAACACAAGCAACCACAACAATTCTGCATGCCTATCATACATGGGAAGCCAATTCTATCATCCAAACTAGCAACAATCAAGCCGTGCATTCATTGCCTTATCCTAGAACGTGGAATTCTATCAAACAACAACAAGATACAACGATATAACGATGATATGATATAAATGGTTCCTACTGATGAAGAGTTCTGGATGAGTCACCCTCATGCTCTTTTCTGTCTCCCATGTACAATCGTCGCCATCTTCACTTCATTGTACCTTGACTAGCTTAACCGTCTTCTTCCTAAGTTGTTTCGTGTCATTCCCCACAACATGAAGTGGCTTACGAGGTCTTGCATCAGCTGTTTCTACTTCTAGGTCTTCGTACCGGCTCTAGAGATACCACCACATTCGAATCATGCACGAACTTCTGTAGAAACGATATATGTAACACATTATGCACACTCGACATCTTCTCGGGTAACTCCAATCTATATGCGAGCCTTCCAATTCGCTCGACTATTGGAAATGGTCCAACAAACCTAGGAGCTAACTTCCCTTTGTTTCTGAATCGAACCACATGCTTCAGTGGCGAAATGTTCACGAAAACCATATCACCTATGAAGAATTCCAAGTCCTTACGACGCTTATCGGCGTAACTATTCTAACAATCTTGGGCTGCCTTCATTTGTTTCCAAACGATCTCGATACAATCTGAGGTCTCTCTAATCATTTCTGGCCCTAGTATCAACTTATCTCCAGTTTCCAACCAACAAGCTAGAGAATTACACGGTTTCCCATACAACGCCTCGTATGGTGCCATCCTAATACTCGATTGTTAGTTATTATTATATGCAAACTCAACTAAATGTAGATGGTATTCCCATGATCCACTGAAGTCTAACACACAAGCCCCTAGGAGATCTTCAAAAACTCGATTGACTCTCTCGGTCTGACAATCAGTTTGGGGATGTTATGCCGTACTCAAGCACAACTCGGTTCCCAAAACTTCTTGCAAACTTTTCCAAAATCCACTCGTAAACAATGGATCTCGGTCACTCATTATACTCTTTGGAACACCATGGAATCAAACTATCCATTTCACATAAAGTTCAACCAATTTCGATGCCGTCCTAGTTGACTTGACAGGAATGAACCTCACACTTTTGGTCAAGCGATCCACAATGAACCAAATCCCTTCATTTCCTTCCCGGGTTCTAGGTAGTCCATCGATAATATCCATCGATGTTTGCTCCCACTTCCACATAGGAACCTCCAATAGCTGAAGCAAACCACTTGGATTCTTCTGTTCAACTTTCACTAACTAATAGTTCATGCACTTGGAAATTAACTTTCCAATATCTCGCTTCATCCCCTCCCAGTACTAGACTCGCTTCATGTCTTGATACATCTTATTGCCACTGGGATGAATCAACTTCGAGTGATGACATTCTCTTAGAACCTCATCTCTCAATCCATTAATATTAGGAACAACCAACCGTCCTTGATTTCGAAGCCAACCTTCTTGATCAACTTCAAACTCTTTATCTTCTGGTTCCAGCTTCTGGACAAACTCGACAAGCTTTACATCTCGCTTTTGGCTCTCGCCAATCCTCTCAATAAGAGTAGGTCTTATCGATAAGTTTCCAACATTTCAGGCTGCAATTCGCATCTTGGCTTGAAATCAAACCTTGCCAAATACTCGAGGCTCTTCCATTCTGAAAACATCGCTCCTAAACTTACGTGTCTTTGAATCAATGCATCTGCAACTGTGTTACCCTTGCCAGGAGTATAGGCTATTCCAAAATCATACGATGCTAGAAACTCTAACCATCGTTGCTACCGAAGATTCAAATCCTTTTGGGAGAAAAGATACTTCAATGACTTGTGGTCCGTAAACAACTCGAACCTAACCCCCAAGAGGAAATGACTCCACATCTTTTGTGCAAACGTAATCGCACCAACTCCAAATCATGAGTGGGGTAATTCCTCTCATGAGGCTTTAGCTGTCGACTCGCGTAAGCCACAACCTTATCCTTCTGCATTACCACTGCTCCACATCAAGTACCACATGCATCGGTGTATACCACCATCTCTTCATTCCCATTTGGAATGGTCAACACTGGAGCACTATCAATTTCTCCTACAGGATTCCGAACGCTTTCTCACACTTTGCATCCCATGTGAACACTTGGTTCTTCTTCGTCAATCCTGTCAATGGTGCCGCTACATTGGAGAAGTCCTTGATAAACCGTCGGTAATAACCAACCAACCCAAGGAAACTCTGAACATTCGTTGCATTCTTAGGTCTATCCCAATCCTGGATTGCTGCTACTTTAGCGGAGTCAACCACTATCCCATTTCCAGAAACAACATGACCTAAGAACCTCACTTCATCCTTCCAGAAGTGACAGTTCAAAAACTTAGCTCTCAGCTGATGCTTTCACAAGATCTCTAACACAACTCTCAAGTGCATCTTGTGCTCTTCCTTATTCCGAGAGTAAACCAGAATGTCGTCCACGAACACAAGCATGAACTTGTTCAACTGATCTTTGAAATCTCTATTCATAAAATCCGCAAAATAAGTTGGCGCGTTAGTCAAATCGACTGGCATCATCGACCACTCAAAAAAACCGGATGGTGTCCTAAAAGCAGTCTTGGCACACTATCCTTTGCCACCCTTAACTGGTGAAATCCCGTTGCCAAATTCATCTGAGAAAACACTTTAGCTTCGTGAATTTATCGAACAAGACGTCTATTCTTAGCAACGGATTCTTGTTCTTCTTACTCACCTTGTTCAGCTCACGATAATCTACACACAACCTTAAGGAGCCATCTGCCTTGGTTGTAAACATGACCGGTGCTAGCCATTCGGAAAGACTTCTTTGAATAAATCCCTTCCCCAGAAGGTCACGAACTTGCACCTCAAACTCTCATTGTTACTTAGGCGCCATCTGCCTAAGAGGCATAACAATTGGTCTAGCACCCTCGACCAAATTGATGCTAAACTCGATCTCACGATACGGCTGCAACCCTTTGACCTCATCAAAGACATCTACATACTCATTTGCGATAAGCACAGATGACAAGTCTTCTTATGGAATCCCAAGAGAATACAGATAGCTAACGAAGACATCCTCTTCTCTCTTACATCTAATTAACAATTTTCGCCTTTCGACATCCCCGACCCTTACCTCTAGCTTCTCGCAATTCACCCTTGTCGCATACTTCTTGAGCCATGATCTCAAACCCAACGAAGTTAAGAATAAAGCAATCACACACAAAAGAGCAACCATGTCTCGACAACACTGGACCCCGACATATCATGCAAAGATTTAACGAACCCCTATCTGGATTAGTCACTACGATGGGTCTATCACAAATCTCGGGTTCCAAACCCAAGAGGCAAACAAGCTCATTGCAAATGAATGAATGCGATGCTCCAGTGTCAAACAAAACTCAAATTGAAACACCATGAACAAAAAGAGTACCTTGCACCATGATGCCCTTTCCCTTCCCTTTGCAGTAGGAGCTCTCGAAGAAGTTGGCACAACTCCCAAAGCATATGCCTTCACAACCTCCTTGCCCTTAGATGATTCTGGATAGTCTTTCTTCTCATGCCCAGGCTTCCCATACATGAAGCACTTCTTTTCAGTTTTAGGATTCTTGCACTCATTCGAATAATGACCTTTATGTTGGAAGTTAAAGCAAACTACCTCACTCATTGGCTTCTTTTGGCCATTTTTACCTTTCTATTGTTGACGCTTACTCTTCTTATTATTATCACCCTGTTGTGGCTTCTGTTCTTCCTTAGGTGCAACAACAGACATCTTCTTAGGAAATAGACTTCATGCCTCAAAGCCTTCTCGACGATCTTATCAAAGCTATCATCGAGGCGATCCACAAGCTGATTCCCAAGATATTCATCCAACCCCAAGACAAACTTCTCGTTCTTTTGATAAGAAGTATCCATATATGAACGAGCATACTTCGACAAGGCCTCGAAGTCTGAAATATAGTCAAGAACTGGCTGACCATTCTGCTTAAGCTCCACGAATCTCTTAAACAGAATAGACTTTTGCACGGTGGAGATAAATTTCGCTTCAAACTTAGCTTGGAACAGCTCCCATGAAAATCCTCTTTAAGGGTCTCAAGTGTGACAGTTCCACCAGTCCATTGCTCTGCCCTCTAACTGCCCTGATGCAAGCTTCCTTTTTGTTGTATCATCAATGCTCATGTCCTTGAAGATCCTAACACAAGTATCCATCCACCTATGGACTTCTTCAACTGGTTCAGTGCTCTTAAATTGTTTTCCTCCCAATGAAGAAAAGTCTTTGCATAGCTTTGCAAATTCTGCAGCTCTAGGCACAGGAAATCCAACATCTACCGTAGCCGCCATTGGAGCGGGGATCCTATTCATGATCGCTGCCGCCATGGCCTCGAACATGTCTGGGTAGTCTGGTTCACCACCTTTTCCCCTTCCAGTATTAGCTCCCCTAGCAGTGTGTCTTGATGGTCGTCTACTCAATCTAAATTTGCAATTTAGAATAATTAGCCACCTCCAAGAAAAACTGCTAAAGAGATACAACCGCTACTACTATATATGCTAATATGTATAATAAGCATCCAACTGGAATCTACAAGTACGTCTCTCATACGTGATTACGTCTTAGAACTTTGGCCACAATCATTGACCAGAGCTCTGATACCAAATGTGACGACTACCCACAGCCCCTGCACTATACAAAAGGAATAATGCATTGAAAGGTGTGCCAGGCTGCTATGGATGATCATCAGAGTAGGTAAACACATCGAAACTTGTCGTAGAACTCACAGCGCAAGGATAAAATATAATAGAACATATACAACAGGTAATAGTAGTGAAGCATCATATAACAAACTTTCCAACTTTCACAATATCCTAAAAGATTATTCCAACATCATAGGAAATATCATGTATGTACATAAGGCCTCAATACAACACTCATAGAGCAACTCAAACAGTGGAAGCAAAAAATACTAGATAGTAATAAACTAGTACGTGAGCCTCCTGCTCATCATCGATCAACATCATTGTCGTCACTAAAGCATCACCTGTCACCTTCTACTCAGTCTGCCCATCCACAACTAGATGAACAGCCCAAGGTAATAAGAGGAAACACAAAACTTTGAGTCAGACAACAGTCTTAGTAAGCGATAAAGCAGCTATCATACTTCAATAATAAAGTATATGAGAATTGATAGATAAACGTACTAATCTACGCACAAAACCAGAGAAGAACTCAACCATATCTTCCCCACATCGGACAGTGATAACCTTTACGGAAAACAATTCAATCATTCATTCATAGAAACCAAAATACCCATTCAACCATGGTAAGCACTCATAACATCCAGATTATATGTATCTCATGTAAACCATCCTAATCGAATCCAACATCCTTCAAGCACAAGCCCCAGAGGCCTAAACCAATATCGGGCATGCACTCAAGGAACATCTTCTTCGACATTGGACAAGCTACATGAGAGGGTACAAACAGAACGACCAATCATCCATGACTGACTCTGGCTATCACTGCCAATCCTGCTTTGAAACCATCACGGCCAATCTTGCCACATGTCAAGGGCTAATGGTAACCCCAGTTATAACATGAACTCTATATGTCCAACCTTGACAACTATGCCTTCCTCCAAAACCTAGAGTACTCGACCTACAAATGGTCTTTTAGACATCTTTAGTGTACCCGTGCTTCGAGCCTGCTAGAACTTATGATAACGATAATCTCTCGGCCTTCATCTCTAGTCACCCAACCTGATGACTTTTCATGGCTCAAGCAACCTTCTCGTGCAATCATCATCCACCAACTCATGAACTTTGAGTTGCCACCTCATTCGTTGTTCTACGCCGATAAATGAGCACCTTTCAACACTTCGAACCTTCCCCAGGACACTGGTCGGTCCTCCCGAAACATCCACAGGTCGGTCATCCCGAAACACCACCGGTCGGTCCTCCCGAAACACCACCGGTCGGTCCTCCCGAAACACCGGTCGGTCCTCCTGAAACATCACCATCGGTTCTCCTGAAACAGCACCGGCCAGTCCTCTCGAAACACCACCGGTATGTCCTCCTGAAACACTACCTACAAGTTGGTCCTCCTGAAACATCACGTACCGATCAGTCCTAACTTGTTCCCCAAGACATGATTTCTGACCGATTGGTCCACTATACAGCTCCAATCCAACTCCAATTTCGACCAAAACTTCGCCAAACGACGAATTCAACGAAACCAACTCACCCAGTACAATCATAAACATGTTATGGAACCACTAACATCATGAAAATGAAAATTATCATCAAATTATGCAGATTCACCAAAAATCATGATAAGTGAACATGTGATCTAAATTGCGAATCTAACTTGCATAGAACATGTATAATGGCATAAGAATTACCGGTTTAAACATGCTAACTTAGATCATAGGGTGATTCATATGAAAATAGATCTATGGAAAAACACTTGCATATGATGAAAAAAAAACATGAACAATCACTCCTACACTTCATTGAATTCATGTGAGAGATGCATATCACTCACTGATTCTCCCAAACAAGCAAAAATCAATGAAATATGAATTCAGATAGCAAGCACCTCGCACCAAACACCTTGATATGATGAATCCTTGCTTCAACTAATGTAGATCTAGCCTCCAATGGTGTAGATCTTCAATTTCCCTCCTTGAATTATGATTTTTAATGTGGAAAGGTGCTAGAGGAAAGAGGAGCTCAAGACTTCCCAATGAGAGAACGGAAAATTCAAACCCTTTCTCATATCCCTTACCCCCTATTTCTAGTTTCCACCAACCCCATAATTGGCCTTCCCAATTCAGCCCTTTTTGGCTTACCAAACCTGGGAAGCCAACTGAAAAACCTTAAAACTGCGATTTCTCCCAAACTGCTGAGCCAAATCTTTAATATAACCACTCTACGGAAAGACATTCATCAATTCCTTTCCAATGGTAAAAGTCTCACCCTCTGATTCATCCTGAGTCAAAAGTTATGCCCTATACAAGACTGATAGGTGAAAAATTGTGACAAACAAAATTTTGTAAAAATTATGGACATGTCTCACATCCCCATAAGCAAGATATCAAAAGATGAGAATGATCCAACCCTCAGGGACTGAAATAAAAATATTTTACGATTCTTCGATATATAAAATGCGAGCTGTTACAAAAATGATTTTAGATTGTAGAGATTTATTGGTTGAGTGGCTTATGAGTTCTGGTCGTTGGTGGGGAAACACAAAGTCGATAGGGGTTTCTAAGCATTCGAATACGATGAACCGACACAATATGTTTTGAAAGAGGGTAAATGAAATAATTTTACCCAAATTATGTTTTGATATAAAGATGTATATATTTTGGGATTATTATAATATATATCTTGGATGTGTTAGTTGATATTATAATCGAATAATATTATAATTGAGATGATTATAAATAACCAATCATAATTTGTATAAGTGTAATCAGATGGACTAAATCCGAGTTTGAAACAGAATTGGAATTAAAACTTTGGGAAATTGGAAATATGTTGTAAATGGATTTTGGATTTAAAGTATATGTAAATTTTTAGATCCTGGGTGAATTTGGAAATATTTTCCAAGCATTGTGAAGGATATTTTGAAATAATTTCAAAATGAAAGCATATAAGAATTGTTTTGAAATGTGATATAGTATTGAACTCACTTCGATGGCTAGAAAATAATTCTGATAATGACTGCAGTAGCATCAATGTTCATTTTCGAGTTTATAAGTGACAGATTACTACCAAAGATTTTGTTTTGAATTATTTTGAGGAAATAAGTTGTTTATAAATTCAAATGTTTTAAATTGTTATTATTATATATATGATTTCAAACTGATTTGAAATAAAACCCAGGAATTTAAAACTCTAAAATATAAATTTAAATTATAAGGTTAAATGAATTGAAATGATAAAAGTGGATAAGTAAACTGAAATTTAACTTAAACTAAGTTAAATAAAAATTAGATTGAATTAGAGATAATCTGGAATTGAATTGGATTGTTGAGTAAGAGTTTGGAATTGAATATGAGACGGAATTTGGTTTCTATACAAGCGAATGATTGGGTATGAGGATAAGTTGATTGGAGATAAATTGGAAATGGAATTGTATGTGCTGAGGGGGTATCAAATTGAAGAGATAAAGTTGAAATGCCCGACAAAAGGTACAAGTTTATATTATATTGAATATGAGATTTTTGAGCCAGTTTGGCAAGCCACTTGGTTGTCTGATTTTCTTTTGGATTGAAGAAGGCTCAGAAGGGCAAGTTATTGTTATACCGATCGAGCCGTGCAAAGGAGACATTGGCGAATTTTTTTGGAAATTTAAAGTGTTAGAAAATTTTCGTTTACAGGAATGAATAAATATTTAACTGAAATAAATTGGTTCAGTTGAAACCAGAGTTAAGAAGTAAAACAAGTGATTTTTAACCTGGTTATAATATGGATCATAACATTTTTACTACCTTAGTAATTTCGAGGACGAAATTATATTAAGGAGGAAGGAATGTAACACCCCGAAATTTTCAAGATTTAATAATTAATTAATTATTAAATATTTTAATATATGGTTCAATAATTTAAATTGTTTGAATTTAAATATTTGGAATGTTTTATTTAAAAATAATAATGGGATAATATTATTATTTCTGAAATAGTCAAAAATAGCTGAATTGGCAATTCTGTGCAAATTGGATTATTTAAGAAATTTAATCGAGTTTGTATTCGAATTAGAATAACGAATATATTACTTAAAATGACAGTTGAATGTATTAATTATAATATAATTAAAATCGAGTCCGTAATGTCGCGGTAGTTCGTAATTTAACGTTTTGAACTTCAACCGAGTGTACAGGATTCGTTTTAACTCAGATTTCTTCGAAACAAGAAACGTTCGAATCGGTTGAGCTATATTTTTCTAATGGAAGTGGAAAATCGAGATTTCGTTTTATAAATTGTAAGTTATGTCCAAATCAAATTTTAAAATAGTCGTTGTGGATTCGTTTATAAACCATAACGATATATTTAATTATAATTAAGTATTGGTTTCGAATTTGGAAAAGATATTTGAGACGTAGTTATAATTTATTTTTTAGAATTTTTCTATAATTTTTAATTTGGAAAATAAGCAAATTTTCTTTTGGAGTATTTTACACCCTACATCAGCATTTTGGGGTTTCACAAAATAAGCTAACTAGTCTATTTTATTATATTTATGGGATCATGACACACCTATGTACACGATGGGATTTTTTTTTTGTCGATGGTATTCCGAAATTGAATGGAATTGTGTGTAGCCGGGAACCGCGTAACTTTAACCATTCGTAACAAATATATAGTTCTTCAATATCCATAACAGTCCAGGCTACATTACCAAACTAGTTGTTTTCCTTAAATTACTTGATTGATTAAGTGCAAACAATTTACCTACATGGGCATAAACAGAACTAGCAAATTATTTATGTAAGATCAAAGCAGAGGTTGGTGCTGAATACCTTCTCCACGCACATCTCTGGTAATATTTGATTTTTCTGCCTTTCACTTAAAATGTTGTTATTCAAAATAAGGGCTATCTAAAATAAGCCAACACTATACATTCTTGGAGAACTTGTCAACTTCATCAATATATATATATATATATATATGTATATGTATATATGTATATGTGTGTATATGTATATATATACAAGACCCTATTGAGCTGCTTGCACGTTGAAATCAGAAGACTAGATTGAATATAAAGTAAAATTTTCTAAAACTATTCGATAGCATGATAGGATACTATTTTTAAATATAAAATTTTATGATACCTTAGCACCAAAGTAATCTAACCTGCAAACCTAAGTTGTATAACCCATCTCCTCTGCCATGTTTAATCCCATCGCACAACTGCCTGCCATGAACAATCACGCTCAACATGTCACCTCTTGTTTTTTCCACTTGTTTTCTCAGATTTCTTAGTGGCGAAGTAACTTGACACTATAAAGAAACGTTCCACTGCCTATTTTTCTTCTTTTAGAATCCCTTCACATTTTAATGGTTACGGAAAAAGCCAAACTAACAAACTAAAATGCCACAAAAAGAAAAGAATCAAACAAATCCAAACGAAATGCATGTTTAAAACCCGAAGACGTTGCTCTTCATCTTGGTAGGCTTTCCCTGGAGTTCGACACAAATATGGTTCGCAGGTCTTAAACCAGGGTGGATACTGGAGGTGTATTTTGTGCATGGAGAAGGAGTACTACGATAATGTATGGGGATTGGGCTTTGGGCCATACGGTTTAAAATAAAGGAAAAATGACGTGAACAGATGAACGGTGGCATGGAAGTTCGTAAATGGCGTTGTAAATGGGAGAGGGACAACAAAATGTTTTTTTTTTCAAAGTGGAGAAGATGCTATTATGGATTTGGAGTACCTTGCGTTGTATTGTAATACTGGAAGGTCGCGATACTGATATGGGGAGAAGTTAACGCGAGCTATGGAAGAATTGGAGGGGGCGAAAACGCTGGCAATAAGTGAAGTTGGGTTGGTGAAGACATGTATAGGGAGGCATGAAGTAGGACTAGAAGGGGAGTGGGATATTTAGCAGTAACGTGAAGCAAGTGCGTGGAGGTTGGAGCTGGCGAGAAGAGGAACAAAATGGTGATGGAGATATTAGAAAACGGAGTGAGTAAAATGGCCAGGAGAAGTGAGAAGTGGATACATTTGCTGATAGAAGCAGATGACGTGGTGCTAAATGGAAAATGGGAGAATCAGTTGCGGTCAGTTCTGAAGGTTGGGCCGGTTATATTTGAGTAGGCCAAAATAAAATACAAAAAAAAAAAAAGAACGTGAAGAGATGAAATAAAGAACGTGATGAGGCATGGGTGGAAGAAAACTATGGTGAATAGCATGCATGAATGGTGAATAGCGTGAATGAATGGTGTACGTGCATCAATCAGTAAGTAGGGTATGGTCTTGGTTTGGGAAAGAAAACTGGTTGAAGCGAGCTATTCTAATTTACTTTTGGTCAGGTTTAAATTTGTAAGTACCAACATTTAAATTAAATTAAGTTTGAATTAATTTAAATTATGTATCCAAATTTATAAACGTAATATCTCATTCATATAGCATTGTTTAACGAATGGTCTGATCCATTAGGATCGTAGAGTCGCAGACTACAATGTGGAACTAGTCTGGAGAGATTTGGAAATCGTTTCAAATTATGGCAGAATTAAACGCCTGATATGATCAACCAAACATTAACCGTTATTTAATGATTAACGACCAAAGTGAGTAAACTCACTAACTCTGTGACAACCCGAATTTCGATAGACCGATTTTTTTTCAAAATTCCAATCTATCGAAACTCGGATTGGTTTGCTCTGGTATCCTACAGAAAAGACAGAGACATAAAATATATCAAAGATCATAAAATATCTCACAGCAGAATGGATAAAATATAATATAAATCAAAGTGTAGCCTTACCGTAATAATTATACTGCCTAACCAGTATCCAAAGCTATGATGTCTCATTTCTGCCACAAATCTAACCTGCGATTATGTTATGAGGAGGGGGCCTGAACACAAGTTCTGGTGACTGGATTTAAACTATACACTTTGGATAATCCTACATATACCATTCAATCATATTTTCTTATTTGTTAGGTTACTTGGGTTAACAACACTCAAAGCTTACACACTCGTCGTACCCATTTACTTCCTAGTGGATTAACCTAATACAATATATATGTAGCTACCCCTAATATCGAGGTACACCCCATGGTACCCCACTCGCACGGTCTCTACCATAACACCATCGAAATATACGCAGTCCCTCATCCTACACCATAGTGACATACGGATAACAATATTACGTTACGTATATATCTGTCCTTACTATGTTACGTAAACGTACGGACTGCCACCCTTGTTTGATTCAGAATTCATACCGGAGAATGCCCTCAAGTCTACAATACACCACCCAGAGTCGTCATGCATGTATCTAGACTCTCCACCATACGTATCTCCAATTGTAGCTCGATGCATCAATCACACATCCTCTAATGTGCACCGATTTCCATGGCAGAGTGATATAAGAAACACGGAACTCGGTCGGGAGCTTTTCCATACCTGTACAGGCCCATCTTTATGAGCCTCTATATACAAATATCCTTAGTGTCTATTTTCACGGTGGCCATGGCCCCACCTCGGCCCCTCCCTCAACTAGTAAAGACTACAGGAGCTAAGAGACGCCCCTAACAACAAACAATCTAAACATCCATTTGGCATCTCCCCTCAACCCCTTACCCCGATAGCAAGAGGTGAACGGTATCTTAGGTTTAAGTCTAGTCTTTTCGCATCCCTTTGACTGCCGATGTCGAGTATCCGACGATCCACTATCTTTGTTAGTCTTGACCCCCTACCTCCCCGTTGAGGCAACCACCGAATAACCCTGGTGTCATTGCATCACAGCATTCTGACTGCATAGCTACTTCTGCAGTCAAGGCCCACCCACCTATTAGTTACGCGCAGACCCAACCTCTGTAAGCCAGCCTAAGACATCTATCACCGCACAGAGGACTACTAGGAGCACCTTACGTACCTCAGGAAGCTGCGTGCTTCCCCTTCCAGTCCTTTAGAGCCGTCGGAACAATCAGATGAATGTGCGCTCCCCTCGTGCCCTATAACACCCCGATGATCTACCCTGGTGGGTTATTCACCCTCAACCGTACGGACTGGTCAAGCGCCTTACTTTAGCTTGTTGTTAGACCCTATATCTAAATATTCTTTTATGCGCTTGTCTCACCTCATCAGATTTCCGGTTACTTGGTTGTTCCCATTCATATTGAATTCTTATTCAAATTACCAAGTTTCTCTTGCTTATTAATTTCAGTTATATAACTTAACCCATTTAAGTTTATTAATAAGCCCACCACATGTTATTCTCTAGATTGTGACCAAGGTCTGTAATCTACAATCCCTTTTATATTCTTGTTGATTTCATCATTACAATAACATGTTTTACTTAATATGTAATTAAGTATATCCGATTCACATGTTTTCTAATTAACATGTCACTTACCATTTATGATTAAATATAACTTATTTCATTTCATGAGTTTTCCTCATTCTTTCCCATTTAATCATGATTCCATTTTACATTGTCAATACAACTTATCGTGGTTTACTTATTAACTTAGTTCTATTAACTAAGGCCCATTAATAAGTTTCTCTACCCGTTTATTATAACCAATGTTATAGTTTCCTCTTGTCCCTAGGACAAGCCTAAACATTCTTATCAACGAGTTTCAGACTTCCAAGCTTACAGATTACTTAATTTATAATTAAGTACAACTTCCTATGTTTCATATGTTTTCCCCTTTTTCTCAACTGGTTTGCGGCTTTCCCCATTTACTACTTACTTAATTTACAATTAAGTGCCCCTTATCTCATTTCGCCAGTTATCCCATTTCCTTATTAGTTTATTATAACCTAAGTTATAATCTTCACTCGTCCTTAGGACAAATCTACCTATTATACAACATTTTCATTAATGCTATTTATTTATAATAGGTGATTATCATTTCTAAAAGTTATGCTTACCCTAAAAGGTGTCTTTACTTACATAACTTTATTATTTCTACCGGTTATGTATACCACTAGGTGTCTTTAATTACATAACCTTATCGGGCTAAGTTTGCGGGCCTATATGTAAATATTACCCACCCCCTTAGATTTTCCTAGCCTACCCATTGTCCAACCAATTTTTACTTAACCCTAACTTTAGTTCATATTCATACAATCCTTATGGATTAGATTAGGTTAAGTAGTCCAATTCATTCCCGTGTCCATTTATGGTTTATAATGGGCTAGACCTCCTGCATCAGGCCTACAACTTATGGATGCTGGATATGCCGATCGGGTCCAGGCAGACTTCTTCCACAAGTTGGGCCTAACCTCGTGTCATAGCCCTTCTCGTATTTGCGCATTTAGACCTCTCACATTAGGTTCAACATTAGTAGCTGCTGGATATGCCGGTCGGATCCGGGCAGAATTCCACCACTAATGCAACCTAATCTCGTGTCATTAGTGCAATTACAATTTCTAATTGTAATCCTAGGCATTCATCTTCATTTATTCAATTCTATGTATATAATCATACAACCATTCTAATTCACACAGATAAGGGCTCTAGTATATAAATGAGACAAATCAATATGCAATATGAACGGTGGTAGTTACTGCCAATATTTTTAACTAGTCTATAACATATAAATATTTCCAATATTTCAACTAATCTTATGTATGAATTTCAATCATTTATGTTCATATCAGATTACGCCTCCAAATTAAGTCTCAAAACATAATATTCTAAAATTCCATTTCAAATTATGCCCTATATACCAATATATGCTGCGTGTCTTCCTACATGTTATTAAATTTATTTAAAATAACATGTGGTTCTACAATAGTGTATCATTTACCTAATTCATAGGTTCATAAAATGGATCTGTACAACGATATTCATTTTTATTAAACAGTCAAGTAAATGTACATCTCAACATGTTAACTAATTGAACATATTATCCATTTTAGCACAATAATGCATTTCATCAAATTAAACCTTCCAACATGTTCATTATGGGGAATGTCAAACGATAGAGGTACTATTATTTAAAAAGTATATTTTAAACCTACTCACCTTTCATGCTTTTCCCAAATTTTGGATCCAATCCGTTCTATCATCCATGCTTTCCCTTTTCCCTTTAATTTGATTCACAACCTAACGACCATGGATTTATTATTTCATGAAAAGAGAAGAGAAATAATTTAAATAGATTGGTTCTTAGAAGTTTACCTTGCTTTCATGATTCAATAATCTTTTTATTAACATTGATTCCCTCTTCCAGATCTGAGTCCATAGTTCTACTAGGCTAACATTTTAATTTCAGAATAGATTTGAGAAGAGAGAGAGAGAGAGCCATGGAAGAGCTCTAGCGTAGCTGCTGAATTATGATGTTTAGGGTTAGGTCTAGGGTATTATTTATAGGTGTATGGAGCAACCAGGACCCTTAAATTTACCCAAAAGCCATCTGAATCGTCAAAATTTCACAAAACCCTAATCTGCCAAAATCTGCCGTAGGTAGGTAGGGGTCGACCCTGGTGTCAACCCACCTTTGAGGGGGTCGACCCTAGTGTCAACCGACCTTTGAGGGGTTCAACCCACCTGCGCGGGAAACCTACCACCTTCTGAAATTTTGAATTTTGAACCAGTTTTCGAATTTTTGGACCCATTTTTGAATTTCTAAATCTAATATTGTAACGTCCCGTATTTTTAACGGTTAGATATTTAGTATATTTTATTATATTAAATGTTAAATATGAATTATAAATGGATTTATAATATTTATTTCGTTTATTAAAATGGCTTTTGAATGTATAGTTCATATCTAATAATAAACGAGCTCGAAACGACGCGACAGTTCGTAATATTGAGTTTTGAACTTCAACCGGATATACAGAATCCATTTTAAGTCAGATTTCTGTGAAACGAGAACCGCTTGAATCTGGGTGATTATAATTTTTTGATGGAAAAGAAAAATCAAGATTTCGTCATATAAATTGCAAGATATGTCCAAATCAGATTTTCAAATAGTCGCTATAGAATCGTTCATCGACCGTAACAGTTTATTTGAAATAACTGCATACTGGATTCAAATTTAGACAAGATTCTTTTGAGACGTAGTATTAATTTAATTTTTAGAATTTTACTGTAATTTTTAGTTAATTAAATAAGCAACTTTTTATTTGGAGTATTTTGCACCCTATATCAGCATTTTGGGGTTTCACAATATAAGTTAACCTACCGATATTATTATATTTTTGGGATCGTGGCACCTTACTCGTCAAAATGTATTTTTATTTTTGTCGTTAGCAGTCTGTAAACGGACGAAATGGTATGCAACGAGAACCCTTAATAAAAATCTAGTGTAAAACAAAAACGTAATATATATATATATATATACATACATATATATATATATATATATATATATATATATATACAGGGTGAATGCCTATTCCTTTCTACCCTAAATTATGTTGCCCTACCACCTACCCGTTCTACAACCTTGTAATTTCATATCACCACTATATATTTCCCTTTCAGTCATAGTGTATAGATTGAAAACACGCTGTATTGTCCCATCTTTTAGCAGCCTACCTCTGTATCTTTCTTTTGCAACACTGCGCCTATTTATCACGTATGGTCTCGCCTCAGACATGAAAACTATGTCAACATGCCCATTTGAAAGCGTACAAAAACCTATTGAAAGCAACACCTATGTATACCTTTTCATGCCTAATTTCTTTCATTGTGTACCCAACTATTAAAAAGCACTGCCTTTCTTCTGTACTGGAAAATCCGAAATATCTTAGCCTATATTTTTAAATGAGCCTTCACCTCAAAACAGCTATAACCTAACCATTCCTTGAAATGAAATTACACTGCGTAATCCTACCCTCTATTCTGAACCCACAAACTTAGCTGAAGCTCCCTACCCTAAAACGCAGCCATTCTACTAGAATAAAAATAGACTTCTTCCTGTCAAAATGAACAAGACAAGTGGACAGACATGAATATACGCTGAAACTCTTTTCCTCTATACTGCATGGCTAACCAACGTAGGACATGAAGTTGATCTTATCTCCTCCTCTGTTCGCTTATATATAGTGCATCCCTTTCTCATTTCCTTGCTTCCAGAATATGAATTGACTCCCGTAATTCTTTTACAAACTCGAGACCGCCTACAGCTGTTTCTCGACCTCGTGCAAAGTTCGAAGGTGTCGACCAGTTTTGGATCTCAACTTTTATCAGCAGCGACAAGAGTGTCGAAGTAAAAAAGGAGTGAGGATGATGTCGTGGTGAGAGCAGTGTAGGGGAGAGAAGAAGCAAAGGGTCGGACTGTTTTCGTGAGGAAGGGTAATGGGAGTTTATGCGTTTCACTGTAGTGGGGTATGAAGGAGATGGACGCATTTTGGGGTGGAGCAAATCGCGTGAGATTCTGGAAAGGTAGTTGACAAGATCACTGGTGGACTTGGGATCGAGGATTGTGGAGGACTGACAGGGGGGGTTTAGGAGCAGTTACGAAATAAAGAAGTCAGTGCCTGTGTGTTCGTTTGGAAGAGAGAGGAAGATATAGGTGTGGAGAATGGCTTTGGAAGATGGAAAGAAGTAGTGTTCGTGGAAAAGCGAAAGTGGAGGCGGTGCATGGGGTTGGATCGTGAGCAGTAAAACTGTTTGGAACGAAAGAGGCGTGCGGAGTGAGTAGCAGGTGAAACTAATTTAGATGGAGATGAACAGTAATGTTCTATATGGCCCAATGATGTTTATATTGCCTAATCCTATCTTTCAAAATGCTTAACGGTTTGATATTTTTTTTAAGGTTTTTAAAAATGAAAAGTGCGGTATAAATCACTTCAAGACATTCAACTAGAAGGGAACCAATATGCATACTAGATAGACAGGAATGTTGTTTTAAGCAGTAGTCTTAAACCAGCAATGTTTGCATATCTGATGGAACTGAACAATTTCTTCTATGGTAAATAACAGGCGGGATTCAAAATATCAGTTTACACATTGTTTTATAGTAATTAAATAGGGTAGGTGGTCACTATATTATGAAACAAAATTTGTTCGGACATACGTGTAAAATATGAAGTGATTACTTAAAATCTAATTACCGTTTAATTTGGACTCCATTAGTGTATTAATTATTAATTAAAAGGTTAATTAAATTAAATTAAAAAGGTAGGTATAATTTGTGTAATGTTATCACATGTTAATAGAATGGAACAAAACAATGGACGTCGTGACCATATCGACGAACGTAACATTTTGAAGAGATCAGATGAGATGGAAAGCAACTGAAATGAACCGTATTGACATCAAATGAAACCTAGGTGAGTTCAACTCACTCAGTTTTCCCCTCTTATATTTTATATAAATTGGGTTTAATTATTTGTGTGCTATGGTTGCTAGTTGTTTGATGGTTGCTGAATACAATTGACTGAACTGATTGAGATAAAAGTTTGTTTAACTTAATTTAAACTCAATCGTTATTTTTAACGATTATTTCCAAATGAGGTAACTTACCTTGTTGCTTACGTTTATAAAAATATAAACGTATAAAATTTAAATATGATGTTTGAATTGCTGTTATTGTTGACTGTTGAACATTATATGTTATTTTGTTCTAATGTATTTGGATGCAGGGAGAAACAGGTTGGAGGGATCCAACTGGATTCCTCAAATTTATTGTTTATTTCATGTCACAAGTATATGAACCATTTAACTAGTCTGATTAGATGGTTTTTTTAATCATGGATTGTTGAATCTAAATTCAACATTTGTTTGTGGTTAACCAGTGGGAAAATATTGGTTGGGTAACTAGCAGTAGATGGCCTAAAAATAAATCGTTTTAAGAAATGTCGATTTATCGTCAGATAAATAACCAGAAGTGAAGTTATAAAAGGCATTTATAACTGAAGACGGTTTTGAAATATATTATTTGAATTAAAGTTACTAAAAAGAAAAATTAATATTTATTAATTATTGTTTAAATTTATAAGAAATTGCCAAATGATTTTCGTAAAGAAAAATCGCATGCTAGTGACATTTAAAAGCGGTTAAGCATAAATTTACCTAAGAATTAAGATCGGTGTTTTAAGGAATAATTAAATTGAGAATACCTGGAGATTTATTATCATTTAATTAAATGATAATCAAAGTAAGTGGGATTAATTTAATTAATTATAATGGAAAGACTAAATTGAAATGAGTCAACTGAGTTAACCAAGTCGAATATTAAATTAATGGGATAGTTAATGGTGAATAAAACATTTTTCTATAAATGTTGATATTTGGTTATTATTGATTTAATAATAATCAAGGTGGAAAATCTTGGGTTTTAAATGTATTAATGGAGATTTATTAAAATATAAGCCTTGTTATAACTAAATAAAGCTTAAAAGTAAATCATATTAATAGCATTACAAGTTAGGTTTAAATTTCAAGTTTTAGTTAAATTCTTATTTAAATTCTATTTGATTGAATTTAAGAAAAATCCAAGTTAAACAGAAAAATTGTGAAGACCCAAGTTTGAATTGAAATGGTATGGAAAGTTAAGTTATTAAGATGCGATCTACATTCGAAATGTTGAATAGGAAAGGATGTTTAATCGAGATATAACCAATTTGGTTTGAAATAAACTTATCTGAAGTTTAATAAAGAATTCTATTTATAATAGAATTAAGACGTGTATATAATGGTTCAAAGATTGGAAATTTAATGGAGACGATTTAATAAGGTTTACTTAATACTTAAATTAAGTTGAAAAGTGGAGTTTGAAATAAGATTTCCAAGAGAGGAAATGATATTGATACCATGTTTTAAAGTGGGTAGTAAGTGATATATGTGGAGTAATTAGTGAAATGGAATTTCGTGATAAACTTCTATCTTTCTAAAGATATGTTGTTGACTCAAGGTCTGAGAAGTAAATAAAATACCCCAACTTGAACGACTTCATGATTATCCAAGAATGATATTGGTTTAGAAACGATGGTGATCGAGAAAAGTAAAATGTGAATTTCGATGAATGGTATTATAAAATAAAGTTTGAAATATTTTAAGTTGAATAAGATGATTTTGAATATAATAGTATTTTTGGAATAAGATATAAAAGAGCTTTGTTTCAAATAAGTTTTTAAGGGCTTGATTAACAATAGAAAAATTAAAAGGTCGTGTGATGCTAAGTACTGAACTAGTGAACTCGTTTAATTTTAATGGTTGAATATTTGTTTATTTGATAGTTAAATAACCAACTATCAAATATGACCAATTGTCGATTATTGGTATGGAAAGTCCGGGATCGAATTTATATTCGAAAACCATTCCGACCAGCAAGTACATAATCATGATCGAGATCAGACGATGATCGAGATGGAGTATTTGAAGACCATAGATCTTCAGAAAGCGGAAGTATTGCTTATAATCTCTCGTTAGCTCACGGGGATAAACTGTGATTCTGTCGTGATTGGAGTCTATAGGTTGCAAGGACTACTCGCTACTGATCCTTGGGGAGATTCCTATAAGGATGCGGTAGGAGGGTGCCTTCGGTTATCCAGTCCCAGGACGATGTGCCATTCAAAGCGAATGGTGACAAGATGTTCAAAAGATACGTTATAACCTCAAGCCTCGCAACCGAGAAAATGACAAAAATCGGGCAGGCAGCATGGCTATGTGGGTCGTGCCCATTAGGGTGTATTGTCATCATCTAGATAATATTCATATTTGTTACTTCTTTTGCTTCTGTATCTCCCGGGAACGGTTTTGCTGGTACCAACCATAGGTGGCAATATATTCGATACACTAAAGAGAAATGAGTGGTCGGTCATGTGTGGGCCAGGTTGCAAGACGTTCTTGTTGAACCCAGTGTATTCGTCTCTAGAGATACACTATCGGCAGGTGGTCCCATACCTTGTCTTAGTTGGAAATCCATTCTCCAATAAGCGCCTGCGGTTTTGATTGTATACTATATATGTGGAGCGTGAGATGCAAGCGTTCCACTAGATTCTATTTATTTGTATTTAGACACTATTATAATACCAGAAGATATTGTTTTCAAAATGTTTTGAGTTATCGTAAAGTAAAAACCGTCTGTGTTTATGTGTGGATTTGATCTTACGATTATCCTTCTCTTTCGAAAAGAAATTTGAACTTTAAAATCAGGTTGGATGGTCCCCTTAAACTTAGTGTGTTGTTCTCACTCTGGTTCACCAGACTGACCCAGTGTTTGTAATGCTCGGGTTAGCCCGGGTTGTATAGGTTCAGGTTATTGGACACTATGAAGTTCAGAAGACGTGCTGGAGGAGTTCAGACGTATAAGTATTTCTTCCGCTATGTGTTGTGTATGAGGACAGATTATTATAACTGTCCAGATTGTCTTGACAAATGTACTCTGATTATAAGTATTTTTTAAGTTTCAATAAAGATTATTTCTATATTATATTTATTTCGCTGCGATGTGAGACTCTGATTTTGATGTATTTCTTCTTCTTATTTCTGCTGTTCTACTATTTCTTTCTTTCTTATCTCACCCTCTAATTTCTTTCTAATAACGCTCCAGTGTTTTCGATGCTTGAATATTCGACACTGTGCTTTTGTGTCGATTTTTTGGGTCGAAAATCCCTGGGTCGTTATAGTGGTATCAGAGCAATGGTTTAGTAATAACCTTGGCTCTGTGGTGTAACTCGATAGAGATGAGGTTAGTAATACCCTAGATTGAGTTTGAATGTATATATATGAGAGCGTATTTGTAGATTTTATATATACAAATGTTTTGTATTATGTTATTTGTTCGGTTCAATTTTGAATTGACAATGGACACGATATTGTTTTGTTAAGGAGGTAAATGAAATAATTTTGCCCAAACTATATTTTTATATAGAAAAGGAATAAATTTACCACATTATTATGATATTGGTGTGCTTGGTTGATTTAAATAGAATTCAAATTGAATTATAAAATTTGAATAGTTCAGAATAGCAAGGACTAAATTCCATACGAAATTAGTAGATGAGAATTTTAATTTTGAATTAAAATGGATCAGAATTGGATTTTTAAATGGAATATGAAATATCACTTGACTTGGTTAAGTGGTGTAAATGAATATAGTAGTGGAAGATAAATCGAATGATTAATAATAGAAGTTAATCGAATGTTAACCAATTGATATTAAAGTATATTAGACCTCAGTAAAGATCAATATTGAATATTAATTGAACTGAGCAAAACTAGTTGAATTTAGATCGAATAATTTGGTTAAGTTAATTGTTAATTACTTGAACGGTCAAATTGGGTAGAATCCATAACAGTTTAATGGATTAAAAGAAGGAATTCCAGAACAAGAATTAGGATGGGAAGTAAAAGATATAATCTGGTATTGGTTGCTGGCATTGAAAATTTGATACAGATTACCAGGAAGCTATGGGAGTTGATTTAGTTACAGATGAAAGTATAAGCTAGAAGATGAAAGGCTGTTGATTGATATGCTTCAAAATTAGAATTGAGTAGCCCGACAAAGAGGTAAACCTTAATATGATTAGCTGGTGATTGATTTTATACCCCTGAACTGGGTAGCCGTTTGGCTTTGGTTTTTCTTTCGGTCGATATGAGGCCCGGAGTGGCGTTTGTGGTTATTCCGATTGAGCCGTGCAGAGGAGATGCAGACGAAATTTTTCGTGAAAATTTTAAAACGTGGAATATTTATGATAATAGTTTTCAATAATTATTTTGAAAATAACTGGAATTGAAGCAACCTTCTCACTTAGTAATTTCAGGGACGAAATTCTTTTAAGGGGGAAGGAATGTAACGTCCCATATTTTTAACGGTTAGATATTTAGTATATTTTATTATATTAAATGTTAAATATGAATTATAAATGGATTTATAATATTTATTTCGTTTATTAAAAAGGCTTTTGAACGTATAGTTCATATTTAATAATAAACGAGCTCAAAACGATGCGACAGTTCGTAATATTGAGTTTTGAACTTCAACCGGATATACAGAATCCATTTTAAGTCAGATTTCTGTGAAATGAGAACCACTTGAATCTGGGTGATTATAATTTTTTGATGGAAAAGAAAATTCAAGATTTCGTCGTATAAATTGCAAAATATGTCCAAATCAGATTTTCAAATAGTCGCTATAGAATCTTTCATCGACCGTAACAGTTTATTTGAAATAACTGCATACTGGATTCAAATTTAGACAAGATTCTTTTGAGATGTAGTGTTAATTTATTTTTTAAAATTTTACTGTAATTTTTAATTAATTAAATAAGCAATTTTTTATTTGGAGTATTTTGCACCCTGTATCAGCATTTTGGGGTTTCACAATATAAGTTAACCTACCGATATTATTATATTTTTGGGATCATGGCACCTTACTCATTAAAACGGTAGTTTTATTTTTGTCGTTAGCAGTCTGTAAATGGACGAAATGGTACGCAACGAGAACCCTTAATAAAAATCTAGTGTAAAACAAAAACGTAAAATATATATATATACAGGGTGAACGCCTATTCCTTTCTACCCTAAATTATGTTGCCCTACCACCTACCCGTCCCACAACCTTGTAATTTCAAATCACCGCTATATATTTCCCTTTCAGTCACGGTGTATTGATTGAAAACATGCTATATTGTGCCATCTTTTAGCAGCCTACCTCTGTATCTTTCTTTTGTAACACTGCGCCTATCTATCAAGTATGGTCTCGCCTCAGACATGAAAACTATGTCAACATGCCTATTTGAAAGCGTACAAAAACCTATTGAAAGCAACACCTATGTATACCTTTTCGTGCCTAGTTTCTTTCATTGTGTACCCAGCTATTAAAAAGCACTGCCTTTCTTCTGTACTGGAAAATCCGAAATATCTTAGCTTATATTTTTAAATGTGCCTTCACCTCAAAACAATTATAACCTAACCATTCCTTGAAATGAAATTACACTGCGTAATCCCACCCTCTATTCTGAACCCACAAACTTAGCTGAAGCTCCCTACCCCAAAACGCAGCCATTCTACTGGAATAAAAATAGACTTCTTCCTGTCAAAATGAACAAGACAAGTGGACAGACATGAAAATACGCTGAAACTCTATTCCCCTACACTGCATGGCTAAGAAACGTAGGACGTGAAGTTGATCTTATCCCCTCCTCTGTTCGCTTATATATAGTGCGTCCCTTTCTCATTGTGAATCCCTTTCTCATTTCCTTTCTTCCAGAATACGAATTGACTCCAGTAATTCTTTTACAAACTCGAGACCGCCTGCAGCTGTTTCTTGACCTCGTGCAAAGTTCGACGGTGTCGACCAGTTTTGGATCTCAACTTTTATCAGCAGCGATAAGAGTGCCGAAGTAAACAAGGAGTGAGGATGGTGTCGCAGTGAGAGCAGCGTGGGGGAGAGAAGAAGAAAAAGGTCGGACTGTTTTCGTGAGGAAGGGTAATGGGAGTTTATGCGTTTCAATGTAGTGGGGTATAAAGGAGATGGATGCATTTTGGGGTGGAGCAAATCGCGTGAGATTCTGGAAAGGTAGTTGACAAGAGCATTGGTGGACTTGGGATCGAGGATAGTGGAGGACTGACGGTGGGGGTTTAGGGGCAGTTACGAAATAAAGAAGACAGTGCCTGTGTGTTCGTTTGGAAGAGAGAGGAAGACATGGGTGTGGAGCATGGCTTTGGAAGATGGAAAGAAGTAGTGTTCGTGGAAAAGCGAAAGTGTAGGCGGTGCATGGGGTTGGATTATGAGCGGTAAAACTGTATGGAACTAAAGACGCTTGCGAAGGGAGTAGCAGGTGAAACTAATTTAGATGGAGATGAACAGTAATGTTCTATATGGCCCAATGATGTTTATATTGCCTAATCCTGTCTTTAAACATGCTTAACGGTTTGATATTTTTTTAAGGTTTTTAAAAATGAAAACTGCGGTATAAATCACTTCAATACATTCAACAAGAAGGGAACCAATACGCATACTAGATAGACAGGAACGTTGTTCTAAGCAGTAGTCTTAAACCAGCAATGTTTGCATATCTGATGGAACTGAACAATTTCTTATATGGTAAATAATAGGCGGGATTCAAAATTTCAGTTTACACATTTTTTTATAGTAATTAAAAAGGGTAGGTGGTCACTATATTATGAAACAAAGTTTGTTCGGACATACGTGTAAAATATGAAGTGATTACTTAAAATCTAATTACCGTTTAATTTGGACTCCATTAGTGTATTAATTATTAATTAAAAGTTTAATTAAATTAAATCAAAAAGGTACGTACAATTTGTGTAATGTTATCACATGTTAACAGAATGGAACAAACCAAAGTACGTTGTGACCATATCGACGAACGTAACATTTTGAAGAGATCAGATGAGATGGAAAGCAACTTAAATGAAACGTATTGACATCAAATGAAACCAAGGTGAGTTCAGCTCACTCAGTTTACCCCTTTTATATTTTATATAAGTTGGGTTTAATTATTTGTGTGCTATGGTTGCTAGTTGTTTGATGGTTGCTGAATACAATTGACTGAACTGATTGAGTTAAACGTTTGTTTAACTTAATTTTAACTCAATCGTTATTTTTAACGATTACTTCCAGATGAGGTAACTTACCTCATTGTTTACGTTTATAAAAATATCAACGTATAAAATTTAAGTATGATGTTTGAATTGCTGTTATTGTTGACTGTTGAACATTATATGTTAATTTGTTCTAACGTATTTGGATGTAGGGAGAAACATGTTGGAGGGATCCAACTGGATTCCTCAAATTTATTGTTTATTTCATGTCACAAGTATATGAACCATTTAGCCAGTCTGATTAGATGGTTGTTTTGATCATGGATTGTTGAATCTAAATTCAATATTTGTTTGTGGTTAACCAATGGGAAAATTTTGGTTGGGTAACTAGCAGTAGATGGCCTAAAAATAAATCATTTTATGAAATGTCGATTTTTCGTCAGATAAATCAACAAAAGTGAAGTTATAAAAGCCATTTATAATTGAAGATGGTTTTGAAATATATTATTTGAATTAAAGTTACTAAAAAGAAAATTTAATATTTATTAATTATTGTTTAAATTTATAAGAAATTGCCAAATGATTTTCGTAAATCGCATGTTAGTGACATTTAAAAGCTGTTAAGCATAAATTTACCTAAGAATTAAGATCGGAGTTTTAAGGAATAATTAAACTGGGATTGCCTGGAGATTTATTATCATTTAATTAAATGATAATCAAAGTAAGTGGGATTAATTTAATTAATTATAATGGAAAGACTAAATTGAAATGAGTCAACTGAGTTAACCAAGTCGAATATTAAATTAATGGGATAGTTAATGGTGAATAAAACATTTTTCTATAAATGTTGATATTTGGTTATTATTGATTTAATAATAATCAAGGTGGAAAATCTTGGGTTTTAAATGTATTAATGGAGATTTATTAAAATATAAGCCCTGTTATAACTAAATAAAGCTTAAAAGCAAATCATATTAATAGCGTTACAAGTTAAGTTTAAATTTCAAGTTTTAGTTAAATTCTTATTTAAATTCTATTTGATTGAATTAAAAAAAAAATCCAAGTTGAACAGAAATATTGTGAAGACCCAAGTTTGAATTGAAATGGTATGGAAAGTTAAGTTATTAAGATGTGATCTACATTCGAAATATTGAACAGGAAAGGAGGTTTAATCGAGATATAACCAATTTGGTTTGAAATAAACTTATCTGAAGTTTAATAAGGAATTCTATTTATAATAGAATTAAGACGTATATATAATGGTTCAAAGATTGCAAAGTTAATGGAGACGATTAAATAAGGTTTACTTAATACTTAAATTAAGTTGAAAAGTGGAGTTTAAATAAGATTTCCAAGAAAGGAAATGATATTGATACCATGTTTTAGAATGGGTAGTAAGTGATATATGTGGAGTAATTAGTGAAATGGAATTTCGTTGATAAACTTCTAACTTTCTGAAGATAAAAATGTCGTTGTTGACTCAAGGTCTGAGAGGTAAATAAAATACCCCAACTTGAACGACTTCATGATTATCCAAGAACAATATTGGTTTTGAAACGAGGGTGGTCGAGAGAAGTAAAATGTGAATTTCGATGAATGGTATTATAAAATAAAGTTTGAAATGTTTTAAGTTAAATAAGATGATTTGAATATAATAGTATTTTTGGAATAAGAAATAAAAGAGCTTTGTTTCAAATAAGTTTTTAAGGGTTTGATTAACAATAGAAAAATTAAAAGGCCGTGTGATGCTAAGTACTGAACCAGTAAACTCGTTTTATTTTGATGGTTGAATATTTGTTTATTTGATAGCTAAATAGCCGACTATCAAATATGACCAATTATCGATTGTTGGTACGGAAAGTCCGAGATCGAATTTATATTCGAAAACCATTCCGACCAGCAAGTACGTAATTGTGATCGATATCAGACAATGATCGAGATGGAGCATTTGAAGACCATAGATCTTCATAAAGCCGAAGTATTGCTTATAATCTCTAGTTAGCTCCCAGGGATAAACTGTGATTCTGTCATGATTGGAGTCTATGGGTTGCAAGGACTACTCGCTACTGATCCTTGGGGTGATTCCTATAAGGATGCGGTAGGAGGGTGCCTTCGGTTGTACAGTCCCAGGACAACGTGTATGGACGATGTGCCGTTCAAAGTGAATGGTGGCCAGATGTTCAAAAGATACGTTATAACCTCAAGCCTCACAACCGAGAAAATGACAAAAATCGCGAAGGCAACATGGCTATGTGGGTCGCGCCCATTAGGGTGTATTGTCACCATCTAGAGAATATTCATATTTGTTACTTCTTTCGCTTCTGTATCTCCCAGGAACGGTTTTTTTGGTACCAACCGTAGGTGGCAATATATTCGATACACTCAAGAGAAATGAGTGGTCGGTCATGTGTGGGCCGAGTTGCAAGACGTTCTTGTTGAGCCCAGTGTATTCGTATCTAGAGATACACTATCGGGAGGTGGTCCCATACCTTGTCATAGTTAGAAATCCTTCTCCAATAAGCCCCCGCAGTTTTTATTGTATACTATATATGTGGAGCATGAGATGCAAGCGTTCCACTAGATTCTATTTATTTGTATTTAGACACTATTATAATATCAGAAGATATATATCGTTTTCAAAATGTTTTGAGTTATCGTAAGGTAAAAACCGTCTGTGTTTATGTGTGGATTTGGTCTTACGATTATCCTTTTCTTTCGAAAAGAAATTTGAACTTTAAAATTAGGTTGGATGGTCCCCTTAAACTTAGTGTGTTGTTCTCACTCTGGTTCACCAGACTGACCCAGTGTTTGTAATGCTCGGGTTAGCCCGGGTTGTATAGGTTCAGGTTATTGGACACTATGAAGTTCAGAAGACGTCCTGGAGGAGTTCAGACGTATAAGCATTTCTTCCGTTGTGTGTTGTGTATGAGGACAGATTATTATAACTGTCCAGATTGTCTTGACAAATGTACTCTGATTGTAAGTATTTTATATAAGTTTCAATAAAGATTATTTCTATATTATATTTATTCCACTGCGATGTGATACTCTGATTTTGATGTATTTCTTCTATTCTACTATTTCTTTCTTTCTTATCTCACCCTCTAATTTCTTTTTAATAACGCTCCGGTGTTTTCGATGCTTGAATATTCAACATAGTGTTTTCGTGTCGATTTTCTGGGTCGAAAATCCCTGGGTCGTTACAAATATATATATATATATATATATATATATATATATATATATTCTTCTTGCGTGTATATAAACTTCGAATCTTAATAACTTCTTTATAGGTGTCCGATTTACGGAAACCAGGTGTCGATATTGACCAGAATTTCAAGACAGACGCAATGGCGCAGTCCGTTTTACTTAATTCTGAATATTTAATTAAGTTATCCTTATTTTATTATCTTACACTAAAAATGTTGGGTGTTACATTCTCCCACCCTTAGGAAATTTCGTCCCCAAAATTTGATAAGGGTGAAATAAATTAACCCCTCGCATAATATACATCCATCATGTGTGCATCCATTTTTTGCAAACATCGTGCACTTATGCAAAGTGAAGTACAACATAATAATGCATGCATGCCTAAGCGGTACCTCCTATGTGTTTGCAAGCTTTCCAAAAATCCTTTCAAAATATGATGCTCACATCCTAAATATACTGGCAGTTCTACATGAATGCAATATTTTGAAAATCAAAAATGTTTTTTCATCCAAATTTTCCCACACTCTTACTGAGTAGGAGCGTAGTTCATCCAATTGTTGCATCCGTAATCCTACCAACCAACTTTATTTTTCGAATTTCAATAATATCTTATTTTCTAAATTCGATTTCTTATGTTACAAAAAGGTGGAAAACGGAAAAAAAAATCAACCTATTTCTAATCGTACTTGGATTTTATAAAACTATTATAAAGATTCTCCTATTTTCCTATCTAGGCACAACCCACATAAGAAAAATTTTCTTTTGTTACTGATTGTCTTTTTCATCTTATCTTGGAAATTTTTACCTTTACCCATCTTTTCTCATAATTTATCATGTTTTTTGCTTTATTGAATTTTCTATTTCCTTTTTAGTTGTACTAATTTCCTTTTCTTAGCTTATTTAATCACCTGATCTTAATTTAAGTTTAAATAAGCCTCTAGCTTTTCAACTAAAACAGGAGAACGGACACCCTACACAGCTACTACTAAGGGCCAAGAATCTCGGGACTATGTCCCCCCTCTGTCAGAAAAGTTCAAACCATAGGATCCACGACAAGTTCAGGTGTTACCCCAACAAGAACAATATAATGGAACGATCCCAACCGAAATGTACTAACGGGTTTCACCTCTAACTTGAAAATTAGTAACTGGATCTAAACACTTACTTGCCATTTTCTATCTAGTAGTCACTACTAACTCTAGCTGTGTACCAACAATTATTTCAAGCAACACCCTGGGCTATTCAATGTTTACGCAATCTACGGGAACTCATTATTATTCCAAGATAATTCTCGCTATCTGCTTCATAGCCTCAAAACTTTTCCCGTCTTCCCTAGTCACTAATCCTTACCTACTTCATACTTTTTAAAATATTGCTTGGCCTTTTCATTTAAACTTCCTTCCAAAAATTAAAGTGTCAAAAATTTATTTTTCTCGTGAAAACTTCCTTTTGCCAAACCATAAAAACATGTCATCTTAAAAAAATGTAAATCATCATTTTTTTTTAAATCACAAAAACTGGAGTAGATATGGACAACTATTTTCTCAATCGGGTTTATGACTTGTTCTTACCTATAAGGTTGGTTTAGTCTCTTACTACAAGGTGTCAACATGCACTATATTCTTATTTTCTACAACTTATTTTGCTCACCCACAAAATTATCTTAAAATAATTCATCATAAAGGTTGTCGTCAGAATAGAGACTTAAAATCTTTCTTTACTAAAAATTCTTGTATGAAATATAACAAGAAAACTAGCGAGCTATACATGCTCTATAACACGCACCTTTTATTGAGAGTATTTCATCTTAGAACAAATTTTCGCAAGAAATCAGTATTTGCAAAATATACCCCATTTTACTTCAAAACCCAATATGTACTTCTTTACATATTTTAAAATTATAACTTTTGAGATTAAAACTTAGAAACACCATAAACCATTTTCCCAAAAGTTTTATAATCTCAAGTTCTTAAAAGTTAATAATGGGGTTAGACTCGAAGCGGGTTTCCAATTTTCTTTTAGGCTTTCCTAGACACCCCCCAAGGTCAATTTTGTCAACTATATATATTCATAATCCATTTTTCTCTTTTTAACCTTTTCCAATTTATAAGGTTTTCAAGCCCATTAACCCAAACAACTAATCATATGGGATTCACTTTCCTTCTATACACAGTACATTGTACACTCTCCACCCAAATTACCTAAGGGTATCGGATTTCCATATTCATTCCTTTAGTATATAAAACAAACATCCCATTTCTTACCATATTGTACTCTTTCTATTTAGTGAGTTCCTGTGTGGATCTAGGTATACATATAATATATTTATATTTTTTAAAATACAAATACGTTCACTCACTGTTTATATAGTAATCCTAAACCTAAGCTCTGATATTAGATGTGGTAACCCGAATTCCGACAGACCGAATTTTTATTTTTCAAAATTCCAATCTATCGAAACTCAAATTGGTTTGCTCTGGTATCCTACAGAAAAGACAGAGACATAAAATATGTCAGAGCTCAGAAAATTTCTCACAGCAGAATGGATAAAATACAATATAAATCAAAGTATAGCCTTACCGTATTAATTATACTGCCTAACCGGTATCCAAAACTATAATGTCCTATGTCTCTGCCACAAATCTAACCTCGAGCATGTTATGAGGAGGGGGTCAGAACACAAGTTCTGGTGACTGGATTTAAACTATACACTTCAAATAATCCTACATATACTGTTCAATCATATTTTCTTATTTATTAGGTTACTTGGGTTAACAACACTCAAGGCTTACACACTCGTCGTACCCATTTACTTCCCAGTGGATTAACCTAATACAGTATATATGTAGCTACTCCCAATATCGAGGTATACC
This sequence comes from Allium sativum, assembly GCA_030737875.1. Taxonomy (NCBI): domain Eukaryota; kingdom Viridiplantae; phylum Streptophyta; class Magnoliopsida; order Asparagales; family Amaryllidaceae; genus Allium; species Allium sativum. Next base: position 137,672,781 of record CM060921.1, on the reverse strand, counting down.
CCATGGTACCCCACTCGCACGGTCTCCACCATAACACCATCGAAATATACGCAGTCCCTCATCCTACGCCATAGCGACGAACAGATAACAATATTACGTTCTGTATATATTTGCCCTTACTATGCTACGTAAAGTACAGATTTCCACCCTCGTTCGATTCAGAATTCATGGAGTAATGCCCTCAAGTCTACGATACACCACCCAGAGCCGTCATGCATGCATTTAGACTGTCCACCATACTTATCTTCAATAGTAGCTCGATGCATCAATCGCAAATCCTCTAATGTGCACCGGGTTCCATGGCAAGCCAATACAAGAAACATGAAACTCGGTTGGGAGCTTTTCCATACCTATACAGGCCCGTCTTTATGAGCCTCTATATACAGATACCCCTAGGGTCTGTTTTCACAGTGGCTATGGCTCCACCTCGTCCCCTCCCTCGTTTAGTAAAGACTAGTAGAGCTAAGCGACGCCCCTAACAATTAACAGTCTAAACATCCATTTGGCGTCTCCCCTCAGCCCCTTACCCCGATAGCAAAAGGTGAATGGTATCTTAGGCTTAGCTCTAGTCTTTTTGCACCCCTCTGGCTGCCGATGACGAGTATCTGAAGATCCACTATCTTTGTTGGTCCTGACCCACTACCTCCCCGTTGAGGCAACCACGGAATCACCCTGGTGTCACTGCATCATAGAATTCCGACTGCATAGCTATTTCTGCAGTCAACGCCCATCCACCTGGTAGTTACATGCAGACCCAACCTCTGCGAGTCAACCTAAGACATCTGTCAGCACAAAGAGGACTACTAGGAGCACCTTATGTACCTCAAGAAGCCGCGTGCTTCCCCTTCTAGTCCTTTGGATCCGTCAGAACAATCAGATGAATGTGCGCTCCACTCGTGCCTTATAACACCTCGATGATCTACCCCGTTGGGTTATTCACCCTCAATCGTACGGACTGGTCTAAGCGCCTTACTTTAGCATGTTGTTAGACCCTATGTCTAAATATTCTTTTACGCGCTTGTCTCACCTCATCAGGTTTCCAGTTACTTGGTTATTATCATTCATATTGAATTCTTATTCAAATTACCAAGTTTCTCTTGCTTATTAATTTCAGTCATATAACTTAACCCATTTAAGTTTATTAATAAGCCCACCACATGTTATTCTCTAGATTGTGGCCCAAGGTCTGTAATCCACAATCCCTTTTAAAATTCTTGTTGATTTCATCATTACAATAACATGTTTTACTTAATATGTAATTAAGTATATATGATTCACATGTTTTCTAATTAACATGTCACTTACCATTTATGATTAAATATAAGTTATTTCATTTCATAAGTTTTCCTTATTCTTTCCCACTTAATCATAATTCCATTTTACATTGTCAATACAACTTATCTTTGTTTACTTATTAACTTAGTTCTATTAACTAAGGCCCATTAATAAGTTTCTCTACCCGTTTATTATGACCTATGTTATAATTTCCTCTTTCCCTAGGACAAGCCTAAACATTCTCATCAACGGGATTTAGACTTCAAAGCTTACAGATTACTTAATTTATAATTAAGTACAACTTCCTATGTTTCATATATTTTCCCCCTTTTCTCAACTGGTTTCCAGCTTTCCCCATTTACTACTTACTTAATTTACAATTAAGTGTCCCTTATCTCATTTCGCAAGTTATCCCATTTCCATATTAGTTTATTATAACCTAAGTTATAATCTTCACTTGTCCCTTGGACAAGTCTACCTATTATACAACATTTTCATTAATGTTATTTATTTATAATAGGTGATTATCATTTCTACAAGTTATGCTTACCCTAAAAGGTGTCTTTACTTACATAACTTTATTATTTCTACCAGTTATGTATACCACTAGGTATCTTTAATTACATAACCTTATCGGGCTAAGTTTGCAGGCCTATATGTAAATATTACCCACCCCCTTAGATTTGTCTAGCCCACCCACTGTCCAACCAATTTTTACTTAACCCTAACTTTAGTTCATATTCATATAATCCCTATGGATTAGATTAGGTTAAGTAGTCCAATTCATTACCATGTCCACTTATGGTTTATAATGGGCTAGACCTCCCACATTAGCTTACAACTTGTGGATGCTGGATATGCCGGTCGGGTTCGGGCAGACTTCTTCCACAAGTTGGGCCTAACCTCGTGTCATAGCCCTTCTCTTACATGCACACTTAGACCTCTCACATTAGGTTCAACATTAGTAGATACTGGATATGCCGGTCGGGTCCGGGCATACTTCCACCACTAAGGCAACCTAACCTCGTGTCATAAGTGCAATTACAATTTCTAGTTGTAATCCTAGGCATTCATCTTCATTTGTTCAATTCTATGTATATAATCATACAACCATTATAATTCACATAGGTAAGGGCTTTGGTATATAAACAGGACAAAACAATATGCAATATGAACAGTGGTAGTTACTACCAATATTTTTAATAAGACTATAACATATAAACATTTCCAATATTTCAACTAATCTTATGTATGAATTTCAACCATTTATGTTCATATCAGATTGCGCCTCCAAATTAAAGTCTCAAAACATAATATTCCAACATCCCATTTCAAATTATGCCCCAAATCCCAATATATGTCGCATGTCTTCCTACATGTAATTAACTTTATTTAAAATAACATTTATTTCTCCAATAGTGTATCATTTACCCAATTCATAGGTTCATAAAATGGATCTATACAATGTTATTCATTTTTCTTAAACATTCAAGTAAATATACATATCAACATATTAACTAATTGAACATATTATCCATTTTAGCGCAATAATGCATTTCATAAAATTAAACCTTCCAATATGTTCGTTATGGGGAATGCCAAATGATAGAGGTACTATTATTCAAAAAGTATAATTTAAACCCACTCACCTTTCATGCTTTTCCCAAATTTTGGATCCGATCCGTTCAATCATCCATGGTTTCCCTTTTTCCTTTAATTTGATTCAAAACCTAACGATTATGGGTTTATTATTTCTCGAAAAGAGAAGAGAAATAATTTAAATAGATTGGTTCTTAGAAGTTTACCTTGCTTTCATGATTCAGTAATCTTTTTATTAATGTTGATTCCCTCTTCCAGATCTGAGTCCATAATTCTCCTAGGCTAACATTTTAATTTCAAAATAGATTTGAGAAGAGAGAGAGAGCCATGGCAGAGCTCCAGCGTAGCCGCCGAATTATGATGTTTAGGGTAAGGTCTGGGGTCTTATTTATGGGCGTATGGAGCAACCAGGACCCTCAAATTTGCCCAAAAGCCATCTGAATCATCAAAATATCAAAAAACCCTAATTTGCCAAAATCTGCCTTAGGTGGATAGACCCACCCTTGAGAGGGTCGACCCTGGTGTCAATCCACCCTTGAGGGGGTCGACCCTGGTGTCGACCCAACTTTGAGGTGGTCGACCCACCTGGGTGGGAAATCTGCCGCCTACTCAAATTTTGAATTTTGAACAGATTTTCGAATTTCTGGAACCATTTTTGAATTTCTGAACCTAATATATATATATATATATATATAATCTTGTTGTGCGTATACAAACTTCGAACCTTAATAACTTCTTCATACAGTGTCCGATTTATGCAAACCAAGTGTCGATTTGGACCAGAATTTCGAGATGGACGCAATGGCGCAATCCATTTTACTTAATTCTGAATATTTAATTAAGGTATCCTTATTTTATTATCTTAAACTAAAAATATGGGGTGGTACAAACTCTGTCCAGTATTGAAATTTTATAAACGTTATTTAATACTTATAAAAATGATTGAATACTGTGTGTGATGGTTGTTTAGATGATTGCTTATGAATTTGTTGAAATTATATATATAGTCATATATATATATATATATAGTCATATATATAAATATATATATATCTTTATAATAATAGGAATACTTTTAGTGTGGTGAAGCTTTTTAGGGGTTCCCAAACAGCCCATGCTAATTCTAATTCATTCAACTTTCGCACAAAAAGAAAAAAGGGGTTTATACGTTATTTCCCCTGCCCCAGTAACATTTCAACGATCCATCCATCAGTCTCTCCCCACTTTCTCCCATCTTCCCTTTTTTCTCGATCTGTTGTCAAAACGGTTTCTTCTTCTGAAGTAAAAAAGAATCCTCCAATTCGTCATCCAAATCTCGTAAGCCCTCCATTGACTACACCACCCTTCATGAAATACGATCTGACTTTCATCTTCAACCAAAGAGTTTAAAATTCAGGAGTGGAAGCAATAACCCGACCTCCCATGCTAACCGAGACTGTGTTCTATTCTTCTAAGCTGGTGTCGATTCGCCTGGAAGTTGATTTTGTACCTTCAAACTATATTGATTTTTTTTCAAGTTAGAGGTTTGTCGACACAGATCGAATAGGTTGCCACCGATTATTAATTAGGTAAACTACTTGTTTCTCTTACATGCCTGAGTTTGATTTATTTTATTTTTGTTCAATTAACATTGATTTTTTCATCAATTGCTTCAAGGAAATAAGAATTTTAACTAATTAGTTTATAGAAATTTCCATGACATCACTTATGCCTTTTGGTTAACCTTAAATAATCAATTGATGAATAAGAAGTGGATTAGGAAATGACAGGCTGGAACTATAAGCGTTCGGGAACGTAGGCACTTCATTCAGATAACTACTTAGGGAAGGAAAAGAAGGTATCGTTCTATCATATAATATTTTATTTTAATCTATATATCGTTCATTGTGAAATTATCTATTTGTGGACTATAGTTTTTTTTCCTATTTCTATTGATTATGGTTTCTATTCTTCGTCATATGAATGAGAGAAGAAATTGGTGAATTACATTTGATTGAGTTAGTTAACCTTTTTTTAGCACTCAAATATAAATGCTCTTTATTCATAATAATACACATAATTTAAGTATTACTATACAGTACGCATAGTATAATATTACATGGCTGAGATATCTCCAGCGGTAACTAATTATGATCCAATAGTTAATTTTATTGATGATCTCTGAAGGTCTGAAATAAATAGATAGCCATGTGTAAAATTGTGTCAAGTTTTACATGGCTGTACGTTTTTTATATAACTTCATGTAACTTTACTATTTCCAGTTTTTGTATGGCATTGTGCTAAATAACATGAAACTGTATGTAACGACCCACATTTTTGGCAGTCAAATATTTTACTTAATTTATTATTTTAAATATTATATTTGAAATATTAATGGACTTTAAAATTGAATTCGTTATTTAAAATGAAGTTCGAACGGTATATATTTATATAATTATAAATCGAGCTCGAAATGGCGCGGAGTTCGTAATATGGAGTTTTGAACTGCAATTGACTATACAGGAACCGATATAAGTCGTATTTCTATTAAACAAGAAACATTGGAACCGTATTGATTATAATTTCCATACGAAAGAGAAAAATCCAGATTTCGTGTTATAGATTGTTAGTTGTGGCCAAATCAAATTTTGAAATAGTCGCTATGGAAGTCGTTATTTAAAATATAGGCCTTTATAATAGCCATTTTGCAAACGGTCTCTGTTTTCGATGAAACTAGTTTCATTGGGACCGTAATGTTAAATTATTACACATATAAAATTGCATGGCAAACCGATGTCGTCTGTGACAATGGTAGCCGTAAACGCTCATTCATTTTCAATAGCACGTAATTTAATTTAATTAAATTAATATAGAGATATTTGAGTGTAACTTGATCAGACAATCGAATTAAGCCGTGAAACCAATTCCTTTGTGTTCTTATCGACGTTTAGAATCAGGATAGGTATATAGTTTTTTATTTTGGAGAACAGGTAATTTGGTGTCCAAAATAGCGTTGCGGTGCGTATAAAAATAGCGTACTGGGAAACAGTTTCGAAATACGATGAAACTGGTGCCGTTGGATTCATATTGATAAATTATTGCAGGATTTCAATTTTTTTGTCAATCGGACTTACCGTTTGAATGTGGCAATGATAAACGCCTTGATTAGTTATATTATTTTGGTCAATTAAAATAGGGGTAAATTTAAACGAATAAACGACTAGCCAAATGAACTCCGATTTGTACGAAATAAATTTCATAGGATCCGTAAGCAAGAGGTCTAGTAAAATGTCAGGGGCTCATATTTATTGGATTTTTTCTATAATTTTAGGGATTTTAAAAGCTTGATTTTTCATCGATAATCATAAAGGACTTTTCACAAACGATGTCGAAATTCGATGAAGCCTGTCCCATCGGGTCCAAAATATTTTTTATGTTAGGTATACAATTTTTATTTCAAAATAGAGGTCGTACGTGAGTGTTTTTAACGTTACTTTACCATGAAATTTCATCAAAAATTTAATATTAAGATTCTACGAATGCACGTTCACTATAAATATCCCAATGAAACCCTAAAATCAAGTCAATAGGGTAGTGTTTGGTCAAACAGTTTTGGCCGCCATCAGATGTAATGAACGTCCGTAATACGTCCAACCCTCCTCCATTAAATCACGAAACCAATAAATGATTTCCTAAAACTTTATTCTCCAAACCCTGCAGAGCTCTTCAAGGCCTTTCAATCTGACCGGTGGCGATCGAAGTTAGAGGACTGGAGTGGCCGAACTTAGTCTGGAAGCAGTGAAGGACGCGGAGCATATACTGGTGAATGGGGGAGGCTGGGAAAGCTGGTGTTGAGGTCAATGGTAGGGGACGGTGAGGCGCGACTGTCAAGGACCTCTGATGAGGTTCCGATGGTCAATGGAGGGTGCGGTGGAGACATTTAGCTTCCGTAAGTGGTCTGAGTGCGAAATCGAGAAGCAAAATTGAATGAGGCAGAAGGAATAAAAACGAGACTGAGAGGCTTAGTGACGGTTAACCCTAATTACATAATTTAGTTATTAAATAATTAAATAATGTGGTTATCGTTTTAATAGGTATTATAATATGTTCCTGATGCTTGGGTATACGGGAGGAAAGTCTGGGCAAAAGAAAAAAGTTGGAACGATGCAGTGGGGTATTAATCGATAAAGTGTTAAACAAAGTGATTTATACCTGTTTAACTTTAATTAAGAAAATGATATAACATGGTTAATTTATTCAACCTATTGTAATTGTTTCAGGATCTAATTGAAGCAATACAGTGGATCGAATGGGATCAGAATGGAATTCATAAAATTCGGCCTGCTGTGTTATAGTAAAACAAGTAATTGTTTTGATTACATAATTAAAAACGTTCTTACTCTAATAATAATCAATTAAGGAAATTAATTATAACTTATTTCTATAGGGGTTGGATATTGGGCGGAGACAGTGTGATAAGCAGGAGCAAAACGAAGGCGAAACAGTGAAGGACTATTTTATTCGGCTTGATTAAGTTGTTAACATAGTAATGTAATTTTTATAGTAACACTTGATTAAGAAAATAAGAGAATTAATTATCATATAATTGCTATAGGTATTGAACAAGGAAAAGGGATCGTATTGGGTCAGTGTGAACAAGGAAAGTATCGGCCTAGTTTACTGTTGAATAAACATAGTCAACGTTATTAAACTATAATTAAGGATTTGTTTATTTAATTAAATCGAGCATCCATACCTTGAATAACTTTTTATCCTATGACCAGAATTGAGCCAAACAAACTTCGTCAGGACTGTATGGACGAGCTTTATATTTTAGAACTGATCTGGACAAAGCTTGAGACTGCTGGAAATAATTGTTAAATTAAACACTAGTTTAATTTAATTGGAGTTGAAACCGAACCACTTTAGCAACAATGGGAATCAAAGTGAGTTAAACTCACTCAGTTCTCCCCATTTATATTTTATATAAATTGGGTCTTTATTTTGTGTGCTCTGCTTGCTGATGGTTCACTGTTTGCTAATTATATATTCATTTGTTTATTTAACCAATGAAATTAAACAGGGTTTAATTTCAATGAAATAACAAATTGTTATATCAACGATTGGATCCAATAGAGGTAACTCACCTTGATTGGTCACGTCTATAAAATAAACGTATTTAAATTGTTTGAATTGTTTGAACTACTTGTGAATTGGTTGATGTTAATTGGTTGTTATTTATTGTTATCAGTTATATGAAATTGAATGATCTGATTTGAGATAACCATTTTGGATACAGGGAAGAACAGGTTGGAGGGATCCAACGGGATCCCTCAAATATATTATTTATTTTCATATTACCATATATGAACTGTCAAGATTGGGTGATTGATTTGATTATTGATAGTTGATTGAAAATCCAACAGTTGTTTTGTTTATACCAATGGGCAGTATTGGTTGAGTATTGGCCAGCATATGGCGGATAAAACCAATGTTTTGTTTATATTGATTTACCGTCTGGTGGATCGATAGAACTGAAGTTATAAAATTTATTTATAACTGGAGTTAGATCTTTAAAATATATTATTTTGAATTAAAAGTTTTTAAAAGGTAATAAATAGTCGTTATTTTTTATTTAAATTTATAATTAATTATTAACTGATTTTATAGAGTCAATTTTGATGTTAATCAGATTTTACGAGAATAGAAATTAACGTAACGGTTAAAATTGGATAATTGTTTTGTTTATAAATAATTAAATGGAATTATTTAAATTAACTATATTATTAATTAATTTAAAGAAAAAAACTAATTGGAATCGGTTAATGGGATAACTATGTTTTGAGGTGACTAAATTGACTAGAATTAATTATTAAATTATTTTGTTTGGATTAACCTAATAAAATAGTTGCAAGGATATTTGTTTAATTTTAATAAGATTTTTAAAAAGGGAATTACTATTTATTTTTGTTAATAAAGCAATTAATTACTGAAGTAGTTAATGATCGAAATAAATTTTTATTTTAATTAATAATAATTTAGAAAATTACTTTTAATGGAAATTCATTTAAAGAGTAATCAAAATTGAATGGAATCCAATTGAATGGTGAAAGGAGATTACGAACGGGTTTTATATTTAAAACTCGAATGTGTATAACAAGTTACAAAAGGAATTTTAAGCGAATACTATAGCTTAAAATGAATGTTACTTAAATATTTGAATTAAGAAAAAAGGAAATTTAGAGAAAAAGGGTTTAAGATAAACCAGGATTATATAAAAGAGAGTTGAGGTGTTATATCGTTAATTTTGAATTAACGTTACCAAATAATGGGATTAAGTAAAAAGGGGAAATTAAAATAAGACTTCCAAAGCAGGAATTGTTGAATAGATTTGAAAGGAGATTGGTAAAGGTGAATTTGGGTAAAGAAGTGGGTTATAGGGTTATATAACGAAATACAAACTATAAAGGAATTTGTTTAAGGAGGCAGAGTTAAAAAGGTGTTGTTTATAAAAAATTACTTAATTATGGAATTAAGAAAGAAGGGTTATATTTGAGAAAGAGGTTCTAAAAGATGGAAGGTTTTCTGAAACAGTATTTTGAATAAAATAGTTAAATAGAATTTGTATTGGTATTAGAATGAAGTATTGGTTTTTGGATTACACTTATGTTTATCTAAGGATAAGAATGTTGTTGATCAAGGTCTGAGAGGTAATTAAAATACCCCAACTTGAACAACATCAAGATTTTCTGAAGATGATATTAGTTGGTAATGATTAAAGAGATTAGTGATAATTTATTATTTCCATTAGTGAAGTAATAATGCAACGTTTGGTGAAAATTTGGAGAATATATAACGAGAGATCCGAAGTAAAGGAAATTAGCAAGAAGGGAAAATATATAATGACGATCCCAAAGTAAAAGGAAATAAAAACGGTAAGTTTTTGGAATGAGTTTATTCTAAAATAGATATTGGATATTGTTTTCAAATAACAATGGTTTACGTGAAATTTGTTAAAAACAAGGTTGGGAATATATATATGGAATGAATTCTAATGTTTTTGAAATAGTTCTGAAAAATAAAATCTTATGTTAAATAAGAAGCGAAGAGCTATATTCGTAATATCAAAATATTTAAGAGTCTTCAATTTACATTTGATTTAATTTAAAAGGCCAATTGATGCTGAATACTGAACTAGTGAACTCATTGGATGTTCATGATTGAATCACTGTTTATTTTGATAGTTAAATCACTGACTATCAAGTCTGTCCAATATGATTGTTGGTACAAAAAGACCGGGATTGAATTTATATTTGAAAACCATCCCGACCAACAAATACGTGCAGATATCAGAAAATGAGCAAGATGGAGCACTGAAGACCATGGATTTTCATAAACAGAAGAATCACTAATATTCTCTGCCTGGCAAGTAGAGATAAGCTGTGATTTTGTCGCGGTTGTGATCTACGGGTTGCAAGGACTACTCGCTACTGATCCATGGGGTGATTCCTATATTAGATGAAGTAGTAGAGTGCCTTCGTTTCATCCTGTTCGTGGATGACTTGTATGGACGGATGTCTGACAGAGTATTTCCAAAGGGATCATGTACGTTGATTTCTTCAAACATACCTTAGTTGGTGGCGAATAATGGTCGTTCTCTTAGCTTCCAACTAAAGTATTTTTGTGGACGTCAATTAGTGATATCTGGCGGATCTGACGATGTGGCATTCAAAGTGAATGGTGACCCGATGTTCAAAAGTTAATCTAAACCTCAAGCCTCATCATCCGAGAAATGACAAAAATCGGGCAGGCAGCATGGCTATGTGGGTCACTCCCGATAGAGTGTATAATCACCTATCTAGAGAAATTCCTTTTGCTTCTTTAATCTATTTCGATGTTGTCCCTTTCCGAGAAACGGTTGCTGATCCCAACCGTTAGTGATATACATTCGATACACTCAAGCGAAATGAGTGGTCGGTCATGTGTGGGCCAGGTTACAAGACGTTCTTGTTGAACCCAGTGTACTTCCCTCTAGAGATACACTACCGGCAGGTAGTTCCATACCTTGTCATAATCCAATCTCCAATAAGCGTGCGTGGTTTTGATTGTATACTATATAGTGTGAGATGCAAGCGTTCTGCTAGATTGATATCTACTTGTATTTAGACACTATTATAATATCAGAAAAGATATTGATTTTTAAAATATTTTTGGTTATCATAAGGTAAAAACCGTCCATATTTATGTGTGGATTTGGTCTTACGATTATCCTTTTCTTTTGAAAGATTTTTGGACTTTAAAATCAGGTTTGATGATACTGTAAAACTTAGTGTGTTTTTCTCACTCTGGTTCACCAGACTGACCCGGTGTTTTGTAAATGCTCGGGTTAGACCGGGTTATGCAGGTTCAGGTTATTGGATGTTGCGATATCCAAAGACGAGATGGAGATGTTCTAATGCATTGTATCTAGTATTTATTCCGCTGTGTGATTGTATATGTGGATAGGTTATTATCACTGTCTAGATGTGTGATGTTATGATATTGTAAGTATTTTTAAAAGCTCTCAATAAAGATTTATTTCTGTATTATATTTTGTTCTGCTGCGATGTGAGGCACTAATTATGTGTTGTGTTGGTTCTTCTTCTTCTATTCTAATATTTCTTTCTTTCTCATCTCACCCTCTAATTTCTTTCTAATAACATTCCCGTGTTTTCGGTGCTTGGAAGGTCGACATGGAATACAGATTTGTATTTATGATGATTTTCGGTGCCGAAAACCCTTGGGTCGTTACAGTGGTATTAGAGCTATTGGTTTAGTAATAACCTTGGCTTTGTGGTATAGCTCGATAGAGATTGGGTTAGTAATACCCTAGATCGAGATTGAGTGTATATATATGAGGGCGTATTTGTAAATTTTATATACAAATGTTTTGTATTGTGTTGATTGATCGGTTCAAGTGTTGAGAAGCATTGGACTGGCAATGGAAACAGTATTGTTTTTTAAAGAGGTTAAACGAAATAATTTTACCCAAATTATATTTTTGTATAGAAATGAAATAATTTTATCAAATTATTGAGATATTAGTGAGTTTGATCGATTTGAATGGAATTCAAATAGGATTAAAAATTTTAATTGAGACTTAACCTGGATAGGTGTAAATAAATTAAGACTGATATTGAAATTAAATAAATAAATTTGGAATTTGAACAGATAATAATCAAACTGAAACCAGTCGGATATTAATCGATTGATGTTCAAATATGTGAAACCAAAGTAAAATATTAATATTGAATGTAAATTCAATTGATTTGATTGATTTGGTTGTGTATTGGTTGTTGGTTGTGAATTGGTTGTTATTGGATGATAGTTTGTTTGAATGGGAATAATCAACAATTTAATGGAGCTAAGTGAATTATAACCAAACAATAATTTCCAGTATAATTTAACTGGAATGGAATTGCATATGAACTGGAATTTGTGATTTAACCCTGTATTTAACAACAAATTGATGCTGTGTGTTTGATTTTGGAATTGGTATAATTATACCTATTGATTAGTGAAATATTATCTCAGAGTTTCATATATTTATTACTCATATGTGAATTGAGTTAAGTACGGGTGTTAGATGGCTAGCGGATTGATATTGGTTGAATAAATCACAAATCCATTGAGAAAATATGCTCAACCACACTCGTAAAAGGCACGCTACGCGAAAGTATACAATTTTGGGTTTTGATTTTTGTTTTCCGACCGTGTAGGTCAATGTATTATTTGTTCCTGCGATATCGCAGATGTCACTCGGTATAGGGAAGACTCTGCCGAATTTTTCCGGGAATTTAAAGTATTAGAATTTTTTGATATTTTTGAAAATATTTATTTTTGGCATTAATTAGATTTTTGATTTATAATAAATTGGATTTGGAAATTAATAGAATTTATAGCATTTTTCTCACTTTAGCAATTTCGAGAACGAAATTATTTTAAGGGGGAAAGAATGTAACAACCACATTTTTGGCAGTCAAATATTTTATTTAATTTATTATTTTAAATGTTATATTTGAAATATTAATGGATTTTAAAATTGAATTCGTTATTTAAAATGAAGTTCGAATGTTATATATTTATATAATTATAAATCGAGCTCGAAATGGCATGGTAGTTCGTAATATGGAGTTTTGAACTTCAATTGACAATACAGGATCCGATATAAGTCAGATTTCTGTGAAACAAGAAACTTTGGAACCGTATTGACTATAATTTCCATACGAAAGAGAAAAATCTAGATGTTGTGTTATAGATTATTAGTTATGACCAAATCAAATTTTGAAATAGTCGCTATGGAAATCGTTATTTAAAATATAGGCCTTTAAAATAGCCATTTTGCAAACGTTCTATGTTTTCAATGAAATCAGTTTCATTGGGACCGTAACATTAAGTTATTGTACGGTATAAAATTGCATGGCGAACCGATGTTATATGTGACCACGGTAGCCGTAAACGCCCATTCATTTTCTATAGCGCGTAATTAAATTAAATTAATATAGAGATATTTGAGTGTAACTTGAGCAGACGATCGAATTAAGCCACAAAACCAATTCCGTTGTGTTCGTATCGACGTTTAGAGTCAGGATAGGTATATAGTTTGTAATTTTTGGAGATCGGGTAATTTAGTGTCCAAAATAGCGTTGCGTATAAAAATAGCGTACCAAGAAACAGTTTCTGTATACGACGAAACTGGTGCCATTAGATTCGTATTGATAAATGATTGTAGCATTTCAATTTTTGTGTCAAGTGGACTTACCGTTTGATCGTGGGAACGATAAACGCCTTGATTAGTTATATTATTTTGGTCAATTAAAACAGGGGTAACTTTAACCGAATAAACGACTGGCCAAATGAACTCCGATTTGGGCGAAATAAATTTCATGGGATCCGTAAGGAAGAGGTCTAGTAAAATGTCAAGGCCTCATATTTATTGGATTTTTTCTATAATTTTAGGGATTTTAAACGCTTGATTTTTCATCGATAATTATAAAGGACTTTTCACAAACGACGTCGGAATTCGACGAAACCTGTCCCATCGGATCCATAATATTTTTTTATGTTAGGTATACAATTTTTTTTCAAAAACAGATGTCGTATGTGAGTGTTTTTAATGTTACTTTACCGTGAAGTTTCGTCAAAAATTTAATATTAATATTCTAACAATGGACGTTTACTATAAATTTCCTAGTGAAATCCTAAAATCAAGTCAATAGGGTAGTGTGTGGTCTAACAATTTTGGCCACCATCAGATGTAATGAACGACCGTAATACGTCCAACCCTCCTCCATTAAATCTCGCAACCAATTAATGATTCCCTAAAACTTTATTCTCCAACCCTGTAGAGCTCTTCAAGGCCTTTCAATCCGACCGGCGGCGATTGAAGTTAGAGGACTGGAGTGGCCTGAACTTGGCCTGAAAGTAGTGAAGGTCGCGGAGCATCTACTGGTGAATGGGGAGGCTGAGAAAGCTGACGTCGAGGTCGACGGTGGGGGGACGGTGAGGCGCGACTGCCAAGGACCTCTGTGAGGTTCCGATGGTCAATGGAGGGTGTGGTGGAGACATTTAGCTTCCGTGAGTGGTCTGAGTGCGAAGTCGAGAAACAAAATTGAATGGGGCAGAAGGAATGAACACGAGACTGAGAGGCTTAGTGACGGTTAATCCTAGTTACATAATTTAATTATTAACTAAATAATTAAATAATATGGTTATCGTTTTAATAGGTATTATAATCTGTTCCAGGTGCTTGGGTATACAGAAGGAAAGTCTAGGCAAAAAAAAGTTGGAACGATGCAGTGGGGGCATTAATCGATAAAGTGTTAACCGAAGTGATATATACATGTTTAACTTTAATTAAGAAAACAATCTAACATGGTTAATTTTTTCAACCTATTGTAATTGATTCAGGACCTAATTGAAGCAATATAGTGAATCGAATGGGATCAGAAATGAATTCGTAAAATTCGGCCTGCTGTGTTATACTAAAACATGTAATTGTTTTGATTACATAATTATAAACGTTCATACTCTAATAATAATCAATTAAGGAAATTAATTATTACTTAATTCTATAGGGGTTGAATATTGGGCAGAGACAGCATGATGAGCAAGAGCAAAACGGAGGCGAAACAATGAAGGACTATTTTAGTCGGCTTGATTAAGTTGTTAACATGGTAATTTAATTTTTATAGTAACACTTGATAAGAAAATAAGAGAATTAATTATCATCTAATTGCTAGAGGTATTGAACAAGGAGAAGGCATCATATTAGTTCAGCGTGAACAAGGAAAGTATCGGCCTGGTTTACTGCAGAATAAACATAGTCAACGTTATTAAACTATAATTAAGGATTTGTTTATTTAATTAAATCGAGCATCTATATTTTGAGTAACTTTTTATCCCGTGACCAGAATTGAGCCAAAAAAACTTCGTCGATACTGTATGAACGAACATTATATTTTAGAACTGATCTGGACAGAGCTAGAGATTGCTGGAAATAATTGTTAAATTAAACACTGGTTTAATTTAATTGGAGCTGAAATCGAACCGCTTTAGCAACAATGGGAATCAAGGTGAGTTAAACTCACTTAGTTCTCCCCATTTATATTTTATATAAATTGGGTTTTATTTTGTGTGCTCTGCTTGCTGATGGTTGACTGTTTGCTAATTATATATTCGTTTGTTGATTTATCCAATGAAATTAAACCGTGTTTAATTTCAGTGAAATACTAAATCGTTATATTAATGATTGGATCCAATAGAGGTAACCCACCTTGATTGGTAACGTTTATAAAATAAACGTGTTTAAATTGTTTGAAATGCTTGTGAATTGGTTGATGTTAATTGGTCATTATTTATTGTTATCAGTTAAATGAAATTGAATGATCTGATTTGAGATAACCATTTTGGATACAGGAAAGAACAGGTTGGAGGGATCCAACGGGATTCCTCAAATATATTATTTACTTTCATATTACCATATATGAACTATCATGATTGGGTGATTGATTTGATTATTGATAGTTGGCTGAAAATCCTACAATTGTTTTGTTTAAACCAATGGGCAGTATTGGTTGAGTATTGGGCAGCATATGGTCGATAAAACTAATTGTTTTGTTTATATCGATTTACCGTCTGGTGGATCGATAAAACTGAAGTTATAAAATTTATTTATAACTGGAGATATATCTTTAAATATATATTATTTTGAATTAAAAGTTTTTAAAAGGAAATAAATAATCATTATTTATTATTAAAATTTCTAATTAATTATTAATTGATTTTATAGAGTCAATTTTGATGTTAATCAGATTTATAAATACGAGAATAGAATTTAACTTAACGGTTAAAATTGGATAATTGTTTTGATGTTAAATAATTAAATGGAATTATTTAAATTAATTATATTACTAATTAATTTAAAGAAAAAAAAACTATTTGGAATGCACTAGGAGAGTGACTTCGGTTCATCCAGTTCCTGGATGACTTGTATGGACGGATGTCTGGTAGAGTATTTCCAAAGGGATCACGTACGTTGATTTCTTCAAACGTACCATAGTTGGTGGCGAAGAATGGATGTTCTCTTTGCTTCCAACTAGAGTACTTTTGTGGACGTCAATTAGTGATATCTGGCGGATCTGACGTTGTGGCATTCAAAGTGAATGGTGACCCGATGTTCGAAAGTTAATCTAAACCTCAAGCCTCATCAACCGAGAAATGACAAAAATCGGGCAGCAGCATGGCTATGTGGGTCGCTCCCATTAGGGTGTATAATCACCTATCTAGAGAAATTCCCTTTTCTTCTTTAATCAATTTCGATGCTGTCCCTTTTGGGGAAACAGTTGTTGATCCCTACCGTTAGTGATATACATTCGATACACTTAAGCAAAATGAGTGGTCGGTCATGTGTGGGCCGGGTCGCAAGACGTTCTTGTTGAACCTAGTGTATTCCCCTCTAGAGATACACTATCGGCGGGTGGTTCCATACCTTGTCATAGTCGGAATCCAATCTCCAATAAGCGCCCGCGGTTTGGATTGTATACTATATATGTGGAGCATGAGATGCAAGCGTTCCGCTAGATTGATATCTACTTGTATTTAGGCACTATTATAATATCAGAAAAGATATTGATTTTTAAAATGTTTTGGGTTATTGTAAGGTAAAAACTACCCGTATTTATGTGTGGATTTGGTCTTATGATTATCCTTTTCTTTTGAAAGATTTTTGAACTTTAAAATCAAGTTGGATGATATTGTAAAACTTAGTGTGTTTTTCTCACTCTGTTTTACCAGACTGACCTGGTGTATTGTAAACGCTCGGGTTAGACCGGGTTGTACAGGTTCAGGTTATCGGATGCTGCTATGTCCAAAGACGAGCTGGAGATGTTCTAACGCATTGTATCTAGTATTTATTCCGCTGTGTGATTGTATATGAGGACATGTTATTATTATTGTCTAGATGTGTGATGTACTGTGATATTGTAAGTATTTTTAAAAGCTCTCAATAAAGATTTATTTCTGTATTATATTTTGTTCCACTGCGATGTGAGGCTCTGATTCTGTGTTGTGTTAGTTCTTCTTCTTCTATTCTAATATTTCTTTCTTTCTCATCTCACACTCTAATTTCTTTCTAATAAGTTCCTGTGTTTTCGGTGTTTGGAAGGTCGGCATGGAATAAGGAATTGTATTTATGTTGATTTTTGGGGCCGAAAACCCTTGGGTCTTTACACTGTACACACTGGTTTTTAATGTACCGTATAGGTTGTTGCTTTTAATTTTGCATAAAAAAGGTATATTCTCAATATTTTCTTTTGTCGGCAAACTACAGCTGCCTACAACTTGATTAATGAACTTAACACCATATATATACATATACACTCTTCTCATTCCTGCAGTTTATTATCCAGTAAGATAGTATGTAGTACAGATTTATTATGATATTTTTGCTTTAGATGGAGAGGTCCATTTTCTCTTATGAGTCCACTGCATATATGTAAAGAAGCTGCTACATTAGAAGGGAAAATGTCCGTTGTGAACAACTAATTTTTCTATCGTAGATGTAACGCCTGGAGACAACATGAATTTTTTCCGTGTGACTATCAATAAAGGTACTGATTTAGTTCATACTAACAATCATATATGCGATAATGTTTCTTATTCGTAAATTATATTCAACATGTTGTTATTACACCAACGTTACATTTCAATATTAGTTTATTTCCAGACAAAACTGTAACCAGTTTTGAACAAAGCCATTGTGGTTTGTATTCTAATGCATTTCATTTTTTTTCTGTTGGGCCATGCATATTATACGTTGCCAAACATAGGCTATGTGCATTGAATTGTTCTCACTACATGAGTTGGAAAATCTTGCTTAAACTATCTCAATGCATGTGGTCTACGCTCAAATTTTGCAGCTATGCTTGAGATCAACATATAAAAATGGCAGACAAACAAAGGTGATATTAAACTTGAAAAGTCTCTTACTACTTTGTTGTAAAAGGCTTCTAAATTCAATATAATGTTTCCAAAATATCTATAAAGTTAAAAACTAAATTTTGTTTTCAACCTTTTTACTTCTAAATATGATATTCATTATGTTTGAAAATAGCTATTACAACTTGATGTATCTACAAGCAAAAAGGTATTCTGAAGACTTAGAGTTTGCTATGCTAATTTTTTAGTTAGTTGAGTTTTCAAAGTTTGTGTTTAAATAATAAATTATTATGGAAATTTAGTTATGAAATCAATTAAATTTTTATACAAATTATGTTATACAAATATACATTTACTTAATTGGAGAAAAACCATTTCATCTTAGAACATAATTTAGCCACTAATTTACTTAAAAAAATTAGTTAAGTAAATTAGTTCCTGTTATTTGACATTAAAGGTGTTGTTTGCAATTATAAATTCATATCGAAAACGATGACTACGAATCATATATGTTATGCCATACTAATAACTATACTCATACATCATGTTTAAATAAATAACCATTAGGCAAATTTAGTTATATAATCAATCAATTTTTTTATAGAGATTTACATACATTTTGTTGAAACATAATTGTTTTAGCTTTGATCTTTTTATCTTAGTTATTTTTTTTACATTCCTAAATCAAATTCTAAAAATTTAGCCTAAAATTTTCTCATTTAATTGGTATAGTTTGATCTTAAGTGATTTTCAAAGATTCTTAAATTAGTTTGTTTAATTTAATGCTCATTTATTTGGTATAATTATGGATTTTGTAATAAGGCAATAAAGTGAATTCCTTTTAACTGTGAATTTCTACATTTCAATAAGCTATGAAATGCAAAATTGTGATTAGTGAAAAATAAAACAGTCACATTTTACTACTACCGTAAAATAATATAAATAACTGTGCCTCTTCCCCTTTGGATTAACACAGTATAGTATAATTATCAAACTGAGTATGTTCAATTTAAAGCTTGTGAGTCTGTTTACCATCAAGAGCATATATGTAGCGACCTGGAATTTCCGACACTCGAATCCAGACACTAACACGTCCCATGTCCAAACTCAAGTACCGAAAACCTAGAAAGCTAATAGAAAGAAGTTAGAGGGTAAGAAAAGAAAGAGAGAAATATTAGAATAGAAGAACAAGAAGATCAGAGTCTCACAGCGGAATGGACAAAATATAATAATCAATAATACTTTACCAAAAAGAACTGTATATATGATTACAACATCAGAGTATACATTCAGATCAATACACAACGGAAATAAACTAGTGCCAGTATATATGGAATACGTCTCGACTTCGACTCCTTCTCTGGAACTCCAAGCGAAATCTGACTTGTAAATGTACTAGGTCTGACCCAAGCACATTTGATTTAAAACAAAATTCACCCGGATCAGTCTGAAATACTTTTAGTGATAAATTCATACAGCAACCAACTTGTTTAACTTTGAAATCCTTTTGAAACAAAAGGATAATAGTAAGACCAGCCCACACATAAACATGGTCGGTTTTTACCTTACTATAACCCAAAACATTTTGAAATCAATATCTCCTTCTGATATTATAATAGTGTCTAAATACAAGTAAATAGAATCTAGCGGAACGCTTGCATCTCACGCTCTACATATGCAATATACAATTAAACCACGGGCGCTTATTGGGGATTGGATTTCCAATTATGACAAGGTATGGGACCACCTGCCGATAGTGTATCTCTAGAGACGAATACACTGGGTTCAACAAGATCATCTTGCAACCCGACCCACACATGACCGACCACTCATTTCTCTAGAGTGTATCGAATGTATTGTCACCTTACGGCTTTTTGTCGCGACCACCGTAATTCCCGGGAGATACAGAAATGAAAAGAAGTAATAAATATGAATATTCTCTAGATGGTGACAATACACCCTAATGGGTGTGACCCACATAGCCATGCTGTGTGCCCGATTTTTTCCATTTCCCGGTTGATGAGGCTTGAGGCTATAACCGACTTTTGAAACATCTGGCCACCATTCACCTCGTCCATTCATGTCATCCAGGAACCGGATGAACCGAAGGCACCCCTACCACATCCTAGGAATTACCCTATAGATCAGTAGCGAGTAGTCCTTGCAACCCGTTGATTCCAATAACGACAGAATCACAGTATATCTCTAGGGATCAGCCAGAGATTGTAAGTAACTCTTCCGCTTCATGAAGATCTACGGTCTTCAATTGCTTTATCTTGATCAATATCTTCGACGTATTCGTATTTATTGGTCGGAATGGTTTTCGAATATGAATTTGATCCCGGTCTTTCCATACCAATAACGTTGGGTCGGATTTTGATAGTCGGTTATTTAACTAACAAAATAAACAACCATAAAAACAAACAGATCTATTGGTTTATATACAACATCACTTGGCCCTTATAATATATTGGTTTAAATATATTGATATTCTCAAATCCCTTTTACCTATATACCTAGAAAATTTCTTAATCGTATCCAGTTAATCTTCAACTAACATTTCAAAAAGTTGTTATAACATCTTATTATCTTATCAATTCCGCTTATCATAACGGCATCTTCTTTAGCTTCGTTATTTGAACACCAAAATCACCATCTCATCCTTTTCGAATAAACCCCATTTAAATTTCATTTCAATACTTTGAAAATGCCATTATACTTTCACCAATCTCCCTTTTATTTCCTTTATTAGGAAATAACATTTCATATTCTCTAACCCCTTTTAAATCCCTTTTAATCTGGAATTTTATCATATATATATTCCCAACATTTCAAATAACGTTACATTATTAATTCTCAAAACATATCCACCATTGCGACTAATATTATCCTTCGATAATCCTGAAGTTGTTCAAGTTGGGGTATTTAATTACCTCTCAGACCTTGATCAATAACGTTCTTATCGTTAGATAGATATCAGTTGTAATACAAAAACCGATACTCATTCCCAATATCAATTCGAATCCCATTTTAATTCCATCTTAATGAAATACCATTTCTTCTTTAAAATGTCAGCTCTATATCGCATCTTTATAATTACTTATCTCGTTTTAACTACTCTAACTCAAACTCGGGTTAACGTTTGATTTCCCATTTCAAATTATCACTTCGACTCTTAATAAATGACAGATAATCAAATTTCAACATTTATTAAAATGAAACTGGATTACTTAACCATTAACTACGCTCTTTAAATTAACAACTAATTTAATAAACAATATCAGTTAAAGTCGTTAACTTGTTCAACTCTAAACTTGATTAACTTGCTAGTTAATCGTTATTGGTCTTGCCATGTGAATTAATAATTAATTTAAATAATTCTATACTTTGATTTTTTTATTAATATAAACCCTTCTAATTGTTACATCTGGTCACTTGAATTAGCTAAATATGATTGCTTACAAATCACTTGATAAGCACGTGCTCCGCGCACGGTAGATTTGGTTAAACCAATCAAAGTACAGATGTGGTTGGTTTATTCCCATTTTAGAACTATACTTAAGATAATATATTTAAAAAAATATTTTCGGTTATAAAATAAATTCCCTATCTTTTGTTTCTAGCGATTCACCTCACGGTGAATCAATCTTTATAAACGGTGTATTTCTAGGCCGTCTGCTACTTTTTTTTCCGTAATCAATACTATATATTGATTCAAGCTCAACCACAATCAACAACCAACAGGGTTTAAAGTCAACGGGTTTTAAACAGTTAGTAAAATATCAAATAACAGCATATTTAAAAGATTTGAGGAACCAGTTTGATTCCTCCTACCTGTTCTTCCCTGCAACACAGACCATTATAATATTTCATATCAGTACACAGAAATATTTTCAATGACGATAATATAATTAACGTCAACTATTAAAGCAACCATAGGCATCCAAAGCATCCAATCAACCAATTAAATTTAATTATACGAATTTAGCACATCCTAGTATTTCAGAAATGTGTGAGAATTAACTCACCTTTGTTTCGATCGACAGTCGTCGCGTTATTCCGTTTGATTTTAAACTAGCATTGAAAATCCAGTTATCTCCGAACCCTTCCGAAGAGCTTAGTAATGTAGTGTCTTTCACTGTGATTCCAACGTGATGGATTTGGTTAAATCCGTTAATCATCCTTGGTAACTGCTAATAACACGGCTTGCAAATCCGGTCTTCAGCCTTTCCACCCCATGGTATCGGCCTAATCACTTTTTACTTTAATTAAGCTTGCTTAAACGTTGACAAATCACGGCCCATTTCTCTCCTCCTGGCGATTCCATTTATAGCAGTCAAACAAGATCTCGCCCCTTTTTGAATCACCGCCGGCGTCATCGACGATCACCGAACCTCCCATCTCCGTCGCTGATGCCCCGACACCATCTCCAGCGCGTCCTCCCAGTGCGTTGCCCCCTCTTCCATGCTCTACAGTTCCTCCACTTATACTTACACACATGCTGCCACGTTGCTCACATTCTCAGAGACCACTTCTTCTTTTACAAACCTATATTTCACGTGAATACCCTTTTACTACTCCCTTAATATGCAAATCTATCTCTTATTCCCATATGGTAAGCCTCCCAAGCAAAACACCCCAACTTTCTTCTTCTGCATTGTATAACACGCAGCAACTTCTGAAGCTTTAGAATGCCGCAACTTCCTTTTCTCCCATACTTGAAGATCCGAAACATCAGAATACCGCTCCTCTTCCTTCCTTTTTTTTTAAACATAAGGACCAAATAACAGTAGCTGCCACGTCCGCCTTTAATTCCGCATGAACGGTATTTCTCTTGACACGTTGGACCGTTCCTCCCATTTGCTGTAACGTTTTCCTTCTTCTCTCCTTTTTTTTTTATATATAAATTCCGCCTGTAAAGGAACCTCCGCCAGAAAACAACCCACTTCGACGCTGATCGCTCCTCCTCGACCATCTCTCTCCCATAACTCACCCTAAGAATCCGCTCGCCCGCCTAGTCTTACAGAGGTGCTAACAAATGTATACTATTATATATTTGCTTGTTGGAAAGAAGAATTCAGAAGTATGTTTTTATTTGATTTGTAAATGGGTTCAATTTTATTTGTTTGTACCAAAACAGGAACGAAGCCTGTATTTATAATGGTGAGAAGCTTGGTACCCATGGTTCTACTAGTTTGGAGGACACGACATGGTTGATAGGCAGTAGGATAGATAGCTGTGTTCTTCCATGTATGTACTGTGTGATGTTGACAATTTAAGCATAGTGCACAGTGTGTTTTTTCTTCAGCTTTTAGGTAGCTGTAAACTCTACATTTTAGTCTATTTTTCTCTACAAGTATTTGATTTCAGAATGTAGACATGATAGGGTATGGTCGGATATGTTTACACATGGTTGTAAATCTATTTAGGGCGAGAACAGTATAATTCTGCAGTGATATATTTTTACGTTCAACATACTTCTGATTTGAAAGAACAATGCCACTATTTTAGCACATTAGCAAATTTTTCAAAAGATGTGGTCAAGATCTTCGGTAAGGTTTGTGAAGGATTGCACATGGTTGCGAGATCCCTTCCAGGCAAAGACTAGAATACTTTGGTATATGCGAAGATTTGTTTGATTTCGAAAATATTTGTTCAGCTTAGATTTTTTTGTTATGGGTACAGAGTTTTTAAATGGTGTTTGCAACAATAATTCTTTTTATTCTGCTGAGATGGATTTGCCGCATTTCTTGCCTGAATTTTCCAATAAGATACTGTCATGTGGTACTGAGATTTCTTATTTAACTACTACCAAGATATTTAAGTAAGGATTCGCCATATTTCTTTTCTTTTTTAAAGTGATATGAACCAAAGATTATAGCGAATCTTATACAGATTTTGTCTGAGATTTTACAAAAGCTGACGCCGAGATCTTAAAGGATTTAAAAAAAGATTTTTGTGTTGTCTTTTCTAGTCTATATACTCTGTATGAAACGTCCACAACCATATATCATATATAGAATGTAGCTTTCTCTAGTGTAGTTACAATGGGGTGTCCCTTGTATTAGATGTATGAGGTTGATTTCTTTTTTTCTTTTGTTTGATTTGATATTGGTGAAAGAGACTAAAGATTTTTAGTTAAAAAAAATTATGTACCTCGTTATATACAACTTCGTCCGCATACGACTAGCTATGGACAGAAATAAATATACTGTCGCGTTCAGCAGTGTGCCACGATCCCAAATATATATAATAATACCGGTAGGTTAACTTATATTGTGATACCTCAAAATGTTGATATAGGGTGTCAAATACTCCAAATAAAAAGTTGCATATTTAATTAATTAAAAATTACAGTAAAATCCTAAAAATTTAATTATGACTACGCTTCAAAGGACTTGTCCAAATTCGAAGCCAATATTTAATTATATTAAATAATCCGTTACGGCGTATAAACAATTCTACAGCGACTATTTCAAAATTTGATTTGGACGTAAAATAAAATCTACAATACGAAAACTCGAATTTTCTTTTCCATTAGAAAAATATTGTCAACTAGATTCAGACGCTTCTTATTTCATCGAAATCTGACTTATAATGGATTCGGTATGATCAATTGAAGTTGAAAATTCAATTTTACGAACTACCGCGCTGTTTCGAGTTCGTTTTATAGTATAAATATAAATATAACGTTCAGTCTTCGTTAAATTAACGATTTCGATATTGAATTCCATAAATAAAATATTTAAAATGAATTTTAATATTCGAATCAAAATAGCAGAAAAATCAGGGTCGATACTGAAACACCCCACCTCCGTTAAGGTCACTCTCAAAGGGAATGCCCTAATTTTGGTGGAGTTTATAAGTATAAGTCACAGATACACAAGACAGATATAAATACACATATTTTTGAACAGCAGAAAACAACAGCAATTTTTATTACAGCAAAATACGTGTTACACAAACCATGTCATAATTGTCTTACAATACTTCCAAAAACCATTACATTTTCATAACTGTCTTGATTTCATAACTTAAAGAAGCATAAAAACAAAAGTAAACTGCATAAGTCCCCATAGTTGCAATCCAAAGCCATAGTACAAAACGAAAGAGATCCAAGCAATACATTCTTTCTCTTCAAGCTGGATGTGAAAACTGGTCAAGCTGCGGTATTCCCTCCCTATGGACCTGGGGGGAAAACGAAAGAAAAGAAGACAAAAGAAAAGTAGAGTCAGACATAAAGCCTAAGTAAGTCTAGGACGATTCAGTCTATGAATAAAGAACTGGGCATGATAAGTATAAACTGGAAATGGGAAAGCACCATAAACTAAGTTAAGTTGTCTAGAGTCGAATATACTTATCGTACCCCATATTAATCTCTGCATCCATATAAACTAGTTCCCAACAGGCACCCCATAATTAGGGTGAAGTAATCCGTTTCTAATGATCGGCTCCTACTCGTATAGTTACATGTGTCTTACGGCCCCCGATGTTGTAGTTACCTATACTGGTCCCACCATGGGGTGTATCAAGTCCCATGGTGGCGGCCCGACACAATTCTAGAATGCACATGTATACTACTGGTGCCCAGTGCCTTATTTTTCTGCGTCGGAGTGTGTGCACGCCCGCACCCCGTTAGAACCTACACTGCCGCACCACCGCCGTCGATTTGACCTCTTATAGTCAGCCCAGTAATCGTGCCCTACCCTGCCTAGTTCAGGGTATCCTGATACACCTTGTAGGGTTACTGCTGAAAAGAATCCCCCGCTACTAGGTTTTCTATTTCTAGCCAACATGCTAAGTTGGTTAAGTGTTTTGTAAACCTAACCCCTAATCAGTCTGTATAGTTTAGCATGTTCCATTTTGATTAAGTATTAATTCAATTTACTTAATCCTATCAATCCTGACTCAGCCTTAATTGTCTTATTAAAGCCTCGACCTCTCACATTAGACAGGTATTGTTGTGACTGCCTGTTGCCGGTTGGTTCCGGGCAGTCTTAAGTCACAACTCAGTCTAACCTCGGGTCTTTATTGGGCTCAATGTTTAACCACCCACATTGGATAGGTATTGTTGTGACTACTGGACAGCCGGGCAGTTCCGGGCAGGTTTACATCACAACTCAATCCAACCTCAGGTTAAACACATCGTATTTTCTAAATTTACATATTTTGTCTCTCTTTTCTTTTTATATGTAAATATTTGCGGCCCATTATTCAAATTCATCTTTATTGGGTAAAATTAATTTACACCGCTTAGTTGTTTTTCAAGGTCATTGGCAAGCGTCAAACATGCCAACACATGTGTTCTATATTTTAACCCAAACGTCATTACCCCTGTTTTATACGTTCGCTACAATATAACAAATGTTGGGTTTAACATTTAAACCCAACTTAGCCACATGAAAAAGGGGAGGCTTAGAACATGGTGTTTATATATTCTAAGTAACATAAAAAGGGGAGTGTGAACGCATGAACTTGCAACATAGCGAACTAATTAACATAAATTTGGCACTTGTGAACTTGCATTGTAATAGCATATAATCATGGCATAAACATACCTAAACATGAAATCATGGTTTTTGATCTATTCATATAATCATGGCATAAACATACCTAAACATGAAATCATGGTTTTTAATCTATTCATATATTCATGGCATAAATATACCTAAACATGAAATCATGGTTTTTAATTTTATTCATGCAAACTTGAAATTGGAATGTAAATCTAACTTAGCTACGTATCACATATATTATCATATGATTTTGATAACAATATAGGCCTAAAACATGTTTTCCAATTAGGCATAACACCAAACATAGTCTAGTCATGTTCATAGAGTCAACGCAAGTTCACAAAGATGCTTACTTTTGTCTCTAATACAAAAGTATGGTTTTACACTTGACACATGATGCCAATTCCAACATAAATTCACATAAGTCATAATACCCAAATGGATCCAACTACACTAAAAGTGATTATAATATATATTATGTTGGCATAATAGTGAATCATATACTTGCATGAATCTCAAATAAACTACCACAAACATGTAGTTGTTAATTTTCAACATGAATCACATACTTGCAAATATCCAATCGTTATACCACAACATCCCAAATCGTCTAGAATCAAAGCAACATACAAATATGAATTATTATCACCACAAATCAAATACAATTCTATTTCTCATTTTACACAAATCAAAACACAATTATTTATTCACATCGGAATAGCACTCTACTTACAACGTATGACGAATCTTCAATTCAGGAATCTGAATTCTGAATTTGGAGATGTTATCCTTTGTTGTAGGCGTTGTTTTGATTTAGTTGTCATTGCTTTAAGCTTTTGAATTGTCTCCTAATCATCTCTCAATTTTGATGGCTATTTCTATTCCTTCCTCAGCAGCATGACGGTCTCATTCTCATTTTTATTTGTATGAATTAGGTGGAGTCTTAGGTCCTTTTTATAGAGTTTGTGAATTGATTAGGATCGTCGATGGAGCTTGGATTAATATTAGCCATTCATTTGAAGGAGAGACCAATCAGGAGCTGACACCTAGCCCTAGTGACAAGGCAAGGCTCAGGAATTCGGCTAAGCACAGACCAGGCCAGAAAACACAAGCAGGTGCACCAGGCCAAAATGGCCCGACCGGGGAGGTCGACCCCAGGTCGACTCTAGAGTCGACCTGGCCTTGGGCAGGTCGACCCCCAGGTCGACTCCCAGGTCGACCTGGCCTGGCAGGTTGACCCTAGGGTCGACCCCCAGGTCGACCTGGTGGGTTGGGCGGGAACTTTTCCCGCCTACTCTGATTGGGCTGAAATTCAAATCTGTTTTCGAAATTTGAATTTTCTGAAACTTCATCGGGCCATAATTGGGTCATACGGACTCCGATTTACAAAATTTCGGACTCTATTTCGCGTATTTTTCCGAGACGAACGCAATGGCACAACCCGTTTCCCCCTGATTCAGATTTTAAAATTTATTTCTGCCTTGATTTATGATTATAGCATGTTTAAAATTCGGGTTGTTACATTCTCCCTACCTTTTAGGATTTCGTCCCCGAAATCTCCAAGTTAGGAAGAACGTATCCTACCATCCATCATCCATCTACTCAAAACATCATCCACAAGTAATCATTGTCCTTAAAAGATTTCTAATGCTGTATGAACATATGCAAAAGTGTGTGTATATGCACCTATCTAATGCGAAGATCAGGCGGTTACTGATTCAGTAAACCTTCTTGATGCAAAATATGTTTGTGTCATGAATCTGTTATGTATGCAAATTTTCCTATTCATGATTATACATGACTGCACAATCATTCATATATAAATGCAACATCCATATGACAACACATTGAACTTCAACCATGTACGAATATAAATACATATATGCATATGCAGTATGAAGTGACTGAGCCGATCTATAACCTAGATTGTGTGTGTATATGCAACCACGAGCAACCACTAGCAATCACTTGCAACCACTTGCAACCATCATCCATAACATGTTTCAATTACATGTTTTCATCCAAAGGGTTTCTTCCTAAAAGATAAGGTCGAGGAGTTATACCTAAAAAGATAGATAAAAGCGCAACTTAAGAAAAAGATCAAAGATGTACCCTCGAAAAGAAAAGGGTAGGCTGCGCGTATTCTAGCTTCAGTTTCCCAAATTGCGTCTCCCTCGGCGTCGCTCCACTGAACTTTGACGAGCTTGACTTCGCGGTTGCGTAGCTTCTTCACTTTCGTTCCTAATATGCGGGTTGGAACTTTCCTCACGGTTGCTTCGCGTTCTACTTCAGCTTCTTCTAGGATATTTGGCTCTACCACTTCAGCAGATTCATGTAGACATTTTCGGAGGTGCGAAACATGGAAAACATTGTGAATTCCGACCAGCTTTTCGGGTAGCTCTAATCTATAGGCCATTTTCCCAATTTTCTCGATGATAGGAAATGGCCCTACGAACCTTGGTGCTAGCTTTCCTGTGGTTCCAAAACGAACAACGTTCCTTAGCGGGGATACCTTAAGAAAAACTCTGTCCCCAACCTCAAATTCAAGGTCGGTCCTCCTCTTGTCGGCGTAGGATTTCTGTCTATCTTGGGCTATCTTCATCCTTCTTCGTATCAAGTCTACTTTCTCTGAAGTCTCTCGAATCATATCTGGCCCAAGTATGAGTTTATCAATAGACTCCCACCAACAAGTGGGCGATCGGCACGGTCTTCCATATAAAGCTTCGTAGGGCGCCATTCCGATGGTGGCTTGGTAGCTGTTGTTGTAGGCAAATTCCACCAAAGGAATATGGTCTTCCCACGTCCCTCCGAAGTCAAGGACGCACAGTCTTAAAAGGTCCTCCAAAACTCTGTTCACTCTTTCTGTCTGGCCGTCGGTCTGGGGATGATAGGCTGTGCTCAAGCATAACTGTGTGCCTACCGCTTCTTGCAGACTCCTCCAAAACTCACTTGTGAAGATAGGGTCTCGGTCACTAACAATGCTGGAGGGTGTTCCATGGAGTCGAACAATTTCCTTGAGGTAAAGAAATGCTAGGGATGAGGCAGTTCTTTTACTCTTGACAAGTAAGAAGTGGGCGCTTTTAGTAATCTTATCCACTATTACCCAAATGCTAGTGTTGCCTCTTCTAGACCTAGGCAGCCCATCAATGAAGTCCATTAAGATGTTATCCCACTTCCACTGCGGGACCTCTAGAGGATGGAGCAGACCGCCAGGCTTTTTCTGTTCCGCTTTAACCTGTTGGCACACCATACACTTAGAAACGAACTCTGCCACATCCTTCTTCATGCCGTTCCAAAAGAAAGTTCTCTTTATGTCCTTGTACATTTTATCTCCGCCTGGCTGTATCGTCATCTTGGAGTGATGTGCTTCCTCGAGAACCGTCTTTACCAAATCCCTTGTCTGTGGGATGCATAGTCTTCCGTCTCGCCTTAGCCAACCCTTATCGTCGATGGAGTATCTACTGAGGTGACTTGAAGTCTCACCCCTAATTAGCCTATCAATCGTCTCCACAAGCTGAGGGTCTTCGCGTTGTGCTGTCCCTATTGAGTCCACTAAAGTCGGACGTACTTCGAGAGATGCTAGCAAGCCCGGTACAAAATCGGAGGAGGGCCTAAAGTCAAAGCTGGCTATAAACTCTAGGCTTTGTCTTTCAACAAACAGCGGGCTTAGGGTTAGTTTCTTTCGGCTCAACGCGTCTGCCACTACGTTGCCTTTGCCCGGGTGTAGGAGATCTCGAAATCGTACGAGGCAAGAAACTCCATCCATCTTTGTTGCCTCAAGTTAAGGTCCTTCTACGAGAAAAGATATTTCAACGATTTATGGTCAGTGTAAAGTTCGAACTTCTCACCTTGGAGATAGTGTCGCCAAGACTTGAGTGCAAAGACGATGGCAGCTAACTCAAGATCGTGGGTCGGGTAGTTCTTTTCATGAACTTTCAATTGTCTCCCGCCATAAGCTACTACCCTTCCTTCTTTTATTAAGACAACGCCTAGCCCTGTCCCACATGCATCTGTATAAACTGTGAACATCTTGCTTCCATCTGGCAACGTCAAAACTGGGGCTGTTGCAAGAGCCCTTTTCAGTCGTTGGAAAGCAAACTCGCAATCCAAGTCCCAATTGAACACTAGATTCTTCTTTGTCAGCCTTGTGAGTGGAGGTGATATTTTTGCAAAATACCTTATGAATTTTCGGTAGAAACCTGCTGGTCCTAGAAAAATTCGGACCTCAGTTGCATTCCTTGGCGTCTTCCAATCCTGCACCGCTACTACCTTAGCAGGGTCCACAGCCAACCCTTCTTTGGATACTATGTGCCCAAGGAACCCCACTTCCTCTCTCCAAAAGTGGCATTTGGAGAATTTGGCTTTTAGCTGATGGACTCGCAGAGTTTCCATGATTTCCCTTAAGTGCTGAGCATGTTCTTCTTCACTCTTTGAGAAGATCAAGATATCGTCTACGAAGACCACTACGAACTTGTTGAGGAATTTTCTGAACACCCTACTCATCAGGTCCACGAAGTAAGCGGGTGCATTTGTCAAGCCAAAAGGAATGACAAGCCATTCAAAGAAGCCGTCTGGGGTTCTGAATGCCATTTTATCGATGCTATCTTCAGCCACCCTTAACTGATGAAAACTAGTCGCCAAATCGAGTTGGGAGAAAACAGACGCTCCTACAAGCTGATCAAACAGATCGTCAATTCTGGGGAGAGGGTGCCTATTCTTTTTCGTTAGCTTGTTGAGCTCCCTATAGTTAACACACAGACGGAGTGAACCATCCGCCTTTGTAGCGAACACCACTGGAGCGCCCCATTCTTAAATACTCCTCCTAATGAACCCCTTCTCTAGAAGCTCTTTAATCTGTTTACTGAGCTCTTTCCTTTCCCGTGGAGCCATGTGTCTAACGGGCAACGCAATGGGCTTTGCATTATCTACAAGATATATGCGGAAGTCTATCTCCCACTTCGGAGGTAAGCCCTTCACCTCTTCGAAGACATCCGGATATTCCCGGACCACTCTAACCGATTGCAAACTTTCAACAGAAGCATCTAGCGATTCAAGATAACTAAGCATAACCGCATACGTGGGATTACAAAAAATTTCCAGAGTGTTACCAAGTTGGGTCAGAAGCCTAACCACCTTTTTCTCACAATCAAGGATGGCACCATTACTGGATAGCCAATCCATGCCCAAAATCAAACCATATCCCGAGAAGCCCAAAACAAAGGCACTACATCTAAATTCTACGCTTAGAATAGAAATTTTCAATCCCACACAGATCATAGACAAGTGAGTCGGGCCCCCAATTGGATTTGAAACAATTAAGGGGTCCTCTACCATACTAGTTTCTAGGTGCAGAGATTCTACTAAAGCGGATGAGATAAAGGAGTGTGATGCGCCAGAATCAAATAAAGTGCGAACTGGGTGATCATAAAGATAAACTACACTTTCTACAGAAGTATTTATACCTCGCTGTTGCAGAGGTGGCGCTTCTAGCACATGAACCTGTGCACCCGAGGTGGATCCAGCCCTCTGCCCCTGCCCTCGTTTCTTTGGGCAATCCTTAGCCATATAGCATGTTTCACCGCAAGAAAAGCACCCACCATCATCTTGGCCTTCTTTTTCCGGCAATCTTTTACCAAGTGCCCCACTTTGCCACAAAAATTACACATCCTCTTCTCTTTGTTGTCTTTCCCGCCCTTCTTAAAATCTGTCTTCTTAGGTTGTAAACCCTCTTTCTTCCCTTGAGAGCTTTCTGCCTTTGTCTCCTTCTTGCCCTTATCCTCTTCGTTCAGCAATGCCATCTGCACCAACCTTTCATACGTAGCTCCCATGGGTATATGGGTCATGGCCAAACTGTGTAACGGCTCATTCAATCCTTTGACAAAGCGGAGAGCCTTCTTGTGCGGAGTGTTGACTAGGTCCAGTCCGAATCTAACCAGCTGATCGAACTGATTAACATACTCTTTGACTGTCATGTTCCCTTGCTTAAGAAATAAGAATTTTTCCAACTGAAGACTCCTTTCAGCTTCTGAGAGAAATTTAGCTTCAAACCTTGCCCTAAAGTCCTCCCATGTTTCCACTGGCCTTTCTGCATTGGTGACTTCCCACCAGTAGGAAGCCTCGCCTTTAAGTAGCCATACTGCCAGTTGTACCTTCTGCCTATCTTCTACCTCAAAGATGACGAATAAGTCTTCTGTTTCCTTCAGCAAATTCCTGGCTGCCACGAAGGACTCGGTTCCATGAAAGTCCTTCCCTCCCATAGCTTTGAAATCTTTACATATCTTAGCAAAAGTATTACCACACGGAGGAGGTGGAGGGAGAGGTGCTGCTGCAGCTGGATGATTTCCTGCAGCTGGGGGAGGAGGAACAGTGGGACCTGGCTGATTGGCCCTTGCTTCTAAGAATCGTCTAAACCAACCAGGTATTGGTAAACCCTCTGGCAAGTTAAGTTCTTCGGACATGCTGAAACAAAAAGGATAGATTCAAAACAAAGGATAAAAGATAGTACTTATGGCTTTGGGGGACTTTGCCTTTTTAAAATAAAATAACATTTTATCTTAAAAATGCTTCTTTAAATTTTCTTTTGAAAATAAATTTTCAAAACTTTTTATCTTATTTGGTAAACCTATGCTATGATACCAAGTGAAACACCCCACCTCCGTTAAGGTCACTCTCAAAGGGAATGCCCTAATTTTGGTGGAGGTTTATAAGTATAAGTCACAGATACACAAGACAGATATAAATACACATATTTTTGAACAGCGGAAAACAACAGTAATTTTTATTACAGCAAAATACGTGTTACACAAACCATGTCATAATTGTCTTACAATACTTCCAAAAACCATTACATTTTCATAACTGTCTTGATTTCATAACTTAAAGAAGCATAAAAACAAAAGTAAACTGCATAAGTCCCCATAGTTACAATCCAAAGCCATAGTCCAAAATGAAAGAGATCCAAGCAATACATTCTTTCTCTTCAAGCTGGATGTGAAAACCGGTCAAGCTGCGGTATTCCCTCCCTGTGGACCTGGGGGGAACGAAAGAAAAGAAGACGAAAGAAAAGTAGAGTCAGACATAAAGCCTGAGTAAGTCTAGGACTATTCTGTCTATGAATAAAGAACTGGGCATGATAAGAATAAACTGGAAATGAGAAAGCACCATAAACTAAGTTAAGTTGTCTAGAGTCGAATATACTTATCGTACCCCATATTAATCTCTGCATCCATATAAACTAGTTCCCAACAGGCACCCCATAATCAGGGTGAAGTGATACGTTTCTAATGATCGGCTCCTACTCGTATAGTTACATGTGTCTTACGGCCCCCGATGTTGTAGTTACCTATACTGGTCCCACCATGGGGTGTATCAAGTCCCATGGTGGTGGCCCGACACAATTCTAGAATGCACAGGTATACTACTGGTGCCCAGTGCCTTATTTTTCTGCGCCGGAGTGTGTGCACGCCCGCACCCCATTAGAACCTACACTGCCGCACCACCGCCGTCGATTTGACCTCTTATAGTCAGCCCAGTAATCGTGCCCCACCCTGTCTAGTTCAGGGTATCCTGATACACCTTGTAGGGTTACTGCTGAAAAGGGTCCCCTGCTACTAGGTTTTCTATTTCTAGCCAACATGCTAAGTTGGTTAAGTGTTTAATAAACCTAACCCCCAATCAGTCTGTATAGTTTAGCATGTTCCATTTTGATTAAGTATTAATTCAATTTACTTAATCCTATCAATCCCGACTCAGCCTTAATTGTCTTATTAAAGCCTCGACCTCTCACATTAGATAGGTATTGTTGTGACTGCCTGTTGCCGGTTGGTTCCGGGCAGTCTTACGTCACAACTCAGTCTAACCTCGGGTCTTTATTGGGCTCAATGTTTAACCACCCACATTGGATAGGTATTGTTGTGACTATTGGACAGCCGGGCGGTTCCGGGCAGGTTTACATCACAACTCAATCCAGCCTCAGGTTAAACACATCGTATTTTCTAAATTTACATATTTTGTCTCTTTTCTTTTTATATGTAAATATTTGCGGCCCATTATTCAAATTCATCTTTATTGGGTAAAATTAATTTACACCGCTTAATTGTTTTTCAAGGTCGTTGGTATGCGTCAAACATGCCAACACATGTGTTCTATATTTTAACCCAAACGTCATTACCCCTGTTTTATACGTTCGCTACAATATAACAAATGTTGGGTTTAACATTTAAACCCAACTTAGCCACATGAAAAAGGGGAGGATTAGAACATGGTGTTTATATATTCTAAGTAACATAAAAAGGGGAGTGTGAACACATGAACTTGCAACATAGCGAACTAATTAACATAAATTTGGCACTTGTGAACTTGCATTGTAATAGCATATAATCATGGCATAAACATACCTAAACATGAAATCATGGTTTTTGATCTATTCATATAATCATGGAATAAACATACCTAAACATGAAATCATGGTTTTTAATCTATTCATATAATCATGGCATAAATATACCTAAACATGAAATCATGGTTTTTAATCTATTCATGCAAACTTGCAATTGGAATGTAAATCTAACTTAGCTATGTGTCACATATATTATCATATGATTTTGATAACAATATAGGCCTAAAACATGTTTTCCAATTAGGCATAACACCAAACATAGTCTAGTCATGTTCATAGAGTCAACGCAAGTTCACAAAGATGCTTACTTTTGTCTCTAATACAAAAGTATGGTTTTACACTTGAATCATGATGCCAATTCCAACATAAATTCACATAAGTCATAATACCCAAATGGATCCAACTACACTAAAAGTGATTATAATATATATTATGTTGGCATAATAGTGAATCATATACTTGCATGAATCTCAAATAAACTACCACAAACATGTAGTTGTTATTTTTCAACATGAATCACATACTTGCAAATATCCAATCGTTATACCACAACTTCCCAAATCGTCTAGAATCAAAGAAACATACAAATATGAATTATTATCACCACAAATCAAATACAATTCTATTTCTCATTTTACACAAATCAAAACACAATTATTTATTCACATCGGAATAGCACTCTACTTACAACGTATGACGAATCTTCAATTCAGGAATCTGAATTCTGAATTTGGAGATGCTATCCTTTGTTGTAGGCGTTGTTTTGATTTAGTTATCGTTGCTTTAAGCTTTTGAATTGTCTCCTAATCGTCTCTCAATTTTGACGGCTATTTCTATTCCTTCCTCAGCAGCATGACGGTCTCATTCTCATTTTTATTTGTATAAATTAGGTGGAGTCTTAGGTCCTTTTTATAGAGTTTGTGAATTGATTAGGACCATCGATGGAGCTTGGATTGATATTAGCCATTCATTCGAAGGAGAGACCAATCAGGAGCTGACACCTAGCCCTAGTGACAAGGCAAGGCTCAGGAATTCGGCAAAGCACAGACCAGGCCAGAAAACACAAGCAGGTGCACCAGGTCAAAATGGCCCGACCGGGGAGGTCGACCCCCAGGTCGACTCTAGAGTCGACCTGGCCTGAGGCAGGTCGACCCCAGGTCAACTCCTAGGTCGACCTGGCTTGGCAGGTCGACCGTAGGGTCGACCCCCAGGTCGACCTGGTGGGTTGGGCGGGAACTTTTCCCGCCTACTCTGATTGGGCTGAAATTCAAATCTGTTTTCGAAATTTGAATTTTCTGAAACTTCATCGGGCCATAATTGGGTCATATGAACTCAGATTTACAAAATTTCGGACTCTATTTCGCGTATTTTTCCGAGATGAACACAATGGCACAGCCCGTTTCCCCCTGATTCAGATTTTAAAATTTATTTCTGCCTTGATTTATGATCATAGCATGTTTAAAATTCAGGTTGTTACAGTTACAATATATGCAAGGCGATCCAGTATATCAGATCAAGTATTATAAAAATACTTTTCTCTTGGCAACATATTTTGGAAACGCCAAGGTTACAGTCATTCAGTTAAAAGCAGGAAAAAAGAGGTTTGATGCTCCGTTTAAGATATCATCTATCTGTAGTAAGATCAATATAAAAAACTTTGACATATATTATATGTTTAAAATTTTCATACATGAAATTCAATATAAAAATGCAGGATTCCTGTGGTGTGCATCCATATAAGATAAATACAAGATTTTGTGGTTGATACTTGTTGTGATGGACCATATGCGCCCATTATATAAATTAATTTAACTGCGGTCCATGTTTGATTTAGGTAAAAACAAAGGCTACATTAATGGATCAATATATAAATGTTGTACTATACGTATGTATTTTCTTCCAATTTTGTTACTTTCCTTTAAAGCACATTTCTTACTGGTCTTCTTCTATGTTAGCAATGAGTATTCTTTAGTCTTCTAGCGCATTTCTTACTGTTCTATGCAGGCTTGAACTACCACTTCATTTTATCCTAAAATGTTTGCACTTATCACATTACTTTAGTCTTCCAACGCAATAATATAAAGTCAGATTTGCAGTTCAAAATTAGAAAATTCACACAGGATTCATCGACTGTCCAATTTTTAACTCACTTATCATATCATCCTCTAAGAGCCTCTATAGATTTTCTCCACCCTTTGTTTAACATGATTTGAGCATCTCCTTATTGTTGCAATCAAATTGCAGGCTTGAACTGCTAATGTATTTTATCATAAAATGTTTGAACTCATCACATTACTTTCTTCTTGCAGCGCAATGGTATAGAGTTGGATTTGCAGTTCAAAAATAGCAAATTCATAGATGATTCATCGATTGTCTTATTTTCGACTCCTCATTTACTCTATCATCCGGTAAGCGCCTATGTTAATGGTCAACCAAGGTTCGAGCATTCCTTATTGCTGCAATAACATTGTAGGCTTAAACTATTTGTTAGAATGCCTTATATATCCTTAAATGCATGATCCTATCACCTGACTTTTATCTTGCAACAAAATAGTATGGAGTTGCATTGATTTCAGATATAAAAGTTAAGATAGGGTAGAATAGTTAAACTTTTTTGGTATTGATATGCTGCAAGTATACTTATACACTATGCTTTATTTGTAAATCTGCACTGCATGATTCAAACTATGTATATAGTAAGTGATAAAACATATATTAGACACTACGCAACCACTGTAATTTCATTTTTTTAGTTCTATAATACATTATCGCAACTAATAAACTTACCTGCTTATAAGATATGGTCAGACCAAAACTCCATCATATCCAAGGATTCCTAACAAGTAGAGCAAATGACATAGTCAAAATTTAATATGGCAAGCAATAATACTCATATTTTGATAAGAAAATAAATATCATGTTAGTTTGGTTCTTGTTTTTGTTAACATTTCTTTTTCCATGTCCTATACCTAGACGAGTGCAAATATTTGATTGCTTTTAAGAAGTTTAAGATGAATTTGATAACACCATCTGATATTGAAAGCTACCTTCTATATTCTAACAGATGTTTTGCAGCGTAAGAAGAAAGGGTAGCCAGAAGGATTCAGACAATGGTTGGTTCAAATAACTAATGCGGACATGCGATCAAGTCGGCAGGATTGTGGAATTCGACTGTCAGGTATGATATTTATGTTCTCTTTGTGTTATTAGTTTCTAATATTTTTTTGGTACCAGTTTAGTACATGTGTTATTACTTCTTTATCTCTGTTTGTATTACAAAAATTAGTTAAATCCAGTTACATTCCTGTCCATGCTACTGCTGCATTTTTGTCATAAATTTACTACTCAAATTTTAAAAAACCAATGGTTCAATTGCTTGCTCAGTCCTCCTACAATTAATCCATTCTTTGTTAAATTTCCATTTTTATCTCCTTATTTTGAGCAATTTTATTTACATGACAATAGATATGTTTTTTTCTCCCTCCTACTATTCTTAAAACCACCCATATTCCTAGTTTATAAACGGACATTCAAAATTTCATTTTTCCTTCTATGCAGATTGCAGAAATAGATAAAAAAATCGATGAGCTTGAAAACCGTTCGCGTAAAAGAAGATGTTGATACTTATGCACATGCTGCTGCTTGCCACTTTTCCATTCCCCTTGTGTTTTATCTGTTCTTTCCTTTTTTTCATTCACTTCCACAAATAAGATTTACTACCTGCTATGTACTAAGAATAAACATATTTCAGACTTTGTAATTTTCAGTTCTTTATTTTTTTATTTTTTTGGAAATTGGTTAATCTTTTATTAGGCAACTAGT
The DNA here is from genome assembly GCA_030737875.1 of Allium sativum. Lineage (NCBI taxonomy): Eukaryota > Viridiplantae > Streptophyta > Magnoliopsida > Asparagales > Amaryllidaceae > Allium > Allium sativum. The sequence goes on along the minus strand of CM060921.1, from coordinate 137,633,715 downwards.
GCCAAACAATATGTACATCACAGCTAACAACTAACATCCACGTGGTCCACTATCTATACATAACATAATTACACAAAGAAACACTCATTATCCCACTTCAGTGCCCTCTCGCCTGCCTCCAGATCTCATCAATGGCGCACACTCCACACTCGTACAGCTGGTTCCGATAATTTCTCCCTCTGCCAATCAACGATCCTCTTCTCCATACTCATTTAGTCTGCATCTCAAGCTATCGGTGAGCTTTTTATTCCTTTTGCTCATGATTTTGTTTTCATTCACCAGAAATTTACTCAAAACTAGTGCATTTCTCTCTTTCTGCTCGAAAATTCTACGATTTCTCTCTCTCCATGACATCCACACAGTGCATGCAGTGATGGATCGCTTGAATTTGGTCTCCAGATCCACCACATGGTTGTCGAAGGATAGGTAATTAACTATCTCCTGAATTTGGTTGCCTTCAACTGTAACTAAGAAATAACTACAGCAATAGTGTAATACCGCCTTCGAGTAATCACATGCAAAGAAAAGGTGTTCGTGATTTTCATCGTTTTTTTGACATAGAACACATATCTTATCATTGGTGATTCCCCAATTGTTTAGTCTATCTCTGGTTGGAAGGCGCTGTAAAATAACCTTATATATAGTAATAGACATTTTAGGACTGATTGTAGAATCCCAAACAGCTGAGCTCCAATTCACCACGTTTCCTCTGTTTCGAGTATTTTCCCATGCTATTTTAGTGGTGAAACCATATTTATTGTGCTTCCATCTCCATATATCAGTATCCCTGTTAAAATAAAGTGGAATTCCTTTGATTTTTCCTTTGGTCTCTGCATCACAAGGCAATTGCTCACATCTCCATTCGTTGTTAACTATTAAATCATTCACTTTAGAAACAGGACAACCATAGGATGAGAACGTGTCCCATCCCAATTTATCAACCAAAGCTTCACTGTCTATTCATGGATCAAGCCATAAATCAGTTTCTTTTCCTTTTTCCAATTCGCGTTCACAATATATTGCTAACAAATTTCTAATTCTGAGAATCGCTTTCCAATTGGCCGATGCATTGTTGTCTATACTTGCATGCCAAAAATTTCCTTTCAAGTATCTCCCTCTCATCCATCTAGCCCATAAACAATCAGATTGAACAATTTTCCAACCCTGTTTTAGAATAAAAACTCGTCTCATGTCCCGAAAGTTTCTTAAACCAACACCACCCTCCTTTTTCGGTCTGCACAAATCAGAAAATTTTATATAATGCATCCCCTCCTTCCAAATGAAATCCGCACATACCTTTTCAATCTTATTTATTAAGGCATCTGGAATCTAGAAAGAATGCATCCAGAAGTTAACTTCTGGATGGATGACTGTGTGAATCAGTTCAATTCTACCAGCAAACGATAGTAGTTTTGAGCTCCATCCTTGTAATTTCTCTCTTATGTTAGAAATCAGAGCTGCGCATTCTCTATCCATGATTTTATTATTGGATAGTGGAACTCCCAAGTATTTCACCAGTAATTCACCTTCTTCAACTCCCAAGATTCTTTTGATAACATCTTTGCATTTGCAAAATTTATTAAAATAGCATTTGGATTTTTGTTCATTCATCCTCAATCCCACATACTTGTCCAGCTCACCAAAAATTCTAATGATAGTTCCAGCAGTTTTATCTGTGGCCTTAGTACAAATTATCAAGTCATCTGCATAAAGCAAGTGTGTAATTCTTGGCTGAAAATTATATATAGGCTGTATGTTACCCTCGAATTCTGCTAGCTCCATTTGCAAGGAGAAAAACTCCATCGCAATCGTGAAAAGGTACGGAGAGAGAGGATCTCCTTGCCTGATACCCCGATTAGAATTTATATGTCCTTTAGGAACTCCATTAATAAGTATAGAGTAAGTAGGGGATTTAATGCATTCTTTGATGAGATTAACAAATTTTCTTGGAAACCCAATAGTCAAAAGCATATGTATGATGAAGTTACGGTTGATTTTATCATACGCTTTGTGGTGGTCCGCTTTCAGGCAAAATTTATCAGCGCCTTGCTTATTGAAATTTCGTACCATCTCATGTGCCAGAAGTGAATTCTCTGAAATACTACGCCCTTTGATAAATGCACTCTGAGACTCGACAATAATGTCTGGTAATATTTTCTTCATTCTATTGCACAGTACCTTGCTTAATATTTTGTAAATAACATTACAGCAAGCAATAGGTCTGTATTTTCAGTTCTTCATGTTCGTTCATTATTATGGTGCTTCATAGTTGATCAAGGCTTTCTAACGAAATAGAAAAGTGCAAAATTTAAAATAAATTCTGCAAGCAAACAGATTGTGTAGTATGCAGGTCGAATCATAGGGAGGTAAATTAAATTAAATAATTTATATAATTTCTTGGGTGAGTTAGACAAGTCTTCGAGGTTGGTTTTCGAAGCAAACGAAATTGAAACTGCAATTAAACTATTATTGAATTGAATCAGATCTGAATCCAATAAAATCTGTATTCAATCCAATTGACCTAAGGAAGCAGTAAAAAGAACAGACATTGAAATTACAGAAATTAAAATAAAAAACAGGAAATAAAATTAGGATTACCGCTGAATCTAATCAGACAGTCAATCACTAATGAAAATAAGTGCAAAATACAAATAGTGTTCTACCAAATCGAATTGTGTAGACAACACTAATTGCTAAAAAATACAGAAAAGAGAAAAAAAGAAGAAGACTTTATTAATTCCAGGATGATCCTTTACAATGAGATTACATGGATATTTATAAGAGATAGATAGCCAACCTAAAACCCTAATCTAGTCTATGCATATATGGGCCAATTAATTAGCAATTATTCCTCCCATCTTAATTAGCAATTTATTCCTCCCATCTTAATTAGCAATTTATTCCTCCTATCTCTTCCTTGTTTGGCATGTGACCACTTGAAGTGAGGTAAGATTTCTGGAGATTTCTTCTACCAAAGATGAGCATATATTAAATTCCAAAAGAAACACAATGCGAAGTTCTCATCTGTAGACCTTCATATGTATATACAACATTTTGATCTTTATTTTCTATTTTTATGGTTGTATGTGGCTTATTTGTAAAAGTGACAAAATAACACCCAAGTAATATTTATTTATATACAAAAAAAAGATATAGGAGCATAAAATAAACACATTTCTATGTTAATCAAATACCCCCACACTTATCTTTTACTCATCCTCGAGTAAAAATAATGAAAAAGCTAAACTAGATAAGTCGCACTTTCATAGGAAACACGATTGCATTGAGCGTATGCAACAAGCCGTTAGACCTCTAGGTGTCCCTTGTAGGATGAGTGGTGTCTCGTGTGGGTTTTTAGCAGATACTACCCACAAAATCCAATTGCAGTATGCTATGGCTTTAATGTAACTACATGAATGCAAAGGGCTTATGCAATTGAAAATAAAAAATGAAAACATGACTTGTTTTAGGAAAGTGGTACAACAAATTAAGTTAACAATTTCTTATTAGTTGATTTTATTTCAGATACCTCAACTTGTCACAAATTTTTAACATAAATTAAGTTTTCAAATGTTAAATTCTAGTTTGGCCAGTTAGTTCAGTCGATAACATAATGCAGCCATGAAATAAATTCTTAATTTGCTAGTCATAGTTTGTGAAGTGTTATTCTAATTTCCTTGTATATGGCTAGTCAAATCAATAAGGTCAAGAAATGTTTGGGCATCATCGCTTATTCTCTATCTCTATAAAAGTTAAAATTTATGATTAATTACATACACCTAACTTAAAAGACCAATGTATACCACCCATACACTGCCTTGCGGACTGACAATGAGTTAGGATAGAGCTTGGCGGATTGTGCAGACCGACGCTGACTTTGTCAACAATATGTCGGTAATCCTTAGGTGTCCAACTCATAAAATGAGACCAAGATATTCCATTGCTGACTTTGTCAACAACATGTCTAATAGAGCTTGGCGGGTTCGCACACCAACGCTAGATATAGAAGCAATGTTGGATACCCTTGGATTGCTATTATTATTATTGAAAATATAAGAACAAGAGAGAGTTACACGAATTCAGCTTAACACAACTTAGTTTTAAAGATTCGAAAAGCCAATATAAGTATTTTAAGTCCTCCACTCATTAAACAAAGACTATAGTTTAGAATAAACTTCATGGCCATCACCTAAGAATCTGCCTATGCCCCAGTTAACTATTATCCCTCAAAATTCAACTTTTCATTATATTTCTTATTCGATCTAAGTTGGGAGAAAAAAAATACTATCAACCGACTAACAATTGTTAACTTATTTTGTTGTATCAATTTAAAATGAGTAATATTTCCAAAAAAAAAGTGGTATGTTACTACGATCTAAAATGTATGATGGTCCTATCTAAATGCATGAAAATAAAAACGGAAATTTAAAGAAAAATAAAAATGAATGCAATGCAGACTCCCCCCACACTTGGAAAAAACAATGTCCACACTGTAAACGTTTCCTAAATGTGAAAGAAAGAACCCAAAGACGGATTAAATGCAAAATGTTTTCCAAAACAAAATGCAATTTAGCAACTATATGCATGTGAAAATCAAATGCAAGATGAAATGTAAGAAGATGATGAATGGTTTATGAAGAATAAAATTTCCTTTTTCCCCCACACTTGCCTTTATCAAAAATGATGTACGATGATTTTGTATCTGATTATTGAGGTACAAAAGGCATGTCAATAAAGTCTGAAATCGAAATCATCCATATGAAAAGTTTATTGTGACAATGATTTGTGTCATTCAGTAGAAGATTATCAAAATCCTATAATTTTGAGTGTTTAACCACAATTTCATTTGATGATATGGAATCACGATTATCTTTGAGACATTCTATATATTCATTCTCGTTATTTAAAAGTTTAAGCTCACCTTCGAATAATTCTTCAAAAGACATAGTGGACACGTCTACTGAGGAAAGTGAAATTTTCTGAGGACATAATTCAGACGTGCCATCTAAAACTGTTTCTATTATGTCCACTTCTCCTATTTCGATCTCTTTGGGTTGATGAAAAATATTCAATTCGATGGTTAAGTGCCCAAACGATAGTCGAAGGTGGCCGCTCCTACAATTAATGATAGCATTTGAGGTTGCTAAGAAGGGACGACCCAAAATCAATGGAATTTGACTATCAGGATTCGAAATAGGCTTGGTTTCAAGAACAATTAAGTCCACAGGGAAATAGAATTGTTCAATTTGTATCAAGACATCTTTAATAATGCCCAAGGGCTTTTTGACAGATCGATCGGCTAGTTGGATTGTTATGTTTGTGGGTTTCAATTTCCCTAGTCCTAATTGACGATAAACAGTGTAAGGAAGAAGATTGACACCAAGATCAAGTAAGGCATGATTGATATGGGTATTTCCAATTTTATGATCGATTGTGGGGCAACCGGGGTCCTTATACTTGATGGGTGATGGATTCGAGAAAACTGAACTAGTGTCCGCGTTAAGAAGGCAGTTTTAGGAATATTAGTGGCTCGTTTTCGGGTGCATATCTCTTTCAGACACTCGACATATTAAGGAATTTGTTCGATGGTGTCTAAGAGTGGAATATTGACACAAACTTGTTTGAAGATTTTAACAATTTTTTCGAAATTCGCATCCTTCTTCTTATTGTTAAGTCTATAAGGATATGGAGCTACTAATTTACAGACTTTTTCAGAATTTTGATCACTCGAAGAAGAAGGTTTCGATATAGGAAGTGACAGAGGTAAGGGTGCAGAAGAGGGGATGTTGGGTTTGCCAACATTAGAAGACGATATATTATCGGGGTTGCCGACATTAGAAGAAGGGATGTTGGGATTACCAACATTCGAAGAAGATGGAGATTTGGAAGGTTCAGAAGAATTGGCCTTGGTTGCCATTGAAAGAGTGTCAAGCTTTTTGTTTGTGCTCGAATTTGAATGATTATCGGGATTTCTAAGATTATTGTCCATCATTTTTCCAGACCTAAGGGTGGTGACCGAGTCGACCGAATTATGATTTTCCTCCTCACAAGAGTTCATAATATGAGAATTATATTTTGGATTCACCTCGGGTTGACTAGGCAAGTTCTCATTACTTTTCATTAATTCCTTCATCATATTCATCATTTGTTCGATTTTTGCATCTTGACTGTTTATTTGTTCCTCCAATCGGACAATTTCATAAGGAGATTGAGATGATGAAGGAGATTGAGAGTTAGAATGCATGTATGGTTGATTCGAAAGCATGGATTGAGATGGAACTCGAGAAGTTTGATTATTAAAAATTGGGTCTTGGTAATTCGAAGATGGATTCGTGACATTATTGGGATTAGACCACGAGAAATTTGGATGATTTCTCAAACTAGAGTTATGCATGGATGAGTAAGGATTAATTTGAGCTATGACATTGACTTGGTCTTGGGGGTAATAACGGGATTGTCCTTCGAATTGAGGAGTTTGAGTTTCTAAGGGGAATTGATTTGGATCCACGACATGCACCCCTCTAGTAGAAGCACGGATGGGAACACGAATTGACTCCCATTGCATGTCCTTTTCAGAATAATTTTCTAAGAATTCCCAAGCTTCGTCGACCGTTTTAGACATAAATTCTCCTCCACACATTGAATCTAGGGGTGTTCAAGTCTGATAGTTTAGCCCTTCATATGCAATTTGACATAGATAATATTTTGGAATTTCATGATGATGACAACTATATAGAAGTTAGTTGAATCTCTCAAAATATTTTGAAAAGTTTCCCCCTCATTTTGAGAAAATTTATTTGTTTCATTTTTGATTTTTAGATTTTTATGGAAAGGGAAAAACTTCTTCAAGGATACACTGACAAATTCATCCCAACTTCTTATGGATTGTCTTGGAAGAGAATTTAGCCATCTTTTAGCGCTTTCGAGTAATGCAAATGGAATTAGCCTTAGCTTGATTGATTCATTAGACAATTGTTGCATTTTAGTTGTGGATGAATACAATTCAAATTCAATTAGAAATTCATAGGCATTTTCAGAACCAGCAAATTTTGGCACTCCTTGAATAAAAGAATGTTTAAGCTCAAATTTTCCATCAACTGGTGGATACACGATGACAAAAGGTTGGACAATCTGAGTGGGGTAGCATTGTTCTCGAAGAGACAAGGGTCTATTCAATCCGATATTGAGATTTTGAAAATTTTGATTTATTCGACTGTAATCCATCCCGTTATAAAAAATTCTAATTTATATGACACAATAGCTGTTTATTACAAAATAAATAACGTACTCAAGTATATCTTATTAGTTAATAATCTCGATTTGAAGGGGGAAGAGGGTCTTATGGCCATTCACGTATAGTATAAATACTAAGGGACACGACCAATGTTTTACGGGTAGTACGCAACCTCTTTTGCTAGAAGTTCAATAAATTGAACTAATATATATTCGCGATCAAACCCTTGAGACAGTCAATTTCATAAAATACACCTTAGTCATTAAATATTTTGAAAATCAAATCAGATTTTATTGTTGAAAAATGATGAGAATGATGACTTCGGTTATGAAAATTTCAACCAACCACAACAATCAAAGAATAATAACTGCATAAATCAAAAGAAAATTGTACAAGCAAGCCGCTGCCCCTACAGAAAATTTTTACAAGCAATTTCTATTTTTTTTCTTTGCAGCAGAACAGCTGTAGAGTTCAGAAAATTTTACAGTGGTGTATGGCAGTTCGTCCAGAATAATTTGAGTAGTGTCAATAATTAAAATCCCACTACTTGCAATTTGCTTGACTTTGATTCCCTGTTTGATTGAACATATCCATTCTTTGTTCCTTTGTCCTTTAGCCTTGACTTGGCCTTCTTTTTTTTCTTTTTTTTTGGAAAGAAAAGAAGTAAAAGAAAAAAATAAAAACAAAAACAAACGAAAATAAAATTAAACTAACTCGGAATTAAAGAAAAAAAACAACTAGTCTAATTAAAGTAAAAAAAAAAAACTAAACTCAACTAAAAAAAACAAAACCAAGCTAAACAAAAACAATTGTAACTTTGAAAGAAAATAATTCACTCACTCGAACAATTAAAACAAGCCAAACTTACACTCCACCATGTTAGATTCATTTCACCAGAACATAAATTGAAACGACCCGAACTTCCCCAGTAAGGAAAGCACAGATTGATTTGAGGGCAAACCACATCATAACGCAAACAGAAGAACATTTCATTGTTAATTACAACAATTCCATCAGAATACAAGAATGTAAAGAGTATGAATAAATAATATACATCACAAAGTATAAGAGATTTACAAATTACAATGCAGCGGAAAAATAATACAATACACAACTGAAAGTAATACACGGATACAGAGCTTTTCGAGGATCATTCCAGCTATAAACCAGGATCCTATGAATATAAATCTGCAAAACCAAAACTACTAGCTGCCCATGTCAAAATAAGGGCACCCAGAGTTTAAGTTAAAACAATAAACTCCAGGTCAGTCATGTGACTGGTGTGAGAACTAAAACAGCTATTAATCTTTATTTTAAAGTTCGGTAAATCAAGGGACCATGCCGTATAACATGGAACATGTTTCCTCCCAAGAATACCAGTGCATAAAACAACAGCGCAATGCTAAATAAAGAACAATGAAGCTATTATAAGACCCAGGTCCCATCACACAATGCAACGCAAGCCGGAGGATCGGGTTTTTACCTTATAATAGCCAAGAATGCTTGATACGTTTAAAACAAATCATTTGATAGTATTATAAGTGCATAGTGTATAAAACAACTTCAAATCATAAGTATCAATCATAGACAACATAAGCGCCCCATCCCACTATGTCGCCATACTAGGCTCTACAAATAAAACCTCAAAGTCACGTATTGGAAGTTGGATTTCCATCTACGAACCGAGGCAAAAAATAGTCCTCTACCGAATTCGAGACTCTCTAGCCCGAGCCTCAGGACCCAGACACAGGTGAGCCCTTGGATCGTCAGGGCCGGTCCACCGATGTGGATTAAAATGCCTGAACACTGCGTTTCCCCACCCTTTGGGGCATAAATGAGCCAACGAATGACTCCATCGGCTTCACACAGTCACTGATATATCCGAGGCACCTCGCAACAGCAACAACCACATAAGTCAAACTCATCAGGGCGTGTAAAACCACTGACGCCACTTCTAGCTAGAAGGAAACGCATGCCCTTCCTGATGTCCTCTCCCGTTTCTGGTTCACAACCGGGGTGTGAGGCTCACGAATCAACGTTACACAAAGCTATGCCACACAGGCCGTGCTTTGATCATCAACCACAAGACTGTGCTTTTCAATAAAATCCTTGATCATATTGCCACTTAGGCATGCCACACAGGCAATTCACTCCATGCGTTTGATATCCATCAATATATAACCTCTGAGCTCGTACGTCTCAGAGAAGGGCGTTAAGCAAGAGAATAAATTCTCCGCCGCCAAACAGATATATATTTAATAGAAATCAATCACACAGAATAAAATCCAATGTCAAACACACAGTCCATTTACAAGTTCGTTCTGGGTCTGAACAAAACCGGAGGCACCTAGTACCCCGCATATCCATCGATCTCCAAGTACGTCTGGACGATCACTAACTGATTCCCTCCTCTTGGGTGTACGGCCCAATCAAGATCATCAGTAATCACCCAAACGACGTGAAGACCTCCGGTCTTCAACCGCCGTCTTCATCCTCGACACCACGTCGAATCAGTTATTCAGAATGGGTTAAACCCGGTCTTTCTGAATAACTCGAGTATATAATAAACAAGTGTTACACAAACACAACATACGCCTCATTCCAATTCATCAGTCACAAACCGTAAATTAACAAGAGAATAATTCCCCAAATATTAACCCCGAAGGCCGAAACCAACATCAGATCAATACCCAGGAATCCATTCTGCTTAGTTAACCTACAGTTAGTTTCTAAATTTCACATTCTTAGGGAAAGGTTACCATTAATTTTATCAAAGATAAATTCTTCTAAATTTATTCTTTAATCTTCCTTTGAATATCACTTCAAACTAGTCGGGATTAGCGAACCACACCGAAGTAATTATTTATTTTATTTCCCAATCCCAACCTATTCATCACAAGGAGCAAAATTGGTAATACTCCATATCTAACACCACGGTGTTATCGGTAAAGTTAATTACCATTTCACGTTCAAATCTAGTTAAAGATTTAACTATCGCTTGGAGCAAAACTGGTGATACTCCATTCTCGATCATTTCAATCTAATTAAAGATTCATCAAAACTCCACTTAGTTTTAATCTTTAACTGGGTTAAAGAACCGATGTCATTTAAAACATGGTTCACGATAAACCTACATTACATTCCATTCTATTAGTCTCTAACCGTAAATTAGTAAGAGAACAGTTCCCTAAATATTAACCCCAAAGGCTGAAACCAACATCAGATCAATACCCAAGAAACCATTCAACTTAACTAATCTCCAGTTAGTTTCTGCTTTTCTTAACTCAGTTGGGTCTAAGAATAGTATTATTGAGGATACCGTTCACGACAACTCAAAATCTCATTCCATTAATTATCGGGTTAAAGAACAAGTGTTATTTAAAACACCGTTCACGATAAACCCAAAAATCAATTCAAATTCAATTCCAATTAAATACCATTTAATTGGTACACTTCATTAAATCTAAATAAAAAGATTTAATCTCTTTCTCAACTGGGTTTAAGAACATTGTTAATGAAGACACCATTCACGACAAACCCAAATCACATTTGATATTAAATACAAGGCTCTGAATAGAAAATATATCGGCTTATATTCAATATCAAATTCTACGACCAACAAATATCGTATTGGAAATAACGATATAAATATATCTTTCGAATTTCCATAACAATATCTGTATAATCACGAAATCCAACATCGAAATATTCCAAGGACAATTTCGAGTCAAATCCATTCCAATTCAATTATCGGAAATTCTGGTTACTTTTAAAACCATTTCAAATTCAATTTATTTATTTCAAAACAAAATTGATTTTAATTCTAGTTCAAAACTAGTTCATTTCGATAAAAATCTATTTTTATCTTTTCAAATATGGAGTTTTTCATCCCAATTCTTCACAAATCATTTCTTATGATTTTACACAAATTATTACTATTTTTAATAATTTTATCAAGGCCCGTACAGTCAATTTCCATCAACGGCCATCGAACTGCACTTACAGCGACCTTTTCCAAATTTGATTTGGACATAATCCCAAATCCAACCGTTAGATTTCAAATCTCTAATATTCGTTAGAAAGCTCTTTTCGATACGAACCCAACGGTTCCGATTTTAGGAGAATCCGACGGTCGAATCTCCCGCAATATCCATTCGAAGTCAATGGTCGAAATTCGCGAACTGCTGCAGTGCGACGCGTTCTATTCAGGCCATTATATATATAATATATATTATATATATTTCATCGATTTCCTTTTAAAACGTATTTTATAAATCGTTTTAAATTCGTTTTCAAAACGATTTCAACTTCATATTCAATTTCTAATCAAAATTGAATATTCCACATCATCGATATACAAATGATAATATTTTCAAAACATTATATTTTGAAATCACTTTCTTTTCTATATTCATTATAAAAACGAATATTATCGATATAAATATCGTTCACGTCAAAATGGCGTCAATCTAATCAACAAGGCTTTTATTCAACACATGAATGTTTATTCTATTCAACACATGAATATATTTTCAATTCAAAACATGAATTTATTTTCAATTCAACACATGAATTTATTTTTAATTCAACACATGAGTTTATTTTCAATATTGGAATGAGGCCCAATCAATTACCATATAACGTTAATTATACGGATTCCCTACAACACATGTATATAACAGCAACGATAAATCAACAATCATCATCCAGAGTGCACCACACAACTGCACAAGCATTAAATATAACTAATTAACGCTTACACAGTCTGTCAATCCATCGATTGACATACAACTAAACAATCAGGATTATGTACGTCAAATCTCATCCCAATACCCATATGGGGTTTCAAATAAACAAAAACAGATTTTATCTGTGTTGTTGGGCGATGTGTAAAATTTACCATCCCAATCTATATCAGTCAAATCAGTGTATATAAACAAATCGTCCGATTTGTTTATTACTATTTATTTTATATACACGTTAAAAATCATATTTTTAACTATAAAATATTTTCCACTATGTAAAATATTTTATTTCATTCCACATCACACACTCAAATTTTACAGCACAGAAATCAAACAAACAAGTCATCCATGGTCTGTGGACGACGGGTGTCGGGTGCTGCTAAGTACCATCTGCATCCTAGTATATATTTCAAACTAGAAAAGAAAATTTAAAGTGAGGAGTTCTCACCGACTAGCTAACCTAAACGCCACGACTCTTCTTATGTAGAAAATCTTCACCATTCTCGCCTTTTGTCACTTTCATTGCCTGTACTCACTACATATATAATAGTCACATTTTTATATTGTTGTTATTTATATATAAATCACATTTTTATAACTACACTACATGGATAAAAATTCTATTTTTATACCGCTACTATATAGATAAAAATTCTATTTTTATCACGCTATTCTCTATATAAAAATTTTATTTTCTTTTTATATCCCTCTTCTTTCAATAAAGATTATATTTTTATAACGCTCCTTCCTATATAAAAATTATATTTTTATATCTACTTATAATATAAAGATTGAATTTTAATATCATCACTATAAAAATCACATTTTTATTTCATCGTATATAAAATAAAAATCGAATCTTTTTATTTCTAAAAATCGAATCCTTATATTCTATACTTCATAATAAAAATGTTTTTCTTATCACAAAATCATACTTTTCTTCATGAGCCAAAGATTATATTTTTAACAACATAAAAATCATACCTTTATTCACATGTTATATAAAAATCGCATCTTTATTATTTCTACTATATAAAAATCACATCTTTATTATTTCTACTATATAAAAATCGCATCTTTAATCTTACATAAAGAAAATTCGATCCTTTCTATTATAAAAATCAGATCTTTTTAATTCTATGCTATTCATGTATATAAAAATGATGATTTTTATTTAAGCTACATGTCTATAAAACTGAGAATAAAATTCGAATTGGATTTTTACTTACATTGCATCAGACAAATAGGGGTTTCAATGAGGAGGGGTGGATTTTGGAAGGAGGAGGAAGGGCAGGGGGAAGGAAGAGGTCCGGCGCCTCTAACGGTGGAGGAGGGAGGCTGAATGGGGGCGCGACGAGGAGGCACGGGGGATGCAAGAGAGGGCGGCAGTTTCTATTCATAGGGGTTGCGGTTTTTAGAATAACGGAGGATGGAGGAGGGAGAAGAAGATGGTGGAGGCGGCGCGCCACCTGGGGGGGGGGGGGGGGGGGCGATGGAGTGGCGGCGGCGATCCCCCCCGTCGCTCCTTTTTCCTAATTTTTTTTATTTTGATTTCTCGACTGAAAAGTAATGGGAGGTTTGACCGTTTTGAAGAGATAAAGGGAGGGCCAGGGGGTTTTATTTAAATATTTTTATTTATTTTATAATCCATAAAGTAACTTTAAATTTTGATCTCATAACGAGACCCACCGCCTGTTGTCCCTAGCTAATTACCCCCATTCCGAAGACAATGGGATATGTATCGTAGGCTGATTCGATCGTTTCGATCAGTTTTCATCAAAATCAAATATAACTCTATATATTGACTTTAAACGCGCATTTCAATTTACCGGAGCCACGAATGAACTCTAAAAATTCCCGAAATATATTTTCTAGCTTCGTATTGACGATACGGTCTTAACAAAACTAGTTTCGTCAAATTCTGAGACCGTTTGAAAAATGGCCATTTTCCAGTCGATTAAAATCAACTAAAACTGGTTAAACACGTTTTCCTTTGCCACGCTCACATATTGATTCGAAAAATTATGAATTTTAGAATCTAGCAACAACTAGACATCCCGGATCCAACAAAAGTGGTTTCGTCGAAAACCGAGGTCGTTTGCAAAATTTCCATTTTTTTAAGTGCCGAAATTCCATAGCGACTATTCTGAATTTTCAACTGGACGTAACTTTTGATTCCCGCTATGAAATTTTGATTTTTCGGATTCATTGGAAAGATATTCTCGATTAGATTCTAATATTTTTGGTTTTGCTAAAATCCGGTTTATTTTGAATCCTGTACATTCATTTGAAGTTTGAAATCAAAATTTCAAACTACCGCGCTATTTTCAATTCCTTTTATAATTAAAATAAAATATTTATATTCTATCAACGATCTATATAAATATATATGTTCTAATTATATTCGAAATAAATTTCTCGTCGCTATTATTAAAAATATTTCATTTTAAATAATCAAAATTCGCTAAAATTGCCAAAATAAAAAATTTAAATTGGCTCAGAATTTCCGGGTTGTTACATAAATTTAGTCAAACCACACATGGTATTTAAAGAAAATTATAAAATAGATTTCTCAATTCAATTCATGCAAACCAAAATACACTTAAGAGTCCAGGCGCATCAGTCCACTCAAACAGATCTGTTGATGCTAAAGCGTACTCTTTTTCCCAAATACAAAAGGAATTTCTTCTCCTAACTATGGTTCCTCAGCTATGAATTTGTGATCCTCTTTTTTTCTGTTCCAGGAAACGAATATCGCTGGATTTTTTTCTTTTCAAATTGGTCTATGAGGCCGAGATGATTGGGGTTTCAAGAAATGGATCTGTTGATGCTTTTGGAGGGTGCGGTTGTGAAGATCAGGAAGGTTTTTTTTTCTTTTTTTTGCGTGAGCAGTTGGATATGTGATGTGGGATGGTGTAAATTGCGATCTGATTTGTGGAGTACGAATTGGCTTGGTGAATGTGAGGCGCAGTGATGATTTAGCGTCTGATGCTCGTTTGGGTGTGAAGGCCGAAGGACATTTGAAACGGACGGATGTTGTACGGTGGCTTTTGTGAATGGTGAGGATGCGTGGTCAGGAGGTTTTGGTTGTGAATGCGTTCAGGTTGAAAATGTGGTAGAGGTTGTGTAAGTGATGGGTGGTGAATGATGGCAGTGGAGAAAATAGAAAAGGAAGTTTGCTTCTTCTTTTTTCTTTTTGAATTTTTGTGAAATTGTAAAAGGGGCAGATCATAGAAGATTTGGGAAGAAAGTTGAAAGAGGGGAAGAAATAAAGATTTTTTTTTTTTCATGAATGAGAAAGCAGGAAAGAAATAAATGAAAAAATGGAAAGAGAGATTGTAGGAGGTGAATGAGAAATGCAATTGGAATGAAATAAATAAAAAAAAGAATGCAAGTTTATTTTTTTATGAAAATTTGAACAAGAAGAAAGGGAAAGAAATGAATGGGAAAAAGCAAAACAAAAAAAGGAAAAAAATGAAAAGAGGAAGGAAATAAGAAAAAAAAAGCAAGGTTTTTTTTGAGTAGAGAGGAAGGGTAAAAGGAACTGAGGAAAGAAATAAAAGCAGACAAAAACAAGAAAGAAATCAAAGTAAACAACGAAGAAATTGTGAAAGATTTTTTTAGAAAGTTGTAGACAAAAAAAGGGAAAAAAGAAAAGGAAAGGGAAAAGAAAAATGTGAAAATCAGCGAAGTGGTAGAAAGATGGAAAGAAATTGAAGAAAAATTAGCAAGTTTCTTTTTTTTGTATATTTTTTTTTTCTTTTTGAAGAAGGAATTAGATTGGAAGAAATGCAAACAAAAAAAGGAAAGAAATAAATGGAAAAGAAGAAAATTAAAAGAAAAAGTAGTAAGATTTTTTTTTTATCCTAGAGATTATAATATCAATATGTGATACACAATCAACTAATCAAGATTTTTATCTATATGTATGTACAAGAAAACAATAGGAAAATAAAACGAAATAAAAAAAAATTTGGCAAGATTTTTTTCTTACAAAAAGAAAAAAAACTAACACGAATCAGAAAATAAATAAATAATAAAATTCAAATTATTGCCTCCTCGGCAAAGGCGCCAAAAACTTGATCGACGCTTTCTAACGAAATAGAAAAGCGTGAAATTTAAAATAAATTCTGCAAGCGCACAGATCATGTAGTATGCAGGTCGAATCACAGGGAGGTAAATTAAATTAAATTATTTATATAATTTCTTGGGCGAGTTAGACAAATCTTCGAGGTTGGTTTTGAAAGCAAACGAAATTGAAACTGCAATTAAACTATTATTGAATTGAATCAGATCTGAATCTAATCAAATCTGTATTCAATCCAATTGACCTAAGGAAGCAGTAAAAAGAACAAAAATTGAAATTGTAGAAATTAAAATAACAAACAGGAAATAAAATTAGGATTACCGCTGAATCTAATCAGACGGTCAGTCATTAATGAAAATAAGTGCAAAATACAAATAGTGTTCTACCAAATCTAATTGTGTAGACAACACTAATTGCTAAAAAATGCAGAAAAGAGAAAAAAAGAAGAAGACTTTATTAATTCCAGGATGATCCTTTACAATGAGATTACATGGATATTTATAGGAGATAGATAGCCCACCTAAAACCCTAATCTAGTCTATGCATATATAGGCCAATTAATTAACAATTATTCCTCCCATCTTAATTAGCAATTTATTCCTCCCATCTTAATTAACAATTTATTCCTCCCATCTCTTACTTTTTTGGCATGTGACTAATTGAAGGGAGGTAAGATTTCAGGAGATTTCTTCTACCAAAGATGAGCATATATTAAATTCCAAAAGAAACACAATGCGATGTCTTCATCTGCAGACCTTCATATGTATATACACAGCATTTTGATCTTTATTTTCTATTTTTATGGCTGCAAGTGGCTTATCTGTAAAAGTGACAAAATAACACCCAAGTAATATTTATTTATATACAAAAAAATAAGATATAGGAGCATAAAATAAACACATTTCTATGTTAATCAATAGCATGCACATGCAGAATTGGGCTGCTCAATATTTCTGACTACTTATTCTCCTAATGTATAATTTCATAGCTATTTCAATCTGCATAATTACTCCATTTCCTTTTTTTGTTTTTTTTTCTTGCTTGCGATTAACTTAATGCTCAGCATGCTGCTGCATCAAGCAGTACCTGCGTTTCAATATTTTATGCAACGGTCGTCATTTGCTTGACCAGTCTATGCACACGTCCAACGGACGTGCCTAAGTACTGGTATATATATAAATAGTTGATTGAATAATGATCTATTTATTTTAATATCTCGTATTGTTATAAAGTTAGAGTTTTTATTGTTGATTAACATCTGTGGATGCAGGGAAACATGTTAGAGGAATCCAACCGGGTTCCTCAACAATTTTATTGTTGATTTTCATATATTGCAGTATATGATGTGAAAATAATCTATGATTGATTATTGTGTATTTTAGGATGTTGAATAACATTGACCCTGAGATAACTGGTATTTAAATACCATAAAATATATTCAAATATATTGGAAAAGAAATTGTGGTTTTAAAAAGAATAATCTATTAAATTAAAAAAGAAATTTCGATTAGGCTAAAATATAATAAGTTGTTTTAATTATATTAAAATAATTGATTTGATTTATTAACGATGTCTATAAATGGGATGAAATAATGGCTATTAAATAAATTTGGAATATAAAACTAAGAATAAACTAAAAGGGAATTGGGATTTGTTTTCAAAGGAAAGCGATGGAAGTATTTTGATGTTCGAAATGAAATAGGATTGAAATAAATCCTAAGGATCTATAATTATAATTCGACTATGTCGAATAATATAAAGATAAATTATTCTAATAAATTATATATAAAATGAAATTTCATGTTTTAACGAAATTAATATTTGGATTTGTTATCGAATAGGAAATCGAGATTTAAATTATAACTTAAAGTCGATAGCCACCACCAACCTCTCGTGTGCGAAGCACGGGTCTCATCCTAGTTATAACTTATAAAATGAGTTTATGAAATGAAATATGAAGTATGTGTTTATAAAATAACCAGATAAGTGGGATTTTAAACTGTAATGATATTTGTTATTTAAATCAAGATTTGATTTGAATAATGATTTATTATTTAAAAGGAGTTAAGGAAATTAGAAACTAAATAGAGAATAGTTAAGTTGAACGACTTTCTGAGTGTTGATTTGATATTGGTTTTGGCCTTCGGGTTTAATACTTAAGGAGTTGTTCTCTTACTGGTTACGGTTAGGGGCTGGTGTACGTTAACGGATAGTGATGCGTGAGTATAAGAAATGGAAATATTTTCCAATGCTAGTAACGCATATTTTCTAAATATAGAAAATAGGAAGTTGGGAAAATATGGGGATTATTTTCCGAGAATCGTGGGAAATTAAAACGGGTTTTAAGAAATAAATGGGCAATTGGAAAATGAAATGAGGATTGATCAGTAAGATTTCCATTTGGAAATACGACCGTTGTTTGTACACATGTTTTCCTTGGATAGTTAAATAATCGATTATCAAAGTTTTTGACCATTTCAGTTGTCAATAGGGAGAGAGACCGGGATCAGATTTTATTATCTAAAAACCACTCCGTATGACATTAGCATTGTGAATCAAATATGATTGAAGACGGAGAGTATGCAAGGGATGTTCTGGGATTCCTAGGTAGAAACTGTCTAAGATGGATTTACGGAATAGTGCCTTTGGGTTGTCCAGTCGTAGGACAACGTGTATGGATGAATGTCTGACAGAGTATATCTAATAGATCACGTAAGTTGATCTCTTCAAACGTATTTACTATTGGTGGCGGGTAAATTCGTTTCTCTTAGCTTTATACCCGTGGTATTTTTGAGGAAATCAATTTGTGGTATGACGATGTGGCATTCAAAGTAAATATTGATGTGATCTATATAGTAGTACATTATGACCTCAAGCTCCATCAACCAGGAAATAACGAAAATCGGTTTGGCAGCATGGCTAAGTGGGTCGCACCCAATTAGGGTATGTTGTCACCATCTAGAGAATACTCATATTTGTTACTTATTTCACTTCTATTTCTCCCGGGAACAGTTATGTTGGTATACCAACCATAAGGTGATAATATATTCGGAACATTCAAGCGAAATGAAATGGTCGGTCATGTGTGGCTGAGTTACAAGATGTTCTTGTTGAACTCCAGTGTATCGCTTCTAGAGTACACTGATCGGAAGGTAGTTCCCTACCTTTTCATAGTTGGAAATCGATTACCCAATAAGATCCTACGGTTTTTGATTGTATATTTTATATGTAGAGCGTGAGATGAAAGCGTTCTGCTAGATTTCTATTTACTTGATTTAGACATTATTTTAATATCTGAAAATATTGACCTTAAGAAATATTTTGGGTTATCGTAAGATAAAAACCGCCTGTATTTATGTGTGGATCGGTCTTATGATTATCATTTCTTTTAAAATGATTTCGGAAAGTTAAACCAAAATGATTACAGTTTACTCACACTAATCACATGACTGACCCAAAGTTTGTTTTGTTTTCCCTAAACTCTTGTGTGCCTAAATTTGTACGGGCAGTCAAGTAGTCGAGATTTTACAAATATACTTGGAGGAGCTTGGAGCAGGAGGCTATAACATTAGTTATATATAGAGTATATTTTCGCTATGATGTTATGTGTTATACTGGTATGTATATACAGTTATAGTTTTATATTTCAAAGTTGTTATATAATATATTTTGTTCGTTCCGCTGTGAGATTCGTGTTACTTTTATTCTGTTGTGTTGCGATCTTCTTATTCTTCTATTCTAACTTTCATTTTTTGGATTTCTCACCCTCTAACTTCTTTCTATTAATGATCTGGTATTTTCAATGCTTGAATAGTCGACATGGTCTGTTGTGTTGATTTTCTGAGTCGAAAATCCCTGGGGATGTAATTGAAAACTAGAGAGACGAAGGGGTCTACATGTAGAAATGGTGATTATTAAGACAAATTTCTAGATTTTTAATAGCTTAAATCATGAGTTATAATTTTTTATGGTTTTGGGAAAAATATTTAAATTCTTGGGTTTTGATCGATGGAACATAAAATTATTATTGAGGTAGCTATGATGGGGCCGGTAGAAGTTGCGGATGAAGTTTCAGGGATCAAGATGATCAGAGGAGGTGTGTCAAGGTGGTTTTAGGTTTTTGTAGGGTTATTGGTTGCTGTGAGTTTGAGGAAATCATGCGTGGAGCGGGGGTGACCGAGTTCAGCCAGGCTTGGTCAAGAGAGACGTACGAGTGCAGACTTCAACTCGGAGGTGGTTGTAGGTGGTACCATGGGCGGAGTTCATGGCGAGGGAGGTAGCTTCTGACTTCGACCTAGAGTGGGTAGTTGGCTTGTATGGGTTGATAAGTGTTTTTGATGATGACAAGGTTTGGGAGTCCTGTAGTTGGTCGATGGCGACCTGGGGGGAAGATGGCACTCATGGATTATGGCGCAGTGAAGTTCTGGTGGTCATTGACGATGTGCATGTGCATAGAGGTGTTGCACAGTGATGTTACACACTACATAAGGGAAGAAGTTATAGCAGAAGCAATAGATAGAGAGAGAAAAAAGAAAGAGGAAAGGGCAGGGTCGGTCCAATGGAGAGAATGGATGCAGTTTTTTCCTTTTGTGCTTGCGTTGCGATGGGCGCGCGTGGGCCTATGCTAGGACTGTATAAAAAATGTTTGAATTTAATTTCAAGTTAAATATATACAACTATATATATATATATATTAGTAAATATATATACATATATATATATACACATAATTTAGGTGGGTCAATAGCATTGGGCTCAGCCCATTTAAATTTAAAAGAAAAAATAAAATTCTTTTATGTTTTATTTCTAAATGAAAATTGAATATATATATTTATATAAATTATATATATCAAGATGTATGTGTATACACACACACACATATATATATATATATATATATATATATGTATATCGGCTTAGATCAATAAGATATAATCGAATAGTTTTGACTCATGATGTGCAGTCGAGTCGATTAATGGTGTATGTAAGCAACTCGACGTAGTTATCGAGCTTTTAATGAATTGATTTATTAAATAATTAAAAGTGATTTTAATACTAATATCATTTAAATTTAATCGAACGTAAATTTAGTCGTCAAATAAGTTAACGTGTAAACTATTGATCAGTAATGATCTATGATTCAGTAAATACTGAATTGTCTGTTCAATTTATTGGTTTATAAATTAATTTGTGTTTAGTTACGTTAACTGTAAATATATATTTTTATTGACTTATATTAGTGGAAATAAACATCGTTCCACTATATATTCGGTTAGTTGAATTATTTGAATGCCCTGTTAACAGAAATAAACACCGTTCTGCTATTATATTAGATTCAATAAATATATGTTGTTGAGTTATTGTGTAATTGACAAATAACATTGAATTGTATTTACATGGTTTTTGTGCAAATTGGGTTAACAACTTCAGTGTCATCTGTTATAAGAACTGCTATATACCATTGGAACTGCTAAGTTAGATTTTCTGTACAGTAAATCAGAAATTAACTTAAGATGTCAACAGTTTGAATAGTTGTTTTTAAGAAACAATTAAATGGATTAATTTAAATAAATTATATTATTTATTAATTTAAAAAGAAAGTATAATTGTAATCATTTTAAACTATTCGTTTCCTCAAATGAATTATGAGAAGTTAATTAGTTTTTAAATTAATTGATTTCGGTAAGATAATAGCATAGTTAAATAGTAGTTTAAATTAGGATAAACTATCTCAGAAGGATGTTATAAACTTAATTAACCTCTTAATTAAGTAAGTGAAGAAGATAATTTAGTTATAAAAGAAAAGGAAATCAAGTCGATCATTTGGAATAAATTCCATGATTTAATACTTAAGTTAACCAAGTTAACTTAATAAATGTTTCCAAAACAACAATGTTGTTTTGAAAATGGTTTAAGAATTAAAAGTAAAATGGATTTACAAATTCTGGCTTGTCGATGGATATCGATTTTTTTTTAATCTTGACGATAAAAATGATTTTGAATCAAGGGATGAGAGGTAATTAAAACACCCTAATTTGAACGATATCAGCAATTCGATAAATCATAGTTGTTTGTGCTTGAAAGGAGTGTTAGAGTTAAATATCGCCTTCAGCTATGAAACAGATATTCAAAAGTGAGATTACCACGTAAGACTGATAATAAGAATTTCTAAGTTTATTAATACTTATAATTTCAAATAAATATATAAAAAAAATGTTAATAATTGAATTTAAATAAATAAAGATTATTTAAATAAGGCTTAGCAAATCAAATGGAGTTAATTCTATATATTTTTATTATATATTTGATAGTTAAATAATCGACTATCAAATCTGGACCTTTACGTTTTCGTTTTCAAAGAGACTGGAATGTAAATTCCACTTCGATACAATATATACGTTGGGACTCAGAGATTATTGAAGATCATTGAAGACGGAGTTTATGCAAGGGCTATTTAGTCAATCCTAGGTAGATATTGCCTAAGATGGATTTACATAATAATGCCTTCGGTCTGTCCAATCCTGGGCGAATGTCTGATAGAGTATGCCTAACCAATCAAGTACGTTGATCTCTACAAATGTATTTATGCTGGTGGTAGAGGAATTCATTTCTCTTGCTTTATACCATAATATATTATTGGGTAAGTCAATTAGTGGTTGGCGGTTTGACGATGTGGCATTCAAAGTAAAGGAAGATATAATTTGTCAAAGGTAAGTACAGCCTCAAGCTTCACAACCGAGAAATGACAAAAATCGGGCAGGAAGCATGGCTAAGTGGGTCGCTGCCTTTAGGATGTATTATCACCTATTTAAAGTAAATCTCCTTGCTACTGTATTGTGCCGATTTTACCCCTTTCGGGAAACGGTGGGTAGCTCCCAACCATTGGTTATAACACATTTGATATACTCAAGCGAAATGAATAGTCGGCCATGTGTGGCCGGGTTGCAAGATGTTCTTGTTGAACCCAGTGTATTCCTCTATAGAGATACACTATTGGAAGGTGATTCCATACCATGTCATAGTTGGGAATCCATTATCCAATAAGCGCACGCGGTTTTGTTTGTATACTATGTATATGGAGTGTGAGATGCAAGCGTTCTACTACATTGCTATTTATTTGATTTAGACACTATTATATTATCAAAAGAGTTTTGATACAAAGATGTTTTGGGTTATCGTAAGGTAAAAACCATCCATGTTTATGTGTGGATCGGTCTTATGATTATCTTTTCTTTCAAAATGTTTTTGAAAGGTAAATCGAGTGTTTTGGACTCTCATAAGGGAAAAACTTGTTCCAGTGTTATACGGCGTGGTCTTCTGAGATATCTTTTATTTTCTTAAGCTTTTTTTTAAATTATTTACTCATACCATTCCCATGACTGACCCAGAATTTATTTTTCTACGTTTCCCTAAACTCTTAGGTGCCCAAATTTATATGGGCAGTCAAGTAGTTCAGGATTTTACAGATTTTCTTCGAGGAGCTTGGAGCAGGAGGCTTTAATGTTAGATATTTAGATTTTATTCCACTGTGTTGTATATGTGACGTACTTTGATGATGCATGTAAGTGAAAATACAGTTTGTATTTCAAAGCTGACTGTATACATATATATATATATATATATATATATATATATATATATATATTATGTTCCACTGTGATCGTGAGATTCTGTGTTGTTATTCAGTTCTATCTTCTATTTATTTTCTTTTATTCTAATTTTAAATCTTTCTATTTCTCATCCTATAACTTCTTTCTATTAATGATTCGTATTTCCGTGCTATTTGGATTGGACGTGAGTTGTATTCAGTCAACTCAAGTGGAACGGATTTACGGGTCGTTTAAGAGAGAATGACAGAGAATTAAACTAGAAATATCCAATTTGATTCTCTTTGAATTTTGGTAGATTTTGGTTATAGAAACTTGATAATTAAGACTATAAATGAATAGGAGAAAAAGAGAGAACAAGATAATTAAAAGTTAGTTAAAAAACTGAATTTAGATGGGCATATATAGGGAATAAACAATCATTAAAAAAATAGACACTTCTTTTGAATTTTGGAAAAAAGGACTATGATGTCAACATGGGGGCAGTACTTGTCGACATGCCTTATATAATTCTGAAATTCAAAATTTTGAAAAAAATGTAAATGATGCTTAAATAAATCAAAATAATTCTGGAGTTTAAATAACTGTTTTACTATATATTAAAGTAGTCTAATAAAATAAGAATATAAATTAAAAACATATATTTATAATATATAAAATTGATCTTGAAACTTAATCTAAAACAATAAATATAAATATGAGAAACTTAAAACTTAAGATATGAATATAAGGAAAAAGGAATATTGATTAAAACTCAAGTAAATATATATAATCAAAACTCAAATATAAGTAAGAAAACTAAAATATTCAAATCAGCAATTACATTAAAATTCAAGAAATGTTTTGAATAATTTAATGGTCAGAAGATATGTATTTTGAACAATAAGTAATTTTTAAATCAGTTCAAAGTTAAAAGAACTTGAAAATGCTATAAGGCACAAATTGTGAGAAAATTGGAATATGGATTTTAGTACTGTTAAAGAGTTTTAACAAAGTTCTAAATCCTATTACTTAAACTCTTGTTACTCATGAGTCTTCAGTCTTGAATTTCTTCTTCTTTGTAATCGTGAATTTTTAAACTGTACAGTCTTCAAAATCAATACCTGCATAAGATACATACATACGTATATATATATATATATATATATATATATATATATATATGGGAGCGGCTATTTAAACACAAAAATTTGACACAAGCCAGGGGACATAAAATCTCAACCATTAGATAAATTTGTTCTTATATGAGGGGTGGTGTAACAACCCGGAAAATCATAACCAATTTAAAATTTTTATTTTGGCTATTTTAATGAATTTTGAATATTTAAAATGATTTATTTTAAATAATAACGACTAAAAATTTATTTAAATCGAAGTTAGAACGAATAAATTTATTTTAATTATATAAGATCCTGAAATGGCTCGATAATTTGAAAATTCGATTTCAAATTTCAAATGAATGTATAGGATTCAAAATAAACCGGATTTATTAAAACCAGAAAAATTTAAATCTATTTAAAAATATTTTTCCAACGAATGTTAAAAATCCAGATTTTATAATGGGAATAAAAAGTTATGTCCAGTTGAAAATTTGAAATAGTCGCTATGGAATTTATAAAATATATAGCCCTTAAAAATAGTGATTTTGCAAACGACCTTCGTTTTCGACGACACCACTTTTGTTGGATCTGAAATGTCAAATTATTGCTAGAATCCAATTTTCATAATTTTTGGAATCAATATGTGGGCATGGCGGATTTAAACGTGTTTGGTCGATTCAGTTTGAAGTTAATCGACTGAAAATTGACCATTTTTCAAACAGTCTCCAAATTCAATGAAATTAATTTTGTTAGGACCGTATTGTCGAAACATAGCTAGATTTATTTTTTTGGAATTTGGTCGCGGTAAATTAAAATGTATGTTTAAATTGGGTATATATTGATTTATATTTTAATGTTGATGAAAGCTGATCGTAACAGTCGAATTGGCTTATCGGACATATCTCATTGTGTCCGGAATGGGGGTATTTAGCTAGAGGCGACAGTCGTTAGGTTTGATTTGGAGTTCGGATTGATTAGTAGCTAAGTAGAGAATACAAAAATTAAATAATATAAAATAATTATATATATATAAGCTAAAAACTCAAACTCTAACCCTATATCAGAATTCTGCCACCATTTCTTGACTGAAGGGCGGAAAACGTTCCAGAAAATTTCTCCAAATCACTTCCATTTTACCGCAAATTAGAACTTGAATTCAAAGTAAAAAATACAGAGTTTTGTGGGAGCTATCACTCCATACGGATTTGATCGTCTAATGTTTCGTGGTTCGTGAGAAATCAAAGATCAAATGAGCTAACTTTGGCTATGGTTTTAGGGCTCCATGAGCCACTGAGCTCGCCTAGATCGTCGGCATGGGAAGAGCAACTCACAGCTGTCAACACAGTGGTCGGTGATCGGTTGTTGTGCGCAGGCGGAGGACGAACATGAACGATGGGTTCGTTTGTGGATGGAGTAGAAGGTTTATATGGGGAAGACATTCAACAGTGAGGATTTTTCTTATTTTTATTACTTTAATTAAATTAGTAATTAAATTTTAAAATATAAAAAAAGACATTGTTTTTAAAATAAAAATTAGCATTACTTTTAAAATAAAATTATCATTGTTTTTAAATTCAAAATATATAAAGAATTGTTTGTATTAATATATAAAGCATTGTTTTTATAAATATATAAAGCACTGATTTTAAAATATACTTTGTTAGCAAAATATAAAAATATACTTTGTTAGAATAATAAAAATAACTTTATTTTAAAAAAATAAAAATATACTTTGTTAGAATAATAAAATAACTTTGTTTTTAAAAAAAGAAAATATACATTGTTTTGAATAATAAAAATAACTTTGTTTTTAAAAATAAAAATAACATTGTCTAAAAATAGAATTGTTTTTCAAATATAAACATAGTAGAAAAATGTGATTTTTTTAAAATATAAATATCATCGACTAAAATGTGATTTTTTTTTAAATATAAATATCATTGATTAAAATGTGATTTTTAAATATATGGTAGCGTTATAAAAATGTGATTTTTAATATCAACTACGTGAGACAGATGGCGATGGACGCGAACAGAATCCAAACCGTCCCATAAAGACCGACGGAGTGGAAACCAAAGGTGAGAACTCCGCCTCACTAATTATTTTACAGTTAAATATATACTAGGTTGCAGATGGGGCTTAGTAGCTCCCGACACCGTCGTCCACAGACCATGGACGGCTTGTTTGATTGTATTGTGTTACTGAAATGGACTGCATTGTGATTATTGATTGTATTGTGTTGAATAAAGGTATATGAACTATAAAATATCACTTTTATTGTATATATGAAATATATAAAATATTCATGTTTTGAATAAAATATTTGAATAATAAAAATATCATTTTTATTGAATGAATAAAATATATAAAATATTCATATGTTGAAATAAATATTTTATCGTTAAAAATATAATTTTTAACGAGTATATGAATAAAATAAAATATTTATTTACAAATCGGATCATTTAATTACTGATATTGATTAGAACGATATATTTTACACATCGCCCAACTGCACAAATAATATTCAATATACGTTGATTGAAACCCCACACGGGTATTGGGATGATATTTGACATGCACTAATCCCAGTATTATTTGTATGTCAATCGATGGGTTGACAGACTATTGTAAGCGTTAATTATTTATTTTTAACACTTATACAGTTGTAAATTGGACTATGGATGATGGTTGATAGTGTATCATTATTGTTGTGTACATGTGTGTATAAAATCCATATAAATAAAATTATATGGTAATTGACTGTGTCTGATTCCAATTCGGAAAGAACGAATATTTTCAATTAAAGAATATTTTAAATTAAAGAATATTTTAAAATGGCAAGTAATAAATATTTTAAAATAACTAATATCTAAAAATAATATTCAGTTAAGGATCAAAATATAATTTTGATGTCCGATTTTGGATGGACACGAAAATATTTAAATATACAAAGTCGTGTTGATTAGATTAACACCGTTTGGACGAGAACGATGTTTATATCGATTTTGTTCATTTTTATAATGAATATCAAAAAGAAAATTATTTCAAAATCTGATATTTTGAAAATATTATCATTTATATATTGATAATATAGAATATTCAATTTTGATTTAAAATTGAAAATGAAGTTGGAATCATTTTTAAAATGAATTTAAAACAATTTATAAAATATGTTTTAAAAGGAAATCGATGGAATATATATAATATATATTATATATATTTAATGGCCTGAACAGAACACACCGCGCAGCGGCCGTTCGCGAATTTCGACCATTGACTTCGAATTGATATTACGGGAGATCCGACCGTCGGATCTCCTAAAACCAGAACCATTGGGTTCGTATCGAAAAGAGCTTTCCAATGAATACAATAGATTTGAAATCTAATGGTTTAATTTGGAGATACGTCCAAATCAAATTTGGAAAAGGTCGATGTAAGTGCAGTTCGGTGGCCGTTATTGGAAACCGACTGTACGGGCCTTGATAAAATTATTAAAAATATTGATAATTTGTGTAAAATCATAATAAAGGATTTGGAAAGAATTGGGATGAAAAATTCCATATTTGAAAAGATAAAAATATATTTCTATCGAAATGAACTAGTTATTAACTAGAATTATAATCTAGTTATTTTTAGATAAATTGGATTTGTGAATGGTTTTTAATATAACCAGAATTTCCAATATATGAATTGGAGTGGATTTGAATGGAAATCATCTTCAGAATATTTCGATGTTGGATTTCGGGGTTATACATATATTATTATGGAAATGTGGAAGATATATTTATATCGCTATTTCCAATACGATATTTGTTGGTTTCAAAATTTGATATCGAATATAAGCTGACCTAATTTCTATTCAGAGCCTTGTATTTAATATCAAATGGGATTTTGGGTTGTTGTGAATGGTGTCTTTATTAACACTGTTCTTAAACCCAGTTGAGAAAAGAATAAATCTTTAATTTAAGATTTAGTAAAGTTTTCCAATTAGATAATATTTATTTGGAATTGAATAAAAGAATTGGAAATTTCGGTTTATAGTGAACGATGTTTTAAATAACACTTGTTCTTCAACCCGATTAATAGTGAAATGTGATTTGGAACTTATAAATCTTTTTATTAAGATTTAACAGGAATTTTCCAAAGTAAAGTTTTCCAGTTTAATACAACAAATTGGAATGGAATGGAATTCGATTTGATAAGAATCGAAGTGAACTTCTGTGGATAAAGACTGGTAATATATATGGAATTTAAAAGGCTTTTTCGTTATTCCATTTATATTATTAGCCAGATACGGAAATTGATATCGATTATATATTGATCTTATTTCCGTGAAGATTCCATATTTAATGGAATTTGATTTGGGTTTATCGTGAACTGTGTTTTAAAAGACATTAGTTATTTAACCCAGTAAAAGACATGATTACATATCTAACATTGTATTTTGAACTGTATTGTTGATCTCTGCTAAATATATACCTGTTTGGTGGTGGAGAATTTATTCTCTTGCTTAATACCCTTCTCTAAGACGTACGAGCTTAGAGGTTATATATCGGTAGAAATCAATAGTACGGTGTAGATGGTCGATGCGATATGTTTGGGTTTCCAAAGTTAAATAATCATTAATACTGATTTTTGGGAAGATTAAAACTAAGTGGAGTTTTAATGAATCTTTAATTAGATTGAAATGTGATAATTTAAATTACCAAATTTGGGAAATGATCGAGAGTGGAGTATCACCAGTTTTACTCCGAGCGATAGTTAAATCATTAATTAGATTTGAACGGGAAATGGTAATTAATTTTACCGATAACACCGTGGTGTTAGATATGAAGTATTACCAGTTTTTCTTCATAGGGTGAATAGGTTGGGATTGGGAAATAAAATAAATGATTACTTCGATAAGGATTGCTAGTCCTGACTAGTTTGGATAAACCTTAATTTGGTTTGAAAAGATATCCAAAGGAAGATTAAAGAATAAATTTAAAGAATTTATCTTTGATAAAATTAATGGGAACCTTTCCCAAATGATATGAATATTTAAATAAAAGAATATTCAGAAATTGGAATGAGGCGTATGTTGTGTTTTTATGGCACTTGTTTATAAGATACGCGAGTTATTCGGAAAGACCAGGTTTATCCCAGTGAATAACTAATTCAACAATAAGTCGACGATGAAGACGGTGGTTGAAGACCGCAGGTCTTCACATCGTTTGGATGATTACTGATGTCTTGATTGGGTTGTACACCCATGACAAGGTAATAAGTGGTGATCGTCCAGACGTACTTGAAGATCGACCGGATATGCGAGGACCTCTCTCCTGTATTGGACAAATGGGACGAGGAATAAGTTGCCAGACCCAGAACGGACATGCAAATGGATGTGTGTCTGACATTGGATTTTATTCTGTGTTGATTGATTTTTATTAAATATATATCTGTTTGGCGGCAGAGAATTTATTCTCTTGCTTAACGCCCTTCTCTGAGATGTACAAGCTCAGAGGTTATATATCGATAGATATCAGTTGCATGGCGTGAATTGTCAATGTGGCATGCTGAGATGCAAATGATCAAGGCTTGGGTTGAAAAGCAGAGCCTTGTGGTTGATGATCAAAGCACAGCTTTAAATAGCATAGCTTTGTACAGCGTTAATTCGCGAGCCTCACACCCCGATGTGAACCAAAAACGGGAAGGACAGTAGGGAAATGGACATATGTTAGTTCTAGCTACGAGTAACGTCATGGTATAGAGCCCAGGCTTCTTACTCATATGGATGTTGCACACTATTATTACTTGATGGGAGACGAGGTACCTCGGATATATCGGCTCTTCTGGGATGATGGATATTATATCAGTCACTACGGGACTGATGGATATGATCGACATAATAACCATTTTAGAGGTTCGATAGAACCGGCTAACATATAGTTTATGGTACTACCAATCATCGACGGGTGGCCGGCCGTACCGATCTGGGTGCAGTTGCGACTGAATCCTGAGGCACTTGCTAGGGTGTCTCGAATGTGCACAGGATGGTCTCTTGCCTTGGTTCACAGATGGAATCCAACTTCCAATACGACATTGTGTAGTTTTAGTTGTAGAACTAGTATGGCGACGTAATATATGGGTAATACGGCGCTTATGATTGATACATTTATATTTAAAGTTGATTTCTTCACTTATAGTTATAATAAAATATGAAATTTAATGTACCCAGGATGTTTGGATATTATAAGGTAAAACTTTATCCTCCGGCTTGCGTTGCATTGTGTGATGGGACCTAAGTCTTATAATAGCTTCATTTTCTCTTTAGCTTTGCGCTATTTGTTTTATGCACTAGTATTCTTGGGGGTAAACCCATTCCGTTTACACGGCGTGGTCCTTTGATTTACCTAACTTTAAAAATCAAATTAATAATTGTGTTAGTTCACACACCACTCGCATGACTGACCTGGAGTTTATTGTTTTAACCTAAAATCTGGGTGGCCCTATTTTCCACATGGGCAGCTAGTAGTTTTGGTTTTGCAGATATTATATTCACAGGATCCTGGTTTACAGCTGGAGCTATATTTGGAACGCTCTGTATCTGTGTATTTCTTTTAGTTGTGTCATGTATTATTTTTCCATTGCATTGTAATTTGTAAATCTCTGATGTTTATCAAATGTATATTATTTATTCATACTCTGTTATATTCTTGTACTCTGATGTAATTGTTGTAATAAGCAATGAAATATTTTGTCGTTTGTGTTCTGATTTGTCGTGTTCTCAACTCAATCCGCGCTTTCCCGTAAGGGCGAGTTTGGGTCTTCTCATGTTGGTATCGGAGCTTTGGTTAACAGAGCTCGAGAATAAGACACATTAGAACCATATGAAAGAACTCATCCGAGATTAGATTAGTAATATCCAATAAGAATCGCTCGTTAGAGCTGGGATCAGTAGTACCCTAGAATGAGTGTGAAGAGTGTTATTTTTGAAATAAAAATGAAAACGAATTTTTTTTGAAAATTTAAATTTTATTATATATATTTGAATATTTATTTAAATTATTTGGACAATCTAGTATATGAAGATTTTGCATATACGCCTAGCTAGCATGTATACGAAGTCTCAAATATACTGAATAGATATAGAATCACACTCTAGTCGCCTAGAGATGATACTGATGATTGTCGTGACATCATCAGTATTTATGTTCGAGTTTCGTAGGTGGGATATCTATATATTTCCAATTGGCTGGTGTGAGAACCAAAATTAGGTAGGGTTATAATTGTGAATTGGCATCAAATTATGAATTTGAAAATTTAATCAACTAATTGATTGCTGATTATGTTGTTTGATTATTGGTTTAATTAATTAAAATTTTGAACCATTAAGCCAAGTTGAATCAAATGTTGAACTGACTTGAAAATTGATTGGAAATGCATGCATGTACATATATATGTGTGAACAGGTCATAGCAAGGAGGCTAGAGAAGAGAAATAAAATTGTATGCCCGACAAATAGGTACATGTTTACTAATTTATTGGGTTTGGATGATTTTATGAGCCACTTGGTTTTTTTCTTTTTCTTTTGGATTGGTGAGGGCCCTGTGAGACTAGTTGTGGTTTTAAATGTCTCCCCGTACAAAGGAGGTTATGGTGAATTTTTTTGAAAATTTTGGGTATTAGCCAAATTTTTGAAAATTGGAAAATTCTTAGAAACTAAAAAGTTTAAGAATGAAAGCCAGAATGAAAGTTGAGTTGATTAGTTAAACAACTTTCAGCTCCGTTCCTTTCCGAGGATGAAAAGATTTTAAGTGAGGGAGATTGTAACAACCTGGAAAATCAGAACCAATTTAAATTTTTTATTTTTGCTATTTTAATGAATTTTGAATATTTAAAATGATTTATTTTAAATAAAAACGACTAATTTTATTTAAATCGAAGTTAGAACGAATAAATTTATTTTAATTATATAACGAGCCTGAAATGGCGCAACAATCTGAAAATTCGATTTCTAATTTCAAACGAATGTACAGGATTCAAAATAAACCGGATTTTAGTAAAGCTATAAATATTTGAATCTGTTCAAAAATATCTTTCCAAAAAATGTGAATAATCCAGATTTCATAAAGTTGAAAATTTTGAAATAGTCGCTATGGAATTTATATAATATATAGCCCTTAAAAATAGCAATTTTGCAAATCACCTCCATTTTCGATGACACCACTTTTGTTGGATCCGGAATGTCAAATTATTGCTAGATTCCAATTTTCATAATTTTTGGAATCAATATGTGGGCATGGCAAATTTAAACATATTTGGTCAATTCAGTTTGAATTTAATCGACTGAAAATTGACTATTTTTCAAACGGTCTCCAAATTCGATGAAATAAATTTTATTAGGACCGTATCGTCAAAACATAGCTAGATTTATTTTTCTAGAATTTTTGGAGTCAGTATGTGGCCAGGTAAATTAAAATGTACATTTAAATTGAATGTATATTGACTTATATTTTAATTTCAATGAAAACTGATCATAACAGTCAAATTTTCTTACCGGACATATCCCATTGTGTCCGGAATGGGGGTATTTAGCTAGAGGCGACAGTCTGTAATAACCCGAAAATCTGGGCCAGTTTAAAATTTTTATTTTGGCAATTTTAGCGAATTTTGAATATTTAAAATAGATTATTTTAAATAATATCGATGGGAAATTTATTTTGAATATAATTCGACGTATATATTATATACGTCGTCGTTAGAATATATAATAATTATATATAATTATAAAAGGAATTGAAAATGGCGCGGTAGTTCGATAATTCGATTTCAAACTTCAATTGAGTGTACCGGGTGCAAAACAATCCGGATTTTAGTGAAACCAAAAATGATAGGATCTAATAGATGATATCTTTCCAACGAATCCGGAAAATCAAGATTTCATAGCGGGAATCAAAAGATGTGTCCAGTTGAAAATTCTGAATAGTCGCTATGGAATTCAGGCCCTTAAAAATGGAGATTTTGCAAACGACCTCGGATTTCGACGAAACCAGTTTTGTTGGGTCCGCAGTGTCAAATTATTGCTAGATTCCAAATTTCGTAATTTTTCGATTCAATATGTGAGTGTGGCAAAGGAAAACGCGTTTGACCAGTTTCAGTTGATTTTAATCGACTGGAAAATGGCCATTTTTCTAACGGTCTCAGAATTCGACGAAACTAGTTTTGTTAGGACCGTATCGTCAATACGAAGCTAGAAAATATTTTTCTAAAATTTATAAAGTTCGTATGTGACCCCGGTAAATTGAAAAGTACGTTTAAAATTCAATATAGTGATTTAAATGTAAATTCAACGGAAACTGATTCAAACAGTCGAATCAGCCTACGATACATATCCCATTGTGTTCGGAATGGGGGTAATTAGCTATGGACGACAGGCGGTGGGCCTCGTTTCGGGGTCGTATGTAAAAGTCAACTTTTTACAAATAAAATAATTAAATAAAAAAAATATATCTTTCCCCTTTAACTCTGCCCCCCCCCCCCCCCCCCCCGTTCATTTTTTTTCCTCAGAATCTAAAAAAAAAAAAAAAAAGAAGAAGAGAAGAAGAGGAAATCGCGCTGGAGGGGATCGAAACCGCCGCCTCCGTCCGATGCCGCGTCGCCTGCGCCCGTCCTCCCACAGCCACCCACCTCGCCTTCGACTCCCGTTCTCCCTTCTCTCTACTTCCCTCCGACGAGAAACCCGAGACCCTACCCCAAGACCAAACCGCAAACCCATTAGCCGCCGCCGCCGAGACCCAGAGCCGCCACCGCCATTCATTCACCCCCCCTCCTCCTCAGTTCAACAGCAAATCCCCCCCCCCCTTGCGGAAAAAAAAACGCTGTAAGTTAGTTTTTGTTTTTGCTTTTAGTTTAATTATATTTATTGTTTGATTTTCTGATTTTGTTTTTTTTTATATAACATAGTTAGATCAATGTTATATATAGGAAATGGTATTAAAAATTTGATTTTTAATATATATAACCTTGTCTAAAATAAAAACACGATCTTTATATATGTATCGTTAAGACAAAGATTTGATTTTTATATGAATGTAATCGAAATAAAAATATGATTTTTATATATTGAACTTCGAAATAAAAATATGATTTTTATATATTGAACTTCGAAATAAAAATATGATTTTTATATATTGAACTTCGAAATAAAAATATGATTTTTATATATTGAACTTCGAAATAAAAATATGATTTTTATATATTGAACTTCGAAATAAAAATATGATTTTTATATATTGAACTTCGAAATAAAAATATGATTTTTATATATTGAACTTCGAAATAAAAATATGATTTTTATATATTGAACTTCGAAATAAAAATATGATTTTTATATATTGAACTTCGAAATAAAAATATGATTTTTATATATTGAACTTCGAAATAAAAATATGATTTTTATATATTGAACTTCGAAATAAAAATATGATTTTTATATATTGAACTTCGAAATAAAAATATGATTTTTATATATTGAACTTCGAAATAAAAATATGATTTTTATATATGGAATAGCGAAGTAAAAATTCGATTTTTACATAGGTAGTGAAAGCGGACAACGAAGGTAACAAAAAGGCGAGAACGAAGAAGATTTATATCAAAGAAGAGTCAAGATGTTTGGATAGCTATATGTGAGAACTTCTCACCTTTCAATTTCTTTTTCTATTCATATATATATACTAGGATGCAGACGGTGCTTAGTAGCACCCGACACAATCGTCCACAGACCATGGACTTGTTTGTTTGATTGCATAAATTAGTTAGATTATTCGATTGGATTGAATTGTTTGGTGAAATTAAATGGATTGATTGATGTGTGAATGGCGTGGGCCTTCACTAGACCGGGGATAAGGCTAGGCCTCGTCCCGTTTCTAGTATCGTGCCGTTATGCCGCCGAAATTTTCTAAAATATGTTAGAAAAATAAAAATATCATTTTATTTAAAGAATGAACTGAATAGAAATTCATATGTTGGAATAAAATGTTTTTTATCGTTAAAAATATAATTTTTAACGTGAAGTGAATAAAATAAAATATTCATTTACAAACCGA
The DNA here is from genome assembly GCA_030737875.1 of Allium sativum. Taxonomy (NCBI): domain Eukaryota; kingdom Viridiplantae; phylum Streptophyta; class Magnoliopsida; order Asparagales; family Amaryllidaceae; genus Allium; species Allium sativum. The sequence continues at coordinate 137,597,849 of CM060921.1, read as the reverse complement.
ACGGTTTGTTTATGTACACCTATTTGAAGGACATTGATTGGGTCGATAAATTTTACACATCGCCCAACTGCACAACTAAAATCTGTGTTTGATTGTTTGAAACCCCACACGGGTGTTAGGATGAAATTTGAAGTTCACTCATCCTGATTGATTAAATATGTCGATCGATCGATTGACAGGCTGTTATAAGCGTTAGATATCTATATTTGATGCTTATACAGTGTAGTGCACTTTGGTTGATGGTTGATTATTTTTCAATGCTATTATATGTGCGTAATGTATGAAAATCCATATGATTAACATTATATGGTGATTGATTGGGCCTCATTCCAATTTAGAAAATAAAGAATATTATAAAATAAAGGTTCATGTGTTGACAGTACTCATCCATTGAGATTGGTCATGTGTTGAACGAAATGTTTTGATAATAACAACTATTTTGAAAAAGAAATATTTGAAATAGAATATTTGAAAATAGAAATTTATGAAGTCATGTTGATTAGATTGACGCCATTTTGATGTGAACGATATTTATATCGATTTTAAACGATTTCGAAATGAATTGAATTGAAAACGATTTCAAAAATGAATTGAATTGAAAACGAATTCAAATGGAATTGAAAGCGAATTGAAATGAATTCAAATTGAATTGAAATTTGAATTGAATAGAAATGAATTTTAAAACGAATTTATAAAGAAGAATTCAATTTTGATTTGAATTGAAATGAAAGTTGAAATTGCTTTTGAAACGAATTTTAAAACTATTTATATAATTCGTTTTAAATAGAAATCGACGAAATATATATTATATATATTATATATATAATATAATGGCCTGAATAGAACGCGCCGCGGCAGTTCGCGAATTTCGACCATTTATTTCAAACGGACATTACGGGAGATCCGACCGTCGGATTCTCCTAAAACCGGAACCGTTGGGTTCGTATCGAAAAGAGCTTTCTAACGAATGTTAGAAATTTGAAATCTAACGGTGGGATTTGGAATTATGTCCAAATCAAATTTGAAAAAGGTCGCTATAAGTGCAGTTCGATGACCATTGTTGGAAATCGACTGTACGGGCCTTGATAAAATTATTAAAAATAGTATTAATTTGTGTAAAATCATAAGAAATGATTTGGGAAGAATTGGGATGAAGAACTCCATATTTGAAAAGATAAAAATAGATTTTTATCGAAATGAACTAGTTTTGAACTAGAATTATAATTCTATTTATTTTTAAATAAATAAATTGAACTTGAAAAAGGGTTTTAAAAATAACCAAAATTTCCAATAATTGCATTGGAGTGGATTTGAATCGAAATTGTCATTGGAATATTTCGATGTTGGGATTCGTGATTATACAGATGTTGTTATGGAAGTTTGAAAGATATCTATTTATATCGTTATTTCCAATACGGCATTTGTTAATCATAGAATTTGATATTGAATATAAGCCGATATATTTTCTATTCAGAGCCGTGTATTGAATATCAAATGTGATTTGGGTTTGTCGTGAATGGTGTTTTCACTAACACTGTTTTTGAACCCAGTTGAGAAAAGATTAAATCTTTTTCTTGGATTTAATGAAGTGTACCAATTAAATAATATTTAATTGGAATTGAATTGATATTGATTTTTGGGTTTATCGTGGACAGTGTTTTAAATAACACTCGTTCTTTAACCCGATAATTAATGGAATGTGATTTTGGGTTTATCGTGAACCGTGTTTTAAATGACACTGATTCTTTAACCCAGTTAACGATTAAAACTAAGTGGAGTTTTAATGAATCTTTAATTAGATTGAAATAATCGAAATGGAGTATCACCAGTTTTGCTCCAGGCGTTAGTTAAATCTTTAATTAGATTTGAACGTGAAATGGTAATTGAATTTACCGATAACACCATGGTGTTAGATATGAAGTATTACCAGTTTTACTTCATGGGACGAATAGGTTGGGATTGGAAAATTAAAACCAATGATTACTTCGGTAAAGTTCGCTAATTCCGACTAGTTGAATCGAAATTCAAAGGAAGATTAGAGAATAAATTCAGGATTTATCTTGGATAAAATTAATGGGAACCTTTCCCTATGAATGTGAAATCAGAAACTAACTGTCGGTTAGCTAAGCAGAACGGTTTTCTGGATATTGATCTGATGTTGGTTTCGGCCTTCGGGGTTAATATTTGGGGAATTATTCTCTTGATTAATTTACGGTTAGTGACTGATGAATTGGAATGAGACGTATGTTGTGTTTGTGTAACACTTATTTAAAATATACGCGAGTTATTCGGAAAGACCGGGTTTATCCCATTCTGAATAACTGATACGACGTTAAGTCGAAGATGAAGACGGTGGTCGAAGACCAGAAGTCTTCACGTCGTTTGGGTGATTACTGATGATCTTGATTGGGCTGTACACCCGAGAAGATGGAAACAGTTAGTGATCGTCCAGACGTACTTGGAGATCGATGGATATGCGGGGTACTAGGTGCCTCCGGTTTCGTTCAGACCCAGAACGGACTTGAAAATGGACTATGTGTCTGACATTGGATTTTAGTCCGTGTGATTGATCTCTATTAAATATATATCTGCTTGGCGGCGGAGAATTTATTCTCTTGCTTAACGCCCTTCTCTGAGACGTACGAGCTCAGGGGTTATATATTGATGGATATCAAACGCATGGAGTGAATTGCATGTGTGGCATGCCTAAGTGGCAATTGATCGAGGCTTCTGTTGAAAAGCAAAGTCTTGTGGTGATGATCAAAGCAAGGCCTTTGTGGCGTAGCTTTGTGTAACGTTTACTTCGCGTGTTTCACACCCGGTATGAACCAAAAACGGGAGAGGACCTCAGGGAGGGCATGCGTTTCTTTCTAGTTAGAAGTGGCGTCAGTGGTTTTACACGCCCTGACGAGTTTGACTTATGTGGTTGTTGCTGTTGCGAGGCGCCTCGGATTGATCGGTCGTTCTCGAACCGATGGAGTCATTTCGTTGGCTCATTTACGCCCCAAAGGGCGGGGAAACGTAGTGTTCAGGCATTTTAATCCACATCGGTGGACCGGCCCTGTCGCTCCAAGGGCCCACCTGAGTCTGGGTCCTGAGGCTCGGGCTAGACAGTCTCGAATCGGTTGAGGACTATCTTTTGCCTCGGTTCATAGATGGAAATCCAATTTCCAAATACGTGAATTTGCGATTTTGATTGTATAACCTATATATGGCGACATAGTGTTATGGGGCATTCATGCCGCCTATGATTAATATTTATGATTTGAAGTTGTTTTATACACTATGCACTGACAATAGTATCAAATGATTTGTTTTAAAACGTATCAAGCATTCTTTGGCTGTTATAAGGGAAAACCCTATCCCTCGGCTTGCGTTGCATTGTGTGATAGGACCTGGGTCTTATAACAGCTTCATTTTTCTCTATTTAGCATTGCGCTGTTCGTTTTATGCACTGGTATTCTTGGGAGGAAACCCATTCCGTGTTATACGGCGTGGTCCCTTGATTTACCTAACTTTAAAAATAAAGATTAACTGTTTTAGTTCTCACACCAGTCACATGATTGACCTGGAGTTTATTGTTTTAACCTAAACTCTGGGTGCCCTTATTTTGACACGGGCAGCTAGTAGTTTTGGGTTTTGCAGATTTATATTCACAGGTTCCTGGTTTACAGCTGGAACGATATCCGGAAAGCTTTGTATCCGTTTATCTCATTCTAGTTGTGTATTGTATTATTCTTCCGCTGCTATGTATTTAAATGTAATTTAAATCTCTGATATTTCTGTGTAATATTCATTTATACTCTGTATATTCTTGTAATCTGATGCATTGTTGTGATATACAATGAAATGTTCTTTTATATGCGTTCTGTTTGTGGCTTGTTCTCGAACTATCCTACACTTTCCTTTACGGGGAAGTTACGGGTTTTCACAGTTGGTATCAGAGCTTTGGTTTACAAAGCTCAGAGAATAAGGCACATTAGAACCATACGAAAGAATTCATCAGATATTGGATTAGTAATATCCAATTAAAATGACTCGTTAGAGATAGGATCAGTAGTATCCTAGAACGAGTGTGAAGAGTATATTTTTAAAATGAAAACAAATTTTGTTTTGAAAATCTAAATCAATTATCCGTATTTGGTTATTTATTATGTTTGAATTAGGACAGTCCAGAATATATAGACTTGGCATATACGTCTGATCCGCGTGTATTTGAAGTTTTAATATACTGGATAGATATAGAATCACACTCTAGTCGCCCGGAGATGATTCTGATGATAGTTCGAATATCATCAGAATTGGTATTCGTGTTTCGAAGGTGTGATATCTATATATCTCCTATTGACTGGTGTGAGAACCAAAATTAGATAGGGCCTATTGTTGTGATTTGACATCAAAATCTGATTTTTGACTATGTATCAAAGTTATCAATTTGAAAAGCTAATCAACTAATTGATTGATGTTTGTGTTGTTTGTTTATTTGTTTGCTAATTTTTAGCCATTTAGCCTAATTGAATCAAATATTGAACCGTATTGAAAATTGGTCGCATTTGCTTGCATATGCATATACTTACATTGAACAGGTCATAGCAAGGAGGCTAAAGCAGAGAATAAAATTTGTTTGCCCGACAAATAGGTACATGTTTACTACATAATTTACTGTTTTGTTTGGGTGATGATGATTTTATGAGCCTATTGGCTAGCCGCTTGGCTTTTTCTTTTTCTTTTTGAAATCTGAAGGACCGGGGAAGCTATTTGAAATTCCCCGATGCTCCCGGTGCAGGGGAGGTTATGGCGAAATTTTTCGAAAATTTAGGGTGTTAGCCAAATTTTTGAAATTTTGGAAAATTCTCAGAAACTGAAAAGTTGGAGAATGGAAGCCGGATCGAACGTAGAGTTGATTAATCAAACCACTTTCGACTTTGTTCCTTTTCGGGGACGAAAAGTTTTAAGTGGGGGAGATTGTAATAACCCGAAAATCTGGGCCAGTTTAAAATTTTTATTTTGGCAATTTTAGCGAATTTTGAATATTTAAAATAGATTATTTTAAATAATATCGACGGGAAATTTATTTTGAATATAATTCGACGTATATATTATATACGTCGTCGTTAGAATATATAATAATTATATATAATTATAAAAGGAATTGAAAATGGCGCGGTAGTTCGATAATTCGATTTCAAACTTCAATTGAATGTACCGGGTGCAAAACAATCCGGATTTTAGTGAAACCAAAAATGATAGGATCTAGTAGATGATATCTTTCCAACGAATCCGGAAAATCAAGATTTCATAGCGGGAATCAAAAGATATGTCCAGTTGAAAATTCTGAATAGTCGCTATGGAATTCAGGCCCTTAAAAATGGAGATTTTGCAAACGACCTCGGATTTCGACGAAACCAGTTTTGTTGGGTCCGCAGTGTCAAATTATTGCTAGATTCCAAATTTCGTAATTTTTCGATTCAATATGTGAGTGTGGCAAAGGAAAACGTGTTTGACCAGTTTCAGTTGATTTTAATCGACTGGAAAATGACCATTTTTCTAACGGTCTCAGAATTCGACGAAACTAGTTTTGTTAGGACCGTATCGTCAATACGAAGCTAGAAAATATTTTTCTAAAATTTATAAAGTTCGTATGTGACCCCGGTAAATTGAAAAGTACGTTTAAAATTCAATATAGTGATTTAAATGTAAATTCAACGAAAACTGATTCAAACAGTCGAATCAGCCTACGATACATATCCCATTGTGTTCGTAATGGGGGTAATTAGCTATGGACGACAGGCGGTGGGCCTCGTTTCAGGGTCGTATGTAAAAGTCAACTTTTTACAAATAAAATAATTAAATAAAAAAATAAATAAATAAATATCTTTCCCCTTTAACTCTGCCCCCCCCCCCTCCATTTTTTTTTCCTTAGAATCTAAAATAAATAAAAAAGAGAAGAAGAGGAAATCGCGCTGGAGGGGATCGAAACCGCCGCCTCCGTCCGATCCAGCGTCGCCTGCGCCCGTCCTCCCACAGCCACCCACCTCGCGTTCGACTCCCGTTCTCCCTTCTCTCTACTTCCCTCCGACGAGAAACCCGAGACCCTACCCCAAGACCAAACCGCAAACCCATTAGCCGCCGCCGCCGAGACCCAGAGCCGCCACCGCCATTCATTCACCCCCCTCCTCCTCAGTTCAACAGCAAATCCCCCCCCCCCCCCTTCGGAAAAAAAAAACGCTGTAAGTTAGTTTTTGTTTTTGCTTTTAGTTTAATTATATTTATTGTTTGATTTTCTGATTTTGTTTTTTTTATATAACATAGTTAGATAAATGTTATATATAGGAAATGGTATTAAAAATTTGATTTTTAATATATATAACCTTGTCTAAAATAAAAACACGATCTTTATATATGTATCGTTAAGACAAAGATTTGATTTTTATATGAATGTAATCGAAATAAAAATATGATTTTTATATATTGAACTTCGAAATAAAAATATGATTTTTATATATTGAACTTCGAAATAAAAATATGATTTTTATATATTGAACTTCGAAATAAAAATATGATTTTTATATATTGAACTTCGAAATAAAAATACGATTTTTATATATTGAACTTCGAAATAAAAATATGATTTTTATATATTGAACTTCGAAAAAAAATATGATTTTTATATATTGAACTTCGAAATAAAAATATGATTTTTATATATTGAACTTCGAAATAAAAATATGATTTTTATATATTGAACTTCGAAATAAAAATATTATTTTTATATATTGAACTTCGAAATAAAAATATTATTTTTATATATTGAACTTCGAAATAAAAATATGATTTTTATATATTGAACTTCGAAATAAAAATATGATTTTTATATATTGAACTTCGAAATAAAAATATGATTTTTAGATATTGAACTTCGAAATAAAAATATGATTTTTATATATTGAACTTCGAAATAAAAATATGATTTTTATATATGGAATAGCGAAGTAAAAATTCGATTTTTACATAGGTAGTGAAAGCGGACAACGAAGGTAACAAAAAGGCGAGAACGAAGAAGATTTATATCAAAGAAGAGTCAAGATGTTTGGATAGCTATATGTGAGAACTTCTCACCTTTCAATTTCTTTTTCTATTCATATATATATACTAGGATGCAGACGGTGCTTAGTAGCACCCGACACAATCGTCCACAGACCATGGACTTGTTTGTTTGATTGCATAAATTAGTTAGATTATTCGATTGGATTGAATTGTTTGGTGAAATTAAATGGATTGATTGATGTGTGAATGGCGTGGGCCTTCACTAGACCGGGGATAAGGCTAGGCCTCGTCCCGTTTCTAGTATCGTGCCGTTATGCCGCCGAAATTTTCTAAAATATGTTAGAAAAATAAAAATATCATTTTATTTAAAGAATGAACTGAATAGAAATTCATATGTTGGAATAAAATGTTTTTTATCGTTAAAAATATAATTTTTAACGTGAAGTGAATAAAATAAAATATTCATTTACAAACCGAACGGTTTGTTTATGTACACCTATTTGAAGGACATTGATTGGGTCGATAAATTTTACACATCGCCCAACTGCACAACTAAAATCTGTGTTTGATTGTTTGAAACCCCACACGGGTGTTAGGATGAAATTTGAAGTTCACTCATCCTGATTGATTAAATATGTCGATCGATCGATTGACAGGCTGTTATAAGCGTTAGATATCTATATTTGATGCTTATACAGTGTAGTGCACTTTGGTTGATGGTTGATTATTTTTCAATGCTATTATATGTGCGTAATGTATGAAAATCCATATGATTAACATTATATGGTGATTGATTGGGCCTCATTCCAATTTAGAAAATAAAGAATATTATAAAATAAAGGTTCATGTGTTGACAGTACTCATCCATTGAGATTGGTCATGTGTTGAACGAAATGTTTTGATAATAACAACTATTTTGAAAAAGAAATATTTGAAATAGAATATTTGAAAATAGAAATTTATGAAGTCGTGTTGATTAGATTGACGCCATTTTGACGTGAACGATATTTATATCGATTTTAAACGATTTCGAAATGAATTGAATTGAAAACGATTTCAAAAATGAATTAAATTGAAAACGAATTCAAATGGAATTGAAAGCGAATTGAAATGAATTCAAATTGAATTGAAATTTGAATTGAATAGAAATGAATTTTAAAACGAATTTATAAAGAAGAATTCAATTTTGATTTGAATTGAAATGAAAGTTGAAATTGCTTTTGAAACGAATTTTAAAACTATTTATATAATTCGTTTTAAATAGAAATCGACGAAATATATATTATATATATTATATATATAATATAATGGCCTGAATAGAACGCGCCGCGGCAGTTCGCGAATTTCAACCATTTATTTCAAACGGACATTACGGGAGATCCGACCGTCGGATTCTCCTAAAACCGGAACCGTTGGGTTCGTATCGAAAAGAGCTTTCTAACGTATGTTAGAAATTTGAAATCTAACGGTGGGATTTGGAATTATGTCCAAATCAAATTTGAAAAAGGTCGCTATAAGTGCAGTTCGATGACCATTGTTGGAAATCGACTGTACGGGCCTTGATAAAATTATTAAAAATAGTAATAATTTGTGTAAAATCATAAGAAATGATTTGGGAAGAATTGGGATGAAGAACTCCATATTTGAAAAGATAAAAATAGATTTTTATCGAAATGAACTAGTTTTGAACTAGAATTATAATTCTATTTATTTTTAAATAAATAAATTGAACTTGAAAAAGGGTTTTTAAAATAACCAAAATTTCCAATAATTGCATTGGAGTGGATTTGAATCGAAATTGTCATTGGAATATTTCGATGTTGGGATTCGTGATTATACGGATGTTGTTATGGAAGTTTGAAAGATATCTATTTATATCGTTATTTCCAATACGGCATTTGTTAATCATAGAATTTGATATTGAATATAAGCCGATATATTTTCTATTCAGAGCCTTGTATTGAATATCAAATGTGATTTGGGTTTGTCGTGAATGGTGTTTTCACTAACACTGTTTTTGAACCCAGTTGAGAAAAGATTAAATATTTTTCTTGGATTTAATGAAGTGTACCAATTAAATAATATTTAATTGGAATTGAATTGATATTGATTTTTGGGTTTATCGTGGACAGTGTTTTAAATAACACTCGTTCTTTAACCCGATAATTAATGGAATGTGATTTTGGGTTTATCGTGAACCGTGTTTTAAATGACACTGATTTTTTAACCCAGTTAACGATTAAAACTAAGTGGAGTTTTAATGAATCTTTAATTAGATTGAAATAATCGAAATGGAGTATCACCAGTTTTGCTCCAGGCGTTAGTTAAATCTTTAATTAGATTTGAACGTGAAATGGTAATTGAATTTACCGATAACACCGCGGTGTTAGATATGAAGTATTACCAGTTTTACTTCATGGGACGAATAGGTTGGGACTGGAAAATTAAAACCAATGATTACTTCGGTAAAGTTCGCTAATTCTGACTAGTTGAATCGAAATTCAAAGGAAGATTAGAGAATAAATTAAGGAATTTATCTTGGATAAAATTAATGGGAACCTTTCCCTATGAATGTGAAATCAGAAACTAACTGTCGGTTAGCTAAGCAGAACGGTTTTCTGGATATTGATCTGATGTTGGTTTCGGCCTTCGGGGTTAATATTTGGGGAATTATTCTCTTGATTAATTTACGGTTAGTGACTGATGAATTGGAATGAGGCGTATGTTGTGTTTGTGTAACACTTATTTAAAATATACGCGAGTTAGTCGGAAAGACCGGGTTTATCCCATTCTGAATAACTGATACGACGTTAAGTCGAAGATGAAGACGGTGGTCGAAGACCAGAAGTCTTCATGTCGTTTGGGTGATTACTGATGATCTTGATTGGGCTGTACACCCGAGAAGATGGAAACAGTTAGTGATCGTCCAGACGTACTTGATGATCGATGGATATGCGGGGTACTAGGTGCCTCCGGTTTCGTTCAGACCCAGAACGGACTTGTAAATGGACTGTGTGTCTGACATTGGATTTTAGTCCGTGTGATTGATCTCTATTAAATATATATCTGCTTGGCGGCGGAGAATTTATTCTCTTGCTTAACGCCCTTCTCTGAGACGTACGAGCTCAGGGGTTATATATTGATGGATATCAAACGCATGGAGTGAATTGCCTGTGTGGCATGCCTAAGTGGCAATTGATCGAGGCTTCTGTTGAAAAGCAAAGTCTTGTGGTGATGATCAAAGCAAGGCCTTTGTGGCGTAGCTTTGTGTAACGTTTACTTCGCGTGTTTCACACCCGATATGAACCAAAAACGGGAGAGGACCTCAGGGAGGGCATGCGTTTCTTTCTAGTTAGAAGTGGCGTCAGTGGTTTTACACGCCCTGACGAGTTTGACTTATGTGGTTGTTGCTGTTGCGAGGCGCCTCGGATTGATCGGTCGTTCTCGAACCGATGGAGTCATTTAGTTGGCTCATTTACGCCCCAAAGGGCGGGGAAACGTAGTGTTCAGGCATTTTAATCCACATCGGTGGACCGGACTTGTCGCTCCAAGGGCCCACCTGAGTCTGGGTCCTGAGGCTCGGGCTAGAAAGTCTCGAATCGGTTGAGGACTATCTTTTGCCTCGGTTCATAGATGGAAATCCAATTTCCAAATACGTGACTTTGCGATTTTGATTGTATAACCTATATATGGCGACATAGTGTTATGGGGCATTCATGCCGCCTATGATTAATATTTATGATTTGAAGTTGTTTTATACACTATGCACTGACAATAGTATCAAATGATTTGTTTTAAAACGTATCAAGCATTCTTTGGCTGTTATAAGGGAAAACCCTATCCCCCGGCTTGCGTTGCATTGTGTGATAGGACCTGGGTCTTATACCAGCTTCATTTTTCTCTATTTAGCATTGCGCTGTTCGTTTTATGCACTGGTATTCTTGGGGGGAACCCGTTCCGTGTTATACGGCGTGGTCCCTTGATTTACCTAACTTTAAAAATAAAGATTAACTGTTTTAGTTCTCACACCAGTCACATGACTGACCTGGAGTTTATTGTTTTAACCTAAATTCTGGGTGCCTTTATTTTGACACGGGCAGCTAGTAGTTTTGGGTTTTGCAGATTTATATTCACAGGTTCCTGGTTTACAGCTGGAACGATATCCGGAAAGCTTTGTATCCGTATATCTCATTCTAGTTGTGTATTGTATTATTCTTCCGCTGCTATGTATTTAAATGTAATTTAAATCTCTGATATTTCTGTGTAATATTCATTTATACTCTGTATATTCTTGTAATCTGATGCATTGTTGTGATATACAATGAAATGTTCTTTTATATGCGTTCTGTTTGTGGCTTGTTCTCGAACTATCCTACACTTTCCTTTACGGGGAAGTTACGGGTTTTCACACAGTCGTTGGGTTTGATTTGGAGTTCGGATTGATTAGCAACTAATTAGAGAATAAAAAAATTAAATAATATAAAATAATAATATATATATAAGCTAAAAACTCAAATCCTAACCCTATATCATAATTCCGCTGCCATATCTTGAATGAAAGGCGGAAAACGTTCCAGAAAAATTCGCCAAATCACTTCCATTTTACCGCAAATTAGAACTTGAATTCAAAGTGAAAAATATAGAGTTTTGTGGGAGCTATCACTCCATATGGATTTGATCGTCTAATGCCTCGTGGTTCATGAGAAATCAAAGCTCAAATGAGCTAACTTCGGCCGCGGTTTTAGGGCTCCATGAGCCATAGAGCTCACCTAGATCGTCGGCGTGGGAAGAGCAACTCGCAGCAGTCAACATGGTGGTCAGTGATTGGTGTCTGGCGGCCTTAGTTGTTGTGCGTAGGAGGAGGATGAATGTGAATGATGGGTTCGTTTATGGATGGAGTAGTAGGTTTATATGTGGAAGACATTCGATAGTGAGGATTTTTCTTATTTTTATTAGTTTAATTAAATTAGTAATTAAATTTTAAAATATAAAAAAAGACATTGTTTTTAAACTAAAAATTAGCATTAGTTTTAAAATAAAATTATCATTGTTTTTAAATTCAAAATATATAAAGCATTGTTTGTAAAAATATATAAAGCATTGTTTGTAAAAAATATAAAGCATTGTTTATAAAAATATATAAAGCATTGATTTTAAAATATACTTTGTTAGCAAAATATAACAATATACTTTGTTAGAAAAATTGAAATATACTTTGTTAGAAAAATAAAAATATACTTTGTTAGAATAATAAAAATAACTTCGTTTAAAAAAATAAAAATATACTTTTTTAGAATAATAAAAATAACTTTGTTTTTAAAAAAAGAAAATATACATTGTTTTGAATAATAAAAATAACTTTGTTTTTAAAAATAAAATAGCATTGTCTAAAAATAGAATCGTTTTTCAAATACAAACATAGTAGAAAAATGTGATTTTTTTTAAATATAAATATCATTGATTAAAATGTGATTTTTTTTTTTAAATATAAATATCATTCATTAAAATGTGATTTTTAAAAATATGGTAGCGTTATAAAAATGTGATTTGGAATTTATAAATCTTATTTATTAAGATTTAACAGGAATTTTCTAAAGTAAAGTTTTCCAATTTAACACAACAAATTGGAATGGAATTCGATTTTATAATAATCGAAGTGAATTTCTATGGAGGAAGATTGGTAATATATATGGAATTTAAAAGGCGTTGTCGTTATTCCATTTATATTATTAGTCAGATATGCCAACTGATGTCGATTATATATTGATCTGTTTTCCGTGAAGATTCCATATTTAATGGAATGTGATTTGGGTTTATCGTGAACTGTGTTTTAAAAAACATTAGTTCTTTAACCCAGTAAAAGACAGGATTACATGTCTAACATTGTATTTTGAACTGTATGGTTGATCTCTGCTAAATATATACTTGCTTGGTGGCGGAGAATTTATTCTCTTGCTTAAAACCCTTCCCTAAGACGTACAAGCTTAGAGGTTATATATCGATAAAAATCAATAGTACAGTGTAGATTGTCGATGCGGCATGTTTGGGTTTACAAAGTTAAATAATCATTAATATTGATTTTTGGGAAGATTAAAACTAAGTGGAGTTTTAATGAATCTTTAATTAGATTGAAATGTGATAATTTAAATTATCAAATTTGGGAAATGATCGAGAGTGGAGTATCACCAGTTTTGCTCCAAGCGATAGTTAAATCTTTAATTAGATTTGAATGGGAAATGGTAATTAATTTTACCGATAACACCATGGTGTTAGATATGAAGTATTACCAGTTTTGCTTCATGGGATGAATAGGTTGGGATTGGGAAATAAAATAAATGATAACTTCGGTAAGGATCGCTAATCCCGACTAGTTTGGATTAACCTTAATTTGGTTTGAAATGATATCCAAAGGAAGATTAAAGAATAAATTTAAAGAATTTGTCATTGATAAAATTAATGGGAACCTTTCCCAAATGATATGAATATTTAAATAAAAGAATATTCAGAATTGGAATGAGGCGTATGGTGTGTTTTTATAGCACTTGTTTATAAGATACTAGAGTTATTCGGAAAGACCAGGTTTATCCCATTTTGAATAACTAATTCGACGATAAGTCAACGATGAAGATGGTGGTTGAAGACCGAAGGTCTTCACATCATTTAGATGATTACTGATGTCTTGATTGGGCTGTACACCCAAGATAAGATAATAAGTGGTGATCGTCTGTAACGACCCGTATTTTTACGAATAAAAATTAATTAATTTAATTATTTAAATAGTGTTTTGGGAATTAAATTGTCATTTGATTAAATAATATTGAATATTTAATTAATATAAATAACATAATAATATATTTAATTCTGAAATAGTCGGAGATATTGAATTGACAATATTATGTGAACTGGACAATTTAAAATATTTAATTTAGCTTAAAATTTGAATTAGAATAATGAATAAATTATTTGAACAACAGTTGAATGTATAATTTATATTATAATTATAATCAAACTCGAAATGGCGCGGCAGTTCGCTATTTGGCGATTTGAACTTCAATTGAATATACAGGGTCCGTTTTAAATTGGATTTTTGTGAAACAAGAAACGTTAGGAGCTGGTGAAGTATATTTTTCTAATGGAAGAGAAAAATCTGGATTTCATCGTGTGGATTTTGATTTATGTCCAAATCTAATTTTAGAAAAGTCGCTATGAAATTCCTTTATAATATATATAGATTTATTTATATTTTTAAATGGATTTTAAATATAAATCGAATATCGATGTAACACTGGATTTGGAATATCGAGTTATAAATCCCGAAATGGAGCTGTATGATATTCTTTGTGAATATATACGATAATATTTATTTATAAATATTTAATTTAATTTTTTTATATATATTTAATATTTAAAATGGTTTATTTAGAGCTTTAAAAATAGTCAGTTTTGCAAACGACCTCCGTTTTCGACGAAACTAATTTCGTTGGATCTGCAATATTAAATTATTATTAGATTTCAATTTTCGTGATTTTTAGAGTCAGTGTGTGGTTGTACGGATTTTTAATGTGAAAAATAGTCAGTATTTCGACGGTTAAAAGTACGCTGTGTGAGCAAACAGAGTCGGAATTCGACGAAACCAGTTTTGTTGGGTCCGTAATGTCAACCTGTAGCTGCATGTCAATTTTCGTCGAATTTGGGTATTATATGTAATCATAGGGATTTTTAATAATAAATACAAATAGCATTTGATTATAAATAAATAAAATAATGAATATTAAAATAATATTTCTCTTCTATAAATATCACTACTTCTCTAAAAACCTAAAGTAGTTTTCTTCTGGTCAAAGGCATTGTCGCCGTCAGTTATTCCTCCGAAACCCCCTTTCATGATCTTACAAAAATAAAATAAATTCAAATAAAATTCTTTAAATTGGAAAAAACTATATGGTGGGGATCATTACAACTTGCTCTTTATTTCCCTGTTCATTTCTATGGGTGCGACTGCATTTTCAAAAGCTTCAAAATTGACGCAGCAAGCTAGGGTTTGGTGTAGGTCCTCGACGAAGAGGCTGGAAGCAGAACCGAAGGTGGAGAGATGATAATGGAGGGGAGGCGCGCATCAGGGTCAAGTTTCATGGAACTCGGTGTTCAAAGTTGTCGCTAGCTTCATGGTTGGTTGTCGCGAGCCTGTGCAACGCTATTGTGGAGGAGCGGACGAGTAAGAAGTGATGGGTATGGTTGGAGGCAGCTCATGAAGGGAACGATCGTGGTGGTCTTAGTTGATTTACCGGTGAAAGGGGAGGAGGGTAGAACAAGTGTATGGGTATTTGTGGATGTGGTACTGTGCGTGGAGTAGGAAGATGATACATGGGAGACGAATGCCTGTAGAAGGATTAGTGGCAGATCGGGTATTCCGAACACCCATGTTTATAAAATGGGAACAGGCCAAAGAAAAATGGTAAGGCCCAACAACAATAATAACTTAAGTTTTAATTTAAATTAAATAATGTATTAACTTAAATTTATCGTATCTTATTCATATGTTAACGGAAGTCAGCAAAATTAGATCCGATGGGATCGTATGGACGGACACTACACAATGAAACTGACTAGAAGTGAGTTGGAGTCCGTTACAATTTATAGCAAAATAAATTGTCCAATCTGAATCAACGATCGATTATCATTTTTAAAGATAACCGTCCAATGTAAGTAAAACTCACCAACTCTATTAGTTATATTTTTATAACATATTTTTAGAACTGATAAATGATGATTTATTGTTGTATACTGACTGTTTGGTTGAACTGCTGATTGATTGGTTGAAATTATAGATAACGATATATATAAATCGTTAATTATATATTGATTTTGTTTAACAGACTATTTCATATTGAAATGAAATTGATGTTAATTATATTGTTTAACATCTATGATGCAGGGAAACAGGTTGGAGGGATTCAACTAGATTCCTAAATATTTATAATACTGTTCTTTTCATATATTGTAATATATGATGTGATATATAATATGTTGTTGATTATGTGTGTTTGAATGATATCGATCATTGTTATTTAGTATTTTTAAATACCATAAGAAATTATGGGAAGTAGAAAAGGGGATTTTCGAAGTGTATTTTGAAAATAAATTAGTTATATAAAATAAATGGATATGATATTATAAAAGGAAAAGGATTTAATAGAAGAAAATAGTTATAAAATCAAAAGGGTTTTGAAAAGGAAATATTTATGGAAAATAAATATGATATTATAAAAGGAAATAATCTATGGGAAATAAATATGATAAAATAGAAAGAGGGAATATTTGTAAAACAAATAGAAAAGGAATTACTTATAAAATCAATGGATTTTATATAAAAGGAATTACTTATAAAATCAATGGATTTTATATAAAAAGGAAATATTTTATAAAATAAATATAATTATCAAAAGGGATTTATTTGGTAAATAAATAGATTATAAAAGGAATACATGGAAAAATGAATAGAATTGTATAAAAAGAGAATTTTACATTTGAAAGGTTTAGGCCCGTGCTTCGCACACGGCTATAACATGATATGGATTTAAAGCAAAGATTTTAAATAGAATCTATTCTAACCGATAGATTAAGAGGAATGATTTATAAATAATATTTTATACATTAATTAAAATATTTAGCATTGGATAAATGGAATATATAAGTCAGGACTTATGTAGAGAAGTAAGAATCGATTTCAACATCGATATTTGAAATTGAATATGGATATAGAGTTAATCGAATTATAGTTAATCGATTAGGAGGAGAGTTAATTGGGTTAGAGGATTAGAGTTAACCAATTAGAGTTAATTGAATATAAGTTATCCGAAGAGAGAAAATGAAATATAAGTTATTCGAAAGTGAATTAATCGAATATTAATTATTCGAAGTAGGTTAATCGAATATTAGTTATTCGAAAAGTGTTAATCGAATATAAGTTATTCGAAGAGAGTTAATCGAATTAGAGTTATTCAAATAGAGTTAAAGGAGTTATCAAATATAGTTTATTCAAATAGAGTTAAAGGAGTTATCGAATATAGTTTATTCGAATAGAGTCAAATGAGTTATCGTATATAGTTTATTCGAATAGAGTTAATCGAGTATAGTTTATTCGAATGTCTGACAGAGTATATTTAATGGATCATGTAAGTTGATCTCTTCAAACGTATGAACATTTTGTGGCGGAGGAATTCGTTTCTCTTAGCTTATACCCGTGGTATTTTTGGGGAAATCAATTTGTGATTTGACGGGTATGACGATGTGGCATTCAAAGTAAATGAAGGAGTGATCTGTTAAAAGATACGTTATGACCTCAAGCCTCATCAACTGGGAAATGACAGAAATCGGGCAAGCAACATGGCTAAGTGGGCCGCACCCAATTAGGGTATATTGTCACCATCTAGAGAATATTCATTTGTTACTTCTTTCGCTTCTGTATCTCCCGAGAATGGTTATGTTGGTATACCAACCGCAAGGTGATAATATATTCGATACACTCAAGAGAAATGAGTGGTGGGTCATGTGTGGCCGAGTTACAGGATGTTCTTGTTGAACTCCAGTGTATCGCTTCTAGAGTACACTGATCGGAAGGTGGTTCCATACCTTGTCATAGTTGAAAATCAATTACCCAATAAGAGCCCGCAATTTTGATTATATATTATATATGTAGAACGTGAGATGAAAGCGTTCTACTAGATTGATATTACTTGTGTTAGACACTATTGTAATATCAGAACAATATTGTTTTACAAACGTTTTGGGTTACGTAAGGTAAAAATCATCTGTATTTATGTATGGATTGGTCTTACGATTATTTTTTCCTTTAAAAGGATTTTAAAAGTTAAACAAATAGTTGGAGTTTACTCACACCAGTCCCATAACTGACCCAGAGTTTATTTTGTTTTATTTTCCCTAAACTCTTGGGTGCTCAAATTTGTACGAGCAGTCAAGTAGTCAGGAATTACAGATGCACTAGAAGGAGCTGGAACAGGAGGCTTCAGCAGCGCTTTTATAGCTATTGTTTATTTCCGTTGTGATGTAAGTGTTATACTCTAATAATGATATTGTATACAGATACTGTTTTATTTCAAAATTATGTTATGAAATGTATTTATTCGTTCTGCTGTGAGATTCGCGTTTACTCTGATATTGTATGTTCTTCTTCTTCTTCTTCTTCTTCTTTTATTCTAAGTTTCTATCTTATCTATTCTCACCCTCTAATTTCTTTCATGGACTATCCGGTATTTTTGATGCTTGGATAGTCGACATTGAGTTATGTCGGTTACTCAGGATCGCGAAAACCCCGGGTCGTTACAGTGGTATCAGAGCTTAAGGTTAAGTAATTACCTTTGCTCTGTGGCATGACTCAGTAGAGATAGGGTTAGCAATACCCTAGATTGAGTTTGAGTGTATATATACGAGCGCATATTTGTTATTCAATATAAAATGATTTTTATATTGTGGAGATTTATTGATTGAGTTGTTTATGTGTTCTGGTCGATCAGTTTGATCCACTGTATCGGTAGGAGTTTATAAACACTCGAATGGGATGGGTCGACACGATATATTTTGAAAAGAGGGTAAATGAAATAATTTTACCCAAATATATTTCGATATAAAGAATGTATATATATTGGAAATATAGTATATTGAATGTGTTGATTGATTATAACTGAAATGGTTATGTAAACAACCAATCAAAATTAGTATGAGTGTTACGAAATGAATTAAATCTGAAATTTAAATTCAAAATTGGAATTTAAACTCTGGAAACGTGAAAACTATTTGTAAATGTATTTGGATTAAATATACGTAAATTTTAAAATCCTGGGAGATTTTAAATTGTTTTACCAGCATTGTGAATGGTATTTTGAAATGAAGTTCAAAGTGGAAATGTTTAGAAATGGTTTTGAAAGTGATATAGTATTGAACTCACTTCGGTCGCTGGAAAATAAATTCTGATGATGAAAGATGCATCACCAGTGTTCATTTTCGAGTTGCTAAGTGACGGATTACTACCAAACATTTTGTTTTTAGAGTGTTTTGAGAAAACAAGTTATTCAAGGAATTCAAATGTTTTGAATTATTATTTTGATTTCAAAATGGAATTGAAATAAAAACCAGGAATTTAAATCTTGAAATTCAAAATTTAACTTATTAAGTTAAATAAATCAAGATGGTAAAGATAAGTAAATAAATTAAAATTTTATTTGAGATAAGTTAAATAAAACTGGATTTGGTTAGAGAATAACTTGGAATGGAATTGAGTTGATATGTTAAGAGTTTGAAATTCGAGATTGGAGTTGAATGGAATTTGACTTTGGTTTAAACAAATGATTGTGTTGAGTATGAACTGATTGGAGTTCGATTGTGATGGAATTGGTATCTGCTGAATTTGCAGCAGATGGAAACAATATAATGATATGCCCGACAAAAAGGTACAAGTTTATATTTCATATGGTATGAGATTTTGATGAGCCAAATTGGCAAGTCGCTTGGCTATTTGATTTTCTTTTGGGTTGGAGAAGGCCTAGAGAGGCGAGTTGGAGTTTGAGCTATTGACTAGTACAAAGGAGGTATTGGCGAAATTTTTCGAAAATTTCGAGTGTTAGAAATTTTCAGAATTTTTGAAAATTTTCATTGATAAGAATTAATTAATATTTTGATTGAAATTTATTGGTTCAGTTGAAAATGAAGTTAAGAAGTAAACAAATAATGTTCTAACCAGTTAATAGGGTTTGTTTTCTACCGGACAATTTCGAGGACGAAATTATTTTAAAGGGGGAAGAATGTAACGACCCGTATTTTTACGGATAATAATTAATTAATTTAATTATTTAAATAGTGTTTAGAGAATTAAATGGTCGTTTAATTAAATAATATTGAATATTTAATTAATATAAATAATAGAATAATATATTTAATTCCGAAATAGACGGAGATAGTTAATTGACAATATTATGTGAACCAGACAATTTAAAATATTTAATTCAGCTTAGAATTTGACTTAGAATAACGAATAAATTATTTGAACGACAGTTGAACATATAATTTATATTATAATTATAATCGAGCTCGAAATGGCGTGGCAGTTCGCTATTTGGCGATTTGAACTTCAACTGAATATACAGGGTCCGTTTTAAATCGGATTTCTGTGAAACAAGAAACGTTAGGAGCTGGTGAAGTATATTTTTCTAATGGAAGAGAAAAATCTGGATTTCGTCGCGTGGATTTTGATTTATGTCCAAATCAAATTTTTGAAAAGTCGCTATGAAATTCCTTTGTAATATATATAGATTTATTTATATATTTAAATGGATTTTGAATGTAAATCGAATATCGATGTAACACTGGATTTGGAATATCGAGTTATAAATCCCAATATGGAACTTTATGACATTTTTTGTGAATATATACGATAATATTTATTTATAAATATTTAATTTAATTTTTCTATATATATTTAATATTTAAAATGGTTTATTTAGAGCTTTAAAAATAGTCAATTTTGCAAACGACCTCCGTTTTCGGCGAAACTAATTTCGTTAGATCTGCAATATTAAATTATTGTTAGATTTCAATTTTGGTAATTTTGAGAGTCAATGTGTAGCTGTACGAATTTTTAATGTGAAAAACTTTCAGTATTTCGACGGTTAAAAATACGCTGTGTGAGCAAACGAAGTCAATATTCGACGAAACTAGTTTCGCTGGGTCCGTAATGTCAACCTGTAGCTGCATGTCAATTTTCGTCGAATTTGGGTACTATATGTAATCACAGGGATTTTTAAGAATAAATACAAATAACCTAAAGTAGTTTTCTTCTAGTCAAAGGCATTGTCGCCGTCAGTTATTCCTCCCAAACCCACTTTCGTGATCTTACAAAAATAAAATAAATTCAAATAAAATTCTTTAAGTTGGAAAAAAAACTATATGGTGGAGATCATTACAACTTGCTCTTCATTTCTCTGTTCATTTCTATGTGTGCAACTGCATTTTCAAAAGCTTCAAAAATGACGCAGCAAGCTAGGGTTTGGTGTAGGTCCTTAACGAGGAGGCTGGAAGCAGAACCGAAGGTGGAGAGATGATTATGGAGGGGAGGCGCGCATCAGGGTCAAGTTTCGTGGAACTCGGTGTTCAAAGTTGTCATTGGCTTTATGGTTGGTTGTCGTGAGCCTGTGCAACGCTATTGTGGAGGAGCGGACAAGTAAGAAGTGATGGGTATGGTTGGAGGCGGCTCATGAAGGAAACGATCGTGGTGGTCTCAGTTGATTTACCGGTGAAAGAGAAGGAGGGCAGAACGAGCGTATGGGTATTTGTGGATGTGGTACTATGCGTGGAGTAGGAAGATGATACGTGGGAGACTAATGCTTGTAGAAGGATTGGTGGCAGATCGGGTATTCCGAACACCCAAGATTATAAAATGGGAACGGGCCGAAGAAAAACGATAAGGGCCAACAGCGATAATAACTTAAGTTTTAATTTAAATTAAATAATGTATTAACTTAAATTTATCGTATCTTATTCATATGCTAATGGAAGTTAGAAAAATAAGATCTGATGGGATCGTATGGATGGACAATACACAATGGAACTGACTGGAAGTGAGTTGGAGTCCGTTACAATTTATAGCAAAATAAATTGTTCAATCTGAATCAACGATCGATTATCGTTTTTAACGATAACCGCCCAATGTGAGTAAAACTCACCAACTTTATTAGTTATATTTTTATAATAGTTTTTTAGAACTGATAAATGATGATTGATTGTTGTATGCAGACTGTTTGGTTGAACTGCTGATTGATTGGTTGAAATTATAGATAACGATATATATATATATATATATATATATATATATATATATATATATATATAAATCATTAATTATATATTGATTCTATTTAACAGAATATTTCATATTGAAATGAAATCGATGTAAATTATATTGTTTAACATCTGTGATGCAGGGAAACAGGTTGGAGGGATCCAAATGGATTCCTTAATATTTATAATAATGTTCTTTTCATATATTGTAATATATGATGTGATATATAATCTGTTGTTGATTATGTGTGTTTGAATGATATCGATCATTGTTATTTGGTGTTGTAAATACCGTAAGAAATTCTGGGATGTAGAAAAGGGGATTTTCAAAGTGTATTTTAAAAATTAATTAGTTATATAAAATAAATGGATATGATATTATAAAAGGAAAAGGATTTTATAGAAGAAAATAGTTATAAAATCAAAAGGGTTTTGAAAGGGAAATATTTATAGAAAATAAATATGATATTATAAAAGGAAATAATCTATGGGAAATAAATATGATAAGATAGAAAGAGGGAATATTTGTAAAACAAATAGAAAAGGAATTACTTATAAAATCAATGGATTTTATATAAAAGGAATTACTTATAAAATCAATGGATTTTATATAAAAGGAATTACTTATAAAATCAATGGATTTTATATAAAAAGGAAATATTTTATAAAATAAATAGAATTATCAAATGGGATTTATTTGGTAAATAAATAGATTATAAAAGGAATACTTGGAAAAAATGAATAGAATTGTATAAAAAGAGAATTTTACATTTGAAAGGTTTAGACCCGTGCTTCGCACACGGGTATAACATGATATGGATTTAAAGCAAAGATTTTAATTAAAATCTATTCTAACCAGTAGATTTCGAGGAATAATCTATAAATAATATTTTATAAATTAAGTTAAATATTTAGCATTGGATAAATGGAATATATAAGTCAGGACTTATATGGAGAAGTAAGAATCGATTTTAACATCGATATTTGAAATTGAATATGGACATAGAGTTAATCGAATTATAGTTAATCGATTAGGAGGAGAGTTAATCGATTAGAGTTAACCAGTTAGAGTTAATTGAATATAAGTTATTTGAAGAGAGATAATCGAATATAAGTTATTCGAAAGTGAATTAATCGAATATTAGTTATTCGAAGTAAGTTAATCGAATATTAGTTATTCGAAGAGTGTTAATCAAATATAAGTTATTCGAGGAGAGAATCAAATTAGAGTTATTCAAATAGAGTTAAAGGAGTTATTGAATATAGTTTATTCGAATAGAGTTAAAGGAGTTATCGAATATAGTTTATTCGAATAGAGTTAAGGGAGTTATCGTATATAGTTTATTCGAATAAAGTTAAAGGAGTTAATCGAGTATAGTTTATTTGAATAGAGAAAGGAGTTAATTGATTAGAGTTAACCCAATAGGGTTAATCACAAAGAGTTAATCCAATAGAGTTAATCGAATAGTGTTAATGGAATAGAGTTAATCGAATATGGCTATCCGAAGAGAGATTATCAAATATAGTTTATTCGAAGGAAAGAGTTATCGAATAGAGATTTATTCGAATGAGAGTTACGTAAGGAAGTTTGTTGAAGATTTAAAGGGTGAACTTTGTCTATTTTGAGGTTAGAAATGTTGTTCAGTTAAGGTCTGAGATGTAGTTATACCCCAACTTGATTGACTTCGTTTTTAACTAAGGAATGGTTAAGGTTCGATAGTGAAAGATTTATTGAATTTAGTTAATAAGTGTTAATGGTTCGAGTTGGCATAGCGATGTTTTATTTAAACATCTGTTTAAATCCAATGATTGAGTTTTGGAAACATTTTCCAAATAAAATCAGAGATATTTTCTAATCCTAGAAAATGAAATGTTGATGATAAAGAATACTGAAATGACAGTGATACGTGAAAAAGAGATGGAAATGTTTTCCAATGATTAATAATGTATATTTTCTAAATTTAGAAAATAAGGAATGTTGAATATATAGAAAGAGGAAATAAATAAATTAATGAACTAATGGGCTAAACGTTAAATGATGATTGATCGATAGAATTCCATCTAGAAATAAGATCATTGTTTGCACACGTGTTTTTCTTTGATACTCACCGATTGTCGAAGTTTTCGACCATTTCCGTTGTCAATATGGAGAGATCGGGACCAGATTCATTATCTGAAAACCACTCTGTATGGAGGTTAGCATTGCGATAAAATATGATGAAGATAAGTGAAGACGAAGTTATGCAAGGGTTGTCCTGTTTACAGAATAGTGCCTTCGGTTCGTCCAGTCCCAGAACAACCTGTATGAAAAAATGTCTGATAGAGTATTTTTAGTGGATCATGTAAGTTGATCTCTTCAAATGTATGAACGTTTGGTGGAGGAGGAATTCGTTTCTCTTAGCTTATACCCGTGGTATTTTTAGGGAAATCAATTTGTGATTTGACGGGTATGACGACGTGGCATTCAAAGTAAATGAAGGAGTGATCTGTTAAAAGATACGTTATGACCTCAAGCTTCATCAACTGGGAAATGACAGAAATCGGGCAAGCAACATGGCTAAGTGGGCCGCACCAAATTAGGGTATATTTTCACCATCTAGAGAATATTCATTTGTTATTTTTTCGCATCTGTATCTCTCGGGAACGGTTAGATTTGTATACCAACCGCAAGGTGATAATATATTCGATACACTCAAGAGAAATGAGTGGTCGGTCATGTGTGGCCGTGTTACAAGATGTTCTTGTTGAACTCCAGTGTATCGCTTCTAGAGTACACTGATCGGAAGGTGGTTCCATACCTTGTCATAGTTGAAAATCAATTACCCAATAAGAGCCCGCGGTTTTGATTGTATATTATATATGTAGAACGTGAGATGAAATCGTTCTACTAGATTGATATTACTTGTGTTAGACACTTTTATAATATCAGAACAATATTGTTTTACAAATGTTTTGGGTTATCGTAAGGTAAAAACCATCCGTGTTTATGTGTGGATTGGTCTTACGATTATTCTTTCCTTCAAAAGGATTTTAAAAGTTAAATAAATGGTTGGAGTTTACTCGCACCAGTCCCATGACTGACCCAGAGTTTATTTTGTTTTGTTTTCCCTAAACTCTTGGGTGCTCAAATTTGTACGAGCAGTCAAGTAGTCGGGATTTACAGATGCACTAGAAGGGGCTGGAGCAGGAGGCTTCAGCAGCGCTTTTATAGCTATTGTTTATTTCCGCTGTGATGTAAGTGTTATACTCTAATAATGATATTGTATATAGATACTGTTTTATTTCAAAGTTATGTTATGAAATATATTTATTCCATCCACTGTGAGATTCGTGTTTACTCTGATATTGTATGTTCTTCTTCTTATTCTATTCTAAGTTTCTATCTTATCTATTCTCATCCTCTAATTTCTTTCATGGACTATCCAGTATTTCCGATCCTTGGATAGTCGACATTGAGTTCATGCCGGTTACTCGGGGTCGCGAAAACCCCGGGTCATTACATCATCCAGATGTACTTGGAAGTCGACCGGATATGCGAGGACCTCTCTCCTGTATTGGACATATGGGACGAGGAATATGGTGCCTCCGGTTTCATTCAGACCCAGAACGGACTTGTAAATGGATGTGTGTCTGACATTGGATTTTATTCTGTGATTTCTATTAAATATATATCTGTTTAGCGGTGGAGAATTTATTCTCCTGCTTAACGCCCTTCTCTGAGACGTACGAGCTCAGAGCTTATATATCGATATATATCAGTTGCATGGCGTGAATTGTCAGTGTGGCATGCCGAGATGCAAATGATCAGGGACTGTGCTGAAAAGCAGAGCCTTATGGTTGATGATCAAAGCACGGCTTTAAATAGCATAGCTTTGTGTAGCGTTAATTCGCGAGCCTCACACCCCACTGTGAACCAAAAGCAGGAAGGACGGTAGGGAAATGGACATATGTTAGTTCTAACTATGAGTAACGTGTAACAACCTGGATTTTTGGAGGGTGATAGTAATGACTCAGAGATTTCGATATATAAAATATGAAACAAATTAAGATTTAACGTAGAAATAAATATTTATATTGGGTATTATCTATTTTTGGCGATATTTGAGTTTATTTCTATATTGATTCCTTTTGTGAAATTATTGAAGTTTTGTCTAATAAATGGGATTTACAGTAATGTTGGAATTATTTTGTTACTTTAATACGACGTTATAAAATGATAAATGTTATTAATATGAATTTATTTGAATATTAATTTCTGAGTTGAAGGAAAATTATTGTTTGCATGTACTTTTAAAATGTAATCCTTTTTTCTAGATTTATTTTTACATAAGCGATTATCATAGTCTGTCACTAAACGATGTTAATACTTTAGAGAACTATAAATTTGATTTCTCAATTTAACTTGAGAATTTATTTTTTAATTTTGGTTTCTAAAGGAAAAAAATTGAATACAAGATTTGTATTTGGAATGTAAATACCCATTTTGTTGCATACACTTAGTATTCAAAATAATTTATACTTGTAGAAAACATCTATTTAATAGTTTTGTGTAATAACCCGGAAATCCGAGCCAATTTAAAAATTTTATTTTGGCAATTTTAGTGAATTTTGGATATTTAAAATGAATTATTTTAAATATAAACAACGAGAAAGATATTTTGAATAGAATTAGTATGTATATATTTATTTGAATCGTCATTAGAATATAAATATTTTATTTTAATTATAAAAGGAATTGAAAATGACGCGGTAGTTTGAAAATTCGATTTCAAAGTTCAAATGAAGGTACAGGATTCAAAATAGACCGGATTTTAGCGAAACCAAAAATATTAGAATCTAATTGAGAATATCTTTCCAACGAATCCAAAAAATTGAAATTTCATAGTGGGAATCAAAAGGTATGTCCAGTTGAAATTTCAGAATAGTCGCTATGGAATTCTGGCCCTTAAAAATGGAAATTTTGCAAACGACCTGGTTTTTCGATGAAACTACTTTTTTGGATCTGGGATGTCAAATTATTTCTAGATTTCAAAATTCATAATTTTCTGAATCAACATGTGAGCGTGGCAAAGGAAAATGCGATTGACCATTTTCAGTTGATTTTAGTCGACTCGAAAATGACCATTTTTTGAACGGTCTCAGAATTTGATGAAATTAGTTTTGTTAGGATCATATCGTCAATATGAAGCTAGAAACTATTTTTCTGGAATTTTTAGAATCTGTATGTGGCCCCGGTAAATTGAAATGTGCGTTCAAATTCAATATATAGAGTTATATTTTGATTTTGACGAAAACAGAACGAAACGGTCGAATTGGCTTACGTGACATATCCCATTTTGTTCGGAATGGGGGTATTACGGTTGGGACGACAGTTGGTGGACTTGATTTCAATTTCGTATTAAAAAGTAGCCTTTTTGAATTTAAAAATAAATTAAAAGTAAAATTTATATAAATTCTCTGAAGTTTCTCCTCCCTCAGTTATTCACGGTCAACGAAGATTAAATAAAAAAGAAGAAGAGGGAAAGGCAACGGAACCCTAGTTCCTCCACGCCGCCACCGCGGCCAGCGCCGCCTGCTTGGACCACTGCGACACCCCCCCTCGATCTCCACCTTCTCCGAAACCGTGCACCCACCCTCCACGATCTCCACTTCGATGCCAGCGCGAGACCCCAATCCGCCATGAACCGACCGCTCCAACCCACCAACACCTCAACCACCCTCCTCCGCGCCCACCGCCGCCTAGCCGAGTCACCACCGCCGCAGCAAGCCCTAACTTCTTCTCAACCCCAATCCTAACCTTAAACCCCCCATTCCCCTAAAAAAAACGAAATCAAAGTAAGTTTTTTTTCCTTTCTTTGTTTATTATAATGTAATTAGTTTTTTTTGTTGATCTTTATGAATATAAAGAAGTGATGTTTGAATATAATAAAGGAGCGATTTTTAGAAAAGAAAAGGAATGGATTTTTCATGAAAGAAGTTTGAATTTTTATTATGAGGTAACGAGAATAAAAATTCGATTTTTCTTATATGAACATTAGCATGAAGATTTGATTTTTAATTATATATATAAAAAATATGTTTTTATATAAGGAAGTAGCACATATGAAAATGAGATTTTGTATACGAAGAAGAGAAGTAAAGATATAATTTTTGTTCAAATAAAAATATGATTTTTATTTATGTATGAAAAAAAATATGATTTTTATAAGATGGAGAATATAAAAATTCGATTTATATATATATGAAGTAGCGATAAAAATTCGATTTATATATATATGATGTAGCGATAAAAATTCGATTTTTAAATATATGATGTAGCGATAAAAATTCGATTTTTATATATATGAAGTAGCGGTAAAAATTCAATTTTTATATATATGAAGTAGCGGTAAAAATTCGATTTTTATATATATGAAGTAGCGGTAAAAATTCGATTTTTATATATGTGAAGTGAAAGTAAAAATACGATTTTTACATAATAGAGATAATAAAAATGTGATTTTTATATATGTAGCGAAATAAAAATCTGATTTTTATTATATATCTTACGTTGAAATAAAAATGTGATTTTTATATATGTAGCAAATACGAACGACGAAAGTGACAAAAGGCGAGCACGGCGAAGATTTCCTACATATGAAGAGTCGCGGCATTTGGTTTAGCTCTTGGTGAGAACTTCTCACTTTAAATCTTGTTTTCTAGTTAAAAATATATATTAGGATTCAGACGGTGCTTAGCAGCACCCGACACCCGTCGTCCACAGACCATGGACGACTTGTATGCTTGTGTGATTGTTTGTGTTGTGAAGTAAAATATATATTCATGTATTGAAGTAAAATATATATTCATGTGTTGAAATAAAATATATATTCATGTGTTGAAATAAAATATATATTCATGTGTTGAAATATAATATATATTCATGTGTTGAAGTAAAATATATATTTATGTATTGAAATAAAATATATATTCATGTGATGAAACAAAATTTATCAAGTGTTGAAATATAATATATATTCATGTGTTGAAATAAAATATATATTCATGTGTTGAAGTAAAATATATATTCATGTGTTGAAGTAAAATATATATTCATGTGTTGAAATAAAATATATATTCATGTGTTGAAGTAAAATAAATATTCATTTACAAATCGATCGATTTGTTTATGTACACTGATTTGAATGATATTGATTGGGACGATAAATTTTACACATCGCCCAATTGCACAAATAAAAATCTGTGTTTGTTGATGTAAAACCCCACACGGGTAATGGGATGATATTTGGCGTACACTAATCCCGATTAATTAGTTATATGTCAATTGATGGGTTGATAGACTGTGTAAGCGTTAATTATTTATATGTAATGCTTACGCAGTTGTGTGGTGCACTCTGGATGATGGTTGATGATTTATCGTTGCTATTATATACATGTGTTGTAGAAAATCCATATAATTAACCTTATATGGCAATTGATTGGGCCTCATTCCGATTTGGAAAATAAGGAATATTATAAAAATAAATTCATGTGTTGAATAGAAAATAAATTCATGTGTTGAATAGAAATAAAAATTCATGTGTTGAATAGAATAAAAATTCATGTGTTGAATAGAATAAAAATTCATGTGTTGAATAGAATAAAAATTCATGTGTTGAATAATATAAATTCATGTGTTGAATAGAATAAATATTCATGTGTTGAATAGAATAAATATTCATTTCATGTGTTGAATAGAATAAATATTCATGTGTTGAATAGAATAAACATTCATGTGTTGAATAAAAGCCGTGTTGATTAGATTGACGCCATTTTGACGTAAACGATATTTATATCGATTTTATTCATTTTTATAATGAATATACGAAAGAAAGTGATTTCAAAATATAACGTTTTGAAAATATAATCATTTGTATATCGATGATGTGGAATATTCAATTTTGATTCGAAATTGAATATGAAGTTGAAATCGTTTCGAAAACGAATTTAAAACGATTTATGAAATACGTTTTAAAAGAAAATCGACAATATATATATAATATATATATATTATATATATTAAATGGCCTGAATAGAATGCGCCGCGCCGCGGCAGTTCGTGAATTTCGACCATTGACTTCGAATGGATATTACGGGAGATCCGACCGTCGGATTCTCCTAAAACTAGAACCGTTGGGTTCGTATCGAAAAGAGATTTCTAACGAATATTAAAGATTTGAAATTATGTCCAAATCAAATTTGGAAAAGGTCGTTGTTGGCCGTTGATGGAATTCAATTTTACGGGCCTTGATAAAATTATTTAAAATAGTAATAATTTGTGTAAAATCATAAGAAATGATTTGTGAAGAATTGAGATGAAAAATTCCAAATTTGAAAAGATAAAAAATAGTTTTTTATCGAAATGAACTAGTTTTGAACTAGAATAATAATTTATTTATTTTTATATAAATAAATTGGATTTGAAAGGGTTTTAAAAGTAACCAGAAGTTTCAATAATTGAATTGGAATGGAATGTGATTTTGGATTTATAGTGAACCGTGTTTTAAATGACATTGGTTCTTTAACCCAGTTAAAGATAGGATATGATTTCCTAAGTTAAATAATCATTGATAGTGATTATTGGGAAGATTAAAACCAAGTGGAGTTTTAATGAATCTTTAATTAGATTGAAATAATCGAGAATGGAGTATCACCAGTTTTGCTCCAGGCGATAGTTAAATCTTTAATTAGATTTGAACGTGAAATGGTAATTGAATTTACCGATAACACCATGGTGTTAGATATGAAGCATGACCAGTTTTACTTCATGGGGTGAATAGGTTGGGATTGGGAAATAAAATAAATGATTACTTCGGTGTGGTTCGCTAATCCCGACTAGTTTGAATTGATATTAAAAAGAAGATTAAAGAATAAATTTAAAGAATTTATCTTTGATAAAATTAATGGGAACCTTTCCCAAAGTGTAAGAATATTCTGAATTGGAATGAGACGTATGTAATGTTTGTGTAACACTTGTTTATTATATACGTGAGTTACTCAGAAAGACCGGGTTTATCCCATTCTGAATAATTGATTCGACGTGGTGTCGAGGATGAAGACGGTAGTTGAAGACCGAAGGTCTTCACATCTTTGGGTGATTACTGATGATCTTGATTGGGTTGTACACCCAAGAGGAGGGAATCGGTTGGTGATCGTCTAGACGTACTTGGAGATCGATGGATATGCGAGGTACAAAGTGCCTCCGGTTTCGTTCAGACCCAGAACGGACTTGTAAATGGACTGTGTGTCTGACATTGGATTTTATTCTGTGTGATTGATTTCTATTAAATATATATCTGTTTGGCGGCGGAGAATTTATTCTCTTGCTTAACGCCCTTCTCTGAGACGTACGAGCTCAGGGGTTATATATTGATGGATATCAATCGCATGGAGTGGATTGTTTGTGTGGCATGCCTAAGTGGCAATTGATCAAGGCTTCTGTTGAAAAACAAAGTCTTGTGGTTGATGATCAAAGCACCACCTGTGTGGCATAGCTTTGTGTAACGTTGATTCGCGAGCCTCACACCCCGGTTGTGAACCAGAAACAGGAGAGGACATCAGGGAGGGCATGCGTTTCCTTCTAGCTAGGGTGGTGTCAGTGACCTACCAGCCCTGACATTTATATTATTTTCACATGTGTGGTTGTTGCTGTTGCGAGGCGCCTCGGATATATCGGTGACTGTGTGGAGCCGATGGAGTCATTTGGGTCACTTACGCCCCAAAGGGTGGGGAAACGCAGTGTTCAGGCATTTTAATCCACATCGGTGGACCGGCCCTGACGATCCAAGGGTCACTCGAGCTATGATCCTGAGGCTCAGGCTAGAAAGTCTCGAATTCGGTGAGGACTATCTTTTGCCTTGGTTCATAGATGGAAATCCAGCTTCCAATACGTGACTTTGCGGTTTTATTTGTAGAGCTTAGTATGGCGACATAGTGGTATGGGGCGCTTATGCCGTTTATGATTGATACTTATGATTGAAATTGTTTTCTTCACTTATAGTAATAATAAAATATGAAATTTAGCGTACCAAGCATTCTTTGGCTATTATAAGGTAAAAACCCTATCCTCCGGCTTGCGTTGCATTTGTGATGGGACCTGGGTCTTATAATAGCTTCATTGTTCTTTATTTAGCATTACGTTGTTGTTTTATGCACAGGTATTCTTGGGAGGAAACCCGTTCCGTGTTATACGGCGTGGTCCCTTGATTTACCTAACTTTAAAATAAAGATTAATAACTGTTTTACTTCTCACACCAGTCACATGATTGACCTAGAGTTTATTGTTTTAACCTAAACTCTGGGTGCCATTATTTTGACACGGGCAGCTAGTAGTTTTTGTTTTGCAGATTTATATTCACTGGATCCTGATTTACAGCTGAAGCGGTATTCAGAAAGCTCTGTATCCGTGTATCTGTTTTTAGTTGTGCTTTGTATTGTTTTTCCGCTGCGATGTATTTAAATGTAATTTAAATCTCTGATATTTTCTATGTAACATTTATTCATACTCTGTAATATTCTAGTATTCCGATGAATTGTTGTAATTAACAATGAAATGTTCTTCTGTTTGCGTTCTGATCTGTCTTGTCCTCAAAGTATCCGCTCTTTCCTTCATGGGGAAGTTACGGGTCCTTACATTTTCCCACCTTTTAGAATAGTCCCGAACTGCTCTAACGTGCCCTGTCTTTTAGAGTTTTTGATATAGTCTTTATTTTACACTGTTCCTTCATTCGATGAGGGGGGACACATTCGGTGCCTCTTCTTTTATCAGGTAGGAGGAAAAGATTTTGGGCGGCCCCTTGGTTATCGTCTCTGAAAAAGGTCGACCTCTCTTTGATTTACTTTTTCTGGAAAAAGATGGGGGCGACTTCGGTCCTAGGGTTTCTTTCATTCCCAAACTCACAAACGATTGTCGGTGAAAAATGAATCTATGATGGCTTCGAAAACTTGTGCCTTGCTTCTGTACGATTAGGGAATTGGAGATCGAATAAATTAGTGAGTTCTCTGAATTTATTCTTTTAATTGGCTTTTGATTTTTTGAGTAGTCGATCTTCTCTTTGCCTATGATGTGAATGGTGTTTCTATTGGATTACAAATCCTTAAATCGTTCTGATTTCGTTATATGATTTGAATTTGATTGTACCTGATTTGTACGGTTTCCTCTTTTTGGTTTCCTCGATTTAAACTAATTGATGAAAAGCTGGGAACTAAATGAAAGATGTTACCTTATTCGAATTTAAACTGTTTGTCCACTGCTTTGAATTCCACGCATGATTTCTGGAATCATTTTGAAAACTTGCCAAAATTTGTGCATTTAAAATATGGAAATATGCTGAATTGATTTGTGTAAGACTTCCCACATATGATCAAATGCAATGCTTCAAATTAACTAGTCCCATGCATGATTTAATGATGGATTTCCAGAAATGTTTGACATTCTGTTTTCCACGGCTTTGATAACATGCTCTGAATTAAAGAATGAATTTGATCACGTGTATATTGTGGATTTGCCAAAAATGTTCCTTGATTGAATTAATTTCTGGAAATAAATATTTCCCAAAAATTATGATGTCCATTGCCTAAAAATTTATTGTCCATTATAGTTTCTGGAAGCTTTCTTTTTGTCGTAGAATTCAAGAAATCACTTATTATTTTCATCATTGGTTTGCTGATTTGAACTTATGCTTTCCTCTCAGAACTTCTGCACCATGTATATTCAATCAGTTTCATAGATCATTTGTATTTAAGTTAAACCACCATTGTGTATGCACCCTTGATCATGTGCTTACCACCACTGTTGTGAACTTGAGCTAAAACATCTA
The DNA here is from genome assembly GCA_030737875.1 of Allium sativum. Taxonomy (NCBI): domain Eukaryota; kingdom Viridiplantae; phylum Streptophyta; class Magnoliopsida; order Asparagales; family Amaryllidaceae; genus Allium; species Allium sativum. The sequence goes on along the minus strand of CM060921.1, from coordinate 137,564,094 downwards.
AATGCAAGTGCATGTACTTGTGCATGTTATTTTCCTTGGCCATTCGTATGAGTTTTGTTGAATCATTTATCACTCCTCCTGCCTTTGTGTTTACATGTACTGGTCTGGTCAGTAACAATTCATGCTTGAATGTTAGCTATGTATAGAATTTGTTTTTCCCTTATTTAACTTTACTCATTTGTTTGAGGAAAAATGCATATTAAAAGTACATAAATGTGGACATATTAAGAGAGGCCATGTCCGTTTGATTGGTTAGGCGATAATTTATTTATGTGTGATTTGTTGGTGTTCAATGTATTGCAATATCCATACTAGAAGAGAATTGTTGGATAAAAGTACTACATTCATTTTTCTTAGATGGTACACTTAAGTGGTCCTCAGATTTAACCTCAGCATGTGAATAAAGAGGAGAAGTTGGAAAAAAAGAAACAAATCTACATTAATTACTTTCCAACATGGTGACCTGTCATTAGTGTTATAGGTCTCAAGCATCTATAATGTATTCAATTACCGTTGCTGAACTCAAATTAATATGGGTGCATGAAACTATTTAATTCAAACACTAATGTCAGTATTTTTGACCATTTATAACTGCTCTTTTATTTTGAAATTCAGAAGGACAAACTTTAAAAGTAAGTCAAGAAGCTAGGCGTGTAAGGTATTGTCTATTGACAGACCACTATCATGATTTTTTTTTTAGCTGTTGATTTCTTGGCAGATTTGATCCACATAAAGTGGAAATTTTGTTAACAATGAAAATAACTTTATTATTTTGTAAGAATAAAGATTGAAATGATATATTATAAAGGATATCTATTTTTGTTTTGCACATTTGTGGAGTCTGATTCTCCACTAAAGCTTTATCAAATATTTTCACAAGATAATGACTTCAGGATGCATACAAGTTCTGTTTTCGATTTTTATTGTGGAATGTCGGTATGAAGTAGAAGTACTTCAACATCAACGCTGTCAGAAATGCAAGTTTAATGTTCGGCAATTACATTAATTTATTATGATGTTATGTAAAGGATAACATAATTTTTTTCTGATGTGTTCAATCTTTGATTCATGAAAAATGTACATTATCATACAATTATATTGTATAAGAAGATAATCTATCATATTTCTTTATTACTTGTTATCACCAAAGTGAGCATTAATACAAAATTTTTGGAACAACAAATTTCCTTTAATATTCATTCTTAGTGTCTTGTAGAACATACAAGACATCTTTAGCTTTTGGGTTTATATTGTTTCCCTGGCTTAAAAATGAAGTAGTGTTTTTAAAGATACGAGGGTTGCATGTTTTAGATTCCAGCTCTTAAAAGGAGAGGCACGGGAAGACGCATATACGCGCAAAGCATAGCAAAGACTGCAAATTTGTTTAAAGAAATTTATGTATAAATTAACATTATAATTTTTTTCTACTGTACAAAATATATTGTAAATTCCGCCATTTGTATAAAATTTTATTTCACTGCAGTTATTATACTCTGTGAATTTGTCTTAATTCTGTTTAAACCCTGTAAGCCAATAACAATCCGTCGTTTTGAATGTTTCGAGTCGGTTTAATCATCTACTTGTGGCAGTCAAATTGGCGCGCTATTATAGTTGGTAGCAGAGCTATGGTTTATATAAAACTTGGTTTACTGGGTTTAAAAAAAATCATTAAAAATAGGGTGGAAATACCCTAGAAAGAGCGGAATTGACCCTAGAATTTTTATAGAGAGAGCGCATATTGGGAAGAATAAAATATTTTAACAATATTTTGGAGAAAAAATAAATAAATCTAAGTTTCATTTTGGAATCTAGAAGCCTTTGTGACGAAAATTTTCGAAGTTTACCATCAAGGGAAAATACATAAGTGATTTAAAAAAGGGAGTTTTGATTGAAAATCGAGATAAAAAAAGTATGGGTTTTTGAAGAAATAGAAACTTGACAAAGCGGAACTCGAACGATGTTCGATTTGAGAATGGTTGTGAAACCAGAACAGAATCAGTTTTGAGACTGACTTGGACCGACATTTGAAATAAGTACAATTACCGGTGAAAGATAAGAATAACCAAGAGAAAATTAGTCATTTTTCTTTGATGGATATGTAGTTTAAATTAAACATAATTTTCGGTGATGTTTATGCGAAATTCTATATAATGAGGATTTTGAGTGAATGGGTTAGTAATACCAAATGGTACGGGACGTTTGGTAATACTTTCTGATTCCTCTCTTGACTTCTCATATAGATTATTCAGTTGTTTTGTTCTCTCAGGTTGTGAGATTTGCTTCCTTATCATAATTATACTGGTAACACAGTGGGATATAGGGATCTTATGTTATATTTAAATAATTGGTATTGAAAGTATTCGTTAATTTCTGAATTGAAATATTTTTGGGAGATTTTTAGTTGACATCCATTTATGTCATTTGTATGACGATACTTTTATTCTATATCACAACTAGTGTGACTTGATTTGAGAAGTTAAACCACCGCATTTTATGAGTAGGCCTATAACAGGCTTGTTATTGTTTACTATTGGATAATTAGATTGGTGGTTAAATAGTGGGTTTGTTTGTTTAATTTGGGTTTGATGGTGAGTTTTGATGTGTTTTGAGCACACATTGCACGATTTAAACTAGTTTTCTGATATACGTGTAATTTAAGTTCTCGTTATAGTTTTGAGGTTAAAAGAGTTTTATAATTTTAGTTTCCACAATAAATGGCCAAAAAAACAATAGTATAAAGTTATTTTCATAAATATATGGACTTTATTGGTTTCATAAAATATTTCATAACTTGTTTCAAAATCAAGTATTTTCTTATATACATATAAACTGCACATTCTTGCACCCTTCAAGATAATGTACTGGATCTTAAACGACATTGTACACTCCGTGTTATGGGTCACGGAAGTCAATGAAGTCAGTTAATTCCAATATAGTTAAATCGAAGCTGATGTTTTATTAATGATGATTTGATGTTTTCCATTGTGAATCTGATAAGCAGCTAGTGAACTAGTAGTGAGAACGTGTGGTATGGGACACATCGTTACCACTACTCGGGTTACTGACTGTGAGTCATTGACGCATATTGTGTTTGTTAAGCCAGTATTTTTCTTCGTGGGGGAAGCCGAGACTCGGGGGGAGTCACGTATACGTATTCACTTGACCGGGGCGGGGGTCAAGATACACTCGGCCAGGGGGGTCGTAGTGGAAGCCGAGACTCGGGAAGAGTCACATATTCACGTGACCGGGGGGTCAAGATACACTCGACCGAGGGGGTCGCAGTGACAGGCGCCTAACTTGAATATGTATAAGTACTGAGCTAAGCTCGGGAGGAGCTATATTATCATGTGGTTCCACGTGCATAATTATTTCTAATGGATCCATATTGTGATGATACTTTGTGACTTGATCTATACGATCACACAGTGAAGATTATTGGGTTTTAAATTTACATAAACATTTTATGACTTCCTATATTTGAATGTGATGCTCCTTTCGTGTTATTTGACTCGTTCGAGTTATATGATGATTTTGATGATTTTCATTTGATAATACATGGCTATTGCTCGAGATGAGCAATACTATAGCTCAGGGTGGGCTATAATTTACTTAATAGCACGCACATGTTATTTATGATGATTTTTATGTTATGATTTGATGTTGGTGATTTTCATTTGCTAATACATGGCTATTGCTCAAGATGAACAACATTATAGTTCAGGATGGGCTTTATTATTATTGCATGCACAAATTTCTTATTATTTCTTTTATAAGTTGGATTTAATGATCTTAACTCGATCGAGATGATCGTACATTTGCAGAGTGCATTTGGATTTCTAATCCATTATATTGTGAGATTTGGACTTTTAGGAGTGAGGTACTCCTTTTTTGATCATATTGTTTTATATATGAAAAGTGTTATGAGTATCTTATTGATTTATATGTGATAATCTGATTTGATTTGTTATATTGTTTTATATGATAAATGTAGTGAGGATTTTATTGAGTTATGATACTCTGACTGGATTATGATGAGTATCATATTAATTTAAAAATAATATTTTACTTGGGATAAAAATTGAAATTTTTGCAAAAGTGAGTAGTCAAAGTTGGAAATTTCCTGTTGAACGATCTAAATAAATCAGGGAGGAAATTAAGATGCGGCGTTGAATTTTGAAATGTTGTATTTTGGTTTGTGTAAATTGCGAGGACGCAATCTCTTTAAGGGGGGAGTTTGTAACAACCCGAATTTTTGGAAGGTGATAGTAATGACTCAGAGATTTCAATATTTAAAATATGAAATAAATTAAGATTTAACGTGGAAATAAATATTTATATTGGGAATTATCTATTTTTGATGATATTTGAGTTTATTTCTATATTGATTCCTTTTGTAAAATTATGGAAATTTTGTCTAATAAATGGGATTTACAATAATGTTGGAATTATTTTGTTACTTTAATACGATAGTTATAGAAAGATAAATGTTATTAATATGAATTTATTTGAATATTAATTTCTTAGTTGAAGGAAAATTATTGTTTGCATGTACTTTTAAAATGGAATCCCTTTTTGTAGATTTATTTTAACATGAGCGATTATCATAGTCTATCACCAAATGATGTTAATACTTTAGAGAACTATAAATTTGATTTCTCAATTTAACTTGAGAATTTATTTTTGAATTTTGGTCTCTAAAGAAAAAAAAATTGAATACAAGATTTGTATTTCGAATGTAAATACCCATTTTCTTGCATACACTTAGTATTCAAAATAATTTATACTTGTGGAAAACATTTATTTAATAGTTTTGCCACCTTTTGCAATAGTCCCGAATTGTTCTAACGCGTCCTGACTTCTACAGTTTTCAATATCGTCTTTATTTTACACTGTTCCTTCATTCGATGAGGAGGGACACATTTGGTTACTCTTCTTTTATCGGGTAGGAGGAAAATATTTTGGGCGGCCCCTTGGTTATCGTCTCTGAAAAAGGTCGGCCTCTCTTTGATTTACTTTCTCTGGAAAAAGATGGCGGCGATTTTGCTCCTAGGGTTTCTTTGATTCCCAAACTCACAAACGATTGTTGGTGAAAAATGAATCTCTGATGGCTTCGTAAACTTGTGCCTTGCTTCTCTACGGTTTGGGAATTGGATATCGAATAAATTAGTGAGTTCTCTGAATTTATTCTTTTAATTTTCTTTTGAATTTTTGAGTATTCGATCTTCTCTTTGCCTATGATGTGAACGGTGTTTCTATAGGATTTCAAATCCTTAAATCGCTCTGATTTCGTCATATGATTTGAATTTGACTGTCCCTGATTTGTGCAGTTTCCTCTTTTTGATTTCCTCGATTTAAACTGATTGATGAAAAGCTAGGAACTAAATGAACGATGTTACCTTGTTCGAATTTAAACTATTTGTCCACTGCTTTGAATTCCATGCATGATTTCTGGAATCATTTTGAAAACTTGCCAAAATTTTGCATTTAAAATCTGGAAATATGTTAAATTGATTTGTGTACGACTTCCCATATCTGATCAAATGCAATGCTTCAAATTAATTGGTCCCATGCATGATTTAATGATGGATTTCTGGAAATGTTTGACATTCTGTTTTCCACGGCTTTGATAACATGCTCTGAATTAAAGAATGAATTTGCTCATGTGTAGATTGTGGATTTGCCAAAAATGTACCTTGATTAAATTAATTTCTGGAAATAAATATTTTCCAAAAATTATGATGTCAATTGCCTGAAATTTTATTGTCCACTATAGTTTCTGGAAGCTTTCTTTTTGTCATAGCACTCAAGGAATCATTTATTATTTTCTTCGTTGGTTTGCTGATTTGAACTTGTGGTTTACTCTCAGAACTTCTGCACTATGTATATTCATCTAATTTCATAGATCATTTGTATTTGAGCTAAACTGTAGCGTCCCGGGAATTTCGACACTTGAATCATGACACTAATACATCCTATGCCCAATAACTCAAGTACCGAAAACCCCAGAAGGCTATAAGAAAGAATTTAGAGGGTGAGATAAGAACGAAAGAAAGTTAGAATAGAAGAATAAGAAGAAATAGCACAACACAATACCATAGTCTCATATCGCAGTGGAACAAAATATAATACGGAAATAAAACTTTATTGAGAGCTTTAAATAAAACTTACAATATCAGAGTACATCAACACCACTGGACAGTTATAATAATCTGTCCCATATACAACACACAGCGGAATAGTAGTTATATAATATCATACGTTTGAACACCTCCAGCTCGTCTCTGGACTTCTCAGCATCCGATAACTTGAATCTGTACACCCCGGTCTAACCCGGGCATTACAAACACCGGGTCAGTCTGGTGAACCAGAGTGAGAAAAAATCGCAAAGTGTTAAGGGTATCACACAACCTGATTTTAAAGTTAAAATCTTTCAAAGAAAAGGATAATCGTAAGACCAGATCCACACATAAACACGAACGGTTTTTACCTTACGATAACCCAAAACATTTTTGAAATCGATATCTTTTTAGATATCATAATAATGTCTAAATACAAGTAAATATCAATCTAGTGGAACGCTTGCATCTGACGCTCCACATATATAGTATACAATCAAAATCGCGGGCGCTTATTGGAAATTGGATTCCCACTCTGACAAGGTATGGGACCACCTACCGATAGTGTATCTCTAGGGACGAATACACTGGGTTCAACAAGAACGTCTTGCAACCCGGCCCACACATGACCGACCACTCATTTCTCTTGAGCGTATCGAATGTATATCACCAACGGTTGGGTGCGACCCACCGTTTCCCGAAAAGGGACAGCATCGATAGATTAAAGAATGAAATGGATTTTTTTTAGATAGGTTATTATACACCCTAATGCGTGCGACCCACATAGCCACGCTACCTGCCCGATTTTTTTCATTTCCCGGTTGATGAGGCTTAAGGTTAAAATCGACTTTTGGAACATTTGGCCACCCTTTACCTCGTTCATACAAGTCATCCAGGAATAGGATGAACCGAAGGCACCCTCCTACCGCATCCTAGGAATCACCCTATAGATTAGTATCGAGTAGTCCTTGTCATCCGTAGATTTTAATCCAGATAGAATCATTGTCAAAATATCTCTAGGGATCAGCTAGAGAAATCCAACAATAGTCCTTCCATTCATGAAGATTTACGGTCTTCAATTTCTCTATCTTGATCAGCATCTTCCACGTTTTCGTATTCATTGGTTTCCGTACCAATAACGTTGGGACAGATTTTGATAGTCGGTTATTTAACTATCAAAATAAACAACCATAAAAATAAGCAGAGCAATGGTTTATTACATAGCATCACTTGGCCAAAAGACTATATCAGTTTTAATACATTAATATAGTCAAATCATTTTATTAATATACACGGAAAAATATCTTAAAACCATATCCAATTTTCCAGTTAACTTCCATTTCAAAACATTTGCTATAACATTAATTATTATCTATAATTTCAGACTCGATTCAACTTACAATCGTAAAACCATCGTAACGAAAACCCCTTTTGTTTCTGTTATTCGAATGCCATAATCCTCACTTTTCTTTTTAGAACAACCTCAATCCGAAACTCACCTCCTTTGAAAATATCGTTATGTTTTCACAAATCCTTTTTATTTCTTTTGTTATGGAAATATCATTCATATTCTCAAGCTTCTTTATAATTCCTTTATTTTGGAATCCCATTTATATATTTCCAAACTCTTTAAATAACGTTACACCATTACTATTCAAAATATATTACACTAACATCTTTACCATCACAACTAATACCATCCTTCGATAATCCGGAATTCGTTCAAGTTGGGGTATTTCAATTACCTCTCAGACCTTGATCAACAACGTTCTTATCTTAAGATAAGTACTAGTTTTAACACCAAACCAGTATTCTTTCCCAATATCAAAACAAATCCCATTTAGTTGTATCTTGATGAAAACTCACCTCTTCCTTAATATAGTGTATTTAAATCGCATCTTTTTAACTCAACTCACCTCACCGCTTTTATTCAAACTTGGGTTTCAGTTTTGATTTCCATTTCAAACCTTTATCGGTTCAATATTCAGAAAATCATTTATCTCAACTGGTCTGTAGTTTAGTTCCAATTCTTTAGTTTCATATCTTGGCTTTTCTTTCCATTAATATATACAGTAAAACTTTGGGTTTTATAACTTCACAGAGTCTTGGATTTCACAAATCCGATTAAATAATGTCTTAAATAAGAATTTGCTTTAAACCACAATATAACTTATATTATCATTAATATAATTTACTTTTAAAACATCATTTTTATTATAATAAGACTTATTGTTTCATAAACTTCCATTACTCCTTTAAATCCCAAGGTCTCTACTTTGATTATGAAATAAATGATAATTAAATACCAATCATTTAAAAATGTTTTACTTAACCAATAAATATTTCCATTAAATAAATTAATTTAATAACCCCTTTTTTTGTTAACACAGTTGACTTGGTCAACTCTAACCTGATTAACTCGTTAATCAAAACTCGATTCATCTTCCTATTTAAATAACCCCATTTGATTATTAAATAAAAATCAATTCAACAAAATCTCTTTTTAATTGTCTCATAAAACAATTTATCTCTATTGCTAGTTGTCACGTTAATCCCTGCTTACTTGCTTATCGTTCTTATTAATATAAGAATCTATGTTATAAATCATTTAAAATTTAAGAAGAGGCACGTGCTTCGCACACGGTAGATTTTGGCATAAAAATGGTGATTGGTGATTAAACAAACAAATACATATATGTGGCCGTTTTATTCCCATTTTATAAAATTTATTTAAAATAATATATTTAAAAAAAACTTCATAACTTTATTTCTATCGATTTACCTGACGGTAAATCAATCTTTATAAAACAGTGTATATTTGGCCATCTGCTATAAATTCTTCAACCAATATCACCAATTGGTTAATAATCAAACAAATGTTGAATTTGGGTTTAACAATCAATAACCAAATCAATAATCCAATCATATGGGTTCAACGGGTCGTATGATGATGATAATAAATTTAACTGATAACGGTCAACTACTAACATCAGTTCAAGCATACAATTCAATCAAATACGTTTATATTATAAACATAACCAACAAGGTAAGTTACCTTTTTTGGAGACCATCGTTAAAAATAACGATGCTGTTTCATTTAAATTAAACAATGGTTTAATTTAAATAATCGATATAACTAAGTTTAACGGCATCTCAATAATCAAATCAACCAACAATAAGCAAACATGGCATATAAATAAATAAACCTGACTTATAAAAATTATAAGTAGGGGAACTGAGTGAGTTTAACTCACCTTGTTTCTGTTTTATCGAGATACCCACCGCTTTCAGTTAAATCAAGTATGCGTTTAATTTAACTGAAAATTCCAACTCAATCAAAATGCATTCCAATTTGCTCCAGAATGAAGCGCTTGTCGAGACGATTCCATCGTTTCTGATCTTGTCCAATTCCGATAACAAATGAAAATGTTACAAAAATTTATACGGTCATATTTTACATTTAAATTAATTAACTTTAATTAATAATTATAACATGCTAATTAGAATCTAATTAAATGTTAATTAACTTTTATTTAATTACTTAACATTATATACATGTGTCCAAACTTATATAAGGGCAACATAACTTTGAATAAATACCAATGCTATTTATGCATTAGAATCAATGGTCAAAATAACAATAATGGTTAGGCATGCTATACTAAGGTATAGGCACTTTGGAATATAATTTCTCTATTGATAAACTAATGACTACCTGAAAATTTTAATTTAACTTGGGTATATTAAATTAATAAGTGGGCACGTTAGAACTCCTACCTCATCAGCTTGCTCGAAAGGGCATCCTTTTGTTTCCCATTAACACATTCACGTCCATGCTGCTGTACTGCATTTCTTTCCAGCATTTGTACCCTTTTCCGTCCTTTTCCTTATTCTTCTTTTTTTTTCAAACGGCCCATAGCCCGGACATAAACTAACAACCCATACTCCCGCTTCTTCCTCAACGCAACATTTGTTTCTTCTTCTTAATATTGTTGAACTGCTCCATTCACTACTAGAACCCGCATGCTACAGGAAATAAAATCCTCCCCGCTACTTCATTTAAAACCTGCGAACAAAACACACAGCTTGCACACAGTCTCTCTTCCTGAAGTCTTCTCCTCTCCTTTCTGCTCCCATACACATTAAATACTGTACCGCCCCCTTTCTTCCAACGAAAACTCCAATTTCCTATCTTTATACTCCATTCATTTTTCTTTTTGTATACGAAGGCTCTTCTAAGCCCAGTATGCACCCTACAGTCCTCCTTCCCCAAACTCACTTTCTTCTTTCCTAACCTATAAATAATTTTGTCCCTTCAAATTTCCAGAACCCAGTACTCTCGCTTCAGGTCCTATCCCCATATATTCTTACATGCTTTCACACACATGCCTCCCCATTTAAAAGACTCGAGCCATGTTGTTGCTTTGTCTGAAACCCATATTCATTCAACAAGCCAACACGTCAACAACTTCCTGCTCCACTACCTCGCTGTTGCCACTTGTTCGCATTTCATCAGTTTCGTTCCCAATATAAATGGCATAACCACCTGAAGCTCCATGCCCTTATTCTCTTCGCATGCACAGCTAGGTATACGCCACTCATTTCCCACTGCTTCCTCACCTCTTCTTGTTATGTTGAGCCTAAATACAAGCTACAGGCTTCGCCAAACTTTCTTTTCAGCAACTAAACACGTCACTTCCCAAACCACCCCTCCCTCCTCCATCCGAACACGCTGCCACCGACACCAACAAGGCCACCGCCAACTGCCTTGTTGTTGAACGCAACATCTTTCTGCCATGATTCCAACCATTCGAAGGCTCCATATTCCATCTTATCTGGTCAAGGTGAAGATCCCGAAGAGCTACCAGTATTTCTGATGAAGGTTTTGGGTTATTGATCGACGGATTTGAAAACAACAGGAGAGGAAGATTTGAAGCATCTGGATCAGTAGTTGTATATGGGTGGAGTGTGCGGTTTCTTACAGAGTACACGAGAATTTGATTTATGATAATAATTTAACATATAATATATATATTTTTCTCGAAGAGGAGTTTTGCTGATAGGGAAGAAAAGAAAATGGCTACGAAAGAAAGTGATGAATGGAACGCATATATATACGTGAAAAAGAGTGGGGAGAAAGTATACGTGGGCATCAGGGTAAGGGTACCGTGCAAGGAAAGGCATCAGTGGTGTGCCAGCCAAGTTATCATCTTTCTAACTAAATTGGTTGTTTTGTTAAATTTATAAGTTTATGCTTTTTATCCGTATGCGTGAACAGACACGAATTGTTATTTATATATATTGCATCAACACTGAAAAATGTTGAATGTGTAGCATTGATGCCATCATCGGACACCATATCATAATGTTATGTAATATGTATTATATACAAGTGGTTAGGAGTTGTTGGCTAGTTCCCTGCTGCACTATACACGAACCCACACATGCATCGCTAGAAACTGGTATCACTTCAAACATTCCAAATAAAAATATGTAAAATAAATTTAAATATTCGAAATTAATAACTGAAAAATCCGGGTTGTTACATTCTTCCCCCCTTAAAAGAACTTCGTCCCCGAAATTGCTAAGCAAGAAGAATAATTCAAACCCAATTATTTTCAAAATAATTATTTAAAAATATCATCCAAAAATATCTAAGCCTTAAAAATTTCTGAAAATTTGGCAGCACCTCCTCTGTATTGTTCGATTTAAACAACTACAACTGTCACTCTAGTCCTCATATCGATCAAAAGAAAACAAAGCCAAGCGACTACCCATCTGGGTATAAAATCAGTCACCAAATCAATAAAATTAAGGTTTACCTTTTTGTCGGGCAACTCAAGTTCTAATTCCAAACCAAAGCATTAGCAACTCTTTCTCTCCTTCAATCCTGCACTTAACTCAATATCCAATGCCAATAACAGATAAAAGGTTAAATCATTTCAATTTTATTTAATGGGGTTTTAATTCAAATTAATTAAAATGAAATTTATTTTCTAGTTTCAATTCATTCAATTGTTGATGAATTATTATTCAACCAATTTATCATTCAACCAGCAAACAATGGACAACCATGTTAACCAACCATTCCATTTTACTTAACTTATTTCTAGTTAAATTTCAGATTTATTTAGTTCCATGTTAAGGTCTTAATCCATAATTTAAATTCCCTTCTGGCCTTATTAAACCGTCCAAAATTATAATCCAATTTGAATTCTCATTCAAATCAACTAACAAACCATTATTAATAATTCAATAAAATTATTTCTTTTATATATATATAAATATAGTGTGGGTAAAATTATATCATTTACCCTCTTCACAAAACAATATTGGATCAATTTGTCAGATTAACTTGAACCGATCAAATCAATACAATACAAAACATTTTTATACAAAATTTAAAAATACGTTCTCATATATATAAACACTCATTCTCGATCTAGGTTATTACTAACCCCATCTCTATCGAGATACACCACAGAGCTAAGGTTATTCCTTAACCATTGCTCTGATACCAACTGTAGCGTCCCGGGAATTTCGACACTTGAATCATGAAACTAATACATCCTGTGCCCAATAACTCAAGTACCGAAAACCCCAGAAGGCTATAAGAAAGAATTTAGAGGGTGAGATAAGAAAGAAAGAAAGTTAGAATAGAAGAATAAGAAGAAATAGCACAACACAATACTAGAGTCTCATATCGCAGCGGAACAAAATATAATACGGAAATAAAACTTTATTGAGAGCTTTAAATAAAACTTACAATATCATAGTACATCAACACCACTGGACAGTTATAATAATCTGTCCCATATACAACACACAGCGGAATAGTAGTTATATAATATCATACGTTTTAACACCTCCAGCTCGTCTCTGGACTTCGCAGCATCTGATAACTTGAACCTATACACCCCGGTCTAACCCGAGCATTACAAACACTGGGTCAATCTAGTGAAGCAGAGTGAGAAAAACTCGCACAGTATTAAGGGTATCACACAACCTGATTTTAAAGTTAAAATCTTTCAAAGAAAAGGATAATTGTAAGACCAGATCCACACATAAACACAGACGGTTTTTACCTTACGATAACCAAAAACATTTTTGAAATCAATATCTTTTCTGATATCATAATAATGTCTAAATACAAGTAAATATCAATCTAGTGGAACGCTTGCATCTCACGCTCCACATATATAGTATACAATCAAAACCACGAGCGCTTATTGGAAATTGGATTCCCACTCTGACAAGGTATGGGACCACCTGCCGATAGTGTATCGCTAGAGGCAAATACACCGGGTTCAACAAGAACGTCTTGCAACCCGGTCCACACACGATCGACCACTCATTTCGCTTGAGTGTATCGAATGTATATCACCAACGGTTGGGTGCGACCCACCGTTTCCCGAAAAGGGACAGCATCAATAGATTAAAGAATGAAATGGATTTTCTCTAGATAGGTGATTATACACCCGACCCACATAGCCATGCTACCTGTCCGATTTTTGTCATTTCCCGGTTGATGAGGCCTTAGGTTAAAATCGATTTTTGGAACATTTGGCCACCCTTCACCTCGTTCATACAAGTCATCCAGGAACAGGATGAACCGAAGGCACCCTCCTACCGCATCCTAGGAATCACCCTATAGATCAGTAGCGAGTAGTCCTTGTTATCCGTAGATTTCAATCCTGATAGAATCATTGTAAAAATATCTCTAGGGATCTGCTAGAGAAATCCAACAATAGTCCTTCCATTCACGAAGATTTACGGTCTTCAATTTCTCCATCTTGATCAGCATCTTCCACGTTTTCGTATTCATTGGTCGGAATGGTTTTCAAATATAAATTCGATCCCGGTCTTTCCGTACCAATAACGTTGGGCCAGATTTTGATAGTTGGTTATTTAACTATCAAAATAAACAACCATAAAAATAAACAAAGCAATGGTTTATTACATAGCATCACTTGACCAAAAGATATATCAGTTTTAACACATTAATATACTCAAGTCATTTTATTAATATACTTGGAAAAATATCTTAAAACCATATCCAATTTTCCAGTTAACTTCCATTTCAAAACATTTGCTATAACATTACTTATTATCTATAATTTCAGACTCGATTCAACTTGCAATCGTAAAACCATCGTAAGAAATCCGCTTTTGTTTCCGTTATTCGAATGCCATAATCCTCACTTTGCTTTCTAGAACAACCTCGTTCCAAAACTCACCTCCTTTGAAAATATCGTTATATTTTCACAAATCCTTTTTATTTCTTTTGTTATGATTTTCCAAAACTCACCTCCTTTGAAAATATCGTTATATTTTCACAAATCCTTTTTATTTCTTTTGTTATGGAAATATCATTCTTATTCTCAAGATTCTTTAAAATTCCTTTATTTCGGAATCCCGTTTATATATTTCCAAACTCTTTAAATAACGTTACACCATTACTTTTCAAAATAAATTACACTAACATCTTTACATCACAACTAATACCATCCTTCGATAATCCCGAAGTCGTTCAAGTTGGGGTATTTCAATTACCTCTCAGACCTTGATCAACAATGTTCTTATCTTAAGATAAGTACTAGTTGTAATACCAAACCGATATTCTTTCCCAATATCAAAACAAATCCCATTTAGTTGTATCTTGATGAAAACTAACCTCTTCCTTAATATAGTGTATTTAAATCGCATCTTTTTAACTCAACTTACCTCACCGCTTTTATTCAAACTTGGGTTTCAGTTTTGATTTCCATTTCAAACCTTTATCGGTTCAATATTCAGAAAATCATTTATCTCAACTGGTCTGTAGTTTAGTTCCAATTCTTTCGTTTCATATCTTGGCTTTTCTTTCCATTAATATATACGGTAAAACTTTGGGTTTAATAACTTCACAGAATCTTGGATTTCACAAATCCGATTAAATAAAGTCTTAAATAAGAATTTGCTTTAAACCACAATATAACTTATATTATCATTAATATAATTTACTTTTAAAATATATTTTTTATTATAATAAGCCTTATCGTTTCATAAACTTCCATTACTCCTTTAAATCCCAGGGTCTCTACTTTGATTATGAAAAAAATGATAATTAAATACCAATCATTTAAAAATGTTTTACTTAACCAATAAATATTTCCATTAAATTAATTAATTTAATAAATCCTTTTTTTTTGTTAACACAGGTTGACTTGGTCAACTCTAACCTGATTAACTCGTTAATCAAAACTCGATTCATCTTCCTATTTAAATAACCCCATTTGATTATTAAATAAAAATTAATTCAACAAAATCTCCTTTTAATTGTCTCATAAAACATTTTATCTCTGTTGCTAGTTGTCACGTTAATCCCTGCTTACTTGCTTATCATTCTTATTAATATAAGAATCTATGTTACAAATCATTTAAAATTTAAGAAAAGGCACGTGCTTCGCACATGGTAGATTTTGGCATAAAAATGGTGATTGGTGATTAAACAAACAAATATATATATATATATGTGGCCTGTTTATTCCCTTTTTATAAACTTCATTTAAAATAATATATTTAAAAATAAACTTCATAACTTTATTTCTATGGATTTACCTGATGGTAAATCAATCTTTAAAAAACAGTGTATATTTGGCCATCTGCTATAAATTCTTCAACCAATATCACCCATTGGTTGATAATCAAACAAATGTTGAATTTGGGTTTAACAATCAATAACCAAATCAATAATCCAATCATATGGGTTCAACAGATCGCATGATGATGATAATAAATTTAACTGATAACGGTCAACTACTAACATCAGTTCAAGCAAACAATTCAATCAAATAAGTTTATATTATAAACGTAACCAACAAGGTAAGTTACCTTTTTTGGAGACCATCGTTAAAAATAACGATGTCGTTTCATTTAAATTAAACAATGGTTTAATTTAAATAATCGATATAACCATGTTTAATGGCATCTCAATAATCAAATCAACCAACAATAAGCAAACATGGCATATAAATAAATAAACCCGACTTATAAAAATTATAAGTAGGGGAACTGAGTGAGTTTAACTCACCTTGATTTTTGTTTAATCGAGATACCCACCGTCTTCAGTTAAATCAAGTCTGCGTTTAATTTAACTGAAAATTCCAACTCAATCCAAACGCGTTCCAATTTGCTCCAGAATGAAGCGCTTGTCGAGACGATTCCATCGTTTCTGATCTTGTCCAATTCCGATAACAAATGAAAATGTTACAAAAATTTATACGGTCATATTTTACATTTAAATTAATTAACTTTAATTAATAATTATAACATGCTAATTAGATTCTAATTAAATGTTAATTAAATTTTAATTAATTACTTAACATTATATACATGTGTCTGAACTAATATAAGGGCAACGTAACTTTGAATAAATACCAATGCTATCTATGCATTAGAATCAATGGTCAAAATAACAATAATGGTTAGGCATGCTATACTAAGGTATAGGCACTTTCGAATATAAGTTCTCTATTGATAAACTAATGACTACCTGAAAATTTTAATTTAACTTGGGTATATTAAATTAATAAGTGGGCACGTTAGAACTCCTACCTCATCAGCTTGCTCGAAAGGGCATCCTCCTATTTCCTATTAACACATTCACGTCTATGTTGCTGTACTGCATTTCTTCCCAGATTTGTACCCTTTTCCGTCCTTTTCCTTCTTCTTTTTTTTCAAACGGCCCATAGCCCGGACATAAACTAACAACCCATACTCCCGCTTCTTCCTCAACGGAACAATTGTTTCTTCTTCTTAATATTGTTGAACTGTTCCATTCACTACTAGAACCCGCATGCTACAGGAAATACAATCTTCCCCGCTACTTCATTTAAAACCTGCGAACAAAACACACAGCTCGCACACAGTGTCTCTTTCTAGAGTCTTCTCCTCTCCTTTCTGTTCCCATACACGTTAAATATTGTACCGCCCCCTTTCTTCCAACGAAAACTCCAATTTCTTATCTATATACTCCATTCATTTTTCTTTTTTTATAGGAGGCTCTTCTAAGCCCAGTACGCACCCTGCAGTCCTCCCTTCCCAAACTCACTTTCTTCTTTCCTAAACTGTAAATAATTTCCTCCCTTCAAATTTCCTGAACCCAGTACTCTCGCTTCAGGTCCTATCCCCATATATTCTTACATGCTTTCGCACACATGCCTCCCCATTTAAAAGACTCGAGCCATGCTGCTGCTTCGTCTGAAACCCATCTCCATTCAACAAGTCAACCCGTCAACAACTTCCTGCTCCACTCCTTCGTTGTTGCCACTTGTTCGCATTTCATCAGTTTCGTTCCCAATATAAATGGCATAACCACCTGAAGCTACATGCCCTTACTCCCTTCGCATGCATACCTAGGTATACGCCACTCATTTCCCACTGCTTCCTCACCTCTGCTCGTTATGTTGAGCCTAAATACAAGCTATAGGCTTCTCCAAATTTTCTTTTTCAGCAACTAAACACGTCACTTCCCATACCTCCCCTCTCTCCTTCATCTGAACACGCTGCCACCGACACCAACAAGGTCACCGCCAACTGCCTTGCTTTTGAACGCAACATCTTTCTGCCAAGATTCCAACCATTCCAAGGCTCCATATTCCATCTCATCTGGTCAAGGTGAAGATCCTGAAGAGCTACCAGTATTTCTGATGAAGGTTTTGGGTTATTGATCGACGGATTTGAAAACAACAGGAGAGGAAGATTTGAAGCATCTGGGTCAGTAGTTGTATATGAGTGGAGTGTGCGGTTTCTTACAGAGTACACAAGAATTTGATTTATAATAATAATTTAATATATATTATATATTTTTTCTCGAAGAGGAGTTTTGCTGACAGGGAAGAAAAGAAAATGGCTACGAAAGAAAGAGATGAATGGAACGCATATATATACGTGAAAAAGTGTGGGGAGAAAGTATACGTGGGCATCAAGGTAAGGGTACAGTGCAAGGAAAGGCATCGGTGGTGTGCCAGCCAAGTAATCCTCTTTCTAACTAAATTTGTTGTTTTGTTAAATTTATAAGTTTATGCTTTTTATCTGTATGCGAGAACAGACACGAATTGTTATTTATATATATTGCATCAACACTGAAAAATGTTGAACGTGCAGCATTGATGCCATCATCGGGCACCATATCATAATGTTTAGATAATATGTATTATATACAAGTGGTTAGGAGTTGTTGGCTAGTTCCTTGCTGCGCTGTACACGAACCCACACATGCATGGCTAACAACTGACATCACTTCAAATATTCCAAATAAAAATATTTAAAATAAATTTAAATATTTGAAATTAATAACTGAAAAATCCAGGTCGTTACATAAACCACCATTGTGTATGCACCCTTGATCATGTGCTTACCACCACTATTGTGAACTTGAGCTAAAACATCCATTTGCATGCGCATGTACTTGTGCATGTTATTTGCCTTGGCCATTCAGATGAATTTTGCTGAATCATTTATCACTCCTCCTGCCTTTGTGTTTGCATGTACTGGTCTGGTCAGTAACAATTCATGCTTGAGTGTTAGCTTTGTATAGAATTTGTTTTTCCCATATTCAATTTTACTCATCTGTTTGAGGAAAAATGCATATTTAAGGTACATAAATGTGGACATATTAAGAGAGGCCATGTCCATTTGATTGGTTGGGCGATAATTTATTTTTGTGTGATTTGTTGGTGTTCAATGTACTGCAATATCCATACTAGAAGAGAATTGTTGGATAAAAGTACTACATTCGTTTTTCTTAGATGGTACACTTACGTGGTCCTCAGATTTAACCTTAGCATGGTAATAAAGAGGAGAAGTTGAAATAAAAAACAAATCTGCATTAATTACTTCCCAACATGGTGACCTGTCATTAGTGTTATAGGCCTCAAGCATCTATAATGTATTCAATAACCATTGCTGAACTCAAATTAATATAGGTGCATGAAACTATTTAATTCAAACACTAATGTCAGTATTTTTGGCCATTTATAACCGCTCTTTTATTTTGAAATTCATAAGGACAAACTTCAAAATTAAGTCAAGAAGCTAGGCGTGTAAGGTATTGTCTGTTGTCAGACGATTGTCATGAATTTTCTTTGTACCTGTTGATTTCTTGGCTGTTTTGATCCACATAAAGTGGAAATTTTGTTAACATATCCTATTATTTTATAACAATAAAGATTGAAACGATATATTATAAAGGATATCCATTTTTGTTTTGCGCATTTGTGGAGTCTGATTCTCCACTAAAGCTTTATCAAATGTTTTCACAAGATAATGACTTCAGGATGCCTACAAGTTCTATTTTCGATTTTTATTATGGAATGTCGGTATGAAGTGGTAGTACTTCAACATCAACGTTGTCAGAAATGCAAGTTTAATTTTCGGCGATTACATTAATTTATTATGATATTATGTAAAGGATAACATATTTTTCTGATGTGTTCGATCTTTGATTCATGCAAAATGTACATTATCATACAATTATATTATATAAGATGATAATCTATCATATTTCTTTATTACTTGTTATCACCAAAGTGAACATTGATACAAATTGTTGGAACAACAAATTTCCTTTAATATTCATTCTTAGTGTCTTATAGAACATACAAGACATCTTTAGCTTTTGGATTTATATTGTTTCCCTAGCTTAAAAATGAAGTAGCGTTTTTAAAGATACGAGGGTTGCATGTTTTAGATTCCATCTCTTAAAAGGAGAGGCATGGGAAGACGCATATACGCGCAAAGCACGACAAAGACTGCAAATTTGTTTAAAGAAATTTAGTATAAATTTACATTATTATTTTTCTATTATACAAAATATATTGTAAACTCTGCCATTTGTATAAAAATTTATTTCACTGCAGTTATTATAGTTTGTGATTTTGCTTAATTCTGTTTAAACCCTATAAGCCAATAACAATCCGTCGGTTTGGACATTTCGAGTCGGTTTAATCATCGACTTGTGGCGGTCAAAATGGCGGCCAGTTACATAACGTCATGGTATGGAGCCTAGGCTGTTTACTCATGTGGACGTTGCACACTATTATTACTTGATGGGAGACGAGGTACCTCGGATATATCGTCTCATCTGGGCTGATGGATATTATATCGGTCACTACGGGGCTGATGGATATGGTTGACATACTGACCACTTTAGAGTTTTGATAGAACCGGCTAACATATAGTTTATGGTATAACCAATCATCGACAGATGACCGACCCTACCGATCCAGGTGCAGGTGCGACTGAATCCCGAGGCACTTGCTAGGGTGTCTTGAATGTGCACAGGATGATCCCTTGCCTTGGTTCACAAATGGAATCCAACTTCCAATACGACATTGTGCGGTTTTAATTATAGAACTAGTATGGTGACATAATATAAGGATACCTATATCGCCTATGATTGATACATTTATATTTGAAGTTGATTTCTTCACTTCTAGTAATAATAAAATATGAAATTTAAGTACCAAGCATGTTTGGCTATTATAAGGTAAAACTCTATCCTCCGGCTTGCGTTGCATTGTGTGATGGGACCTAAGTCTTATAATAGCTTCATTTTCTCTTTAGCACTGCGTGTTTGTTTTATGCACTGGTATTCTTGGGGTTAAACCCATTCCGTGTTACACGGCGTGGTCCCTTGATTTACCAAACTTTAAAAATCAAATTAATAACTGTTTTAGTTCTGACACCAGTCACATGACTAACCTGGAGTTTATTGTTTAAACCTAAACTCTGGTTGCCCCTATTTTCCACACAGGCAGCTAGTAGTTTTGGTTTTGCAGATATTATATTCACAGGATCCTAGTTTACAGCTGGAGCTATATTCGGAACGCTCTGTATCCGTGTATTTCTTTTAGTTGTGTCATGTATTATTTTTCCATTGCATTGTAATTTGTAAATCTATGATGTTTATCAAATGTATATTATTTATTCATACTCTATTATATTCTTGTACTTTGATGTAATTGTTGTAATAAGCAATGAAATGTTCTGTCGTTTGTGTTCTGATTTGTTGTGTTCTCAACTCAATCTGGGCTTTCCCGTAAGGGTGAGTTTGGGTCGTCTCATGTGGAAATCAGGGGGAAATCCAATGGTAGAGAATGTGTTCCTCAATTTGTATCAAATTTTTGTGTTTTAATAGACTTTCCATATAGATATATATATATATATATATATAGTGTTAGCATATACTTTATAACAGTTAAATAAGGTTGTTGTCATCAAAACCATCATCTTAGTCCCTAACAGTTTCCGCCTAAAAGCTGCATCATCTCACTTGTCCGCTCCTCTATATAACACACCCCTTAACTAGCCATGATAGCCCTCCTCTTCTTCCTGATTTTTTCAAGCTCTTATTTAGGTAATTTTCTCTACTCTGGTTATTTTTTCTATTTAGCATATGTATATATATTTTTAATCCATTTTTGAAATTTTTGAAATTTTCATTTTTCACTAGATTAACGCACTCTTTTGATTTTGTTACTACTTTCGGTTTCTTTCAACCCATGGTTTTTTGGATATACAAACTTGAGGAAGTATTCATTGATATATGTGTAGATTCCCTAAAGGGTAGATTAAATTCAATCAGTAGACTTTACGTGACTGTAGATGTAGAATTCAACGAGCGGGTCTTAGAATGATCCTATAAACATGTAACGACCCAGGGATTTTCGACCCTGGAAATCGACACCAAAAACAATGTCAAGTAATCAAGAATCGGAAATACAAGATCATTAACAGAAAGAAGTTAGAGGGTGGGAAGTAGATATAATTTTAGAATAGAAGAAGGAGAAGATCACAATAGAACAAAATCATAGTAAACACGAATCTCATAGCGGAATGAATAATATATATTATATAACGTAACTTTGAAATACAAACTTGTAACAATATATACATACCATTGTCACATAACATCACAGCTGAAATAGACTTTATATATATCTAATGTTTAAGCCTCCTTATAACAACCCGTATTTTCAATAAACTGTTATAACATAAATCGAGGCAGAATTTAATTCAAAAATCAGAATCAGGGGAAACGGGCTATGCCATTGCGTTCGTCTCGGAAAAATACGCGAAATAGAGTCCGAGTTTTCGAAAATCGGAGTCCGTATGACCCGGTTAAGGCCCATTGAAGTTTTCAGAAACTTCTATGCTAAAAACAGATTTAAATTTCAAATTAAAAACAGGGGTTAGGGCTAATCTGGGTTAGGCGGGAAAATTCCCGCCAGGGGGCCCATGTCGACAGGCATGTCGACAGGGCACCCAGGGTGTCGACTGCCCTGTCGACAGCCCTGTCGACAGGGGGTGCCCAGGCAGCCCAGCCTGGTGCACCATTTCTGATTTGGGTTGGGTCAAGTGGCTTGGTTCTGGAGAATTCTAAGATCTGACGGGCCAAACCTAATCTAGGGTTAATCCTAGGGCCTAAAACACTCTAATTCTCTATAAATATACCCCTAATCCTACCCTAAAGCCTCATTAATCAATCTTGCAACTAAATTATGCCAAATTGAAACCTCAAATGGCCTCCATCTAAAATCCCTAGCCTCCACCTTCCTCAAAGTTTAATCCTATGATGATATGATGATCATACAACCTTTTCTATGTTGTATGAATGCTTAATAACTTGCATACTTCATTAAGATGCAAGTTTGATTTGCTAAAGTTTGTGTTTTTGGGATTTTGCAAAAGGGTTTTCTTATTTGAGGCTTTGTTTTGGTTTTTAAAAGGGCTTCTTCATCTTATTTGGTGGATTTGTGGCTTGTTTATATTTGTAAGCCCTCTTACCTTCACTTTACAAACTTTAAAGTTAATGTTTGGTGAAAGTTGAGATTTATGTGAGTTTGGTTGATTATGCATGCTTATGCGAACTCACTATGTCATGTTTTATATGATTCATAAGTTATGCATGCTTATGCGAACTCACTATGTCATGTTTTATATGATTCATAAGTTATGCATGCTTATGCGAACTCACTATGTCATGTTTTATATGATTCATAAGTTATGCATGCTTATGCGAACTCACTATGTCATGTTTTATGTGATTCATAAGTTATGCATGCATATGCGAGATTTCTATGCCATGTTTTACATGTTTCACAAGTTATGCATGCTTATGCGAGCTTATTATGTCATGTTCTACATGTTTCATGGGTTATGCAAGTTTAATGGATTATGCATGTTCATCTTACCATGTTATGCAAGTTTAATGGATTATGCATGTTCATCTTACCATGTCATGCAAGTTTAATGGATTATGCATGTTCACCTTACCATGTTATGCATGTTTAATAAGCTATGCATGTTTATGCGAATTCACCATGACATGATTTGCAAGTTTAACATGTATGCATGTTTATTACGACATGTGAAGTTCACCATGTATGTTATGCCAAGCTACCTTTTATACCCTTATACGTTATGACGAATATGTAAGCGAGATAATGACGTTGGGAGGGCTTGGGTAAACTTAAAAATACATGAAACTAAAAGATTGGGAATTTACCTATTAAGTTAGGTCTACCCCTTGGGAATTTACCTATTAAGTTAGGTCTACCCAAGTATATGTTAACTTGTAAATATGTTTTGAAGTGGACATGACATTAGATAACATGATATGGCCAACTCGAGGTTAGACCTAGTTGTGGTGTAAATCTTCCCAGGTAACCACAACGTGGGGTCTAATGTGGGTAGTTGGTCATGTTGCACCATAAGACCCGAGGTTAGACTTAGACGTGGTGTAAATCTTCCCAGGTAACCACGGATGTCTAATGTGAGAGGTTGGGTGCGTTAAGTAATTAATGCCTCATGATTAGGGTTAAGTCATGGCCCACTAATACTTAACCAAAAATGGGGATGCGAGGATTGGATGGGGATAAGTGGTTACGCTTAGCTAATCTAATCCGGGATTAGTGAGGGGTTAAAACCACAGTTAACCCTCTTAGAAACCCTAGCAACGTGGTCTGTTCCAGCAGTAATCCCAGTTTGGTATCACTACAACCCTATAGCTAGGTTAGGGCGGGGCACGATTACTGGACTGATGTAAGCGACCAAAACGACGGCTGAGTGGTACAGCGGTGCGGGTCCGGCGGGCTACGGACGTGCACGTAGTCCGATGTTGGACAAACTCGAGGCACGGGTACCAGTAGGCTTAGACTGTGCATTATTGCTTAGGTGTCTGGGGTTGACACCCGAGGGCTTGATACACCCAAGGGTGGACCCAGCGCAGTCTGACTACATCCATGTGGGCCGTATGGACACCAACACACGACGTGTTAGGTTTATAGGGAGCCGATCGACTAGACCGTTGGGCTGGGCCTTATACTAAGGTCACTTCATGTTATTGGGCCAAAGTTTGGGCTAAGGGATCAAGATTTGTTTTGTGGGTTTGCTAGTACACTGTGGTGCAAAGATTAATCTCGTCTATGTGATGTCACCTTATCTGTTGCCAGAATGTTCCTCTCAGTTTCCATCATACTGTTAACTTTATTAGTTTATAGATTGATCGTAGTAGGGCTTACCAGTCTTTTTGACTGACCTGTTTTCTTTCGCTTCTTTTCTTCCGTTTCCCCCCCCCCCCCCACAGGTTCTCAGGGAGGGACTGCATCTGCTTAGTGGACCTTTGACTTGCTTGTTGGATAGCTCATGTATGGATCTGAGCTAGCTGTGGCATATCTTTTATTTCTGGGGATTAGTACTGATGTTTACTATGTATTTTGGATCATGACATTTTGATATTATGTACTTGACTATGTGGGTTTTTCTGTGATGATGATGGGTTTTTATCTGCTACCGCTGCTTTACTTATATTTATTTTTATATACTCTGTCTTGCTATATCTCTGTGCATGTTTACCTTCACAATAACGCCCCTCCAAAGCTAGTACATTCTAAGGAGTGATCCTAGCGGAGGTGGGGTGTTACATTTGGTATCAGAGCACAAGGTTAACAAGATTGAAAAAAAAAAAAAAAACTTTTGAAAAAAAAACCCTTTTCGAAAAACTATTTTCAAAAACCTACTAAGTATTTTCCAAAATAAAGTCTAGATTATTTTAAGGCTAATCCCCAAAAAGCCATTAGCGTTATCCTTCGTTCCCTTGACCTAATCTTATCTTATCTTTTGTTTCAGTATGGCTGAGAATCTTGACATCCCAGATGGAGTGAACGTACCACTCTGGTATAGGAGACTCCAAGAAGCTAGGGCGGCAGCCGGTCCCGCCAACCCTACTCCCACTCCTCCTCCCGTAGTTGAGAATCCTATCCCTAATATCCCTCCTCCGGTGGTTCCTGCTCCCCCTCCTCCAGCTGCTAATATTCCCCCTCCCGTTGCTAATGTTCCTCCTCCTCCCGTTGCTGAGGCTCCTCTTCCTCCTCCTCCCCCTCAGCATCCTCAGATTGAGTTTACAAAGGTGTGTAAAGACTTCAAAGCAATGGGGGGCAAGAATTTTCTAGGCACAGAATCTTTCGTTGAAGCTAGGAATTGGCTGAAGGACACGGAGGACTTGTTTGCCATCTTTGGAATAAATGATGAGAGGAAGATCTTATTGACTGTATGGCTCTTGAAGGATGAGGCGGCCTATTGGTGGGAAGTCACCAATGGGACGAGGCCCGTTGAGACTTGGGCCGATTTGAGGGCTAGATTTGTGACCAAGTTTCTATCTTCAGCCGAGGCGAATTTACAAATGGAGAAGTTCATTTCATTAAAGCAAGGGGATATGTCGATCAAGGAGTATGTGAACAAGTTTAATCAGCTGGCCCGCTTTGGTTTGGATATAGTAAACACCCCGGAGAAGAAGGCTCTTCGATTTGCCAGAGGGTTGAATGAGCCGCTACAGGGCTTGGCAATGTCACATATTCCGCATGGGGCCACTTTCGAGAGTTTGGTCAATATGGCTCTGCTTCAGGGAGAGGGAAAGAAGGAAGTCAAGTCAGGCGATACTCAGGCAAAGAAGGCTGATTCTCAAGGCAAGGGCAACCAAGGTCAAAGCAGTCAAGGAAATCAGAATAAGAACAAGAAGGGCAACAACAAAGGCAAGGGGAAGTGCAATTACTGTGGCATAGCTGGGCATTTTGCTAAGGATTGCAGAAAGAAGAAAAGGAAACTTAATGGGGGATGCTTTTCTTGTGGAGAGACTGGACACTTCAGCAAAGACTGCCCAAAGAAGAAAGGACAGGCTGGATCTTCAGGAGGGCAAGTTCATGCTCTCAATGCCGCTTCAGTTCCCGAGAGAGGTAGTGTTTCTGTTGAGAACCTTGTTTATATCTCTGATCTTCCAGTACGTACCTTGTTTGATTCTGGTGCATCACATAGCTTTATTTCATCTGATCTTGTTGATAGCTTGCACCTCAGTACTAGCTTAGTGGATGATCCCGTATGTGTTTCGAATCCCATTGGGGGTTCTGCTCATCTATCTATGATATGTGAGGATCTAAGGATCTCTATACTCAGCATTGAGTTCTTGTGTAGTGCGTATGTTCTAGGTTTCAGGGGATACAGATTGATCTTGGGCATGGATTGGCTGTCTAGATATGGAGCCATTCTGGATTGTGAGCATAGGGTTGTAAGGCTTGTGACTCGCCTGGGCAACACCTTAGAGATTTCATGCAATCCGAAGAATCCCGTCATGTTATGCTATCTAGAATCTCTCGACTCATCAGAGGAGGCCCTTCAGTCTGTAAGGGTGGTCCGAGATTATCCAGATGTGTTTGAAGAAGTTAAGGGGTTGCCCCCTAAACGAGAGATCGACTTTCGCATCTATCTGGTAGATAATGCTAAGCCTGTTTCTTTGCCCGTTCGGCATATGGCTCCGCGTGAGAGACGGGAGTTGAGCAAACAAGTGAAAGAATTGCTTGAGAAGGGCTTCATCAGAAGGAGTATATCCGAATGGGGAGCGCCTGTGGTGTTTGCAACTAAGGCAGATGGCTCTCTCCGACTCTGTGTGGATTATAGAGAGTTGAATAAGCTAACTAAGAAGAACCGACACCCGTTACCAAGAATCGATGATCTCTTTGATCAACTTGTTGGTACTTCTGTTTTCTCTCAGCTTGACCTTGCTACGGGTTTCCATCAGCTCAGAGTGGCTGAAGACAGTATAGACAAGACTGCATTCAGAACTCCAGACGGATTCTTTGAATGGCTTGTTATGCCGTTCGGTTTGACAAATGCACCCGCATATTTTGTGGATTTGATGAGTAGGGTGTTTCGGGAGTTTTTGAATAAGTTTGTCGTGGTCTTTGTTGATGACATTCTGGTCTTCTCCAAGGATGAGGAAGAGCATGCGAGGCACCTAGTAGAGGTGATGGATACACTCAGAGCACACCAGTTAAAAGCTAAGTTCTCCAAGTGCCACTTTTGGAGAAGGGAAGTCAGATTTCTTGGGCATATCGTATCCAAGCAAGGCTTAGCGGTGGATCCCGCTAAGGTGGTTGCAGTTCAGGATTGGAAGACTCCAAGGAATGCAACCGAGGTGAGAAGCTTTCTGGGTCTTGCGGGTTTCTATCGGAAGTTCATTAAAGACTTCGCAAAGATATCCGCTCCTCTTACTAAGTTGACGAAGAAGAACTTAGTCTTTGCTTGGGATATGGATTGTGAGCTCGCTTTTCAGAGACTCAAAAGAGCCCTTACCTCCGCACCAGTTCTAGCCTTACCCGATGGTGGTAAGATATTTACCGTGTACACTGATGCTTGTGGCACGGGATTGGGTGCCGTTCTGATGCAAGAGGGCAGAGTGATATGCTTTGGTGGAAGGCAACTGAAGGTGCATGAGAGGAACTATCCCACTCATGATCTAGAGCTAGCAGCGATTGTATATGCGCTCAAAGCATGGCGTCATTATCTTCTGGGAGAGAGATTCGAGCTATACACCGATCATAAGTCTTTGAAGTATCTCTTTTCGCAGAAAGATCTGAACTTAAGACAGCAGAGATGGATGGAATTTTTGGCTTCCTATGATTTTGAGATATCCTATACCCCTGGCAAGGGGAATGTTGTAGCGGATGCGTTGAGTAGGAAAAGGTTGACACTAAGTCCTCTGTTTGTTGAGATGAAGAATTTAGAGTTCTTAGCGACCTTTGATTTCTCTTTGGCAATGGAGTCGGTGACCGGTTCCTTGGCATCTTTAGAGCTCAGGCCTACCCTCCTAGATCAAGTTGGGGCTTCGCAAAAGGAAGACCCTCAGATAACTGAGATCTTGGATAAGCTGGTTCGAGGGGAGACATCTAGTCACCTTGCTCGATATTCTATAGACGATAGGGGTTGGCTGAGGAGAGAAGGAAGGCTTTGTGTCCCGATGGTAGAAGACTTGGTGAGGAAAGTTCTCGAGGAAGCACATCGCTCCAAGATGACCATACATCCAGGGGGTGATAAGATGTATAAGGACATGAAGCGCGTTTTCTTCTGGCCCGGAATGAAAAAGGATGTGGCGGAGTTTGTCTCGAGATGTGTTATTTGTCAAAGAGTAAAAGCTGAGTCGAAGAAGCCCGGTGGGCTATTACATCCGCTAGAGGTCCCACTATGGAAGTGGGAGAGCATTTCTATGGACTTTATTGATGGGCTTCCAAGGTCCAGGAAGGGGAATACGAGCATATGGGTCATTGTAGATAGGCTCACGAAGAGTGCTCACTTTATCCCAGTAAAGAGCAAAAGGACAGCATCTGGACTAGCATCAGTATATCTTCGTGAGATAGTGCGACTACATGGAGTCCCTTCCAGCATAGTCAGTGACCGAGACCCCATCTTTACTAGTCAATTCTGGAACAGCTTACAGGAGGCTATGGGCACGAAGTTGAACCTGAGTACGGCCTATCACCCACAAACAGACGGCCAGACAGAAAGGGTGAATAGGGTACTTGAGGACTTGTTGAGGCTTTGCATTCTAGATTTTGGTGGTGCTTGGGAAGACCATCTCCCTCTTGTCGAGTTTGCATACAACAACAGTTATCAGGCGAGCATAGGGATGGCACCCTTTGAGGCTTTATATGGGAGGCCGTGCAAGTCACCTACATGTTGGTGGGAATCCACGGATAAGCTTATACTTGGACCCGACATGATTAGGGATACATCCGAGAAGGTGGAGTTGATTAGAAGACGGATGAAAGCGGCCCAAGACCGGCAGAAATCCTATGCTGACAGGCGAAGGTCCGAATTGGAGTTTGAGGTTGGGGACAAGGTTTTCGTGAAGGTTTCTCCTTTGCGGAATGTGGTCCGATTTGGAGCTGTCGGGAAGCTAGCACCGAGATTTGTTGGACCCTTCCCCATCATTGAGAGAATTGGGAAGATGGCTTATAGAGTGCAATTGCCCGAGAAGTTGTCCGGAGTGCATAATGTCTTTCATGTCTCGCATCTCCGAAAGTGCCTGCATGAGTCCGCGGAGGTGGTTGAACCTAGCATGCTAGAAGATGTGGAAGTAGAGAAAGAAGCAACTTTAAGGAAAGCTCCGATTCGTATCTTGGGGACAGAGACCAAGAAGCTAAGGAATCGGGAGGTCAGATTGGTGAAAGTTCAATGGGGTGAAGCCGAAGAGGACGCAACTTGGGAAACCGAGGAGAAGATGCGTGGGCTTTATCCATTCCTGTTTGAGGGTACACTCTCAATCTCTTCCCTTTGTTAATATATCTTTCTCTTTGCTAATCCATATTTATCTAGTTATCATGCTAAGCTTGTCATGAGAACCTTAGGCAGAAACCCTTTGGATGAAACATGTGTTTGAAGCATGTTATGGTTGATGGTTGCAAGTGGTTGCAAGTGTTTGCAAGTGGTTACTCGTGGATGCATGATACACATTAGGCACTAGATCGGCTCACACACTCCTCATATTGCATGTGCATGAGTGTTTATGCTTAATTCTTGGATGAACTTTGTATGCAATCACATGGATGTTGCATATGGGTGTATGGTTGAGCACGCATATAGACATTATACATTATAGGGATTTGCATACATATGGATACATTTCACTAACATATTTTGCATTGATCATTGCATTAGATAGGTGCATATACACACACTTTTGCATATTTTCATACAGCATTTAGAATCCTTTAAGGACAATGGTTGCTCGTGGATGATGTTTTGAGTAGATGGATGTTGGATGGTAGGATATGTTCTTCCTAACTTGAAGATTTCGGGGACGAAATCCTTTAAGGAGGGGAGAATATAACAACCCGTATTTTCAATAAACTGTTATAACATAAATCGAGGCAGAATTTAATTCAAAAATCAGAATCAGGGGAAACGGGCTATGCCATTGCGTTCGTCTCGGAAAAATACGCGAAATAGAGTCCGAGTTTTCGAAAATCGGAGTCCGTATGACCCGGTTAAGGCCCATTGAAGTTTTCAGAAACTTCTATGCTAAAAACAGATTTAAATTTCAAATTAAAAACAGGGGTTAGGGCTAATCTGGGTTAGGCGGGAAAATTCCCGCCAGGGGGCCCATGTCGACAGGCATGTCGACAGGGCACCCAGGGTGTCGACTGCCCTGTCGACAGCCCTGTCGACAGGGGGTGCCCAGGCAGCCCAGCCTGGTGCACCATTTCTGATTTGGGTTGGGTCAAGTGGCTTGGTTCTGGAGAATTCTAAGATCTGACGGGCCAAACCTAATCTAGGGTTAATCCTAGGGCCTAAAACACTCTAATTCTCTATAAATATACCCCTAATCCTACCCTAAAGCCTCATTAATCAATCTTGCAACTAAATTATGCCAAATTGAAACCTCAAATGGCCTCCATCTAAAATCCCTAGCCTCCACCTTCCTCAAAGTTTAATCCTATGATGATATGATGATCATACAACCTTTTCTATGTTGTATGAATGCTTAATAACTTGCATACTTCATTAAGATGCAAGTTTGATTTGCTAAAGTTTGTGTTTTTGGGATTTTGCAAAAGGGTTTTCTTATTTGAGGCTTTGTTTTGGTTTTTAAAAGGGCTTCTTCATCTTATTTGGTGGATTTGTGGCTTGTTTATATTTGTAAGCCCTCTTACCTTCACTTTACAAACTTTAAAGTTAATGTTTGGTGAAAGTTGAGATTTATGTGAGTTTGGTTGATTATGCATGCTTATGCGAACTCACTATGTCATGTTTTATATGATTCATAAGTTATGCATGCTTATGCGAACTCACTATGTCATGTTTTATATGATTCATAAGTTATGCATGCTTATGCGAACTCACTATGTCATGTTTTATATGATTCATAAGTTATGCATGCTTATGCGAACTCACTATGTCATGTTTTATGTGATTCATAAGTTATGCATGCATATGCGAGATTTCTATGCCATGTTTTACATGTTTCACAAGTTATGCATGCTTATGCGAGCTTATTATGTCATGTTCTACATGTTTCATGGGTTATGCAAGTTTAATGGATTATGCATGTTCATCTTACCATGTTATGCAAGTTTAATGGATTATGCATGTTCATCTTACCATGTCATGCAAGTTTAATGGATTATGCATGTTCACCTTACCATGTTATGCATGTTTAATAAGCTATGCATGTTTATGCGAATTCACCATGACATGATTTGCAAGTTTAACATGTATGCATGTTTATTACGACATGTGAAGTTCACCATGTATGTTATGCCAAGCTACCTTTTATACCCTTATACGTTATGACGAATATGTAAGCGAGATAATGACGTTGGGAGGGCTTGGGTAAACTTAAAAATACATGAAACTAAAAGATTGGGAATTTACCTATTAAGTTAGGTCTACCCCTTGGGAATTTACCTATTAAGTTAGGTCTACCCAAGTATATGTTAACTTGTAAATATGTTTTGAAGTGGACATGACATTAGATAACATGATATGGCCAACTCGAGGTTAGACCTAGTTGTGGTGTAAATCTTCCCAGGTAACCACAACGTGGGGTCTAATGTGGGTAGTTGGTCATGTTGCACCATAAGACCCGAGGTTAGACTTAGACGTGGTGTAAATCTTCCCAGGTAACCACGGATGTCTAATGTGAGAGGTTGGGTGCGTTAAGTAATTAATGCCTCATGATTAGGGTTAAGTCATGGCCCACTAATACTTAACCAAAAATGGGGATGCGAGGATTGGATGGGGATAAGTGGTTACGCTTAGCTAATCTAATCCGGGATTAGTGAGGGGTTAAAACCACAGTTAACCCTCTTAGAAACCCTAGCAACGTGGTCTGTTCCAGCAGTAATCCCAGTTTGGTATCACTACAACCCTATAGCTAGGTTAGGGCGGGGCACGATTACTGGACTGATGTAAGCGACCAAAACGACGGCTGAGTGGTACAGCGGTGCGGGTCCGGCGGGCTACGGACGTGCACGTAGTCCGATGTTGGACAAACTCGAGGCACGGGTACCAGTAGGCTTAGACTGTGCATTATTGCTTAGGTGTCTGGGGTTGACACCCGAGGGCTTGATACACCCAAGGGTGGACCCAGCGCAGTCTGACTACATCCATGTGGGCCGTATGGACACCAACACACGACGTGTTAGGTTTATAGGGAGCCGATCGACTAGACCGTTGGGCTGGGCCTTATACTAAGGTCACTTCATGTTATTGGGCCAAAGTTTGGGCTAAGGGATCAAGATTTGTTTTGTGGGTTTGCTAGTACACTGTGGTGCAAAGATTAATCTCGTCTATGTGATGTCACCTTATCTGTTGCCAGAATGTTCCTCTCAGTTTCCATCATACTGTTAACTTTATTAGTTTATAGATTGATCGTAGTAGGGCTTACCAGTCTTTTTGACTGACCTGTTTTCTTTCGCTTCTTTTCTTCCGTTTCCCCCCCCCCCCCCCCCCCACAGGTTCTCAGGGAGGGACTGCATCTGCTTAGTGGACCTTTGACTTGCTTGTTGGATAACTCATGTATGGATCTGAGCTAGCTGTGGCTTATCTTTTATTTCTGGGGATTAGTACTGATGTTTACTATGTATTTTGGATCATGACATTTTGATATTATGTACTTGACTATGTGGGTTTTTCTGTGATGATGATGGGTTTTTATCTGCTACCGCTGCTTTACTTATATTTATTTTTATATACTCTGTCTTGCTATATCTCTGTGCATGTTTACCTTCACAATAACGCCCCTCCAAAGCTAGTACATTCTAAGGAGTGATCCTAGCGGAGGTGGGGTGTTACACTCCTGCTCCAAGATCTTCCAAGTTTATTTGTAAAATCCCGACTACTTGACTACCTATACAAATTCGGGCACCCAAGAGTTTAGGGTAAAACAAAAAAAATAAACTCTGAGTCAGTCATGGGATTGGTGTGAGTAAACTCCAATCACTTGGTTTAAATTTAAAAAATCCTTCTCAAGGAAATGATAATCGTAAGGCCGATCCACACAAAAACACGAATGGTTTTTACCTTACGACAACCCAAAACATTTCTTAAGATCAATACTATTCTGATATTATAATAGTGTCTAATACAAGTAAATAATAATCTAGCAGAACGCTTTCAACTCACGCTCTACATATATAATATATAATTAAAAATCGCGGGCTCTTACTGGAGAATGAATTCCAACTATGACAAGGTATGGAACCACCTTCTGATCAGTGTACTCTAGAAGCGAAACATTGGAGTTCAACAAGGACATCTTGTAACTCAGCCACACATGACCGACCATTCATTTCGCTTGAATGTTCCGAATATTTTGTCACCTTGTTGTTGGTATACCAACATAACCGTTCCTGAGAGATGCAAAATGAAAAGAAGTAACAAATATGAATATTCTCCAGATCGAGACAATATACCTAATTGGGTGCGACCCACTTAGTCGTGCTGCCTCCTCGATTTTTATCATTTCCCAGTTGATGAGGCTTGAGGTCATAACGTACCTTTTAACAAATCACACCTTCATTAACTTTGAATGCCACATCGTCATAACTGCCAAATCACAAATTTATTTTCTTAAAAATATCACAGGTATAAAACTAAAAGGAACGAGTTCCTCCGCCACCAACGTAAATACGTTTGAAACTAACAACTTACGCGATCTATTAGATATACTCTGTCAGACATTCATAAACTTCGTTAAAGTTATAACTTAATCTTGATTTGCATATTCAATTATAAATTACTTGTTTCAAATCGAATATTAAATATTTTGTCACCTTCTGAATTTTATAATATTTAATACCTAAAAATAAATTACTTTTATACCATTCGGCATAGTCGAACTCTTATTATAAATCCTTATCGATTTATTTCCATATTATGCACATTTCGAAGATCGAAATCAATTTCACTATTTTCTCCTTTGAAACGATTTTTCCATTTCCCCTTTTTTAATTTTTATTCTTGAATCCACATTCTTTAAATTGTTTAATATTAATTATTTAACACCTATTATTTTATTCCATTTAAAAATATCATTAATAGATCAACTACTTATTTTATTTTGATTAAAACAAGTTATTGCTTTCCAATCAAATCGAAATTCAAATTCTAATTAACAATAAATTTTTAGCTTTTTAAAACCCAAAATCTTTTCCCGTATGTTCGAATATATTTTACGGTATTCAAATACCAATAATTTCAGGTCAATGTTATTTAAACATCCCAAAACACGCAATAATCCATCATTGATTATTGGTCACCTCATACAGTGCAATATATATGAAAACAACAATATAATAGTTAAGGAATCTAGTTAGATTCCTCCAACCTATTTTCCTACATCCACAGATGTTAATCAACATTAATTTCGTATCAATATGAAATAAATAATAAATGGAATCCATATTTAACTAATGACTTGTATAAATAACTATACTAATTATTTACACAAATTCATCTAAACAACCATCACACAGCATTCAACCATCATTTATAGTAACGTTTATAATACTATAAAGCTAGACAGAGTTAGTGAGTTTACTCACCTTAGTCTTTAATTGTTGAATATTGATTGACATTCGGTTGACTCAACCAGACGTTAAATTCCGCCATAAATTGTAATGGACTCCAAATAGCTCCAGACCAATTCTAGTATGTAGCCTATAGTCCTATGATCCCAACAGATCCTGTTTTGTTGAATTTGGGTAACATATGAGCATGGTAGAATGTTTTAAAGCTTATATGTATTTAAATATAACTTGAACTAAATTTTATTAAATTAATTTTAGGCTTACCACTTTAATTCTCGTCAGCCCATTCAAACTTAACTAGCCCGCTTCCTCACTTAAAGCCGTCGAACCATATCCAGCCTACTTCCATGATTAAACGCAATGCCTCCAACATGACCATTTATTCCTAATTCTACCTACCAACTTCCAATTTTGGCAATACATTTTTCTTTTATTTGGGCTTTTCCATTTTCTCCTAACCAGCCCACACCATGCTTCCAATAGTGACAGTGATCTCTTCTTCAACTATAAAGGATGCAAGCTGCTCCTACATATACCTTCCCATTTCCAAAACACCGATCATAAAAAATAACGCATGTAGGTGCTGCTCGATCTCCACCATTTTTCAGAACCCATTTTCAAGTGCTTCTTCCCCGAATATACACTCCATGCATCCACTGTTGTCTTGTGCATGTATCGCTGCATCCTACAACGCATACCATTGCTAACAGTTTCGGGCTCCATGCTCTTTTGTCTCTTCACGAACAAATTAACCAAAAGCTCTCCTCTCTCTTTATGTGAATCTAGACCCTGGTTTTCAAACTAATTCTCAACTTCCCACCGTATAAAACTCGAGCAGGCTCCCCTTATTTCCATGCAAATGCTACCCGTCTACAACCATGCATGCAAGCTCCTATGACTGCAGTACACACTAATGAAACTCCCTAAACAAACCTTATGAAAAACTACACTACAAGGGCACATAAGCTCATGTAATAATATCCCCTCCATCCTTCATGCGCATGCATTTACCCCTCCTCCTAATGCATGCAAACTCAAACCAAAATGAGTACGCGTGTAGCTTCTGCAAGAATCTATCCAACATACGTGAATTTTTTTTCCATTTATTTATATTTTCACAATTAAAGAGATATGGCTTAGAGCTGGAAAAAGAGAAGAGGAAATAGCTTGCGTGCATATTTATAGATTCAGGAGTCTTCACGGTGAAGTAATACATTTGTAGGGCGTACATCCCCAGACTTAGGTTTGCAGATATAAGTATATTAAATCTTGAATTGAGATTACAGTAGCTGTCTTGATTTGATTATACAGGGAAGAGTAAATTAGCTTAGGATAGTACTTGGTAAGAACGGGATCGAAACTTAAGATCTAAGGATTTCATATTTTAGTTGTTTGTATACTTGTATACTAAGCTGCTTTGAAGAATTCACATTTGTTGAATTGGTCTTATGATGTTAGCATTGGCATTAAACTTTTGAATTTCAAGTTGTAACCTAATGTCCTTCACATGCGGCCATGTTTGAAAAAACATTATTTCACATGCAGAGTATCTGTTATATGTATTATTTATTTTCCCTTTTATGTTGCACATACAAAACGCATGCCTCACATTCCAATTATTTTGCATTGCATGCCAGAGTGCGTGGGATTAGATTCCATAATGATAACAGCACTGCAGTGATGAAATTAGTTATAACAACAGCAATAATTATTAAACTAGAAATAGAGATGTTGACCCTAATAACAACAGTAATTGTTTTTATTTTAGAACGCGACATATATTATATTATTGAATGTTCAAATTACAAATAATATTCCCCATGAACTAGTTGCAAGTGTTGGGACTGAAACCTGTTGTTAATTA
Source organism: Allium sativum (assembly GCA_030737875.1). Taxonomy (NCBI): domain Eukaryota; kingdom Viridiplantae; phylum Streptophyta; class Magnoliopsida; order Asparagales; family Amaryllidaceae; genus Allium; species Allium sativum. The sequence continues at coordinate 137,527,210 of CM060921.1, read as the reverse complement.
CTTTTAATTGTGGTGGTAAGCAATCGTTTTACGGACAAATATAGACAAAAATAAAAATACCATTGTGTTCAGCAATGTGCCACGATTCCAAAAGTATAATAATATAGACAAATTAGTTTATTTTGTGAAATCCCAAAACGCTGATATAGGATGTAAAATACTCCAAACAAAAATTGCTTATTTTTCAAAATAAAAGTTACAGAAAAATTCTATAAATTAAACTAAGTATACGCATCAAAATTCTTATCCAAATTCGAAACCAGTATTTAATTATATAAAATAAATCGTTATGGCTTATATACGATTCCATAGCGACTATTTGAAAATTTTATTTGGACATAACTCACAATCTATAAGACGAAATCTTGATTATTCACTTCCGTTAGAAAAATACCGTTTAATAGATCCAAACGTTACTTGTTTCGAAGAAATTCTACTTATAACGAATACTACGCGCTCAGTTGAAGTTAAAAACTCAATATTACAAACTACCGCGAAGTGACGAGCTCGATTATAATTATATTATAATTAATACGCTCAACTGTTGCTTATAAACAAATTCATTATTCTAATTCGAATATAAACTCTATTAAATTCCTTAAATAAAAATCCAATTTACATAAAATTGCCAATTCAGCTATTTTCGACTATTTCGAAAATTCTATTATCATTCCACTATTTTAAATATTCAAATATATGAATTCAAGCCATTTTAAATTATCAAATACTATATTAAAATGATTAAATAAATTAATGATTAAATCACTAAAATTTTGGGATGTTACATTCCTTCCCCCTTAAAAGAATTTCGTCCTCGAAATTACTAATGTAGGAAAAATGCTACAAACACTATTAACTAGGTTAAAAATCTTCTGTTTTATTTCTAAATTTCAGTTTCAACTGAACCAATTAGTTTCAATTAAAATATTAATTCGTATTAACGAAAAATTTCAAAAATCTTGAAAATTTTCTAACATTTTAAATTTCTGAAAAATTTCGCTAGCGTCTCCTTTGCACGGCCCAATCGGTACAACTACAGCTCGCCTCTATGAGCCATTTCCAATCCAGAAGAAAATCAAACAGTTAAGGGGCTTGTCAGGTGGCTTTCCAAACAGACTCATAAATCTTTTACTCATATAAAGTATAAACTTTTACCTTTTATTGGGCATTCAACTCTGTCTCTTTTATTCACTATCAAATAAGCATGTATCCATGCATCCCCAACTTTGATCTCCAATCAATTTATCCTCAAATCCAATCATTTTCTTATGCTCAAGCCAAATTCCAGTTCAAACTCCGGTTCCATCCTCAATTCTAAATTCTTACTTGACAATCCAATTCCATTCCAGATTATCTCCAATCCAATTTTATTTAACTTAAATTAAGTTAAATTCTAATTTATTTATTTACTTTCACCATTTAAATTTATTTAACTTCAAAGTTAAATTTATATTCAGAATTCAAATTCTTGGGATTTATTTCAAACAAGTTTGAAATTATATATATAACAGTAGCAAATTCAAAACATTTGAATTTTTAAACAACTTATTCCCTTAAAACAATTCAAAACAAAATCTTTGGTAATAATCTGTCACTTAGAAACTCGAAAATGGCACTGATGATGTGGCCGTCATCACCATAATTATTTTCCAGTGGTTGCAGTGAGTTCAATACTGTATCACCTATAAAACGTATCTCAAACACTTCCATTTTGAAATTACTTTAAATTACCTTTTACAATACTTGAAAAATATTTCTAAATTCCTCCAGGATCTTATAATTCCATATATTTAGTCAAAAATAATTTACAAACACTTTTTACAATTTATGGAATTTTAATTCCAAATTCTGTTTTAATTCCAAATTCTGTTTTAATTCCAAATTTTGTTCATCTGATTTTATATATTGTACTTATACCAATTCTGATTGGTTATTTATAACCATTTGAACAATAATCTTATTTGATTATAACAACAACCAACACATCCAATATATATTATAATAATTCCAAGATAGAAATTTTCTTTATATAAAAATATACTTTGGGTAAAATTATTTCATATACCCTCTGTTACAAAATGTACTGTGTCAGTTCATCGTATTCAAGTGTTTAGAAATCCCTGTCGACATTGTGGTGTCCAACCGTCAACCAAAATTCATAGCCACTCAACCCTCCATAATATAAAACAATCTTTATAAAATCAACAAATACGCACTCTTGTATATATATACACTCAACTCAATCTAGGGTGTTACTAACCCCATCTTTACTGAGTTGCTCCACAGAGCCAAGGTAATTACTTAACCTTCAGCTTCAATACTTTTCAACCATCCTTCCACCCCTAAGTCAGCAAGCTAACCTCCCATTATGGCTTACAGAGGTAACCCAACACCATGTTTTACGGCCAGCCTCTCGACTTGACCAACCCACATTTTTGGGACATGCAGGGGTAAGAGTCTCCCATTCGCCACCTAATGCAAAGCGAGAACTGCCAATCATGTGTACCAAGCACTAAGCAAGCAACATGGACTATTGTGATTAAACTCCGATCACTTGGTTTAATTTTTAAAAATCCTTTTCATGTAAAATGATAATCATAAAACCAATCCACACATAAACACGGATGGCTTTTACCTTACGATAACCCAAAACATTTCTTAAGATCAATAGTATTATGATATTATAATAGTGTCTAATACAAGTAAATAATAATCTAGCAGAACGCTATCATATCATGCTCTACATATATAATATACAATCAAAAACCGTGGGCTCTTACTGGATAATGAATTCCCAACTATGACAAGGTATGGAACCACCTTTCGATCAGTGTACTCTAGAAGCGATACACCGGAGTTCAATAATAACATCTTGTAACTTAGCCACACATGACCGGCCATCCATTTTGCTGGAATGTTCTGAATATATTGTCACCTTACGGTTGGTATACCAACATAATCGTTCCCGGGAGATACAGAAATGAAAAGAAGTAACAGATATGAATATTCTCTAGATGGTGAAAATAACCCTAATTGGGTGCGACCCACTTAGCCATGTTGTCTGCCCGATTTTTTTCATTTCCCTGTTGATGAGGCTTGAGGTCATAACGTACCTTTTAACAGATCACACCTTCATTAACTTTGAATGCCACATCGTCATACCTGCCAAATCACAAATTGATTTCCCTAAAAATATCACGGGTGTAAAGCTAAGAGTAACAAATTCCTCCAACACAAACATAAATATGTTTGAAACGATCAACTTACGTGATCTATTAGATATGCTCTATCATACATTCGTCCATACACATTGTCCTGGGGCTGGACAAACCGAAGGCACTATTCCATAAATCCATCTTAGGCAATTTCTACCTAGGATTTTCCAGACAACCCTTGCATAAACTCCTCTTTAATTATTTTCATCGTATTTGATTCGCAACGCTACTGCCCATACCGAGTGGTTTTCAAATAATAAATTTGATCTCGGTCTCCGTATTGACAACAGAAAAAGGGTCAAAACTTTTATAGCCGGTTACTTAACTATCAAAGGAAACATACATATAAACAACGATCGTATTTCCAGTTGGAAATTACACCGATCAATCACTAAACAACATTCAACTCCCTTTAAATTAATTTATCACTAATTTATTCATTACTTAGTCCCCTATTTTCCATATTTCTTAAACCCGTTTAGTCTCTCACGATTCACGGAAAAACAATTCCATTTTTCATTCATGCATCACTAAACTTCCACAACCATCAGTCCCTCACCGTAAACGAGTAAGAAAACAATTCCTTAAGTATAAACCCCGAAGGCTGAAACCAACATAAAACCGATACTCAGACAACTATTCAACATAACAAATTTTCTGTCAGTTTCTATTGTTCTTAACTCCATTTCTTAATTTCTTATTTACAAAATTGTTTACACAACTCTCTATTTAGTTTACGAATCCACTTCTTTACGGAAATCTTTGATTATAACGATAACGTTATAATCTCTGCTTTTGAAATATTTAATTTCAAAATAATGCTTTTATTTAAATAAATAAACAGTTAATTAATTAATTAACTAGATAAATAACTAAATCTTGATTGTCACTGGAAAGTAAATGGTACTTTCCTAAATTCGATAGAATCGAATTCCAACATATCACTCACTTTTGAATACTCTCTATTCAAACAATGTTCCGAACGTCAGAATAAACTCATCATTTCAGGTTAACTTAATTTCTAAATTCATGTTTGAATTTATCACTCCCAAACACTTACCAGTTCCTTTATCCACCATTTAAATTTACAAAACATTTGCTTTTAAATCATTATTCACTTTAAATGTGACTATTATTTCTATTGTAGAAATTTATACTCGTCTTATTAAATCAAATCTTGATTTAAATAATAAATATCATTACAGTTTAGAATTCCATTTTTCTAGTTATTTATAAAAATCATACTTCATATTTCACTTCATAAACTCCGTTAAAGTTATAACTTAATCTTGATTTGCATATTCGATTATAAATTACTGCTTCCAAATCGAACATTAACTATTTTGTCAGCTTCTGAAATTTATAATATATAATTCTTAAAAATAAATTACTTTTATAACATATAATCGAACTCTAAATATAAATCCTTATCGATCTATTTCCATTCTATTCACATTTCGAACATCGAAATGAATTTCATCATTTTCTCTTTTGGAACGATTTTTCCATTTCCCCTTTTTGATTTTCATTCTTGTATCCACACTTTAAATTATTTAATAATAATTATTTAACATTAATTATTTTATTCCATTTAAAAATATCATTAATAGATCAACTACTTGTTTTATTATGATTAAAACAAGTTATTACTTTCCAATCAAATCGAAATTCAGTTTCTAATTAACAATAGATTTTTAGCTTTTTAAAATCCCAAATTATTTTCCCATATATTCGAATACATTTTACGGTATTCAAATACCAACAATTTTAGGTCAATGTTATTCCAAAACACAGAATAATCCATCATCGATTATTAGTCAACTCATATAGTGTAATATATATGAAAAAACAATATAATTGTTGAGGAACCCAGTTAGATTCCTCCAACCTATTTTCCTGCATCCACAGATGTTAATCAATATTAATTTCATATCAATATGAAATAAACAATAAATAGAATCCATATTTAACTAATGACTTGTATAAATAACTATATGAATTATTTATACAAATTCATCCAAACAACCATCACACAACATTCAACCATCATTTATAGTAACATTTATAATACTATAAAGCTGGACAGAGTTAGTGAGTTTACTCATCTTGGTCGTTAATTATTGAATAACGATTAACATTCGGTTGATTCAACCAGACGTTAAATTCCACCATAAATTTTAACGGACTCCAAATAGCTCCAAACCAATTCTAGTACGTAGCCTGTGGTCCTATGATCCCAACGGATCATGTTTTGTTGAATTTGGGTAACATATGAGCATGGTATAACGTTTTAAAGTTTATATTTATTTAAATATAACTTGAACTAAATTTTATTAAATTAATTTTGGACTTACCACTTTAATTCTCGTCGGCCCATTAAAACTTAACTAGCACGCTTCCTCACTTAAACCCGCTAACCCACATCCAGCCTTCTTCCATTATTAAACGCAATGCCTCTAACATGACCATTTCTTCCCACTTCTACCTTCCAAATACCAATTATGGCAATACATTTTTCTTTTATTTGGGCTTTTCCATTTTCACCTAACCGGCCCACGCCTTGCTTCCAATAGCTACAGTGATCTCTTCTTCAACTATAAAGGACGCAAGCTGCTCCTACATATACCTTCCCATTTCAAAACACTGATCTCCAAAAATAACACGTGTAGGTATTGCTCGATCTCCACCATTTTACTGAACCCATTTTCAAGTGCTTCTTCCCTGAATATACACTCCATGCATCCACTATAGTCTCATGCATGTATCACTGCTTCCCATAACGCATACCACTACTAACAGTTTCGAGATCCATGCTCATTTGTATCTTCACGAACAATTTAACCAAAAGCGCTCCTCTCCCCTAATGTGAATCCAAACCCTGGGTTTCAAACTAATGCTCAACTTCCCACCATATAAAACTCGAGCAGACTCCCCTTATTTCCACGCAAATGCTACCCCGTCTACAATCATGCATGCAAGCTATAATGACCGCAGTACACGCTAATGCAACTCCATAAACAAACCTCATGACAAACTGCACTACAAGTGCATAGCAGCTCACGTAATAATATCCCCTCCATCCTTCATGCGCATGCATTTACCCCTCCTCCTAACGCATGCAAACTCAAACCAAAATGAGTACGCACGTAGCTTCCGTAAGCATCTATCCAACATACATGTATTTTTTCCATATTTTTTTATATATTTTTGCTATTAAAGAGCTATGACTTGGAGCTGAAAGAAGAGAAGAGGAAATAGCTTGCATGCAAATTTACAAATTCAGGAGTCTTCACGGTGAAGTATTACATTAATAGGGCGTACATCCGCAGACTTAGGTTTGCAGATATAAGTATATTAAATCTTGAATTGAGATTACAGTAGCTAGCTTGATTTGATTATATAGGGAAGAGTAAATTAGCTTAGGGTAGCACTGCGTTAGAACGGGATCGAAAACTTAAGAGCTAAGGATTTCATATTTTAATTGTTTTTATACCTGTATACTAAGCTGCTATGCAGAATTCGAATTTATTGAATTGGTCTTCTGATGTCAGCAATTGGCATTAAACTTTTGAATTTCAAGTTGTAACCTATTGTCTTTCACATGCGGATCGTGTTTGAAAAAACTTTATTTCATGTGCAGAGTATCTGTTATATGTATTATTTATTTTCCCTTTTATGTTGCACATACAAAACGCATGCCTTACATACCAAGTGTTTTGCATTGCATGCCGGAGTGCGTGCCATTGGATTCCATAATAATAACAGCAGTGTAGTGACGAAATTAGTTATAACAGCAACAATAATTATTAAACTAGAAATAGAGACGATGATCCTAATAACAAGTAATTGTTTTTATTTTAGAACACAACACATATTATATTATTGAATGTTCAAATTACAAATAATATTCCCCATGAACTAGTCGCAAGTGTTGGAACTGAAACCCACTGTTAATTACTTTTAGTTGCGGTGATATGCAGTCATTTTCGTTTTATGGACAATTATAGACAAAAATAAAAATACCATTGTGTTTAGCAATGTGCCACGATTCCAAAAGTATAATAATATAGACATGTTAGCTTATTTTGTGAAATCCCAAAATGTTGATATGGGACGTAAAATACTCCAAACAAAAAGTCACTTGTTTTCCAAAATAAAAATTACAGAAAAATTCTATAAATTAAACTAAGTGTATATCTCAGAAATCTTGTCCAAATTCGAAACCAATATTTAATTATATAAAATAAATCGTTATGGCTTATATACGATTCCATAGCAACTATTTGAAAATTTAATTTGGGCATAACTCACATTCTATAAGACGAAATCTCGATTTTTCACTTCTGTTAGAAAAATACCGTCTAATAGATCCAAACATTTCTTGTTTCGAAGAAATCCGACTTATAACGAATTCTACACACTCAGTTGAAGTTCAAAACTCAATATTACGAACTACCGCGACTTTACGAGCTCAATTATTATTATATTATAATTAATACGTTCAACTATCATTTATAAATAAATTTGTTATTCTAATTTGAATATAAACTCCATTAAATTCCCTAAATAAAAATCCAATTTACACAAAATTGCCAATTCAGCTTTTTTTCGACTATTTCGAAAATTATATTATTATTCCACTATTTTAAATATTCAAATATTTGAATTCAAACCATTTTAAATTACCAAATTACTATATTAAAATAATTAAATTAATTAATTATTAAATCACTAAAATTTGGGTTGTTACAAAACAGACGAAGAATAAATAAGACAATCTGAAGCGAAGCTATAATGATTTAAACGAACTACTAATAGTAGAAGTAGAGTCTGGGATATAGAAAATGATCAACTTGACATTACCGAGAATGATTAAACCGACTTCTCTACATATACATGAAATACATGAGAGATGCCCTAAGGAAATTTAAGAAACTTGTAAAGCTATTTTGAAGTTGCATAGAAAATGACACCTGCAGATTTCAATACCACCAGCTTCATAAGCCCAGTCTTTCATCGCAGCCGATATAGCTTTGTATAGCAATTGAATGGCCACAGACACCGCACATTCAATACTAACATAGAAAAGTCGAACATGACAGTTGAAGCGGATATTTGACTTTAAGATTAAGCATTTTTCATAAATCCATAGAGCGTTATAATTCTTTTTTGTATGCTGTTATTTATGCACAGTCGTGGAAGATTATACATGTTTTTCCTGATGATCCTACAAACTTAAATGTGGTGGAAATACTGCTTGATGATGAGATACTTGAATTTATGTCTTATCAGCTAGGTTTGTTCCATAGACGTCATTAGTTTGTTTTATTAAATTTTCTAGTTTGTTTGACTAGTTTTTCTAATTTTCTAATGACCATAGATTAAAGAATCAAAATTGATTGGTATCTTTCATTAAAAGGAAAAAGAAACCATATATCGATTAAACTCTTCTGAGGGCTTGTTTAAGAATAAGAAAGGGGATCTTATAGTCATAGAATAATGTTTGGTCACACTTGTAGAGAATTGGTAACTAAAATATCCTAAAAAGTTGGAAATGAACTCCAATAATTTGGTACGGATTTTAAAAAAACGGAAAAAAAAATTGGAAACCAACTTATAATCCCACATGCATTAACATTTTAGAGTAGAGGTGAGCATTTATCACGGTTAACCGACCTAACTGATTCAATCGACCTTAACCAAACCGCATTAACCTACAAATTCGAACATTCGATAACTGATCGATGTAAACCGACTAAATTACAGTTAACCATATAACGTTCATCGATTAACTATTAACCGAAAATACACATACATATAACAATACCATTTATTGCAACCTACATACACACACACATATATATATATGTATATTTGTATACGTTGACTATCTTTCGACAAGGTTGTCAAGTTCATGGAGATTCATGATCAAAGTACTTAGGGTGTGATTTATACACACTCATGCACCAAGGAATCAAACAAACCAGTCAAGAGTTGGCTCCAGATCCGGCTCAACCAAGACCCGGATCGATTAAGTTGGACATAAAGCAAATTTAGGATCAACTAAAACTTCGGCTCGGTGAAGATTTTGGTGATAAGTCCAGATCGACTAGCATCCGTCTCGACAATGCTAAACTAGGCATAGGTCGAGCCGGATTATAGTTGCTGACTAGCTCCACAACATCGTGACCTAGCCCATGATCTCCATCACTCTGGGATTAACCGCCACGTGTCCATACCGAGCTAGATTAAAAAATCATTTATAAATAGCCTCCTAGAGAAACAAAAAAGGACCTTTTGTCCTCTTATGTACTTTACTTTCTATAAACACGTTGTACTTAAGATTTTACTACCTCGAAGCATTGTAATATCATTTTCTTGTAATGTTCAAGAGAACTTATAAAGTGGACATAGGCAATCCATAGTCGAACCATAATAAATTTCTTATGTGTTCTCTTTTCTCATTTTAATTTAAGTTTTCTTCACTTTTAGTCTCTTCATCATATTCTTTGAGAGTTTATGCCATTTATAGTGTAAGAATTTTGGTGAAAGCAGAAATCTAAATTTTCTATGTTAAGATTTTTTTAATCTACTTTTTGGATCACCAAGTCCGAACAGAAATCCTCCATTCCTTCAACTTTAGCAAAAACGATGTCTAAAGGAACAACATCTCCTCTAGGCCCTCCAGCAGCCGTTCACAAGAAGTGGCAAACCAACTTTCCATTGCCCTAGAATTCAGTTCGGCTTTGTTGAATCAGACCGAAAACGTCCATGCTGCAACAACCGCTCCTGCCAATTAAGATCTAACTTTAGCATTCATCACACATGAAGATCTCATGGTGAAGTTAGAAGAGATAGTTAATGCGTTGAGTGATCAAATGCGTGAGAACAGAGCTTTGAGGCAAGATATGAATAGAATGGCTACTCCATGGTATGAATTCAGGAGTCAAATAGCTCCTACCCCGTCGCGTCATCATATGGAAGCCTCAACTTCATTACGAAAGAGCAAATAAGGAGTGCAGCAATGACGATAGTTCGTCATACCCCTAGAATACAAAAATACAGAGGAGCTCTGACTCGGCAGGCTTCCGCTCAACATACCGAATCGACCCGGTTTGACAATATCGATCCATGGAATGTCAAGCCAGATAACATCAAGCTGATCTCTTCACCGAACCGGATTCCTCCAAGAGATCGGAATGCACCCATTCTTTCTCCATCTTGCTTTCACCCTCGTGTTTTGTGAATGGCCGGTTCAACAAGGGCCAAGGAAGTACCACAGGACGGCGGCTCAAGCGACGTTACCTATAGCGGAAGCGGAAAGGATCGGGCAAGGCGAAAGTTCAGAGATCGAATTTACACTCAATACTTCGGAGTTGGCTTCTATGGTAAAGAAGATCATGAATGAGAGATGTGGATACAATAACGAAGACTGGGAAATTGACCGCAGCCATACACCATTCACCAATGACATCTTACAAGAAGAATTCCCTCGAAGATTTAACTAGCCTCAAATGAATCTCTATTCAGGCAAGATAAATCCTCATTAGCAATTGATGAGATATACATGGTTTATGGATTCGGCCGCAACCTTGAATGTCGTAAAGTGTAAAGCGTTTCTTATCTATCTTGATAGAATTGCGCTCATTTGGTTTATTCGGTTACCTCTTAGATCAGTTCCAAATTTCGAAGATTTGATTGTAAAGTTCATAAACCATTTCCAACTTCATGACTCTAAGTCAAAGCATGTTATGACCCTATCTTGCATGAATCAATCCCGTAGATAATTGCTCAAGGATTACCTTGAATGTTTCAATACCGACTCCACTGAGATTAGTAGCCCTAATCCAGAGAAGATATTGATGGTGTTAGTTGATGGCGTTGATCCATAAATTGAGTTTGGGGGAAAATAGACTAGGAAACCTCCATCCACTTTAGATCAATAATAAAAAAGCTAATGTGTTTTTGCGAATTGAAGAAGTGGCCAGAAACCGAAAGAGGAGGATTAGTGACACGGTGAATGAGCGTATTCAGAGTAATGTAGAGGTGAAACAGTCTGGAGAGAGATCCAAAAAAGTTGAGGTCAATGTCCAAAATCAAAACAAAAGAGAAATAATCAGCGCAAGAGAGATAATGGAAGAGGTCGTAATCAAAGAGGAGATGCTAAGAAGCTACCCCGATTCCAGACTTTCGACAGTAATGCACCCTTGAATGACGCCTTAGAAAATGTGTATCCAGACAAATGCTATACGATTCAATATAAGAAACCACCTCCGCAAGAGTCCACAAAGAAAGAAGTACGAACTGGAAAGTTTTGTTTATTCCAGAGATATACGGTCACACGACTAATGAATTTCGTCATCTCCGGGATATCATAGAGAAGTTGTGGAGAGGTTAATTCATGAAGGTAAACTAGATGATTACAAGGTTGTCCCTTGATACAAGGGCAAGGAACTTCAGACCCTAAACGTCAAGGTCAGGCAACTCTCAAATCGTTGCCCAACAAAAAGGTAAAGGAATTTTAATCAACACTATTGTCAGAGGACCACATCCAACATATTTTAACCTCCGAGCTATGGAGAAATATATAAGTGCAATGAAGCAAGTCGAGGTAGAAGAATGCAACGCTTCCAACGAAGTAGCTCTTGTGAAGCAGCAGAGGACGATGATGGATGATATTCTCTTCCGTAACTGTGAAGTTGGCGAGGTGGATGCCCCAATTATTTACCCTCTTATGATTTTAGCAATGATTGGCCCAACATTGATATGAAAAGTCCTTATTTATTGTGGGAGTCCCGTTGATACTTTGTTCAAAAGAGCCTGCGACTATATGATGTTGCAGACGAAGGATTTGAATCCATGTAAAGCTAGGATTCATGGATTTAATGGCTTAGCTACTACACCGGCGGGGATGGTGGAATTACCAGTTGAGTTGGGTAAGGGGGACCATCGAGGAGTATGGATCCTCCTATTTCTTTTCTTGAATATTTACTCTCCATACAATGCCTTCTTGGGCCGCGCGATCCTTGTTGAATTCCGAGCATGCAAAGCTCCTTGGTGCCTACTACTGAAGTTTCTGACTGAGAATGAGGTTAGATTTGTGCTAGAGGATGAGATAACAGGACGAGAGTGCTATTTTGCAGAATGGAAAGAAATCCGAGCAAGGATAAATGGAAAGATGCAGATAATTCCCTTCGTTTCTGGGAAGCATCCGCATAGCAAGTAAAGAGCAAATCCTAGCTTCGACAATACAGTCGTCAATTTGAAGACGTTGATCTAAGGAATGACGAGGAGCTAGGATACCAAAGACGACCCCTAATGAAAGGACGCGACCCTTAATGAAAGGACGTTGGCGATATCGATTGATAATGACGACCCTTCTAAAGGTCTTGAAAATTGAATCCCACCTTGGAACTCTCTGGACAAGGGAAGCGACTAACTTTCTCCATGCAAACCTTGATGTGTTTTCCTGGATCCATGCTAACATTTGTGGTATATTACCAACCATAATGAGCAATTCGTTCAATATTGACCCCAAGTATGTCCTATTGAAGCAGAAGAAACATATGATTGGTCTTGAGGGGTTGGCAGCTATTAGCCTAATTTATTTTTAACACCCCAAAAGTGGAATCTTTCTTTAGAACTTCCGATCAGTGGTGAGGAAGGATTCAAACTTGGGATTTGCAAACATTTCCATGTTGTAATCCAAGGTGCTACTGTATAACCGTGTAAGTAAACTCTCTGCTAGGGATAAGACCAATCGCAGCTCTTATTTCTGATTTCTCGACTGGGTGGTTTCTCTACCTATGAGATGCTTTCTTAATCAAACCTTATGGTGTTAAAACAACTTCTCTGGGTACTCTACGGTTACAGATTGGGGTCTTGGGAATTGCACTATCTAAATCGAGCCTCGAAGGTTAGGTCTATGTAAGTTTTCCTTCGATTCTCATGGATTTAGCGAGATATCATGAACATTTCCCTAATTTCAATTGCTTAATCCTAATAAGTTGTTGAACTAGGATGTCTCAACTCAATTCCAGGTCAAGTCTTAGCATAATCTTTAATCACCTTCATGGTTATTAAGCCAATGAAGATTTTTATCCTTAGATCAAGGGTTCTTAGGGTTAGTCATAGATTAAGGTTCAAAAATAGATCTTAATTATGTACATGATCTTCACATTGCATTTTTAATGTTAGGAAGCAATAATAATAACGTAAATTATTAGACTAGATTACATAGAATTACCTTAATTGCCATATATCTTCATTTCATAGAGTATAATTAATATTACAATCCTTTTATTGATTGATATTGAATTTAGGTTTTTTTCCTATATTAATATATTAAAAACATTGAGAAATGAATTAGGAAAAAGAAAAGAAGTCCCCGCACTCTGATTTATGGGGTCATATTTATAGATATAAGTTGGTCCTCCCTTTGGCATAAGTGCTTCGTTTCGGTCACCCGATGGGGATTGATCACGAAGGCTTTATAAGTGCTTCGCTGGCTTTCCTTCAAGGCAAAGTGCTGGTAGCTGCTTTTGGAGGATTCAATGAAAGGAGCTTTTGTCTGAATGCAAGAGGGTTGACTGCATAGGAGCATTCGGCTCTTTCACGCTTTCGTCTTGTGCTTTTTTCCTAGTGCTTTAGGGTCTCGATTAGGGTTTCTTTCCCTTTTTTGTGTTGCAGGATGGATTTTGTTTGTCTTGGGTTTTAGAGGTGTGTATCGAAAGTCTCGCTTTACTGCGTTCGAAGGACCCTTTCAGCTACTGTATCAAGTTTCGCTTTAGAAAGCAGGTTTATAGATGCATGTATGACTTATGCTGCTGTCGGCTGGTTCTATGTGCTTTTCCTCACCATTCTCTTCTTTAGATGCTTTCAGAGATCCTTTTTTCTCTCTTTGTCTTTCTCCATTTGGAAAATCCTCAAGTCTCATTCGCCCACTGCTTCGGGAATCTTTATGTGGGTTATATGAGAGCCCTTATGGTGTCATCTATGTTCTTTCGCCAGTACCTTCTGGGTAGTCCCTTTCGACTTTGACTCAAATAGTGCGAGAGACATCGAACAGATGCGAACTCTCGACTTATGGTGGTCGCTATCTCTCCCAACATGGCCAGGCTGGAGTCCCCTTTCCCTGAGATTCATTTCCTCTGATGAGTTTATTGGCTCTTCACTTCTTCCTTTCTAATTCTACTTCAGGGTATGCCTTCCTCTCTTGTTCTTGAGAGATTAGCCTACTTCACTAGTGCCTTCTGTTTACGAAGGTTGAGCCTCCGAAATTTGGTCGAAGGATTTCGTCTTCTGCAACCTCGTTGTCATATGGCTCTTAGCTTCCTTCTCGGTTCCTTTTAACAGTTCTCCCTTGGCTTGCTCCCTCCATTCTATTTTGTTAGGTCAACTAATTCGAAACTAATGTCCTTTCAGCTCAGACTAAAATAAGCTTCTCTACCTGTTATTAGAAACAATGCCCTTTCGGTTAAAACCGAAAGGGCTTCTTTACCTGGTGCAAGTGCCAATGCCCTCTCAGCTAAAACCAAAAGGGACTTCTTAGTTTGGAGGAGACTCCTTTTTACTCTTTCCCTTTCATGTTCCAAAGGCTAATAATCCGCTTCTTTTCGTGGCGCCGTCATCTTTCACAATCCTTCACCTTTATTTCAATTTCTAATCTGCCTTAGTTATTTTGTTGTTAACATTTCCCCCTTTTGGTGAAGAGGTGTTCTTGAATTTTCAAGTCATCCATTCAGCTGGCACTATTACAATTGAAACTTGTTTAATTTTTTCTCCCTTTAGGGTTGCCATCTGTTTCTTCGGATTTGATCTGATGGCCACAAAAAGGTGAAGGGATTTCTTTTTATTACTGAGCCTCTTTCATTATTTCCCTCCATTTTCCTGACAATCATTATAGCAGATAGTAGGAAATCGTCTAGGCGATCTTCTTTAAAGGATTCTCTCAGAAATGGGGGCGAGTCCTCTCAGAAAGTCGTAGAGGACGTCCCTCCAAAAACCGGTATGACCGAATTGCATTCTTTTGTCTCCTCCCAAGAAGTGGTTAACTCGATCTTAGAGGATTCTGGAATTAGAGGAATTGAAGCCATTCCCCAATGCCTGAAGATACTATAGATAACTCCCCATCTAGGTTCTTTTCCTTTTCAGCCATTCATCTTTGGCTCGGGATTTCCTTTTCTTCCCTTTCTTCACGATTTCTTCCGTCATCCGAGGGTTGCTCCAATTCAATTGTCTCATAATGTTTATTCGTACATCTTTGGATTAGAAATCCTTTCTTAGGAATCTAAGGGCTCCTCTCTCCTTGTTGCTGCTTTTGAACATTTGTTTCCTCTGACAAAGCTTAGTCAAATTAATTCCCAAAATTTTAGGTCCAGTCCTTTGCCAAAATTGGTTAAGGGTAGTATTAACAAGTCAAAGGAGTGGTAACATCAGTTCTCCTTTGTTAGGTGCCCTTCTAGTATTTCAGGAATTTTTGTTCAAACAAGTAATCTTTCTTTCTCCGTTAATACTATAACCACATAACATTGACATAAATTGCTTTTTTATTATGAGTAACATTTTCTGGTTCTTAGGTGGGGTGTCCAAAGCTCCTTCTATTGAATTTAACTTGATATTGAAGTAGATGATGGAGGCTTCTTGCTAAAAACTCCATCCTTCTAGAGGGCCATAAAATTCTCGGATGTCCCCTAATCGTGTATCAAAAGCGACCCGATGTTTACCGCCTTGTGAAGGGAGATGCGAAAAATTCTCCCTTCAATTGGCTATTTCTTGTAAATTGACTAGTAAAATAAATCCTCATTTTAAAAAAAAATGATTGTACTACTGATTGCAGGTGCCGAGGATGCTTCTCCTTTGGTTACAGTTGCCTGTTTGCTTTCCCAGAAACATCATTATACCAAAGGCCTTTATGACACTCATGGTGTGGCATCATAGATACTTTCCAAAACTCAGGCAGAGAATCAGAAAAGGTTTAGAGTTGTTGATTCAACTCGAATGAAAACTTTAAGGGGTGCAAATGAAATTCATATAACTCATGTTCCATCAGAAGTCCCATTTTGTCAATATTTTAGAGGTGACATTTCAGCTCTTCGGTCCACTAGGTTTACCCCGTAAATTCCTCCATCGCTTCCCCCTCTCCCCTTTTTGGGAGGAGATTCTCAGGTCACTAGGGCCTCTTCCCAAAACTCCTATCTTAGTAACCTGGGATGAAGGCACTTTGTCTAATTCCACCTCTGAAATTTCTTTTCCGATCCAAGTGAAAGCGGTTATGGACTCTCTTTCATTTGTGGTTTCTTTACCTTCTCCCAATGCTCTGCCCGAACAGAAGATGGTTATGTCACATCATCTTTTGGTAATTTCTTTTTCATAAAGCTTACTTCTCTTTAAAGTCTTGTTGCTCTTTCCTAACGTCCCATCCTCCCTTTTTTTGTTTTTTAAGCTAATATGTAATGCTTTTCTTCTCAACAAATTTTCTTCGAGTTACATTTCATTGAGAGGGAAATTCAGGATTTATGATCTTTAAACACTGCCTTGTATTCTACAAAAGATGAGACCCTCCAAGAGTTGGCTACAATGAAAGCTTCCATCTCCGAACGGGAGAATTCGGTGCAACATCTCTCGACTCAAAATTTTAGTATTTGTACAGAGTTGGAAAAGTACAAGAAAGAATATAAAAGCTTGGGATCCACTTACGCCTCTCTTTCCTCTAGATTAAAGAAAGAAGTCATTGAGAAAAATGGTTGCCTTTTAAGAGTACTTGCCACCTTCCATGATGCAAAGAGGAGGGTTGATAACGTTTTGAATTATTCTTTGGACGAAATTTGGATAATGTAGTTTTAGACACACTTATGTCAATTTATTCTGAGAAAAACGAAAAAATTTCCAGACTCCGTCCTTTCAATTTCCCTTCGGAAGTTGTGGATAGCTTCCGTTGAGAGGAAACATACCTTGAAAGTAGAGGAAGCGTGCTCTTCAAAGGGAACTTTCATATGTCAACGAACTTCTTTCCTTTGAGATACCCAATATTTGTGAAATTATTTCTGATGACAATGAAGTGGAGGATGAGGTTTTGGAAACTATTCTAAGTAATCCTTATGATGAAGACAATAGCAAATTCTGGGATGATCCTTGCGACCCCAAGGTTTCTCCTAGTGTTGTGCTGATACACTCTTGGTGAAAACATAGATATGAGCGGTGGTTCTTCTGAACGGGCAGGATTTTTTGGGTCTGATGAAGATGCTATAGCAACTAAGGAAGCCAATTTCTCGAAATTAGTGGGTTATGTATAATCCCTGACTACTTGTGAGAATGTTGAGATCACCTGTTCTGGGTTTACAATGCCTTGTTTGGTCTGTGCCTTTCAGGTATATTTCCATCTCAGATTTTTTTTTTTTTTTGAATGGCATTTTAGTTTCGAATTTTACTAGAATACTTCCTCATCTTAACCTTTTTTTCGAAGGCCCCCCTTAATCAGGTTACGCCCAATGTTGGTGATGGAAACTCCTTAGAAGGCTTGATCTTTTCAAAGTTTGTAGGTAATTATTTTTCTTTTACATGGCTTAAAAAATTTCAAGAGCAAAGAGTTATCGTCCAGAGTCTTCGAGAAGATAAGAGGGAGTTAGAGTAAAAATTTGTTCAGCAAGAAAAGGATATGTTAAACATGATTTTTTTTTGTTAAAGCTAACCCTTCAGAGGATTTTGATAATGACATCAAGTTATTTCAAGAGCAAGTTTATGATCTGCCTTTTCAGCTAAAGAATTGCCAATCTTCCTGCAAATCTTTGAAATTCATATCATATGATGGTTCCCTAAATTTTCCAATGCCTTCACCGTTAGATCCTGTTAGGATTACAAGATCTCAATAGGAGGCGGAAAAGCATTTTACTCATTCCGTGAACCACGGAAAGGCCTTGATAGTGAGCTTGTAAAAGGATTGGTCAACAAGGTTAATTCTGAAATTTGTAAATACTTTAAGTGTACAACAAAAGAAGATGACAATCGTCGTGTTCACGAGTAGTAGAGCAGGTCAAGCTCTTGAAGAAAAATTATTTAACTTTAGAAACAAAACGCCGAATATGGGAGAGAAAACAAGCTTGTTTCGAGGACTAATATGGATCTCAACAGGGTGATTTCCACCCAAATCTCCCATATTAACAATGCAGATGAGGTTAGAGAGAAAGTGGCTCTTCTTAAGAGGTCACCCATATTTCTTTTAAATACATATGTGTAAAAACCCGCAACTTCCCCGTAAAGAAAAGCGTCGGATAGTTCGAGAACAAGCCACAATAGAACGCATATAAAAGAACATTTCATTGTATATTACAACAATGCATCGGAATACAAGAATATACAGAGTATGAATGAATATTACACAGAAATAACAGAGATTTAAATTACTTTTAAATACATCGCAGCGGAAAATAATACAATACACAACTAGAAGAGATATACGGATACAAAGCTTTCCGGATATCGTTCCAGCTGTAAACCAGGAACCTATGAATATAAATCTGCAAAACCAAAACTACTAGCTGCCCATGTCAAAATAGGGGCACCCAGAGTTTAGGTTAAAACAATAAACTCCAGGTCAGTCATGGGACTGGTGTGAGAACTAAAACAGTTATTAATCTTTATTTTAAAGTTAGGTAAATCAAGGGACCACGCCGTATAACACGGAACGGGTTTCCTCCCAAGAATACCAGTGCATAAAACAATAGCGCAATGCTAAATAAGAAAAATGAAGCTATTATAAGACCCAGGTCCTATCACACAATGCAACGCAAGCCGGGGGATAGGGTTTTCCCTTATAACAGCCAAAGAATGCTTGATACGTTTTAAAACAAATCATTTGATACTATTATCAGTGCATAGTGTATAAAACAACTTCAAATCATAAGTATCAATCATAGGCGGCATGGGTACCATATATCATGTCGCCATACTAGTTCTACAAATAAAACCGTAGGATCACGTATTTGGAAATTGGATTTCCATCTATGAACCGAGGCAAAAGATAGTCCTCAACCGATTCGAGACTGTCTAGCCCGAGCCTCAGGCAAGTACTCTGTCAAGCCTTTGGATCCTCAGGGCCGGTCCACCGATGTGGATTAAAATGCCTGAACATGCGTTTCCCCGCCCTATGGGGCGTAGGTGAGCCAACTAAATGACTCCATCGGACCCGGATCGTCCGATCAAACCGAGGCGCCTCGCAACAGCAACAACCACATAAGTCAAACTCGTCAAGGCGTGTAAAACCACTGACGCCACTTCTAGTAGAAAGAAACGCATGCCCTCCCTGACGTCCTCTCCCGTTTTTGGTTCATACCGGGTGTGAAACTCGCGAATCAAACGTTACACAAAGCTACGCCACAAAGGCCGTGCTTCGATCATCAACCACAAGACTTTGCTTTTCAACAAAAGCCTCGATCAATTGCCACTTAGGCATGCCACACAGGCAATTCACTCCATGCGTTTGATATCCATCAATATATAACCCCTGAGCTCGTACGTCTCAGAGAAGGGCGTTAAGCAAGAGAATAAATTCTCCGCCGCCAAACAGATATATATTTAATAGAAATCAAACACACAGACTAAAATCCAATGTCAGACACACAGTCCATTTACAAGTCCGTTCTGGGTCTGAACGAAACCGGAGGCACCTAGTACCCCGCATATCCATCGATCTCCAAGTACGTCTGGACGATCACCAACTGTTTCCATCTTCTTGGGTGTACAGCCCAATCAAGATCATCAGTAATCACCCAAACGACGTGAAGACTTCTGGTCTTCGACCACCGTCTTCATCTTCGACTTATCGTCGTATCAGTTATTCAGAATGGGATAAACCCGGTCTTTCCGAATAACTCACGTATATTTTTAAATAAGTGTTACACAAACACAACATACGCCTCATTCCAATTCATCAGTCACTAACCGTAAATTAAACAAGAGAATAATTCCCCAAATATTAACCCCGAAGGCCGAAACCAACATCAGATCAATATTCAGAAAACCATTCTACTTGGCTAACCGACAGTTAGTTTCTAAATTTCACATTCATAGGGAAAGGTTCCCATTAATTTTATCCAAGATAAATTTCTTGAATTTATTCTTTAATCTATTTTTGAATATCAATTCAAAAACTAGTCGGGATTAGCGAACCTTACCGAAGTAATCATTTGTTTTAATTTCCCAATCCCAACCTATTCATCCCATGAAGTAAAACTGGTAGTACTTCATATCTAACACCACAGTGTTATCGGTAAATTCAATTACCATTTCACGTTCAAATCTAATTAAAGATTTAACTATCGCCTGGAGCAAAACTGGTGATACTCCATTCTCGATCATTTCAATCTAATTAAAGATTCATTAAAACTCCACTTAGTTTTAATCGTTAACTAGGTTAAAGAATCCGTGTCATTTACAACACGGTTCACGATAAACCCAAAGTCACATTCCATTAATTATCGGGTTAAAGAACAAGTGTTATTTAAAACACTGTCCACGATAAACCCAAAAATCAATATCAATTCAATTCCAATTAAATATTATTTAATTGGTACACTTCATTAAATCTAAATAAAAAGATTTAATCTTTTCTCAACTGGGTTCAAGAACAGTGTTAATGAAGACACCATTCACGACAAACCCAAATCACATTTGATATTCAATACAAGGCTCTAAATAGAAAATATATCGACTTATATTCAATATCAAATTCTACGATTAACAAATGTCGTGCTGGAAATAACGATATAGATATATATCTTTCAAATTTCCATAACAACATCTGTATAATCACGAATTCCAACATCGAAATATTCCGAAGACAATTTCGATTCAAATCCACTCCAATGCAACCATTGGAAATTCTGGTTATTTTTAAAACCCTTTTCTAATTCCATTTGTTTATTTAAAAATAAATAGAATTATAATTCTAGTTCAAAACTAGTTTATTTCGATAAAAACCTATTTTTATCTTTTCAAATATGGAGTTTTTCATCCCAATTCTTTCTAAATCATTTCTTATGATTTTACACAAATTATTACTATTTTTAATAATTTTATCAAGGCCCGTACAGTCGATTTCCATCAATGGCCATCGAACTGCACTTACAGCGACCTTTTTCAAATTTGATTTGGACATAATTCCAAATCCAACCGTTAGATTTTGAATTTTTAATATTCATTAGAAAGCTCTTTTCGATACGAACCCAACGGTTCCGGTTTCAGGAGAATCCGACGGTTGGATCTCCCGCAATATCCGTTTGAAATAAATGGTCGAAATTCACGAACTGCCGCGGCGCGGCGCGTTCTATTCAGGCCATTATATTATGTATATAATATATATTTCGTCGATTTCTATTTAAAATGAATTATATAAATAGTTTTAAAATTCGTTTCAAAAGCAACTTCAACTTCCATTTCAATTCAAATCAAAATTGAATTCTTCTTTATAAATTCGTTTTAAAATTCATTTCTATTCAATTCAAATTTCAATTCAATTTGAATTCATTTCAATTCGCTTTCAATTCAATTTGAATTCGTTTTCAATTCATTTCGAAATCGTTTTCAATTCAATTCATTTCGAAATCGTTTTCAATTCAATTCATTTCGAAATCGTTTTCAATTCAATTCATTTCGAAATCGTTTTCAATTCAATTCATTTCGAAATCGTTTAAAACCGATATAAATATCGTTCACGTCAAAATGGCGTCTATCTAATCAACACGGCTTCATATATTCCTTTATTCTATTCAACAAATGAATGTTTATTTTTGTTAACACACGACTAATCTCAACGAATGAGTACTGTCCACGTGTGACTATTTTTGTTAAATTATTTCGTTCAACACATGACTAATCTCAACGGATGAGTACAGTCAACACATGAACCTTTATTTTATAGTGATAAAGATATAAAATTTATTATTAAAATATTTCGTTCAACACATGACTAATCTCAACGAATGAGTACAGTCAACACATGAACCTTTATTTTATAGTGATAAAAATATAAAATTTATTATTAAAATATTTCGTTCAACACATGACTAATCTCAACGAATGAGTACAGTCAACACATGAACCTTTATTTTATAATATTCTTTATTTTCTAAATTGGAATGAGGCCCAATCAATCACCATATAAAGTTAATTATATGGATTCCATACAACAAATGCATATAATAGCAACGATAGATAATCAACCATCATCCAAAGTGCACTACATTGTATAAGCATCAAATATAGATATCTAACGCTTATAACAGCCTGTCAATCAATCGATCGACATATTTAATTAATCAGGATGAGTGAACTTCATATTTCATCCCAACACCCGTGTGGGGTTTTCAAACATTCAAACACAGATTTTAGTTGTGCAGTTGGGCGATGTGTAAAATTTATCGACCCAATCAATATCAGTCAAATCAGTGTATATAAACAAATCGGTCGATTTGTTTATAAATATTTATTTATTCACTTTCACGTTAAAAATTATATTTTTAACGATAAAACATTTTATTCAATCTATGAATATTCTGTTCGGTTCATTTATTCAATAAAATGATATTTTTATTTTTCTAACATATTTTAGAAAATTTCGGCGGCATAACGGCACGATACTAGAAACGGGACGAGGCCTAGCCTTATCCCCGGTCCAGTGAAGGCCCAGCCATTCACACATCATCAAATCAATTCATTTCACCACACAATTCAATTTCAATCAAATAATCTAACTAATTTTTGCAATCAAACAAACAAGTCCATGGTCTGTGGACGATTGTGTCGGGTGCTACTAAGCACCGTCTGCATCCTAGTATATATATATAACTAGAAAAAGAAATTGAAAGGTGAGAAATTCTCACCGATAGCTATCCTAACTCCACGGCACTTCTAATGCAGGAAATCTTCATCGTTATCGCATCTTTGTCAACTTCGTTGCCCGTAGTCACTATATATATAAAAATCACATTTTTATTTCCCTATTCCATATATAGAAATCGAATTTTTACTTTGATGTTCAATATATAAAAATCATATTTTTACTTCGATGTTCAATATATAAAAATCATATTTTTACTTCGATGTTCAATATATAAAAATCATATTTTTACTTCGATGTTCAATATATAAAAATCATATTTTTACTTTGATGTTCAATATATAAAAATCATATTTTTACTTTGATGTTCAATATATAAAAATCATATTTTTACTTCGATGTTCAATATATAAAAATCATATTTTTACTTCGATGTTCAATATATAAAAAATCATATTTTTACTTCGATGTTCAATATATAAAAATCATATTTTTACTTTTTCTACGCATATAAAGATGCTATTTTTAATATTTCTATCATGTAAAAAATTATATTTTTAATTCTCTACCTACACAAAAATCATGTTTTTGCATTTTTAAAAACCATTCCTTTTTATAAACTAAAAATCAAATCTTTTTAATGTTATAAAACAAATCTTTATCTTCTTCAAACATTATATTTCTATACTTTAAAAAAAATCAGGTTTTTTTTCCTAATTAAAATCGGATAAAACAATATAAATAAAATAAAGAAATAAAAATAAAATAAACTTACAGTGTTCGTCGACTGGGGGGGTTTCACGCCAATTGAGGAGGCCGGGGAGGTGGGGTCTTGGTGCTGGCGTCGGTCGCAGGGTAGAGGGAGGAAGCGGGGTCGCGCTCAGCGCGAGGGAGGGGGTGCGGATACGAATTCGAGGGTGGGGGGTTTCGAACAGCAATCGCGAGGTGGGGGGGACTTCGGTCGGCGGTGGGGGATCGATCGGAGGAGCGACGAGCTCCTCCGCCCCTTTTCTCTCGTCTTTTTTTTTATTATTTGTTTCGATTCTGAATTGAGAATGAGGGGGGGGGGGCCTACGGGTTTAAAGGGGAAGGGTTTTTTTTTATTTAATTTTCCTCGAAAAAGCAACTTTTATTTTCGACCTCAAAACGGGGCCCACCGCCTGTCGTCCATAGCTAATTACCCCCATTCCGAACACAATGGGATATGTATCGTAGGCTGATTCGATCGTTACAATCAGTTTCCGTTGAGTTTACATTTAAATCACCATATTGAATTTTAAACGTACATTTCAAATTACCGGGGTCACATACTGTCTCTAAAAATTCCAGAAAAATATTTTCTAGCTTCGTATTAACGATACGGTCCTAACAAAACTAGTTTCGTCGGATTCTGAGACCGTTGGAAAAATGGCCATTTTCCAGTCGATTAAAATCAACTGAAACTGGTCAAACGCGTTTTCCTATGCCACGCTCACATATTGATTCAGAAAATTATGAAAATTAAAACCTAGCAATAATTTGACACTGCGGATCCAACAAAAGTGGTTTCGTCGAAATCCGAGGTCGTTTGCAAAATTCCCATTTTTAAGGGCCTGAATTTCATAGCGACTATTCAGAATTTTCAACTGGACATATCTTTTGATTCCCGCTATGAAATTTCGATTTTTCGGATTCATTGGAAAGATACTATCAATTAGATCCTATCATTTTTGGTTTCACTAAAATCCGGATTGTTTTGCACCCGGTACGTTCAATTGAAGTTTGAAATCGAATTATCGAACTACCGCGCCATTTTCAATTCCTTTTATATATATAAATAAATATTTATATTCTAACGACGACGTATATAATATATACGTTCGAATTATATTCAAAATAAATTTCTCGTTGATATTATTTAAAATAATCTATTTTAAATAATCAAAATTCGCCAAAATTGCCAAAATAAAAATTTTAAACTGGCCCAGATTTTCCGGGTTATTACAATATGTCATCCAGTATTCTGATGAAGAAATTCAAGAAACTATAATTAATTTTTTTTATGGTTGTGATATTAGTATTATTACGGTCTTGTAGTTATTTTCTTTAATCGTTCAGTGGTTGCCTTTGTATCATAGCCTGAATATTCATGCATTAAGATTGAGAGATTTTTCTACAGGATATCAAAATTCAATCCTTCAAGTTCTATGCGGAAAGATTCGAAATCCAACTCCTAGGATGACTGAAGTCCCTTTCTCTGATATAAGTAATCCAAATTCAAGCAATAGGGATGCAGAACCCTTCTCGTTTTAAGGGGCTCGAATTCGGTCATTGGAAGCACGAAGCCCTATTTGAATTGAGAAACCCAGGCTTGGGTAATAGAAATACGAAGCTTTACTTGGTCTAAGAAACCTAGTTTCGAGTACCAGAAATCAAAGCCTTACTTGGACTAAGAAACCCAGATTCGGGTATTAGAAATACGAAGCCATACTCGGCTTAAGGAACCCAGATTCGGGTATTAGAAATACGAAGCTATACTCGGCTCAGGAAACCCAGACTCGGGTAATTAAGGAAAAGCAAAACTTTTTTCATCTTAATTGACCTAGATTCGGCTAATTAAGAAAAAGCAAAGCCTCTTTCGTCTTAATTAACCAAGATTTGGCAATAAAGAAGAGTGAAGCCTCTTTAAGCTTAATAATATTTAGAATGTCCTCTTCCAGTCTTGATGGTGCCCTTTTCATTATATTAAGGAGAACTCGAAATGTCCTCTTCTGGTTTTGATAGTGCCATTTTTGGCATAGTAAAGAGAACCTGGAATGTCCTCTTTTGGTTACGTTACGAAAGCGCTTTCGATTTTAGTTTGCTTTTGGCTATTGTAGGCATTTTAGAAAGCAGAGGCTTTAGCGTGATTTAGTGCTCCTTTTGAGTTTTTGATCCCTTCATTGGGATAGGACATAAGCAGAGGCAGTGTGTACTTGTGTCGGAAGTAGAGACTGGGCTTGATCATGTACTAATAAGAGGCATAGCGTACTCCCAATAGAAGCCGAGTGCATATCCCCGGGATTACCCGTCTCTCTATAGAGGTCGCCTTAATCTTGTACTTGGACGCAGTTAAGGGCTTCGATGCATCACCGTGGCCCTTGGAAACAGATGACGGCTTACCCTCCTCCCTCTCGGAGGCACCAGAGATATACCCTAGGCTTAATGTCTGGGGCACGATTTCCTAGTGTGACTCGTTCCTTTTTTGGAGGAAGGACCCAAGATATACTTAGGAATTTCTAATCTAATCCATTTCCTTGAGGGCGCTTCTCCCTAAATCATGTCGAAGTTATTATTTGAAGCAATGCTAAATTCCCCTTTGAGGGTTTTTTTTGAAAATATAATTTGGTTTTTAATTCATAAGATATCTTGACAACTTTCTTACTTACAAAAAAGATTATTCTCTTTTCAAGAGTTCTACACTGATTAGTTCCATGACCATTCATTAGATGGTAGTGACAATAACTGCCTCCTTTGTTCCATTCATATTTTACTCTTTTCTTTCTAGTTGGTCGGTAATTGAATTCCTCTTTGGTTAGGAAGAAGATGTTTTCCTTTGAGGTAGTCAACTCACATTCTATGAATGAGTTGATTTTTTTTCTTTTTCCTAGGGGCTTATATTCTGGATTCATCTCGCCTGGTTGCATTTCCTCACTTCCGCGAAATATTTTCCTTTTCGATTTTAGACCACAGGGATGCTGAGGGGAGATCTTGCTAGTAACACTTCCATGATTTTCCGAATGATGTAAGTGAGGATTAACTCGAGGGCTAGTAATGGAATCTTGCCATTTTTGGGAGAAAGTTTAATAATCTTTCAATATTTCTTTCTCAAATATTGATCCCGATGTAAAGTTTTGCATAGCCATCTTTATTTGATAGGATGAAATATTACTTTGATTACCAACAAATGAGGTTGATTCTTCTTGGGATGGCTTCAACCCTACTTTACTAGATTCATAATACCTTTTTCTCTTTTGATTGATTATATCCAGGGCCCAGATTCGCAGCATTTGCTCCTTGTGAAAATTTAAATACACATAAGATTTTTTTGTGCGAAATGGCTTGGAATACCCTTGTTTATATTTAATTGATTGAACATCCATATTGGGTGACTACTTTACCAAATTTGTAATCCTATCCCCTTTTGAAGGTGGGCTTAGTTTGTCTCGTAATTTTCCCTGGTTATCCTTATTGACAATAAAAAGGAGTCGCGGCCTCTTTCTTTTACTAGACTATGGTGGTGTTTGTTTTTCCCTAATTAATTGGTACTTTATCCTAGTGGGATGTCTTTCTAGTTCGCCGAAATTCTCATTATGTCAATAACCTTTGTTTATTGGCTCGCACAAAGCTCTGCTCGAGGTTTTTGTGATCCTTTGTAATCCATTGATATTTCCCTCGTACTCTTTTCTCATCGCTCTTAAGGATGAATTCCTAGTAGTACTCGGAGAAAGGAACAGGAACGGAGTTCAGGCCATCCTTCTAGCGCCAAAATTTTTAGCTAAATTTATGGTTAACACCCCAAAAGTTGAATTGGTCCATAAAACTTCCGATTCGTGCCGAGGAAGGGTTCAAACTTAGGATCTGCAATTAATTCTTTGTTGTAATCCTAATTTTCTTCTGTAGAACCCTGTAAGTAAACTCTCTGTTAGAGACAAAACCAATCGCAGCTCTTATTTTTGATTTCTTGAATGGGCGGTTTCTCTACCTATGAGATGCTTTCTTGATCTGATTTTCTCTACCTATGGTGTTAAAATAACTTTTCCGAGTAATCTATGAATATGGATCTAGGCCTTGGGGAATTTCACTATCTAAATCGGGCCTTGAAGGTTAGGTCCATGTAATTTCTCCTTGGATTCTCATGGATTTGGCGAGATATCATGAACATTTCCCTAATCTCGATTACATAAGCCTAATAAGTTATTGAAATATGACATCTGAACTCAATTCCAGGTTAAATCTTAGCATAATCCTTAATCACCGTCATGATTATTAAGCTAGTGACAATTTTTATCCTTAGATCGAGGGTTCTTATGGTTAGACACGGATTAAGGTTCAAAAATAGATCTCAGTTACGTACATGATCCGCAGATTGCACCTGCAATGTTAGCAAGCAATAACAATAACATAAATTATTGAACCAAATTACACGAATTATCTGCCATATATCTTCATTTCATAGAGTATCATTAACATTACAATCCTTTTCCTTTATTTATCTAGAATCTAGAGTTTTTTCCATGTATTAAGAAATTACAAATGTTAAGAAATGAATTCGGAAAAAGAAAAGAAGTCCCCGTGCTCTAAATTGCGGGGTCCTATTTATAGGCATAAGTTGGTCCTTCCTTCGGCATAAGTGCTTCGTTTCTATCACCCGATAGGGGATAATCCTGAAGGATTTATAAGTGCTTCGGTGCCTTTCCTATAAGGCAATATGCTGGTAGCTGCTTTCGGAGGATTCGCCGAAAGAAGCTTTTGTCCAAATGCAAGAGGGACGACTACATATGACCATTTGGCTCTTTCATGCTTTCGTCTCGTGCTTTGTCCCTAGTGCTTTAGGATTCTGATTCAGGGTTTCTCTCCCTTTTGTATGTTGCAGGATGAAATTTGTTTGTCTTGGGTTTCAAAGGTATGTATCAAAAGTCTCTCTTTACTGCTTTCAAAGGACCCTTTCAGCTATTGTATCGAGTTTCGCTTCGGAAAGCAGGTTTATAGATGCATGTGTGCTTATGCTACCATCGACTAATTCTGAGGTGTTTTCCTTCCCATTCTCTTCTTTAGCTGCTTTCAGAGATCCTCCACCTCTTTTCTTTCTTTTCTTTCTCCATTCAGACAATCCTCAAGTCTCGTTCGTCCACAGCTTTGGGAATCTTTCTATGGGGTATACGAGAGCCTTTCTGGTGTCGTCTACATTCGTTTTCCAATACCTTCTAGGTAGTCCCTTTAGGCTTTGACTTGAATAGTTGCGAGAGGCATCAAACAAATGTGAACTCCCGGCTTATGGTGGCAGCTATCTCTCCCAACTAGGCTGGGTCGGAGTCCCATTTCCATGAGATTCACTTCCTCTGATGAGTTTACTTCTATCTCTTTAATTCTTCCTTTCCAATTCTGCTTTAGGACATCTCTTCCTCTCTTGTTACTGGGAGATTAGCTTGCTTCACTAGTGCCTTCTATTTATGGAGGTTGAGCCTTCAGAATTTGGTCAAAGACTTTCGTATTTTGCAAAATTGTTGGCTTATGGCTCTTAGCTTCCTTCTCAATTCTTTCTAACACTTCGTCCTTGGCTTGCTCCCTCCGTTCTTTTTTGTTAGGTCAACTAATTCGAAACCAATGTCCTTTCAGCTGAGACCGAATGGGGGTTCTCTACATGTTATCAGAAACAATGTCGTCTCAATTAAGACCGAAAGGGGCTTCATTACCTGGTGCGAATGCTACTGGCCTCTTGGCTAAGACCGAAAAGGGCTTCTTAGTTTGGAGGAGATTCCTTTTTACTCTTTCCTTTTAACATTCCAAAGATTAATAATCTGCTTCTTTTCGTGGTGCCATCACCTTTCACACTCCTTCACCCTAATTTCAATTTCTAACCTACCTCGATTAATTTTATGTTAACAGCAGCTTTGAAGGAAGAAGTAGAAAGACTAAAGAGAAATGTATTTACCGAGATTCATAGTAACTTGCCTGGGTATCGAGTCTGGTACTCGTGAATAAGTCCAATGGGAAGTGGTGGTCATGCATCAATTTCTCGAACTTGAACAAGGCTTTCCCTAAAGACAGCTTTCCGCTTTCTAGAATTGACCAGCTTGTGGATTCAACAGCTAGGCATGAACTTCTTTCCTTTATGAATGCATACTCTGGGTAAAATCAAACCCTAATGCAAGTGCAGGATAAGGAACAGACCGGTTTTATAACAGACTCTTGAGGACAACGAAGTATAAATTGATCCGCCAACTGATATATGGAAGCTATTCATGTACGGAGCTGAAATGATCGAGGTTCTGGCATTAGAGTTGTTTTATTAACTCCCGAGGAACGATCGATCTATTATGCATTGGGACTGGACTTCCCATCGATCAATAATGAGTCGAGCATGAAGCCCTGATTGCTGAGCTTAAACTCGCGAAGGAATTGGGAGTGAAAGCAATAACATGTCTTATGACTCACAAGTTGTTATATTTCAGGTCAGGAGGGAATTCCAAACCAAGGAGGCACGACTTTCCGCCTATCTTGATCGAGTGGAAGACTTGTTGGTTTGGTTTGACTATTATAGCATCTCTTACATCCCACGGAAATAGAATAAGAAAGATGATTTTTTGGCAAAGCTATAGCTAACTTAGAGAACCAAGTGCAAACGGAGTTGGTCCCGATATTGACGTTGACTACCCCTAGCGTAGATATGATGGAAGTTGATAGGGAATTGGATGTCGAGCCTGAAAGAGAATCGTGGATGACTCCTATTAAGAACTCCCTCCCATACAAAACCGTCCCTGAGCAGAAGAATGAGAAGTGTGTTCTCTTATATAAAGCTTCAAGATACATCATTCAGGGAGACATGTTGTATCGAAAGAGTCTCTTCATTCCTCTACTCCCGTATGCATCTTACGACAATGCCAAGCGAGTTCTACAGAAAGTCCATGAAGGCGAGTGTCGTGATCATACCAGGAGACAAACTCTAGCAAAAAAGATACTTCAGTACATCTATTTCTAGCCTACTGTCAACAGAAATGTGGCTGACTATTCACGACATTGCACAAATGCCAGAGATTCGCTAAGATTTCGAGAGCTCTGCCAACTCAGCTCACCCGGATGGTTAGTCCTTAGTCGTTCGCAGTGTAGAGAGTAGACATTATTGGTAGTCTTCCAATATCCAAGGATGGAGCGAAGTACACAATCGTGGTAATCGATTTTTTCATGAAGTGGGTTGAAGTTGAACAAATGACTACTATCTCAACTAAGCGGGTGATTATCTTTATCGTCAGAAATATTATATGTCAATTTAGACTCCCCAAGACTACCATAACTAGTAATGGAACCGAGTTTGATAGCTCAGAGTTTAAATACTTTTGCCAACGTCATCACATCAAGAAGAGATTTACTATAGTTGCACACCCGTAATCAAATGGACAGGTTGAAGCTTTGAACAAGATCATAAAGTTCATTCTGAAAAAGCGACTGCAGAAGGCTAGAGGCAAGTGGGTTGATGAGCTACCTTTGGCCCTTTACGCATATCGAACGACGCATAAGTCAGCAACTAGCCATATTCTCACTGTCCAATGGCTCTGAGGCA
Source organism: Allium sativum (assembly GCA_030737875.1). Lineage (NCBI taxonomy): Eukaryota > Viridiplantae > Streptophyta > Magnoliopsida > Asparagales > Amaryllidaceae > Allium > Allium sativum. The sequence goes on along the minus strand of CM060921.1, from coordinate 137,495,862 downwards.
GTTATACAGTGAAGCTTGAAGTTCCATCTCATCGAACGAAGTACTATGATCCTTTAACTAATAAGGCACTTCTCCTGGAATCACTTAAAATGATTGACGAGAGGATAGAGGAAGCTGACTTACATGTCGCAACACATAGATATCGGGTCTCCCGATACTACAACAAGAAGCTTCGATCTAGAACCTTTGAACTCGATGATCTCATCATGAAGTGTGCCTTTATTAGTCCTGTCTATATAGTCCCGAAGTGAGAAGGACCTATGCCATTCAACTGAAACTTGATAACAGAGCTTTTAGTTGATGACTGTTGATGGCGATCGACTGTTGAGGGCATGTAATTCTGATCATCTGCGACATTGTTTGACTTAAGATTTTGTTTTTGTAATTTTGTAAATATCATTTTATTTGCAGACTGCGAAATAAGGCATGACTCCCCGATTGCTATTGTATTATAAATAAAAGCTCCTTTCATGCTCTATGACTGTGTATAAATAACAAAAATTAAGAATAATGTGGCGATGTGCTTCGATTCGACCGGCCTTCTCCAAAACTTGAGCAAAGGGAACGAGTCATTCCACAATGACATTCATTCACACACGTTTCGACAAGCTTACTCAATTCCACAACTAGTTGGATAAGATTTAACAAATTCTGAGCTTGACTTAGAGGCTTGATATGGAAACACTCACTTTAAAGGCTAAAGTGTAGGAACGACACCCAGATTGATGCAGAATGACCATTTGCACATCGAACTCTAACTCTCGTGACTTGAGAGAAAGTATAAAATAATTGGGTTAGCGTGAACGGCACTCCATGACTTTAAACCACTTAACCTGCAACTCTAACCTGAATTAACAATAGAAGGGTATAAAGACTTAAGGACCGAATGCCCGATAGACTTAGCTTGACCCCTACCGACCTAAGGGGCACGAGCTTAGACTTAAGAAATTAACTTCGAACACTCCCCTGACGAGATGCGTGATTCAAAGTTAATTAGGGTAATATACACTACCTTCACCCCCGAACACTTGCTCAATCTAGGCGATACTACTTTATTTATGTTGCATATTTATACAGAAAAAAATCAAAAACGCGAGGGTTGCACTAGCACAAACTATAGCAGGCCAGCAAAACAAAAATTGCAACAATAAATAATCATCAGGTCTTTGGCTTCTTCTTCTTCTCGAGCTCTGACTTTGTGAGCAAGCACTTCCGAGACTTCTCATTGGAAGACTCTTCATCCTCAGACGTGGATTGGTCGTCTTTTTTCTTGGAACGCATTTCTCGAGAAGAGAATTTGGCTTGCTCGGTCGGCACCTCAATGCCAGGAAGGGTAATCTGTAAGGAATCGACTGAAATAGACCATGGCATTGACTTGTCTTTAAGCTCAATGAGTTGCACTTCCTCCAATGCCTTTAAATCTGCCATGCCCTAAGCTCCAAACTTCCAGACTCGCCGGTATGAATTTCATCATTGTCGCCTTCGAAAGGAGCGTCTTTTTCATCAAGGTTCTTAATGGATTCTATTATTCTTTCCTCTTGGGCTGCGTCATCGTCAAGAAGCACTTGAGGCTCATCCATCACTTTTTATTCTGCCTCGGGAGTAGCCTTGGTCAGTGTTGTACCTAAAGAAGGAAGAGCAATGACTATCGGTCCTCACGGGATAACGGGTCTCTCGATTGGAAACCCTACTGCTAGAAGACATGCCATAATAACTTTCTAAAACTGAGGAGAAAGTTGAGGAATACCTTCAGCAGAACCATCCGCTGGAGTAGCAGGGATCTTAATCTCAGAGATCGGAGTTAAAGGCTTGTGCGAGCCAAGGCCCAGTTTGTCCGGGTTATACTCCTCCGCTCCCTCAGAGCCCTGAGTTGAAGAAGGCATGACGGCTCTTCCTAACGTGAGTGGGTCCCCAACATGGATAGGTAGCTAGTCAATTGAGCAGAAGTTGTATCATCCTTAGCCATGTCGGGACCCCCTCGACTATTGGTTTTACTTTAAGCAAGAGTCATTGTGCATCCTCCTCCTCCTTAAGCAATCATCGACCTTCAGCGAGAATTTATGGCTCATTGCCCTTAAGAAATCTGGCCCTCGGTTCTTCTTCATTTACCACACCATCTTCTGAAGCCAGCTTTTCCTCTTCCAGGAACCAATCCTAAGTGTCGGTAAGGGTTTATGGGTAATCTTCGACCCGTGTCAAATTCCGGTACCTGATGACTTGGGGGAAATGTCAACACTTGGGAGCCTAACTCTTCTTCCACCTTCTCTGCCTCAACCATTTTATCCTTAATCTCCTGAATTTCTTTATCGTATTGGGTTGAGAGATAATGGAGACTCAAGGGCAGCATTAGCATTTTCTTCAACCCTCTTCTTGGCTTCTTTAAAGGCGGCCAATCGGGCTTTAAGTCACGCATTCTCCTGGGCATACTGCTCTTTCTTTTTCTTCAGCGCTTCATTCTTGGCCCTGAGTGATAAGTTTTCCTTCTCCACAAGCTTCATCTCCTCCTCAATAGACTTAGTCTTGAGAAACCATGGATTTATTTCAGTAGTAAATCTTGCTCGAAACTCATCAAGATCAACCTTGGACTTCTCATACAATTTTTTTGTGGCTGCGAATTGAGCCTCGCAATCGGCCAAATCTTTCTTGGTATACTCCAAGTGCTTTTTTCACAATCCCACTTCTAATTCATGTTATCGATATCTAGTTCAAGATTCCTAATGACTTTCGATAACCTTCTTGAGTATCTGACCATCTCTCGCTACTGAAAGAGTATGCCTTTAACATCCGCTTGCAGCTTATCATCAAAGGATTCGGGCACTGGATGTAGAGTGGGAAATAACCGGATTCAAGAGAAACGGTGATTAGGGATGGCTTTCTCCAACTCCTTCTTTCTCTGCTCATTGGTCATCTCTTGTTCTTAGTTAAGTGCAGCTTGGGGTTCCTTCTCTCTTCGCCTACTAGGAACGACAGCCTGCTATCCCTTGGTTGGCGCAGGCCTGGATTGCGAAGTTGGTTCACTAGGAAGCTTATATTGTGACGAGCATTTGACTAGAGAATGCACGTTAGGCATCCTATCGTCAGATCAAGAGGATTTTTCATAAGGACGAGGAGCGTATTCGCGATGGCATTATACTCTTTCACACTCCCTCTCCATCTCTCTTTTCATCTCCCGATCATGTTCCTCTTATCTTTCTCTGTCCCCTTCTTTTCCTTTCATGCTCCTTTTCCTCCCGGTTGCGCCTCTCCTGGTATTCACGTTCATATGAGCTTTTATAGGCTGCATCTCTCTTGGAGAGACTTGTGCCGAAATGTCCATGGTACTTTTTCCATTTAGACATGGAGCCTATAAACCAAGAAAAAACTCAAGTTAGAACTCGGTATCCATAGGATGAAAGAGTATTGTGACGTGTAGTGCACATGTCGTGTGTGTCCTAATGATCCCCCAACTGGCCCGAGTCTGGAGTTAGGCTAATCGAAGTTGTCTTCCCAGCCTTAACAGGAGTTATCTCTTCTTCGGATCCTGAGAAGAATGTAGTGGGTTTCAAGTTCTAAGCAGAACATATGACATTTGACAACGCCAAATCACTTAGGCCCATGAACAGCGACTCGGTGCCCCCTAACTGGGCACTGTGAATTGGATACTTTGTCGGAGATGGAGCTATGGCAGGAGACTTTTTAGCAACTAGCTCTTTTGGAGGGGAGCTCCTAGACCCTACCTCAACCGCTTTCTCAGAGGACTTTTCTTTCCTCTCTTCCATGGCTTTTGGATTGGACCCGGGGGGCAGCAACTCCACTGGTGTCACGCTTGACCCGGACCTTGGGTTGAGTTTCAACAACCGCCTGCTCGCCAATTGAGGGCACGGTCGCTGGCTCCCCGACTGCAGGCACAACTACTGGTGGCACAACTGCTGCAGCTCGAGAAGCGCCCATGCCTAAGGTTTGATATACATCAAGCAAGTGCAACCGATGTAAGTGCTCATCGGAAATGCATCTCTTAACGCTCTGTTCGTTTACTAGAACACTCCTTAAATTAGCCAAATAGGCACGATACGCGTTACCAATGGGTTGGGTTGGGTTGTCAATTGCAAAGGGTACTCCTATTAGAAATTCTTGAGTGAAACAGAAAGAAGAAAATCAGGACTTGGCACTACGGCATTAGATCCATCTCATAGTGCATCCTTCTTGCTGCGAGACATAAAACCAATCGATTCTTATGTTCCCCAATTTGCTGAATCCGTCCATTATCACTCGGTTACCTAAGGTGGCCGACTCGAAGAAAACGTAAAACGGGGTATCCTTTCAATACTTGAAGATGTAGAAGAAGGCAATGTCATTGAGGGTAGGCTCTCGATGTAGACGCTCCTCGTATAATACGTACAATGTGAAGAGATAGGCGTATTATGTGAGATGCAGTAGCATGGGTGCCAATTATGCGACGAAGGAAGACAACACTGAACGGAGGAATGCAACCCACCATGCACATTTGTCGGCTGACAGTCATGGAACCTTCCAAAGGGTTACAGGCAGTCTCACTTTGAGCCGGCCCTCAAATTTTTTTCAAAGGGGATCGTATGCTTTGCACACCATCTCCTTAATTTCGGTTCATCCATCAAGGTAGGTTAAGAGTCGATCGGCAAATTCAGAACAATGACCCCAGGAAAAGTGCCAGGAGCTCCTTTGCCATCAGCTTCCTCTCCCTCTAACAACTATTTTTCCTCAGACGACGAGGTGGTTGGCTCCTTATCATGAGGCTGGACAACAAACTGCGAATCCTCATTCGATTCGGTCTCAGACTTAGAATTTGTGTTAGGATCTCGCTGGATAGTCTTTCCCTTTCCAACTTCAGAAGCTCTTGTTGGATATCTCCCAGACACGATAGTTGTGCTACCCAAGAAATGTTACTGCTTAGAGCAATAAACCCGTACCCTCTGTGTGTGAACTAGTGCGGTGCGTGCAATGGAAATTGCGTAAAGATAACAAGAGAAATAAAATGCTGGAAATATGCAACCAATTTCGACTCAATAGGTCGTTGTTCCCGACCGCCTTATCGAACTGCAATCATGAATAATGTCAAGTTATAATCTTGCGAGGAGTAGTGTTATATTATTTGAGCAGTCCAAAGTTATATGCGTGTAAAGCTATGTTCGTATGCAAGTTCGAATGTTCTCATATGCTTTATTCTAGCTGTCCAGATACTTGCTTAAATGGATTCAAGTTCGGAATTGATTCATTGTTATCATTCCATTCAAAGTTGTTGTGGTTGTCAAGTTTGGTTGATGCGTCGAAATTGAATGTCTTAACAAGTTCGGTCAAGTTCGGATCGACCTTTCTGGTTTGACCATTCCAGATCGATTTCCCAGATCGATCACCGCTGGATCGGTGTTTTCGGATCAATCAATCCAGCCTGACTTTCCCGACCCGATCTCCCTCCGAGTAGAGATGGCAATTAGACAACCCGATGGACCAGGACCCAACCCGACGGGTCTCTGTTTTAAGCGGGTCGGGTTTTGCGAGTAGAGGTGGCAATTAGACCCAACCTGAGGGACCGGTACCCGGCCCGATGGGTCTCGATTTTAGGCGGGTCGGGTATTGTCGAGTCTAAACTATACATTACAAAAATCTAGGCCTGATCCGACCCGAGCTTCAGTTCGGGTTCGGTTAGGTAGTAACACTAAAAACACATGTATTTCAATGTCTTAGGTCGGGTCAGTTTGGGTCGGGTTAGATCGGGTCTTTACTGTATTTATCATCACCTAGACCCAACCCGAGACCTATTGGGTTCAGTTCGGGTCCGGATCTTTTCGGATCGGTTCGGTTCTCGGTTCTAATTTCCAGCCCTACCTCCGGGTCGACCAATAATGTAACGAACTGGGATTTTCAACTCTGAAAATCAACACAAAACTACCATGTTGACTCTTCAGACATCAGAAATACCTGATCATTAATAGAAAAAAGTTAGAGGGTGAGAATATATAAGATAGAAAATTACAATAGAAGAAGAAGAAGATCACCACAGAACAGAATCAGAGTAATACGAATCTCATAGCAGGACGAATAAAATATAATATATATATAACATAACTTGGAAATAAACAGTATATATATACAATAACATTATCAGAGTACAACACTTACACACAGTGGAAATAACAATAGCTATATAATCATGAAGCCTCTTGCTTCAAGCTCCTCCAAGTATATCTGTAAAGACCTGAACTACTTGACTGCCCGTACAAATTTGTTCACCCAAGAGTTTAGGGAAAACAAAACAAAATAAACTCTGGGTCTGTCATGGGACTGGTGTGAGTAAACTCAAATCATTTGGTTTAACTTTTCAAAATCCTTTTCAAAAGAAATGATAATCATAAGACCGATCCACACATAAACACGGATGGTTTTTACCTTGCGATAACCCAAAACAGTTTTGGAAATCAATACTTTCTGATATTATAATAATGTCTAATCACAAGTAATTAACAATCTAGCAGAACGCTTGCATCTTACGTTCCACCTATATAGTATACAAACACTAGACTTGAGGTCATTAACAATCTTGCGCTTATTGGAGATTGGATTCCGACTATGACAAGGTATGGGACCACCTGCCGATAGTGTATCTCTAGAGACGAATACACTGGGTTCAACAAGAACGTCTTGCAACCCGGCCCACACATGACCGACCTCTCATTTCGCTTGAGTGTATCAAATGTATATCACCAACGGTTGGGAGCTACCCACCGTTTCCCGAAAAGGGACAACATCGATAATGGATAAAAGAATGTAATGGATTTTCTCTAGATATGTGATATACACTCTAATGGGAGCGACCCACTTAGCCATGCTGCCTGCCCGATTTCTGTCATTTCCCGGTTGATGAGGCTTGAGGTCATAACGTATCCTTTGACAGATCATACATTCATTTACTTTGAATGCTACATCATCATACCCGCCAAATCACAAATTGATTTCCTCAAAAATACCACGGGTATAAAGCTAATAGAAACAAATTCCTCTGCCACCAAACGTAAGTACGTTTGAAGAGATCAACTTACGCGATCCGTTAGATATACTCTGTCAGACATTCGTCCATTCACATTGTCCTGGGACTGGACAAACCGAAGGCACTATTCTATAAACAGGATAGCCCTTGCATAACTCTGTCTTTAATTACCTTCATCATATTTGATCGCAACGCTAACATCCATACAGAGTGATTTTCAGATAATGAATCTGATCCCGGTCTCTCCGTATTGACGACGGAAAAATGGTCAAAAACTTCGATAGTCGGTGATTTAACTATCAAAGAAAATAGGTGTACAACCAACGATCTTATTTCCAGATAGAAATTCGATCGATCAATCATCAATCAACGCTTATCTCTTTTAGTTTAATTTATCATTAATTTATTCATTTCCCATTTCTATATACTCAACATTTCTTCTTTTCTAAATTTAGGAAATATACGTCATCAATCATTGGAAACCATTTCCATCTCTGTTTCACGTATCACTGTCATTCCAGTATTCTTTCTCATCAACATTTCATTTTCTATGATTAGAAAATATCTCTGATTGTATTTGGAAAATGTTTCCAAAATTTATTCAATTGATTTAAACAGATGTTTAAATAAAACATCACTAAGCCAATTTAAACCATTACACTCATTAACTAAATTCACTTAATCCATCTTCACAATCGAACCTTACCCATCCCTTAGTTAAAAACGAAGTCAATCAAGTTGGGGTGTAATTACCTCTCAGACCTTAACTGAACAACATTTCTAAGCTCAAAATAGACAAAGTTCAACCTTTTAAGTCTTTAACAAACTTCCTTACGTAACTCGGATCTTGTTTATGAATCTACTTCTTTATTTCAAAACATTGATTATAACTATAGCGTTATAATACCTTCTTCTTAAATATCCAACTTCAAAATATAACTTTTATTCCTTAATTTAACTAAATAACTAAACCACTAATCTATTAATAAATAAGTAAATCTTGACTAAAACGGAAAGTAAATATTACTTTCCCGAATTCGATATAATGGAATTCAATGTATAATTCTCTTTTTCGAATAATCTCTATTCGATAACTCCTTTTCGAATAAACTATATTCGATAACTCGCTTCGAATGATTTACATTCGTTTAACTTTCTACGAATGATTTACATTCGATTAATCTCCTTTCGAATAAACTATATTCGATTAACTCCTTTAATTTTATTCGAATAAACTATTTCGAATAACTCCTTTGGATTAACTCATTTGGATTAACTCGGTTTGATTAATTCATTTTGACTAACTCAACTCGATCAACTCAACTTGATTAACTTACTTGATTAACTCAACTTATTTAACTCTACTTATTTAACTCCTATCAAATAACTAATATTCGATTAATTTATATTCGAATAACTATGTCTGTTTTAACTTTATTTCGAATGGCTAATATTCGATTTAACTCCATTCGCTTGACTCTAGATCGCAGCGATCACAATGGTTATGCCTGATTCCCTCAGGAAAACATCCGACCGCCGTAGGCTATCTGCAGCCCTGTGAATTACGGTAGCAGTCGTACGAAATGGTAACTCATCCTGAATAACTATGTTTGACTAATTCTATCTCTAATAACTATACTCGATCAACTCTAATTGAATAACTAATATTCAATTAACTCTACTAATTTACTCTAACTAGTTAACTCTAACTGATTAACACTAATCAATTACTCTAATTCGACTAACTCTTCGTCCATATTTAGTTTCAAATATCGATATTGAAATCGATTCTTACTTCTCTATATAAGTCCTGACCTATATATCCTATTTATCCAATGATAAACATTTTATTTAATTTATAAAGTATTATTTATAAATTTATTTTCTCAATCTATCGGTTAGAATAGATTCTATTTAAAATCTTTGCTTTAAATCCATATCATGTTATGCCCGTGTGCAAAGCACGGGTCTAAACCTTTCAAACGTAAAATTTTCCTTTTATGCAATTCTAGTCACTTTTCAAGTATTTCCTTTTTTAATCTATTTATTTACAAAATAAATCACTTTTTGATAATTCTATTTATTTTATAAAATATTTTCTTTTTATAAAATCTATTGATTTTATAAGTAATTCCTATTATAATCTAACTATTCCCTTTTCTATTTATTTTACAAATATTTCCTCTTTCTATTCTATATATATTTCAAATAAATATCCCTTTTCAATTCTATTTGTAAATGGTTTACAAATATATTTTTCAAATTCTATCTGTAAATGTTTTACAAATATTTCCCTTCAATTCTATCTATTTGATTAACAAATAAATATTCCTTTTAATCTATTTATTTTTATAAATAAATATTTTCTTTTTATAAAATCTTTTGATTTTTTACATATTTCTTTTTCAATATAACATTGAAATTTTCCTTTTTAACATTCCAGTGTTCTTTATGGTATTTAACGTACCATATAACAATGATCGGTATCATTCAACCATACAAAATCAACAACAGATTTCATATCACATCATATAACACAATATATGGAAAAAAAACAGTAAAATAAATGTTGAGGAACCCAGTTGGGTCCCTCTGACCTATTTCCCTACATCCACGGTTGTTAAATAATAAAATTAACATCAATTTCATTTCACTATGAAGTATTCTGCTAAACAGAAATCAATATTTGATTAACGATTTATATCTATATCGTTATCTATATTTTCAATCAACTGACTAGCAGTTCAATCAAACAGCCAACACACAGCAAACAATCATCATTTTTTAAATTCTAAAAAATATTTTGTAAAAATATAAACTGAGCAGAGTTAGTGAGATTACTCACATTAGACTGTTATTGTTAAATAATGATAATTGGTCATTGATTCGATTCAGGCGTTTAGTTTCACCATAAATCCAATCGAGCCCCAATTTGCTCCCGGTCAGTTCCATGGTGTAGCCACCGTCCCTACGATCCTAACGGATCTTGTTTCGCTTGATTATGATATAATACGGAAAAGATATGTATTTTATAAGTTAACTCATTTATTTTAATTTCTAATTTAACTAAATAAAACATTTGGGCTTCACCTCATAAAACCCGGCCCATCATCCCTTATTCAACCCAACCCACGTTTGCTTTCTTCCCAAATGGAAAAACCGTGATTCCCTCCTTCTGTTCACACTGTTGACCGCGCCTCTGATCTTCGCCACCCAACACTTCGGCCACCAGTCGGCTTCGCAACCACCACTATCCGATTCAGCGTCAAAATCTCCACCAACCACTCGCCATCATTCGCGGTTCAAACCCAGTTCCTTCATCTCGTTTCCCAGCTCAAACCCGCAATCCCCAGTAAGACCACCGGCAACAATCTTTGCGGAAACACCCAGAATAAGCAAACATGGTGCGGAACTACTCCTAGGTCTCGAAAACAAACTCAGAAACATGAATCAAGGCTTGTATCACCCAAAAACCGTAACCCTAGAACCACTGTCGATTTTCGCGCTCGCCAAACATGCATCGCACTCAACGATGAGGGAATAGAAGTGAAGCCCCTGCCTTGCTCAACCCAAATATATACCTCATATGATTTATAGGATTTTATATGATTTTTAATAGATTTTTGAATTGGGATTTTTCACGTTTCATGAAGTGGTGGCGGCCGATCCCTTCATTGACCAGAGAATGAGTTTTTAGTTAGGGTCAAAAAAATAGTAGTGGTATTTATAAGGTAATTTATTAGTTTTTTATTCGATTTTTTTATTGAATTTTAAGCAAACGCTATTTTTATTTGTCCCCTAAAATCACTGTAATCACATATAATACCCAAAAATCATGAAACTGGACATGCAGCCACAGTTCGTCATTGCGGACCCAATGAAACTGGTTTTGTCGAATTCCGACCCCGTTTGCTCACACAGCGTATTTTTAACCGTCAAAATATCGACTGTTTTACACATTAAAAAACCATACAGCCACATAATGACTTCAAAAATCGCAAAAATTTGAAATCTAACAATAATTTGACATTACGAATCCAACAAAATTAGTTTCGTCGAAAACAGAGGTCGTTTGCAAATCTGGCTATTTTTAAAGCTCTAAATACCCATTTAAATATATAAATATATTTTAAAAATAATTAAACTAAATATTTAAAAATAAATATTATCGTGTATATATATATTCACACTAAAATACCATACAGCTCCAATTGGATTTATAGCTCGATATTTCAAAATTCCCAGTTATATCGATATTCGATTTATATATAAAATTCTTTTATAATATAGATATATATTTATAAATTTCAAAGGAATTCCATAGCGACTTTTCTAAAATTTGATTTGGACATAAATCAAAATCTACACAATGAAATCCCGATTTTTTTCTTCCACTAGAAAAATATACTTTACCAGCTCCGAACGTTTCTTATTTCACAGAAATCCGATTTAAAATGGGCCCTGTATATTCAGTTGAAGTTCAAATCGCCAAATAGCGAACTACCGCGCCATTTCGAGCTCGATTTTAATTATAATATAATTATATGTTCAAACTGCCGTTCAAATAATATATTCGTTATTCTAATTCAATTTTAAACTGAATTAAATATCACAGATGATCCAATTCACACCATTTTGTGAATTCCACTATTTCTGGCTATTCCAAAAATTTAATATATTATTATATTATTTATTTTACTTAAATATTCAATATTATTCAATTATGGTCATTTTAAATAACCAAACCATTATTTAAATAATTAAATAAATGTTGTAATACATATAAGTGAATATGCGTTTGTCATATTATATTTAGTCCCACATTTTGGGAGTAAGGCTAACATCGGCTCCAAAGCCAATATATAAGGGAGCCAATGTAATAGAATTATGTACACTGAATTAAGAGAGAAATAAAAAGGTCTCTCCCTTATCTCTTATGTTCTTTCTAATGCCTTCTCTTCTTATTATATGTTCTGTAATATCTTCTCTTCTTATTATCTGTTCTGTAATGCCTTTTATCTTATTATCTATTCTGTAATGCCTTCTTTTTTATCATCTGTTCTGTATTATTTTACAGCACGTTATCAGCACGATATTCCATTATATTTTTTTTGTTGAAATCTTCTAGATCTACATTTATGAATTTGTCATGTAAGTACTTTTTATTTGAGAATATCAATTCATGGATCCCTATATTTGTTCTACAATATTTTTTTCTATTGGAGAATATCGGATTTATGGATCTATATTTTTTGTAGATCTAAATTATGTTCTAGTGGATCTAACTTTTTAGATCTAATTATTTTTAACTTAGTGGTTTTTAGATATCCACCTGTTCATATTTGATTTGGTATTATGGTATACCAAATATATTTTTTAGGAAGATCCATTCATTTTGAAACGACCCGAAAATCGCCCTTGCGGGAAATCGCCAGATACGCTTACTTTGGGCTACAACAACATCGGAACAACAACAATAGACTTTTATAAACATCATAATAATGTTACATCAGAGTACAGAATATCAGAGTACATCGAATAAAATTACAGCGGAAGATAAATTACAATAAATTATTATACAATACAGTGCAGCGGAAATAAAATAACTAAGGCAGCGGAAGGCAACTATGCTCTGGACACAGCTTTAGGCTTCAATCTAGAATCCTGCTCGAGATAAGAACCTGTAGACAAACTACTCGACTGCTCGTGTGGAAAGAGGGCACCCGAGTTTGTAAAGGTGGGAACTAACAACGGGTCAATCATGGGACTGGTGTGAGAATTCTTAACTAATTTCACTAATAACAATAAGACAAATCCAAGGACCACGCCGCTAACGCGGAACGGGTTTACTCCAATGGATTGTCGTGCATAAATTAAAGTAAATCGTTAAACAATGCCATGCTTTTTGGAAAAATGAAACCATCATAAGACTCAAGTCCCATCATACAATGCAACGCAAACCGGAGGATAAAGTTTTACCTTATAATGCTCAAAAATGCTTGATACGTTAAAAACGAATTTGATATTATTATTAGTGTATACATGTTTCAAAAACATTTCAAAGTAAATGTATCAATCCTAGGAAGCATAGCTACCATATACTATGCCTCCATACTAGTAATACAATCAAGTCCGTAGGGTCGTATTGGGAATTGGGTTTCCATCATGAGTCAAGGCTAGGGAGGAGCTCCTTACCGATTCGAGACACTCTAGCTAATGTCTCAGGATTCCCCGCAGTTAACCCTTGGATCCTGCAGGGCCGATCCACACATACAGCTTCGTGGATTGGTAATTCATGAACACACGTTTCCCGATCCTATAGGACCTATCATCTGAGGCACCTCATTTCATCATCCACATAAGTAAATATCAGCCAGTTTAAGCACCGACACCACTTCTAGCTAGAAAGAAACGTGATGCTCTCCCTGCGTTCCCTTCTCCCATTTTAGACCCAACCGGGTTGTGAGGTTCGCGAAGTAACGTTTTAACCACAATGCCTGCTTTTTAACAAAGCCTTGACCATCTTCGTCTTAGCGTGCCACGTTGACAATTCACGCCATGCGATTGATAGGTATTAATACCCAACCTCTAAGGGTGTTAAGCAAAAGAATAAATTCTCCGCCACCAACGGTCGTATATTAATAGAAATCAATTTACATAGAACAAAATTCAAAGTCAGACATACATCCATTTATAAGCTTATGCTCTGGTCTGAGCGAAAGCCAGATCCGTACAAATCAACACTACGTCTGGATAACTACCATCTTAGCCCCGTCTTGGGAGAAAATCAATCAGGGGCCTCAACACTAGTTACCAATTCGATGTGAAGATCGTCGGTCTTCAATCGTCATCTTCAATTCTTCAAACATCGTATCATTATTTGGAATGAGAGTAAACTCGGACTTTCCAAATAATCTTCGCATATATAAATTTGAAAACAATTTCATATCGTTAATTTTTTTATAATGTGTAATGAAATGTATTTTATTACACTATATCTTGCTAACCACAAATATTCCTATTTATCCAATATTGATACATATCATCACGCACAACAATGTTTTCATTTTCAATTACCATACATATCCTATACACAAAATGTATATTTTGCTTTCAATTTCCGATTTTACACAAAAATTGTATATTTCGTGTATCATTCCAATCACAATAAAAATAGGTATTTTTGGTGCTTCATTTCCGTTACAACAAAAATGAATATTTTTGTACGTCATTTATAATTTAACAAAAAATAAGTATTTTTGTGTCATTTCAATTTCTAACAAAATGCAATATATCTTGGTGTCAACTTCAATTCTACAAAAAAAAATAACTATGTTAATCTTTTAATGAAACCTAATTCATTTAAAACTAAATTTCCACCATTATAATTTTCACTGAGAATCTATTTACATAAAAATGTAAGTTTCACTTACATTAAAACTAATTACATGACAAGGAAATTTTCTTCTCTAATTCTTTTTACATGGAAATGTGATTTTATCCTTAAATCTTAATTACATGAAAATGTAATTTTTTACTTAAATATTAATTCTTATTCATATTAAAAATGTAAACTTCTTTCTACTTTAACTTGATTACATAAGATGTAATTTTTCTCCTTTATCTTAATTTACATGATAAATGTAAATTTTCCACTTTCAATCTAATTCACATGCAGATTGACTTAGTTACACAAAAATGAAATTTTATGTTCTCTTACTTAATTACATAAAAAAATGAAATTTTCTTCTAATCCTCATTTACATTAAGAAAATTTAAAACTTTTCTAATCCTTATCTTATTACATTAAAAATGTAACTTTCTTTTAAAACAAACTTGGAGGTGAAATTATTCATTTCATTATTAACACATAACGGTGTGAAAATAACGTCAATTTCTAATTTAACTCATGACGGTGTAAATAATGTCCATTTTCTATTTAACCATTTATATTTTAATATGGGCCAGACCTCTCACATTAGGCCTGCAACTTGTGGATGCGGAATAGGTCGGTCGGTTCCGGGCAGACTTCTCCCACAAGTTGGGCTTAACCTCGAGTCTTGGCCCAATTATATTTGCGCACTTGGACCTCTCACATTAGGCCCAACATTTGTGGCTGCTGGATATGCCGGTCAGGTCCGGGCAGACTTCCACCACAAATGTGACCTAACCTCGTGTCCAAGTACAATTTTAGTTAATCATTATAGTTGTTCTACTAAAAATATTATTTTACATGACTATTCTTAACAAAATTGATGTTTTTAATTCACGTGCCATTCTTTAATAAAGGTGATGAATTCTAATGTCATATAAAGAGGATATTTTATATGTAAATATATTTTCTTTGAATTCTAATGACCTTTTTAATCTAATGACCTTCTAGTTTTAATGACATTATAATTTAACGACATTTTAAATCTAGTGATATTCTAGTTTTAATGACATTCTAATTTAATGACATTTTCAATAAATGACATTATAATATTTTAACATGAAGGGCAAGTTTATCCTAACATAAATGCCAATTTCAAATTTTCATAAAATTGACAAACTAAATTCCACATAAATGACAAATTAATTTTTTTTACATAAATGACAAATTAATTTTTACATAAATAACGAATTCAATTTAAACATAGATGACAAATTTATCTTACATAACATATTTCTAATAAAAGTGGCATGTCTATCCTAATTAAACCTCTTTGACTAAAATGATATTTTTTTAACTAAAATGATATGTTTAACACAACATAATATATCCTTACAAAAATGTTGTTTAATTAGCATAGATATTTTTCATATACAACAAGATTTTTTTTTCTTCAAATGACACTTTATTCTAATGGCACTTCTAAATAAATGAGATTTTTAGCCTACATATACCTTAACCAAAAATGTTATTTTTAATTCTAATGCGGATTTCATAACAAGAAAGTTATTTTGATTCCAATGCGACATTTCATAATAATGATAGTTCTAACATCGCTAACATTCTATAAAAATGATTACTTAGTTTTATTGGAAAAAAATCTATTCAACAAAATGAATGTTTTCTATGTTTTAATATGTCATGTTAACATAAATAAAAAATTTAAAAACCTTTCCAACCTTACCTGTTGACATAAAAGAGTGATCTTTGTGATAAAAACTTCTTCTAACAATACACGTTTTATTTGGAATTGACCATTCTATTTAAATTCAACAAAATGATCAAAGTAATGTTTTTATGTTGAATTGCCAATCTAATGCAATTCATCAAAAATAATCAAAATAATTTATTGAAATGGGATTTTTATTTTAATTCTAGTGTCACATAAAGTAATATTTTATATGTAAACCTTTCTTAATAAATGGCATTTCTATATAACATTACATTCCTTAATAAATGTCATTTATTATATAACATACATTTCTTAGTAAATAGCATCTTCTATTAATGGTGGTATTAATATGACCATATCCACATGGTGATATTTTTTATTTACGTGACAACTTCCAACAAGGTGGTATTTTTGATTAACATGACAATTTCATATTTAACAAAATAAGAAATTTTGTTTTCATATTTTCCTATTCAACCAAATAAGTAATTTTTGATTTCCTATTCAATAAAATAATATTGTATATTGGATTGACGGAATAATGCTTAACATTGAATTTGACAATTCAATTCAATTCAACAAAAAGTGACAAACTTTAATTTTACATTGAATTGATAAACTAAATCAATTCAATAAAAGTGACAGGTTATATTTAATGTTGAATTGATTTAACTACATCAATTCAAATAAAATAATAATAAAAAGAATGAATCATAATATATGACTAACACATATGGATTTATAGTTATCCATCACAAACAGTAGATCAAACATCATACAAATTTCAGCACAAACAGATATAAATTATATACATGCAGTCATCATATAACAAATAAAATAATTGAATTTATTAATTGTTTTTAAACAAAAGAAATCTCACCTTGGATAACAAACCCGTTCAGATCTAAACCAAAAGAAGGTCAGGAATTGTGCACAACAGATCTAGAATGTTGTGTTGCGCGTCGTTGTCCCCATATCACAAAAGTTGTCGAGTTCTGAATCGGATTGAACCAAAAACATGTTTTTAATAATTAAAATTTAAAATTAGCAATGAAATCAATCGTTGTAAACAAATAAAATTAAATTTTATATAACCTCAAATTTTGTTCAAATCTTTGAATCGCGATAACTTGAGATTGGATCAACGGTTTTGGGCGCCGTTTGTTGGAGGTTGAAGCTCTAGGAGAGGCGCATACATGCCTGGAAGGGGGTGGAGTGCGGCGCAGCAATCGAGGCGGGACGGAGGTTCAAAGACAGTGGTTTTGGATAGGTGATTCGGGAGCTACAGTGCACGGTTTGATGTGAAACTTGTCTAGAATCGAAGAGAATGGGAAGATCTTTAAAAAGTTTAACTGTGGCCTTGTCTAATTCTTCCTAGATTAAGAGAAAAAGAACAGAGAAGGGGAGGGAGAAAGGTGCGGATGATGGGTTTCACGGGTTTCAGCGTGCGTGAGAAATCTGGGAAGAAGGATACAATGTTTGCCTCGAGAAGCATGTACTTTTATAATAAAATATTCACTAAAAGGCCCGTTTTGCAACTTTCTCTATTTCAGCCCAACAACTGTCGTTTCTACCCATTAATCCCTATTCCGAACTCATCTAGCTATGTACCGTAGGCACAAACGACTGTCTTGACCCAGTTTTCTTTAATTTAAAATATTTTCTTTTATTTTTAATTCAATCGTACAGAAAAATTCACCGGGGTCACAAATTAACTTCAAAAATTCCCAAAAAATATATTTAGCTATGTTTTGACGCTGCGGACCTAGGAAAATTAATTTTGTTCAATTCTGAGCCTGTTTGAAAATTGACCTTTTTCAAGGTGTATATATTAAATATTAAAAATACATTTTTAAACAAATAATTTCCGAAACTCGAAATATATAAGTGTTTACTGTTTTTAAATTAAGAAACATCATTTTGAACTCAATGGAAGTGGTTTCGAGTCCAAATTCCTTCGTATGCAAAAAGTAGCATTTTTTACCTTTATAATTTTCATAGCGACCTTTCTAAATTTTAATTTGGGCATAACTTTTGATTCCCGCTATGAAATTTCAATTTTTCAGATTCATTAGAAAGATTTTTTTTAAATAGATCCTAATATTTTTGGTTTCACTAAAATCCATTAAATTTTGCATCCTGTACGGTCAGTCAAAGTTCAAGTTTTACTTCTCAAACTACCGCGCTATTTCTAATTCCTTTTATAATTAAAATTAAATTTATTCATTATAACTTCAATTTAAATCAATTTTTAATCATTATTATTTTAAATAAAATATTTTAAATACCAAAAACTCATTAAAATTACTTAATATAAATTTTTAGATTTACCCCAAAATTCAAGGTTGTTACAGTCTCCCCCAATTAAAAACTTTTCGTCCTCGAAAAGGAACGAAGCTAAAAGTTGTTTAATTATCCTACTCAAATTTGTCATTGTTTTTTTCAATAATTTTATTCGTTGATTAACTTCTAAAATATATAACTTTTATACATTCAAAAATCATATTTTCTAAAATAGATTATAATTACAAATACGTATATTATAAGTTTGTTACTCTCAACTCATTCTAGGGCATTACTAACCTCATCTCTAATGAGTATTCTTATTGGATATTACTAATCCAATCTCTGATGAGTCTTGTGTTCAGTTCTAATGAGTTGTACCCCAAAGATTTGAGCAAACCAGAGCTCTGATACCAAAATGAAACGAACCGAAAATCGCCCTTGTGGGAAATCGCCGGATACGCTTACTTTGGGATACAACAACATCGGAACAACAACAGCAGACTTTTATAAACATCATAATAATGTTACATCAGAGTACAGAATATCAGAGTACATCGAATAAAATTACAACGGAAGATAAATTACAATAAATTATTATACAATACAGTGCAGCGGAAATAAAATAACTAAGGCAGCGGAAGGCAACTATGCTCTGGACATAGCTTTAGGCTTCAATCCAAAATCCTGCTCGAGATAAGAACCTATAGACAAACTACTCGACTGCCCGTGTAGAAAGAGGGCACCCGAGTTTGTAAAGGTGAGAACAAACAACGGGTCAGTCATGGGACTGTGTGAGAATTCTTAACTAATTTCACTAATAACAATAAGACAAATCCAAGGACCACGCCGCTAACGCGGAACGGGTTTACTCCAATGGATTGTCATGCACAAATGAAAGTAAATCGTTAAATAACGCCATGCTTTTTGGAAAAATGAAACCATCATAAGACTCAAGTCCCATCACACAATGCAACGCAAACCGGAGGATAGAGTTTTACCTTATAATGGTCAAAAATGCTTGATACGTTAAAAACGAATTTGATATTATTATTAGTGTATACATGTTTCAAAAACATTTCAAAGTAAATGTATCAATCCTAGGAAGCATAGCTACCATATACTATGCCTCCATACTAGTAATATAATCAAGTCCGTAGGGTCGTATTGGGAATTGGGTTTCCATCGCGAGTCAAGGCTAGGAAGGAGCTCCTTACCGATTCGAGACACTCTAGCTAATGTCTCAGGATTCCCCGTAGTTAACCCTTGGATCCTGCAGGGTCGGTCCACACATACAGCTTAGTGGATTGGGAATTCCTAAACACACGTTTCCGATCCTATAGGACCTATCATCTGAGGCGCCTCATTCCATCATCCACATAACTAAATATCAGCCAGTTTAAGCACCAACACCACTTCCAGCTAGAAAGAAACGTGCTGCTCTCCATGCGTTCCCTTCTCCCGTTTTAGACTCAACCGAGTTGTGAGGTTCGCGAAGTAACGTTATAACCACAAGGCCTGCTTCTCAATAAAGCATTGACCATCTTCATCTTGGCGTGCCACGTTGACAATTCACGTCATGCGATTGATAACTATTAATACCCAACCTCTAAGGGTGTTAAGCAAGAGAATAAATTTTCGGCCACCAACGGTCGTATATTAATAGAAATCAATTTACATAGAACAAAATTCAACGTCAAACATACATCCATTTATAAGCTTATGCTCTGGGTCTAAGCGAAAGCCAAATCCGTACAAATCAACACTACATCCGGATAACTACCATCTTAGCCCCGTCTTGGGAGCAAATCAATCAGGGGCCTCAACACTAGTTACCCAGATCGTCGGTCTTCAATTGCCATCTTCAATTCTTCGAACGTCGTATCATTATTCGGAATGAGAGTAAACTCGGACTTTCCAAATAATCTTCGCATATATAAATTTGAACACAATTTCATATCGTTAATTTTTTTCATAATGTGTAATGAAATGTATTTTATTACGCTATATCTTGCTAACCACAAATATTCTTATTTATCCAATATTGATACATATCATCACGCATAACAATGTTTTCATTTTCAATTACCATACATATCCTATACACAAAATGTATATTTTGCTTTCGATTTCCGATTTTACACAAAAATTGTATATTTCGTGTATCATTCCAATCACAACAAAAATAGGTATTTTTGGTGTTTCATTTCCATTACAACAAAATTGAATATTTTTGTACGTCATTTATAATTTAACAAAAAATAAGTATTTTTGTGTCATTTCAATTTCTAACAAAATGCAATATATCTTGGTGTTAACTTCAATTCTACAAAAATAATAACTTTGTTAATCTTTTAATGAAACCTAATTCATTTAAAACCAAATTTCCACCGTTATAATTTTCACTGAGAATCTATTTACATAAAAATGTAAGTTTCACTTACATTAAAACTAATTACATGACAAGGAAATTTTCTTCTTTAATTCTTTTTACATGGAAATGTGATTTTATCCTGAAATCTTAATTACATGAAAATGTAATTTTTTACTTAAATCTTAATTCTTATCCATATTAAAAATGTAAACCTCTTTCTACTTTAACATGATTACATAAGATGTAATTTTTCTCCTTTATCTTAATTTATATGATAAATGTGAATTTTCTACTTTCAATCTAATTCACATGCAGATTGACTTAATTACACAAAAATGAAATTTTATGTTCTCTTACTTAATAACATAAAAAAATGAAATTTTCTTCTAATCCTCATTTACATTAAGAAAATGTAAAACTTTTCTAATCCTTATCTTATTACATTTAAAATGTAACTTTCTTTTATAACAAACTTGGAGGTGAAATTATTCATTTCATTATTAACACATAACGGTGTGAAAATAACGTCAATTTTTAATTTAACTCATGACGGTGTAAATAATGTCCATTTTCTATTTAACCATTTATATTTTAATATGGGCCAGACCTCTCACATTAGGCCTGCAACTTGTGGATGCTGGATAGGCCGGTCGGTTCCGGGCAGACTTCTCCCACAAGTTGGGCTTAACCTCGTGTATTGGCCCAATTGTATTTGCGCACTTGGACCTCTCACATTAGGCCCAACATTTGTGGCTGCTGGATATGCCGGTCGGGTCCGGGCAGACTTCCACCACAAATGTGACCTAACCTCGTGTCCAAGTACTATTTTAGTTAATCATTATAGTTTTTCTACTAAAAATATTATTTTACATGACTCTTCTTAACAAAATTGATGTTTTAATTCACGTGCCATTCTTTAATAAAGGTGATGAATTCTAATGTCATATAAAGAGGATATTTTATATGTAAATATATTTTCTATGAATTCTAATGACCTTTTTAATCTAATGACCTTCTAGTTTTAATGACATTATAATTTAACGACATTTTCAATCTAGTGATATTTTATTTTTAATGACATTCTAATTTAATGACATTTTCAATAAATGATATTATAATATTTTAACATGAAGGGCAAGTTTATCCTAACATAAATGCCAATTTCAAATTTTCATAAAATTGACAAACTAAACTCCATATAAATGACAAATTAATTTTTTTACATAAATGACAAATTAATTTTTACATAAATAACGAATTCAATTTAAACATAGATGACAAATTTATCTTACATAACATATTTCTAATAAAAGTGGCATGTCTATCCTAATTAAACCTCTTTGACTAAAATGATATGTTTAACACAACATAATATATCCTTTCAAAAATGTTGTTTAATTAGCAATGATATTTTTCATATACAACAAGATTTTTTTTTTTCAAATGACACTTTATTCTAATGGCACTTCTAAATAAATGAGATTTTTAGCCTACATATACCTTAACCAAAAATGTTATTTTTAATTCTAAAGCGGATTTCATAACAAGAAAGTTATTTTGATTCCAATGCGACATTTCATAACAATGATAGTTCTAACATCGCTAACATTCTATAATAATAATTACTTAGTTTTATTGAAAAAAAAAATCTATTCAACAAAATGAATTTTTTCTATGTTTTAACAATCTTAATATGTCATGTTAACATAAAAAAAATTAAAAACCTTTCCAACCATACCTGTTGACATAAAAGAGTGATCTTTGTGATAAAAACTTCTTCTAACAATACATGTTTTATTTGGAATTGACCATTCTATTTAAATTCAACAAAATGATCAAAGTAGTGTTTTTGTGTTG
The DNA here is from genome assembly GCA_030737875.1 of Allium sativum. Classification (NCBI taxonomy): domain Eukaryota; kingdom Viridiplantae; phylum Streptophyta; class Magnoliopsida; order Asparagales; family Amaryllidaceae; genus Allium; species Allium sativum. The sequence goes on along the minus strand of CM060921.1, from coordinate 137,473,244 downwards.
AATTGCCAATCTAATGCAATTCATCAAAAATAATCAAAATAATTTATTGAAATGAAATTTTTATTTTTAATTCTAGTGTCACATAAAGTAATATTTTATATGTAAACCTTTCTTAATAAATGGCATTTCTATATAACATTACATTCCTTAATAAATGTCATTTATTGTATTACATACATTTCTTAGTAAATAGCATCTTCTATTAATGGTGGTATTAATATGACCATATCCACATGGTGATATTTTTGATTTACGTGACAACTTCCAACAAGGTGGTATTTTTGATTAACATGACAATTTCCTATTTAACAAAATAAGAAATTTTGTTTTCATATTTTCCTATTCAACCAAATAAGTAATTTTTGATTTCCTATTCAACAAAATAATATTGTATATTGGATTGACGGAATAATGCTTAACACTGAATTTGACAATTCAATTCAATTCAACAAAAAGTGACAAACTTTAATTTTACATTGAATTGATAAACTAAATCAATTCAATAAAAGTGACAGGTTATATTTTATGTTGAATTGATTTAACTACATCAATTCAAATAAAGTAATAAAAAAAAGAATGAATCATAATATTTGACTAACACATATGGATTTATAGTTATCCATCACAAACAGTAGATCAAACATCATACAAATTTCAGCACAAACAGATATAAATTATATACATACAGTCATCATATAACAAATAAAATAATTGAATTTATTAATTGTTTTTAAACAAAAGAAATCTCACCTTGGATAACAAACCAGTTCAGATCTAAACCAAAAGAAGGTCAGGAATTGTGCACAACAGATCTAGAATGTTGTGTTGCGCGTCGTTGTCCCCATATCACAAAAGTTGTCGAGTTCTGAATCGGATTGAACCAAAAACATGTTTTTAATAATTAAAATTTAAAATTAGCAATGAAATCAATCGTTGTAAACAAATAAAATTAAATTTTATATAACCTCAAATTTTGTTCAAATCTTTGAATCTCGATAACTTGAGATTGGATCAACGGTTTTGGGCGCCGTTTGTTGGAGGTTGAAGCTCTAGGAGAGGCGCATACATGCCTGGAAGGGTGTGGAGTGCGGCGCAGCAATCGAGGCGGGATGGAGGTTCAAAGGCAGTGGTTTTGGATAGGTGATTCGGGAGCTACAGTGCACGGTTTGACGTGAAACTTGTCTAGAATCGAAGAGAATCGGAAGATCTTTAAAAAGTTTAATTGTGGCCTTGTCTAATTCTTCCTAGATTAAGAGAAAAAGAAGAGAGAAGGGGAGGGAGAAAGGTGCGGCTGATGGGTTTCACGGGTTTCAGCGTGCGTGAGAAATCTGGGAAGAAGGATACTATGTTTGCCTCGAGAAGCGTGTACTTTTATAATAAAATATTCACTAAAAGGCCCGTTTTGCAACTTTCTCCTATTTCAGCCCAACGACTATTGTTCCTACGCATTAACCCCTATTTTGGACTCATCTAGCTATGTACCGCAGGCCCAAACGACTGTCTTGACCCAGATTTCTTTAATTTAAAATATTTTCTTTTATTTTTAATTCAATCGTACGGAAAAATTCACCGGGGTCACAAATTAACTTCAAAAATTCCCAAAAAAATATATTTAGCCATGTTTTGACACTGCAGACCTAGGTAAATTAATTTCGTTCAATTCCGAGCCTATTTGAAAAATGACCTTTTTCAAGGCGTATATATTAAATATTAAAAATACATTTTTAAACAAATAATTTCCGAAACTCGAAATGTATAACTGTTTACTGTTTTTAAATGCAGAAACATCATTCTGAATTAAATGGAAGTGGTTTCAGGTCCAAATTCCTTCGTATGCAAAAAGTAGCATTTTTGACCTTTATAATTTTCATAGCGACCTTTCTAAATTTTAATTTGGGCATAACTTTTGATTCCCGCTATGAAATTTCAATTTTTCAGATTCGTTAGAAAGATATTTTTAAATAGATCCTAATATTTTTGGTTTCACTAAAATCCGTTAAATTTTGCATTCTGTACGGTCAGTCAAAGTTCAAGTTTGAATTTTCAAACTACTGCGCTATTTCTAACTCCTTTTATAATTAAAATTAAATTTATTCATTCTAACTTCAATTTAAATCAATTTTTAATCATTATTATTTTAAATAAATTATTTTAAATACCAAAAAATCATTACAATTACTTAATATAAATTTTTAGATTTACCCCAAAATTCAGGGTTGTTACACATTTTCCTTTTATAATATTATATATGGATCTTTTACCCCCTACGCCATACATAAATAATCTTCATTTGCTACTTTATCTCTTCAATAACAGAGAAGCCATTGATAATAGGTATGCATATATGTAAACTGCAGGCTGCTTTTTATTTAATCTAATGCTTGTTGTACAACTTCAACTTTGTAATAATAGACTACCTATTCTCATTTTTTTAATGCTTCATCTCGCAAGATAAGATGCTTTAAATATTTAGAATTATATTTCCATGTATAGCTCACTTTTATATGCTTTTTCACCTCTCAGTACAAGTAAGTTGCTTGTTAGCCAACAAATGTATTACTGTGGCTATTATTTTTGTTATGTAACACGGTCTATGGCTCCTTAACGGTTGGTATTGTTTTCATTATTGTAATAAGTTCATTGTAAATGTATAGAGAAAGACTTGCAAATTCATATATTATTTTTATGATTTCGTGCCATAATATATTCAATTTATTACATGCATGTCTACGGTCCTTTGAGATCTGCATTTTTTTATGAAATAACAGTACTATAGTTTCATTGTTTTGTCTGTTCGTTAATTTGTTAATTCGTTTTGATAATTATAGAACATGTATACTAATATGTGAATTTTATTTAATTAAGCATCTGCAATTTTTTTTTTGTAGTTCGCAAAATGACAAACATTGCTAAACTTGAATTTAAAGCATTGGACATTTCTGGAGACAATTATTTGTCATGGATACTGGATGCCGAGATCCACTGACAATCTTAATGCTTAGAGAATACCATTAAAGATGGTAATAACATGTCCCAGCAGGACAAAGCAAAGGCTCTAATATTTTTAAGACGCCACATCCACGATGATCTAAAATCAGAGTATTTAACTGAAAAAAAACCCTCTCTACTTATGGAACTCCCTGAAGGAGCATTATGACCACCAGAAGACGGTCATACTTCCAAATACATGGCAAGGATGGTTGAACTTGAGGTTTCAAGATTTTAAAACTATAAGGGAATACAATTCTGCTATGTTTAGAATTACTTCTAAACTAAAACTATGTGGAGAAAAGGTAGATGATGCGCAAATGTTGGAAAAGAACTTCTCAACATTTCATGCCTCGAATGTGCTTCTGCAGCAGCAATATCGAGAGCGTCATTTTACAAAATATTCTGAACTCATTGAATGTTTGTTGATTGCTGAACAAAACAATGAATTACTTCTTAAAAATCTCTCCTCAAGGCCAACTGGTTCAGCCGCATTACCAGAAGTTAATGCTAATTTTGCCCACCCCGGAAGAGGTCATGGTAGAGGCAGAAGTAGAGGATGTGGTCGTGGACGTGGACGTGAATACAACCCCAGCAGAGGTGGTTACAATGGTTTTGGGGGCAACAAAACTACTAATTTCAAAAGGCAGCAAAAGAAAAATGAGCCTGAAAACAGTAACAATTCAGCTGTTGAAAATAAAAGGCATTATGAGGAAATTTGCTATAGATGTGGACGCATTGGTCATTGGTCACGTACTTGCAGATCATCAAAGAAAATGGTAGAAGAATATCATAAATCAAAAAATATCGAGACAAACAATACCGAGGGATTGTCCGATAATGCTAACCTGAAGTTAGATGATTTCTTTGAAGATTATGATGGAAATTTATTCAGTGGTGAAAATTTGAATGCAATATTCGAAGATATTACCGAACCAACCAATATGTAGCCTGAAGCTCACTATGTGATTTTTATTTTGTTTCACTTCCTTTCTACATGTATTAGTTTGAAACTTTTGTTTATTTTCTTGTCTTTTTAGTTTATGGAATTGCTGAAATAATATGTAATGTTGGACATGATAAGTAGTTTATTCTCATGGACATTTATCTGTATTTATAAGTTATTTCAGTTATTAACTAGCTGTGTTTTTTTTTATTCTAAAGGTATGGATCGACTGTGTTTAAGTGATGATATATGTCTGGCTGATAGTGGAACTACTCATACGATATTGGAAAACCCGAAGTTTTTCTCAGAATTATCTGAAAATGTTTCATATAAAGTTTCAACTATAGTTGGTTCAGCCAATATAATTGAAGGGTCCGGAAGAGCCCATATAGTGTTACCAAATGGTACACATATATTCATTCAAAATGCACTATATTCAAGCAATTCTAAAATAAATTTGCTTAGCTTCAAAGATATAAGAATGAATGGATATCACATTGAAACTATAAATGAAAACAATAAAGAATACCTTTGTGTCATTTCTAAAATTGAAAGCCAGAAGCTTATTTTAGAAAAATTTGGTACAATTTCAACTGGATTATACTTTACCAAAATTGGCTTAGTTGAATCTCATTTTATAAACATGAGCTAGAAGCTCATAGATACAAAGAAATTTATTCTTTGGCGTGATCGTTTAGGTCATCCTGGATCAACTTTGATGCGTAAAATTGCTAAGAACTCAAATGGGCATGATTTACCAAATCAGTTGAGTTTACCAAATGATTACGTATGTACATCATGTGCACAAGGAAAATTAATTACTCGACCTTCATATAGTAAGATCACCTCTGAATCTCCAGCATTTTTGCAAAGAATTCAAGGTGATATATGTGGTCTGATTCATCCCGCTTGCGGGCCATTTAGATACTTTATGGTGCTAATTGATGCATCAACTCGTTGGTCACATGTATGTTTGCTATCTACTAGAAACATGGCATTTGCCAAATTACTTGCTCAAATAATTAAATTAAGAGAACATTTCCCCATCATCAAATCAAATCAATACGACTAGATAATGCAGGAGAATTCACTTCTCAAGTATTTGATGATTATTGTTTATCACTGGGAATTGAAGTTGAACATCCAGTAGCTCATGTTCATACTCAAAATGGTCTGGCAGAATCATTAATTAAGCGTTTGCAACTTATTGCAAGACCGTTACTTATGCAAACAAAGTTGCATGTCGCAGCTTGGGGACATGCAATTTTGCATGCGTCCAAATTGATTAAAATTAGACCAACGGCTTATCATCAATTTTCACCATCACAGCTTTTAACTGGATCCCAACCAAATATTTCACACCTACGAAATTTGGTTGCGTTGTGCATGTACCCATTAGTCCCCCACTTCGTAATAAAATGGGTCCTCAAAGAAGGTTAGGAATTTATGTGGGATTTGACTCACCTTCGATAATTCGTTATCTTGAACCTCTTACGGGTGATGTCTTTACTGCAAGATTTGCAGATTGCAAATTTGATGAGTCAAATTTCCCGCCGTTAGGGGGAGAAAGGACCGTTCCAGTAGAACGGCGTGAAATTTCATGGAATAATCCTTCTATGTTTCATTTGGATCCACGTACCAAACAATGTCAATACGAGGTACAAAGAATTTTTCATATTCAAAATATTGCAAATCAAATGCCAGATGCATTTAATGATGCTGCGAAAATAACTAAATCTCATATTCCAGCAGCAAATACACCAGCTAGAATTGAAGTCCCCGAAGGACCAATAGCAGCAAATGAATCTAAAGCTAGACAAAAATGTGGAAGACCGATAGGTTCAAAAGACTTGGTGCCTAGAAAAAGAAAGTCTAATGAAAAATCATCAATTAGCAAACCTCCCGAAGAGGTTATAAATGATCCAAAGGATAACTCAAAAGAAAATTCCAATTCTCCAAAAATCAGTGAAGGAACTATTATCCAGAAGAAATAATAGAAGCTTCCAAAAACAAAATGGTACCTAATAATAATGAGATCTCTATATTCTATATGAATAATGGAGAAATGTGGAATCGAAGTAAAATAGCAATTGATGATGTATTCTCATTCGCAGTAGCTACTGAAATAACTGAAAGTCATGACTATAATGAGAATAATGATAATGAACCAACTAGCACAAATGAATGTCGAAAAAGACAAGATTGGCCAAAATGGAAAGATGCTATTCAGGTTGAGTTAGATTCACTTCAAAAACATGGTGTATTTGGACCAATAGAGAAAACACCAGAAGGTGTTAAACCAGTCGGTTACAAATGGGTATTCGTTAGAAAACGAAATGATAAAAATGAAGTTGTGAGATACAAAACAAGGCTTGTTGCACTAGGTTTCCTGCAGAGACTGGGTTTTGACATCAAGGAAATATATTCTCCTGTTATGGATGTCATAACATTTCGATATTTAATAAACCTTGTAGTTTCTGAGAAGCTTGACATAAGATTGGCTGATGTTGTAACAGCTTATCTATACGGTGAATTAGATACAGATATTTACATGAAAATCCCAGACGGATATAAATTGCCTGAAGCAAAATCAAAGTCAGTGTATTCATTAAAATTGAGACGATCACTATACGGTTTGAAACAATCTGGAAGAATGTGGTATAACCGTCATAGTGAATATTTAGTAAAAGCTGGGTACAAAAACAATCTCATTTGTCCATGTGTCTTTATAAAGAAATCGGTAAAGGGATTTGCTATCTTAGCGGTATACGTTGATGATATAAATTTGATTGGAACTCCAGAAGAGATCAATGAAACAACAGATTACCTCAAACAGGAATTTGAAATGGAAGATCTTGGCAAAACCAAATATTGTCTTGGTCTACAGATTGAGCACAGTAAAAATGGCATATTAATCCATCAATCAAATTACATTGAGAAAATCCTGAAGCATTTTCAAATGGATAAAGCATATCCACTTATTACGCCTATGGTTGTCAGATCATTAGATATCAAAAAGGACCCTTACCGACCAAAAGAAGATGATGAATATGTGCTTGGTCCAGAAGTACCATATCTCGGTGCAATTGGTGCATTGTTATATTTAGCGCAATGCACGAGGCCAGATATTGCATTTTCAGTCAATCTTCTAGCAAGATATAGTTCTGCACCAACTAAAAGACACTGGAATGGTATAAAAAATATTATGAGATATTTGCGAGGAACCACAGATTTAGGCTTGTTTTATTCTAACATAGGCAATAATCTGAATCTAGTTGGTTATGTTGATGCAGGTTACCTCTCTGATCCACATAAAGCAAAATGACAAACTGGATATGTGTTTACAAACAGCAATGCTGCTATTTCATGGAGATCTACAAAACAATCATTAGTAGCAACATCATCCAATCATTCTGAAATTCTAGCACTACATGAAGCGAGTCGAGAATGTGTTTGGTTAAGGTCATTAATTGAACATATTCGAAGCACGTGTCAACTTCCCTTAACTACAGAAAGATCAACTATTATTTATGAAGACAATGCAGCATGTGTAGCTCAAATTCAAGCAGGATATATCAAGGGTGATAGGACAAAACATATTTCTCCTAAATTCTTTTTCACACATGAGCTTCAAAAGCACAATAAGATAGAAGTGAAACAAATCCAATCTCAAGAAAATCCAGCAGATCTATTCACAAAGGCACTTCCAAAATCAACATTGCAGAAGATGGTATATAAAATTGGTATGCGCCGCATGCATCACCAAACTATTTGAATAATGCGTTACGAATTAGGGGGAGCATATATTATGCTGTAATGCACTCTTTTCCTTCAGTAATATTTCTCCCACTGGGTTTTTATTAGTAAGGTTTTTAATGAGGCATTATTTTGATCTAGAAGTATCAACCCTAATTGGAACATTGTCAATATGTTTCCTGGAAATGAAATAAAAATTGTACTCTTTCAGATTTATTATCTCACAACTCATAAATCCAATACCATTTCAGATTTATTATCTCACAATTCAAAAATCTGATTTTACTAGATATATTATATTCTAGTTCAATTTCCAATTAATTGGTTTCAATTCAATTCATATTTTCTTTCACAAATTTCTTTAATTTGTTTTTAATTCATACTATCTTCCTAGGGATTTCAAACAGTTTAGTTTTTCTAAAATAAATTATCCCCTTTCGGGATTCAAAACAACTTACTTTTCCCAAAATAATTCGAAAACAAAATCATTGGTAGTAATCCGTCACTTACAACTCGAAAATGAACACTGATGATGTGGCCAGTATCATCAGAGTTATTTCCCAGCTATCGAAGTGAGTTCAATACCATATCACTTATCAAAACCATATTTAAACACTTTCATTATGAAATCTTTTTTTTTTTTTCAAAATATCATTCACGATACTTGTAAAAAATTTAAAATCTCCTAGGATTTTAAAATTCTCATATATTTGATCCAAATTCATTTACAAGCAATTTTCCATTTTTCAGAAACTTTAGTTCCAATTCTGATTTAGTTAATCTACTTTTATATTATACGAACTTAAATTGGGTATTTATATAACAGTTTCCATTATAATCAACCAACACATCCAACATACTATAATAATTCGAATATAAATATTTTCTTTATATCGAAATATACTCTGGGTAAAATTATCTCATTTACCCTCTTTCAAAACATACTGTGTCGGTTTATCGTACTCAAGTGTTTGGTAGCCCCTATCGATACAGTGGATCAAACTGATCGACCAGAATTCACAAACTACTCAACCAATAAATCTCCACAATATAAAATCATTTTTATTAAATCTACAAATACGTTCACTCGTATATATACACTCAAACTCAATATAGGGTATTACTAACCCCATCTCTACTGAGTCACGCCACAGAGCCAAGGTAATCACTTAACCTTCAGCTCTGATACCACTGTAACAAACTGGGATTTTCGACTCCAAAAATCAACACAAAACTACCATGTTGACTATTCAGACATCAGAAATACCTGATCATTAATAGAAAGAAGTTAGAGGGTGAGAATAGATAAGATAGAAAATTAGAATAGAAGAAGAAGAAGATCACCACAGAACAGAATCAGAGTAATACGAATCCCACAGCGGGACAAATAAAATATAATATATATAACATAACTCGGAAATAAATAGTATATATATACAATAACATTATCAGAGTACAACACTAACACACAGCGGAAATAAAAATAGCTATATAATCATGAAGCCTCTTCCTTCAAGCTTCTCCAAGTATATCCGTAAAGACCTGAACTACTTGATTGCCAATACAAATTTGGGCACCCAAGAGTTTAGGGAAAACAAAACAAAATAAACTCTAGGTCAGTCATGGGGCTGGTGTGAGTAAACTCAAATCATTTTGTTTAACTTTTCAAAATCCTTTTCAAAAGAAATGATAATCGTAAGACCGATCCACACATAAACACGGATGGTTTTTACCTTACGATAACCCAAAATAGTTTTGGAAATCAATACGTTCTGATATTATAATAATGTCTAATCACAAGTAATTAACGATCTAGTAGAATGCTTGCATCTCACGTTCCACCAATATAGTATACAAACAAAACCGAGGGGGCTTATTGGGTTGAATTCCGGCTATGACAAGGTATGGGACCACCTGCCGATAGTGTATCTCTAGAGACGAATACACTGGGTTCAACAAGAACGTCTTGCAACCCGGCCCACACATGACCGACCACTCATTTCGCTTGAGTGTATCGAATGTATATCACCAATGGTTGGGAGCTACCCACCGTTTCCCGAAAAGGGACAACATCGATAATAAATAAAAGAATGAAATGGATTTTCTCTAGATAGGTAATATATACCCTAATGGGAGCGACCCACTTAGCCATGTTGCCTGCCCGATTTCTGTCATTTCCTAGTTGATGAGGCTTGAGGTCATAACATATCCTTTGACAGATCATACATTCATTGACTTTGAATGACACATCGTCATACCCGCCAAATCACAAATTGATTTCCTCAAAAATACCACGGGTATAAAGCTAAGAGAAACGAATTCCACCGCCACCAAACGTAAGTACGTTTGAAGAGATCAACTTACACGATCCGTTAGATATACTCGGTCAGACATTCGTCCATTCACGTTGTCCTGGGACTGGACAAACCGAAGGCACTATTCTGTAAACAGGATAGCCCTTGCATAACTCTGTCTTCAATTACCTTCATCGTATTTGATCGCAATGCTAACATCCATACAGAGTGGTTTTCAGATAATGAATCTGATCCCGGTCTCTCCGTATTGATGACGGAAAAATGGTCAAAAATTTCGATAGTCGGTGATTTAACTATCAAAGAAAAATAGGTGTACAACCAACGATCTTATTTCCAGATAGAAATTCGATCGATCGATCATCAATCAACACTTATCTCTTTTAGTTTAATTTATCTTTAATTTATTCATTTCCCATTTCTATATACTTTCTTCTTTTCTAAATTTAGGAAATATACGCCATCAATCATTGGAAAACATTTCCATCTCTGTTTCACGTATCATTGTCATTCCAGTATTCTTTCTCATCAACATTTCATTTTTTATGATTAGAAAATATCTTTGATTGTATTTGGAAAATGTTTCCAAAATTTATTCAATTGATTTAAACAGATGTTTAAATAAAACATCACTAAGCCATTTTAAACCATTACACTCATTAACTAAATTCACTTAATCCATCTTCACTAACGAACCTTACCCATCCCTTAGTTAAAACGAAGTCAATAAAGATGGGGTATAATTACCTCTCATACCTTAACTGATTAACATTTCTAACCTCGAAATAGACAAAGTTCACCCTTTTAAATCTTTAACAAACTTCCTTACATAACTCGGATCTTGTTTATGAATCTACTTCTTTATTTTAAAACGTTGATTATAACTATAGCGTTATAATCCCTTCTTCTTAAATATCCAACTTCAAAATATAACTTTTATTCCTTAATTTAACTAAATAACTAAACCACTAATCGACTAATAAATAAGTAAATCTTGATTAAAACGGAAAGTAAATATTACTTCCCCGAATTCGATATAATCGAATTCAATGTATAATTCTCTTTTTCGAATAATCTCTATTCGATAACTCCTTTTCGAATAAACTATATTTGATAACTCGCTTCGAATGATTTACATTCGTTTAACTTTCTACGAATGATTTACATTCGATTAATCTCCTTTCGAATAAACTATATTCGATTAATTCCTTTAATTTTATTCGAATAAACTATTTCGAATAACTCCTTTGGATTAACTCATTTGGATTAACTCGGTTTGATTAACTCATTTTGACTAACAACTCGATTAACTCAACTTGATTAACTTACTTGATTAACTCAACTTATTTAACTCTACTTATTTAACTCTTATCGAATAACTAATATTCGATTAATTTATATTCGAATAACTATGTCTGTTTTAACTTTATTTCGAATGGCTAATATTCGATTTAACTCCATTCGCTTGACTCTAGATTGCAGCGATCACAATGGTTACACCAGATTCCCTCATGAAAACATCCGACCGCCGTAGGCTATCTGCAGCCCAGTGAATTACGCTAGCAGTCATATGAAATGGCAACTCATCCTAAATAACTATGTTTGACTAATTCTATCTCTAATAACTATATTCGATCAACTCTAATTGAATAACTAATATTTAATTAACTCTACTGATTTACTCTAACCGGTCAACTCTAACTGATTAACACTAATCAATTACTCTGATTCGACTAACTCTTCGTCCATATTCAGTTTCAAATATCGATATTGAAATCGATTCTTACTTCTCTATATAAGTCTTGACTTATATATCCTATTTATCCAATGATAAACATTTTATTTAAATTATAAAGTATTATTTATAAATTTATTTTCTCAATCTATCGGTTAGAATAGATTCTATTTAAAATCTTTGCTTTAAATCCATATCATGTTATACTCGTGTGCGGAGCACGGGTCTAAATCTTTCAAATGTAAAATTTTCCTTTTATGCAATTCTAGTCACTTTTCAAGTATTTCCTTTTTTAATCTATTTATTTACAAAATAAATCCCTTTTTGATAATTCTATTTATTTTATAAAATATTTTATTTTTATAAAATCTATTGATTTTATAAGTAATTCCTTTTATAATCTAACTATTCCCTTTTCTATTTATTTTACAAATATTTCCTCTTTCTATTCTATATATATTTCAAATAAATATCCCTTTTCAATTCTATTTGTAAATGGTTTACAAATATATATTTCAAATTCTATCTGTAAATGTTTTACAAATATTTCCCTTCAATTCTATATATTTGATTAACAAATAAATATTCCTTTTTAATCTATTTATTTTTATAAATAAATATTTTCTTTTTTATAAAATCTTTTGATTTTATACATATTTATTTTTCAATATAACATTGAAAATTTCCCTTTTAATATTCCAATATTCTTTATGGTATTTAACGTACCAAATAACAATGATCGGTATCATTCAACCATACAAAATCAACAACAGATTTCATATCACATCATATAACACAATATATGAAAAAAAACAGTAAAATAAATGTTGAGGAACCCAGTTGGGTCCCTCCGACCTGTTTCCCTGCATCCACAGATGTTAAACAATAAAATTAATATCAATTTCATTTCACTATGAAGTATTCTGCTAAACATAATCAATATTTGATTAATGATTTATATCTATATCGTTACCTATATTTTCAATCAACTGACTAGCAGTTCAATCAAACAGCCAACACACAGCATATAATCATCATTTCTAAATTCTAAAAAATATTTTATAAAAATATAAACTGAGCAGAGTTAGTGGGATTACTCACATTGGACGGTTATCGTTAAATAACGATAATTGGTCATTGATTCGATTCAAGCGTTTAGTTTCACCATAAATCCAATCGAGCCCCAATTCACTCTCGGTCAGTTCCATGGTGTAGCCACCGTCCGTACGATCCTAATGGATCTTGTTTCGCTTGATTCTGATATCGTACGAAAAAGATATGTATTTTATAAGTTAACACATTTATTTTAATTTCTAATTTAATTAAATTAAACATTTGGGCTTCACCTCATAAAACCCGACCCATCATCCCTTATACAACCCGACCCACGTTTGCTTTCTTCCCAAATGGAAAAACCGTGATTCCCTCCTTCTGTTCACACTGTTGACCGCGCCTCTGACCTTCGCCACCAGTCGGCTTCGCAACCACCACTATCCGATTCAACGTCAAAATCTCCACCAACCACTCACCATCACTTGCGGTTCAAACCCAGTTCCTTCATCTCGTTTCCCAGCTCAAACCCGCAATCCCCAGTAAGACCACCGACAACAATCTTTGCGAAAACGCCCAGAATGAGCACATAAGGTGCAGAACTACTCCTAGGTCTCGAATCAGAAACATGAATCAAGGCTTGTATCACCCAAAAATCATAACCCTAGAACCACTGTCAATTTCCGTGCATGCCAAACATGCATCGTACTCAACGATGAGGGTATAGAAGTGAAGCCCCTGCCTTTCTCAACCCAAATATATACCTCATACAATTTATAGGATTTTATATAATTTTTAATAGATTTTTGAATTGGGATTTTTCACGTTTCATGAAGTGGTGGCGGCCGATTCCTTCATTGACCAGAGAATGAGTTTTTAGTTAGGGTTAGAAAAATAGTAGTGGTATTTATAAGGTAGTTTATTAATTTTTTATTTGATTTTTTTATTGAATTTTAAGCAAACGCTATTTTTATTTGTCCCCTAAAATCACTATAATCACATACGATACCCAAAAATTACGAAACTGGACATACAGCCACAGTTCGTCATTGCGGACCCAATGAAACTGGTTTCGTCGAATTCCGACCCCATTTGCTCACACAGCGTATTTTTAACCATCAAAATATCGACTGTTTTAAACATTAAAAATCCGTACGACCACATACTGACTTCAAAAATCGCAAAAAATTGAAATCTAATAACAATTTGACATTACGAATCCAACAAAATTAGTTTCATCGAAAACAGAGGTCGTTTGCAAAACTGGCTATTTTTAAAGCTCTAAATACCCATTTAAATATATAAATATATTTTAAAAATAATTAAATTAAATATTTAAAAATAAATATTATCGTGTATATATATTGACACTAGAATACCATACAGCTCCAATTGGAATTATAACTCGATATTTCAAAATTCCCAGTTATATCGATATTCGATTTATATATAAAATTCTTTTATAATGTAAATATATATTTATAAATTTCAAAGGAATTCCATAGCGACTTTTCTAAAATTTGATTTGGACATAAATCAAAATCTACACAATGAAATCCCGATTTTTCTCTTCCACTAGAAAAATATACTTCACCAGCTCCGAACGTTTCTTGTTTCACAGAAATCCGATTTTAAATGGGCCCTTTATATTCAGTTGAAGTTCAAATCGCCAAATAGCGAACTGTTGCGCCATTTCGAGCTCGATTTTAATTATAATATAATTATATGTACAAACTGCCGTTCAAATAATATATTCGTCTAATTCAATTTTAAACTGAATTAAATATCACAGATGATCCAATTCACACCATTTTGTGAATTCCACTATTTCTGACTATTCCAGAAATTTAATATATTATTAATTTTACTTAAAAATTCAATATTATTCAATTTTGGTCATTTTAAATAACCAAACCATTATTTAAATAATTAAATAAATTATTTATATACCGTAAAAAATACAGGTCGTTACAAATAACAATGTCGATCCAAACCTATGCAGTTTTTTACACACATCAACTCCTCTTCTTCTACAATGCCATCGTGGGTCCCAAGAATAACCCCCCAAAGCTTTTGGAGTCATCCAGTTTCTTCCCGAACAAACCATATCAACCTTTCCACCTCTCATCGCTTCCACCATCATGACACAACCTCACCTCCACCATCGCCTCCGACATGGATAACTTCAAACATCATCGAATTCTCGAAATCGAGATCCAACGCAATGGAAATACACAAAATGCCTATTTCTAAGTCGATTTGAATAAAAGACATGAAACAAACCAATCAAAACCCACCTAGTTTAAGTCGAGTTCGAAGAACATATCGTGTTAATCAATTGGATGAAATCTTGGATCGAATTAGGGGTTTAAAGGAAATAAATTCTCGGTTTGGTGTAGTGAAAGGTAAAACGAAGATGTGGGCCTGATATTTATAAGGAGAAATCGAAGACCTTTTGCCTTTTGCTCGATGTGATAGGTACGAATTTCGGATCGGCCATGCCGATTCGTATCCGGTTCGATCATCGAGCCGGAATTTAAAAAAACTCAAACAATTCCATGACTTGGTGGATCACTTCACGTGCCGACTCACATGCGACAATTAACTTGACTTGACTTGACCATGTGCTCGACTTGCGCAAAAGGATGACATCGTTTGGTAACGGCATGTATGTGTACAAATCACATGCGGGAGCCAACAACCCAACACAACTTGATTATATAACAGATATATTCAACATTTTGACTCGACGGGGTTTAAGTAATAACCTATGTCTCTTGATAACTCCAGTCAAGGACTCTGGCCTGGCGAGTACCATCAAACACGGTATGAAACATGTCTAACTATTTATACATAAAGGAAGAAACCAAGTGTCATGACTACTCGAAAGACATGACTATTTATCACCGCTTACCTATAAATGGATAACGTCCCAGGGAGATGTAGCTCAACCAATTCAAAGCACATCCCGTCTTCAATGCGACGTATTTTGAAGGGAAAAGCGTTGACCTGCCTTTCTACAAGACCGTCAAGTTCATAGAGATTCATGATCAAAGTACTTGAGGCGTGATTTATACACACTCATGCACCAAGGAATCAAACAAAGCAATCACGACTTTGCTCCAAATCCAGCTCGACCAAGACCCGACTCGACTAAGTTGGGCACTGAGCAAATTTCGTATCGACTAAAACTCCGGCTCGGTGGATATTTTAGTGACAAGTCTGAATCGGCTAACATCCAACTCGACAATGCCGAACCAAGCATAGGTCGAGCCGGATTATAGTTACCGATGACTCGCTCCACTACATCGTGAACCAACCCATAATCTCCACCCTTCGAATCAACCGGCACGTGCCCTTGTAGAGCCGGATTCAAACATAATCTATAAATAACACTCTAGAGCAATAGAAAAAAGGATTTTTGACCTAACAGAAAAATGGCTTTTGGGTTCTCTTACGTGCTTTACTACAAGTAAACACATTGTACTCGTGATTTTAAGAAAAACATTGTAATCTTGTTATAACAATATACAATAAGAAAGGCATTAGAAGAGGACAAAGAGAATACTTTTATTTATTCCAAAAAAATTTTATATACAATTTACATTACATGAGCTCCTTATATAAAGGCTTGAGAGCATGGAGTAAAACTTATCCACCAATGTGGGACTAAACCATATATGGAAAAAGCATATTCACACATATATTTTACAACACTCCCCTTGAATATGCGTATATAAAGATGATAAGATTAATTGCCTCGCTAAAAACCTTTTTATGAAAAACCCTGTGGGAAAAATCATAAACAAGGACAAGAATACAATTTTTATTTCATCTTTAGATAACATATTGACAATGTTCCAATGAGGGTTGATACTTCTGGATCAAAATAATGCCTCATTAAAAACCTTACTAATAAAAACCCAGTGAGAAAAATATTAGTAAAGGAAAAGAGTACATTACAGCATAATATATGCTCCCCCTGATTCGTAACACATTATTCAAATAGTTTGGTGATGCAAGCGGCGCATACCAATTTTATGTATCATCTTCTGCAACGTTGATTTTGGAAGTGCCTTCGTGATTGGATCTACTGGATTTTCTTCAGATTGGATTTTCTTCAATTCTATCTTATTGTCCCTTTTTGGAGCTCATGTGTGAATAAGAATTTGGGAGCAATGTGTTTTGTCCTATCACCCTTGATATATCCTGCCTGAATATGAGCTACGCATGCTGCATTGTCTTCATAAATAATTGATCTTTCTGTAGTTGTGGGAAGTTGACATGTGTAAAGTTTGCTTTGTAGATCTCCACGAAATAGTTGCATTGTTGTTTTAAACACTATCCAGTTTGTGATTTTGCTTTATGTGGATCAGAAAGGTAACTTTAACACTCCTTGAATATGTGTCTTCAAATTCTTGAATGCTTCTCATAGTAGCTTGAAATTATACCCTTTGAAAGATTATTGCTCCCCCTCATAGTATATTGCTTGCAGATATCTATTCGGATGACATAGATATTGTTTGTTGCCTCGCTAAAAAGCTCTATTAGGAAATCCCAATGGGAAAAACCTTGAATGAGGAAAAGTGTGCAACTCTTGAAATTATATTAAAATGATATTTCTTCTAAGATTTCGATACTTCAGGATCGATGTAATGCCTCATTAAAAACCTTACTAAGAAAAACCCTATAGGAAAAATCTTAGTGAAGGAAAAAAGAGTACAAAAACATATTTTCAATAATTTACTACACTAAATGTAGAATGATACTTCTGGATCATATAATTCTTCAGTAAAAACCTTACAAAGGAAAACCCAGTGGGAAAAACCTTAGTTAAGGATAAAAATACAAATTAACTTAAATAATATATTTGAGATGTTATTCCTTGATGTGGTGCTTGATTCTTCTAGATCAAGATACTGCCTCGTTTAAACTTTCAAATATTACTTTGAGGATAATACTTCTTTGATATCTCAAATTTCGTTATAGATACTTCTGGATCCATAAATTTGTATCTCATTGACAATATTACTCAAACAAATCTTGTATAGAAAATAAAATCAAGATATAATAATCTTTAGTCTTCATACTTCCGATGTTCATCATTTATTAACATTTTCCTCATTAAAAACCTTCACAATGGAAAACCCTATGGGAAAAAACCAAAGTGAAGGAAAAAGAGTACAACATCACAAGATAATTCTTAATGAACTTTTCTTTAAAAACTTTTGTGTGCATTTTCATGCTTCAGGCATGTTTTCTTATTTAAAGCACCTTTTGTTTGCGCCTGCTTGCTATACACTTCGAGTGTTTACAATTTTGTGCTTCAATCAGGTTTGCACACTGCAATACATTTGTAATGAAAAATAATAGTTTCATTACAACAATACTTAAAAGCAGGAAGTAATCTACTCATCTTGAATTATATCAAGATTTTCATTACAACAATACTTGGAAGCATGTTGTAATCTATATTCTGTGTTCTTTGCATTCTTTATAATTACTAAAGTTATTTATGTTCTTCAGGAACCTGTACACTTCAATGAATTTTGCATATGTTCTTCAGGAACCTGTATACTTCAATGAATTTTGCATATCACAACTGTACTCAGAAGTATATTAAATGTTCCATTACAACAATACTTAAAAGCAGGAAATAATCTACTCATCATGAATTATATCATGATTTTCATTATAACAATACTTAAAAGAATGTTGTAATCAACTCTCTTTATTCTTTATATTCTAGATAACCAACAAAGTAGTTTATGTTCTTCAGGAACTAATATTCTTTCATCATTTAGTGTGATTTCACAAATATTCTTACCTTCGAGGTTTATTCACTACTCTGCGGACTACAGGTCCACATTTCTCAATTAGAGAAGGATTCATGATGGCCAATCATGATTTAACAAAAGCGCTTTACTTTTTATAAATTTATCATCGATGATTATATATTGTCAGTTCTAGATATAATTCATTGAGATCTCTTTATTTATCTATTTTAGGTACCTAAACCACTTCTGGGGTTATTTGACAATCATGTCATGGATCTCCTCAAGAGACTCCTTAGGTGTTTCTTCAAGAACACTCACCTCCTTCATTTGACATCTTTATTACTTACTTCAAAAGTATTTCAAACTGACTTTTAAACCAATCTTTAAATGTGGTTTATGCATTTTGATCCTTCAGGGATTCAAATAAATATTGAAGTAAGTGTAAAACCCGTATTTTTGAATAACATGTTATAACACAAATGAAGGCAGAACTAAACTGTAAAATCTGAATCAAGGGAAACGGGCTGTGCCATTGCGTTCGTCTCGGAAAAATACGCGAAATAGAGTCCGAGTTTTCGAAAATCGGAGTCCGTATGACCAAGATATGGCCTCGCGAAGTTTCACAAAAAATTCAAATTCAAAATAGATTCAAATTTCAGAAAATCAGAAGTGGCGGGAAAATTCCCGCCAGACCCAGGGGAGTCAACCTGGGGGTCGACTGGGGAGTCGACCTCCCCCCCCCCCCCCCAGGTCGACTGGGGAGTCGACCTGGGAGTCGACCTGCCTGGTCGGCCCAGGTAACCTGGTGCACCCATTTTGGCTATTTTGACCTGTTTTGGAGGCTTGTGACGGGATTTGATGGCTTGGATTGAATCTAGGGTTAATCATATGGCTAATAATATCCTAATCTTCTATAAAAAGATCCCTAAGCCTAGCCTAAATCACTATTATTCAATCCTACAACTAAACTATGTCAAATTTGTTCCTCTCATGGCCTCCACTCTCATGCTAAAATTTCTAAGTTAATTTATATGAGAGATTTTGAGTTCATACAAGTGTTTTCAAGCTTGTATGAGTGTTCTTAGTTTGCATTCAAGTCAAGTTGCAACATTTCTATTTCAAAGCAAGGGTTTTTATTGATTTGGCTCAAGGGTTTTTCATTGGAGCTTTCATATTTGGGTCTTTTTGGTGATTGCATAAGGGCTTCGTCTCAATCTTTATAATAAATATTCATTTGTGTCTTCATAGCATTGTAAGCCCTTTTCAACTTTCTTTCTTTGAACTCTAAAGTTAAATGAATGATGCAAGTTTGGGTTGATTATCATGATATGCAAGTTTGGTTGATCATTATGTTATGCAAGTTGGTTCAATCATGATGTATGACACATGTTGCTATGTTATGCAAGTTTGGGTTGATCATTATACACATGTTATCATGTTATGCAAGTTAAACTTGAGTTTGTGAGCATAAAGCTTCAAGCTTTATATTAAAGGTTGCATTTTGACAACATGAAAGTTATCATATCCCTTATGATAACTTGCATGTGAGGCTAAATGCGAACTTCTAGTAACTTCTACATGTCATTTATCACCATGTATCACTCATATGCTAAGTTTGGTTTATGCATGCTTTTGAAGCCTAATGATGCAATATGCAAGTATATGAACATATGTACATTTCATATGTCACCATGTTAAACTTGTGGCTTCAACACCTTTTTGTCATGATTATGCCAAGTTCCCTGTTTTATCCTTTATGCGTTGTTGCGACTATGTAAACGATGGGATTACGTTGGGGTTGGGTAACATTATGACATAAACATGGTTTTTATAACATGACGTGATATGTTAACTTGTAATTATGTTTTGGAAACATAATGGACATGACACTTAGAAAATATGAGTGTGGCCAACTCGAGGTTGGGTTGAGTTTGTAGCATAAATCTACCCGGACCCGCCCGGCTTAACTAGGGGCTACAAACAATAGGACCCAATGTGAGAAGTTGGTCATGTTGTGCTCGAACCCGAGGTTAGACCAAGTTGTGGTGTAAAGCTACCCGGACCCGCCCGGTTTAACTAGTAACCACAACAAGGTCTAATGTGAGAGGTTAAAGCACATTAAGTTAATTAATGCCTCCTGATTAGGGTTAAGTCATGGTCCACTTAATACTTAATCAATTTGGGCTTGATGGGTTAATCGGGGTTAAGTCATGAACCTTGGGTACACTTAACCAATTTAATCCACGTTTGGATCGGGTTAACCACATTTAACCCATTAAGGAAACCCTAGTTGCGTGGTCCTTTCCAGCAGTAACCCTCTTGATAGTATCATAAGACCCTAGGACTAGGCTAGGGTGGGGCACGATTACTGGGCTGACATGTAAGCGACCAAAACGACGGTTGAGTAGGTACGCCGGTGTAGGTCCAGGCGGACTATGGTCGTGCACTTAGTCCGGAGTTGGAAAATCAGGCACGGGTACCAGTAGATCTAGACTGTGCATACTTGATTTGTGTCTGAGGTTGACACCCTAGGACTTGATACACCCTAGGGTGTACCTAGCGCAGTTTAACTACATTGCATGTTTGGGCCGTATGACACCGACACTTGACGAGTTAGGCTTATAGAGAGCCGATCAACTAGACCGTGTAGTTGGACCTTGATTTGGTCATCTCATGATGTTGGGCCAAGCTTGGGCCAAGGGATCAATTCTTGTTTTTACTTGATATGTTAGAATGCTAGTACACCCGTGGTGCAAAACTTAACCTTGATTATGCGATGACACCTTTATCTATCTTGTTAGTTAATCACCATGCCAGTATGTTGTTATCCTTATGTTCATCTCAGCTTCTCATGCCAGTTAACTTTACTAGTTCATGGACAGATAGTAGTTAGGGCTTACCAGTCTTTTTGACTGACCTGTTTTCTTTCGCCTCTTTTCTTCCGTTTCCCCCCCCCCCCCCCTCAGGTTCTCAGGGTGGGAACATTGGAGCTTAGCTTGGATCTTTACAGCTTGCTTACTGGATTTGCTCATGTACGGTTTTGGACATTGAGCTAGCTATGGTTTATCACTTCACTTTGGGGATAGTACTTTATGTATTTCAGTTTTTCAGTTTATGCTTTTCTCTAGACTTTGTTTGTTGGAAAATAATGACCAAGTACTTTGTTGTAACTTAACTATGGTTTTGAAATGATAGTTTTATCCGCTGCTTTACTACTCTGTTTTACTTATATGTTCTGTCTTGTGATATCTGCATGCATGTTTACCTTGTTTAACGCCCCTCCAAAGCCAGTGTGCTTGCAAGAGTTACCCTGGCGGAGGCGGGGTGTTACATTTGGTATCAGAGCATAAGGTTTATAAGATTTGAGCAAAAGTGTTTTTGAAACTTACCTTTTGAAAAACTATTTTCAAAACCAATTAAGTATTTTCCAAGAAAAGTCTAGTTTATTTTAAAAGGCTATTCCCCAAAAGCCATAGCACTATCCTTCGTTTCTTCGTTCTGAATCTATCTTTTTCCTTTTTCAGTATGGCCGATCTTAACCTTCCCGAGGGAGTGACCATTCCCGGATGGTTCCGGAGGTACTTGGAAGCTAGGGCGAACGATGTGGGCCCAGCAAATACCCCCAATATAACTGAGGTTCCTCCTCCTCCTCCTCCTCAGGATCCGCAAGCAGATTTCGCTAAGATTTGCAATGACTTTAAGGCGATGGGTGGCAAGAACTTTATTGGGACGGAGACTTTTGTAGAGGCAAGAAATTGGTTGAAAGAAACTGAAGATCTCTTCGCCATCTTTGATGTGCAAGATCATAGAAAGGTTTTATTGGCAGCGTGGTTATTTAAAGAATAAGCTGCTTATTGGTGGGAGGTCACCAATGCTACGAGGCCTATAGAGACTTGGGCCGACTTTAGGACAAGATTTGGGCTTAAGTTTCTATCATCAGCTGAGGCGAATCTGCAATTGGAGAAGTTTATATCTTTGAAGCAAGGGGACATGACAGTGAGGGAGTATGTGAATGAGTTTAACAAGCTCGCCCGATTTGGTTTGGACATGGTTAATACTCCCCAAAAGAAGGCTTTACGCTTTGCACGAGGGTTGAATGAGTCATTACAAGGTTTAGCCCTATCTCATATACCCATGGGGGCCACTTTTGAAGGACTAGTAGACATGGCATTGCTTCAAGGAGACGATAAGAATGGCAAGAAGGAAGTCAAGACTAATGAGACTCAAGCCAAGAAGACAGACTCCAAGTGGGGAGGAAATCAGAGCAATCAGAACAACAAAAACAACAAGAACAACAAGGGCAACAAGGCCAAGGCGAAGGACCCAAGAAAATGCAACTACTGTGGGGTTGTTGGGCACATAGCTAAAGATTGTAGGAAGAAGAAGAGGAAGTTGGGCGAATGCTTTCATTGTGGAGAGACTGGACATTTTAGCAAGGATTGCCCCAAGAAGCAAGGACAAGGGCAAGGGCAGAATCAGCGTGCAGGACCTTCTGGAGGGCAAGTGCATGCTCTCAACACTGCTCCAGCTCAGGATCGAGGTAGTATTTCTGTAGAAAGTCTTGTTTATATTTCTGATTATCCTGTTCGCACCTTATTTGATTCTGGCGCATCGCATAGTTTTATCTCTTCTGATCTTGTTGAAAGTTTGCACCTAAGTACTAGTCTAGTTGAGGATCCCGTTTGTGTTTCAAATCCAATTGGGGGTTCCGCCCATCTAACTATGATTTGTGTGGATTTGAAGATTTCTATCTTGACCGTAGAATTCACGTGTAATGCTTATGTTCTCGGGTTCACGGGATATGGGTTGATCTTGGGCATGGATTGGTTGTCCAGTTATGGAGTCATTCTCGATTGTGAACATAGGGTGGTGAGGCTCATGACTCGCCTCGGTAATACCCTAGAAATTTCTTGTAACCCTAGAGGTCCCGTCATGTTATGTTATCTTGAATCTCTCGACTTGTCCATCGATGATCTGCAATCTGTAAGGGTGGTCCGAGACTATCCCGATGTCTTTGAAGAAGTTAAGGCGTTACCCCCTAAACGAGAGATAGATTTCCGCATTTATCTAGTCTATAATGCCAAGCCAGTATCATTGCCCGTTAGGCACATGGCCCCTCGTGAAAGAAGGGAGCTCAGTAAGCAAATCAAGGAGTTGCTTGAGAAAATTTTTATTAGGCGAAGCATTTCTGAATGGGGTGCTCCAGTGGTATTCGCTACTAAGGCGGATGGTTCGCTTCGTCTATGTGTTGATTATCGAGAGTTGAACAAGCTGACAAAGAAGAATAGGCACCCGTTTCCGAGAATTGATTATCTCTTTGACCAGCTTGTAGGTGCTTCTGTTTTCTCTCAGCTCGATCTAGCCATCGGATTCCATCAGCTTAGAGTGGCTGAGGATAGCATCGATAAGACTGCGTTTAGGACTCCGGATGGATTCTTCGAATGGCTTGTCATGCCATTCGGTTTGACTGATGCACCCGCCTACTTCGTAGACTTGATGAGTAGGGTGTTCAGGGAGTTCCTCAACAAGTTTGTTGTTGTCTTCGTGGATGATATTCTGATCTTCTCAAAGGATGAGGAAGATCATGCTAGGCATCTCAAGGAAGTGATGGATACGCTTAGAGCACATCAGTTGAAAGCCAAGTTCTCCAAATGTCATTTTTGGAGAAGGGAAGTTCGGTTTCTTGGACATATAGTTTCTAAGCAAGGCATAGCGGTGGATCCCGCGAAAGTGGTTGTGGTTCAAGATTGGAAGACTCCTAGGAATGCAACCGAAGTAAGAAGCTTTCTCGGTCTGGCGGGCTACTATAGGAAGTTCATCAGGGACTTCGCTAAGATTTCGGTCCCTCTTACTAAGTTGACGAAGAAGAACTTAGTCTTTGCTTGGGACTTGGAGTGTGAGCTTGCTTTTCAAAAGCTCAAAAGAGCCCTTACCTCAGCTCCAGTTTTGGCATTACCCGATAGTGGTAAGATGTTTACCGTGTACACAGATGCATGTGGTACGGGGTTAGGAGTTGTTCTAATGCAAGAGGGAAGAGTGATATGTTATGGGGGTAGGCAACTTAAAGTTCATGAGAAGAACTATCCCACTCATAATTTGGAGTTAGCAGCGATCGTCTTTGCACTCAAATCCTGGCGCCACTATCTTCTAGGCAAAAGGTTTGAGTTGTATACTGATCACAAGTCACTCAAATACCTCTTCTCGCAAAAAGATCTGAATCTAAGGCAGCAAAGGTGGATGGAATTCTTGGCATCTTATGACTTCGAGATAGCTTATACCCCTGGCAAGGGTAATGTTGTGGCGGATGCACTAAGCAGAAGGAGATTGACTTTGAGCCCCTTATTCATTGAGATGAAGAACTTAGAATTCTTGGCAACCTTTGATTTCACGACAGCTGTTGAGTCGATGACGGGTTCATTAGCATCCCTTGAGCTTAGACCCGCACTTCTTGATCAAGTTGGGGCTTCGCAGAAGGAAGATCCACAGATAGTCGAAGTTATGGACAAGTTGATTCGTGGTGAGACGTCTAGTCACCTTGCCAGATATACTATTGATGATAAAGGATGGCTAAGGCATGATGGGAGATTATGTGTTCCTCGAGTGGGAGATTTAGTCCATAGAGTTCTTGAAGAAGCGCATCACTCGAAGATGACTATACATCTTGGAGGGGACAAGATGTATAGGGATATGAAGCGCATTTTCTTTTGGGATGGAATGAAGAAGGATGTGGCAGGGTATGTTTCAAAGTGCATGGTGTGCCAACAAGTGAAAGCCGAGTCGAAGAAACCAGGTGGGCTATTACATCCATTGGAGGTCCCGCAATGGAAGTGGGAGAGTATTTCTATAGATTTTGTGGATGGATTGCCTAGGTCAAGGAGAGGGAACACAAGCATATGGGTCATAGTTGACAGACTTACGAAGAGTGCTCACTTCATCCCAGTAAAAAGCAAGAGGACCGCATCATGGCTGGCATCTATTTATCTCCGAGAGATAGTGCGGTTGCATGGAGTTCCTTCCAGCATAGTTAGCGATCGTGACCCAATTTTCACTAGCCAGTTCTGGAACAGTTTGCAAGAAGCGATGGGTACGCGATTGAATTTGAGTACAGCCTATCACCCCCAGACGGATGGCCAAACCGAAAGGGTGAATAGAGTGCTAGAAGATCTCTTGAGGTTTTGTGTTCTCGACTTCGGTGGTACTTGGGAAGACCACCTTCCCCTTGTAGAGTTTGCTTATAATAATAGCTATCAAGCCAGCATAGGGATGGCATCATTTGAAGCTTTGTATGGGAGGCCGTGTAGGTCACCATCTTGTTGGTGGGAGACAACAGATAGACTTATACTTGGGCCCGATATGATACGGGACACATCCAAGAAAGTTGAATTAGTGAGAAGAAGGATGAAAGCGGCCCAAGATAGACAGAAATCCTATGCTGACAAGCGAAGGGCAGATTTGGAATTCGAAGTGGGAGACATGGTTTTCGCGAAGGTTTCTCCTTTGCGTAATGTGGTACGTTTTGGAGCAGTTGGGAAGCTGGCACCAAGGTTCGTAGGACCCTTCCCTATCATAGAGAGAATTGGAAAGATGGCCTATAAGGTGGAATTGCCCGAAAAGCTAGCCGGAGTGCATAATGTCTTTCATGTCTCGCATCTCCGAAAGTGCCTAAGTCTGCTGAGGTGGTTGAACCAAGCATTCTTGAAGACATTGAGGTAGAGAAAGAAGCAACCTTGAGAAAGGCTCCGATTCGTATCTTGGGAACAGAGATCAAGAAACTAAGGAATCGAGAAGTCAAATTGGTGAAAGTTCAGTGGGGTGAAGCCGACGAAGATGCAACTCGGGAAACCGAGGAGAAGATGCGTGGGCTTTATCCATTTCTTTTTGAGGGAACATTCTCGATCTCTTTTCCTAATTAGCATATCTTTCTTTTTATCCGCGTTTATCCTGTTTAGCTTATTATCTCTTTAAACTTGTCATGAGAACCTTAGGTAGAAACCCTTTGGATGAAACATGTATTTGAAACAGGTTATGCTTGATGGTTGCAAGTGGTTGCAAATGTTTGCACGTGGATACTCGTGGATGCATGATACACATTAGGCACTAAGATCAGCTCACACACTTTCATGTTGCATATGCATGAGTGCTTATACTTATTCATGGATGAAACTTGTTATGCCACCACGTGGATGTTGCATATGGATGAATGTTATGTGCACTCATGTAGAGATTATAAATTATGTTAGGAATTTGCATACATATGGACTCATTTCACTAACATACATATGCATTAAGGAGGTTTACTGTATCCGTAACCGCCTGATTTTCGCATTAGATAAGTACATATACACACACCTTTGCATATGATCATACAGCATTTAGAATCCTTTAAGGACAATGACTGCACGTGGATGGTGTTTTGAGTAGATGGATGATGGATGGTAGGATACGTTCTTCCTAACTTGGAGATTTTGGGGACGAAATCCTTTAAGGAGGGGAGAATGTAACAACCCGTATTTTTGAATAACATGTTATAACACAAATGAAGGCAGAATTAAACTGTAAAATCTGAATCAAGGGAAACGGGTTGTGCCATTGCGTTTGTCTCGGAAAAATACGCGAAATAGAGTCCGAGTTTTGAAAATCGGAGTCCGTATGACCAAGATATGGCCTTGCGAAGTTTCACGAAAAATTCAAATTCAAAACAGATTCAAATTTCAGAAAATCAGAAGTGGCGGGAAAATTCCCGCCAGACCCCGGGGGGTCGACCAGGGGGTCGACTGGGGAGTCGACCTCCCCCTCCTCCAGGTCGACTGGGGAGTCGACCCCAGGGTCGACCTGGGAGTCGACCTGCCTGGTCGGCCTAGGCAACCTGGTGCACCCATTTTGGCTGTTTTGACCTGTTTTGGAGGCTTGTGACGGGATTTGATGGCTTAGATTGAATCTAGGGTTAATCCTATGGCTAATACTATCCTAATCTTCTATAAAAAGACCCCTAAGCCTAGCCTAAATCACTATTATTCAATCCTACAACCAAACTATGTCAAATTTGTTCCTCTCATGGCCTCCACTCTCATGCTAAAATTTCTAAGTTAATTTATATGAGAGATTTTGAGTTCATACAAGTGTTTTCAAGCTTGTATGAGTGTTCTTAGTTTGCATTCAAGTCAAGTTGCAACATTTCTATTTTAAAGCAAGGGTTTTTATTGATTTGGCTCAAGGGTTTTTCATTGGAGCTTTCATATTTGGGTCTTTTTGGTGATTGCATAAGAGCTTCGTCTCAATCTTTATAATAAATATTCAATTGTGTCTTCATAGCATTGTAAGCCCTTTTCTACTTTCTTTCTTTGAACTCTAAAGTTAAATGAATGATGCAAGTTTGGGTTGATTATCATGATATGCAAGTTTGGTTGATCATTATGTTATGCAAGTTGGTTCAATCATGATGTATGACACATGTTGCTATGTTATGCAAGTTTGGGTTGATCATTATACACATGTTATCATGTTATGCAAGTTAAACTTGAGTTTGTGAGCATAAAGCTTCAAGCTTTATATTAAAGGTTGCATTTTGACAACATGAAAGTTATCATATCCCTTATGATAACTTGCATGTGAGGCTAAATGCGAACTTCTAGTAACTTCTACATGTCATTTATCACCATGTATCACTCATATGCTAAGTTTGGTTTATGCATGCTTTTGAAGCCTAATGATGCAATATGCAAGTATATGAACATATGTACATTTCATATGCCATCATGTTAAACTTGTGGCTTCAACACCTTTTTGTCATGATTATGCCAAGTTCCATGTTTTATCCTTTATGCGTTGTTGCGACTATGTAAACGATGGGATTACGTTGGGGTTGGGTAACATTATGACATAAACATGGTTTTTATAACATGACGTGACATGTTAACTTGTAATTATGTTTTGGAAACATAATGGACATGACACTTAGAAAATATGAGTGTGGCCAACTCGAGATTGGGTTGAGTTTGTAGCATAAATCTACCCGGACCCGCCCGGCTTAACTAGTGGCTACAAACAATAGGACCCAATGTGAGAAGTTGGTCATGTTGTGCTCGAACCCGAGGTTAGACCAAGTTGTGGTGTAAAGCTACCCGGACCCGCCCGGCTTAACTAGTAACCACAACAAGGTCTAATGTGAGAGGTTAAAGCACATTAAGTTAATTAATGCCTCCTGATTATGGTTAAGTCATGGTCCACTTAATACTTAATCAATTTGGGCTTGATGGGTTAATCGAGGTTAAGTCATGAACCTTGGGTACACTTAACCAATTTAATCCACGTTTGGATCGGGTTAACCACATTTAACCCGTTAAGGAAACCCTAGTTGTGTGGTCCTTTCCAGCAGTAACCCTCTTGATAGTATCATAAGACCCTAGGACTAGGCTAGGGTGGGGCACGATTACTGGGCTGACATGTAAGCGACCAAAACGACGGTTGAGTAGGTACGCCGGTGTAGGTCCAGGCGGACTATGGTCGTGCACTTAGTCCGGAGTTGGAAAATCAGGCACGGGTACCAGTAGATCTAGACTGTGCATACTTGATTTGTGTCTGAGGTTGACACCCTAGGACTTGATACACCCTAGGGTGTACCTAGCGCAGTTTAACTACATTGCATGTTTGGGCCGTATGACACCGACACTTGACGAGTTAGGCTTATAGGGAGCCGATCAACTAGACCGTGCAGTTGGACCTTGATTTAGGTCATCTCATGATGTTGGGCCAAGCTTGGGCCAAGGGATCAATTCTTGTTTTTACTTGACATGTTAGAATGCTAGTACACCCGTGGTGCAAAACTTAACCTTGATTATGCGATGACACCTTTATCTATCTTGTTAGTTAATCATCATGCCAGTATGTTGTTATCCTTATGTTCATCTCAGCTTCTCATGCCAGTTAACTTTACTAGTTCATGGACAGATAGTAGTTAGGGCTTACCAGTCTTTTTGACTGACCTGTTTTCTTTCGCCTCTTTTCTTCCGTTCCCCCCCCCCCCCCCTCAGGTTCTCAGGGTGGGAACATTGGAGCTTAGCTTGGATCTTTACAGCTTGCTTACTGGATTTGCTCATGTACGGTTTTGGACATTGAGCTAGCTACGGTTTATCACTTCACTTTGGGGATAGTACTTTACGTATTTCAGTTTTTCAGTTTATGCTTTTCTCTAGACTTTGTTTCTTGGAAAATAATGACCAAGTACTTTGTTGTAACTTAACTATGGTTTTGAAATGATAGCTTTATCCGCTGCTTTACTACTCTGTTTTACTTATATGTTCTGTCTTGTGATATCTGCATGTATGTTTACCTTGTTTAACGCCCCTCCAAAGCCAGTGTGCTTGCAAGAGTTACCCTGGCGGAGGTGGAGTGTTACAGTAAGTCGACAAGGGATTTTATTTATAATTTATTCGTGTGTCAATTATTTAACACTGATACTCAATATGAAATTGTATCCCTTTATCCTCCCCTCAATGTTGACAAACATTGTCACACTAAATAATAATCATCATGGGATTCTCATTTTGATCCATTATCATATTGCTGCTAGCAAATATATTATATGTATATCAGTTGTAGGAGGATAACCTTTTAATTAGTTGATAAGATGCATTCATTTTTTTTTATTACTTATTCTCTTTCATTGATCAGCAATATTGGAGGAATTTTCTTATTATACAAATCATTTAAATACGCATATGAATTCAGGTCATTCAACATTCATGTTGATTGAAATTTAAATCACTAAATAATATTTATGCATAATCTATAAAATAAGCTTATAACAAACTTCAGGTTGTTAGTTAAATATTTACAGATATGAATATATAATTACGTGCGTCCACGTATTATAAATTTGCATAGTCTTTATCATTTGAGTTAGTGATTTTAGAATAAATTATTACAAAGATCAAACTATTGATTTCAATGTATTGATCAATGTCATTACGAATTCTTCAGGATCGTATGATAATGTTCAAAACTTCTGGTTTGAAAACATATCGAACTTCTGGTCCAAATAAATATATGAACAACTTCAAGTTGTCAAGTTGATGGAGTTTTAGTATCGCTTCTGGGATATTCCATAAACACCATCTGTGGAGTTTTAATACATATTTTCTCTTTTAGGAGAAATTTATGAACTTTTCTACAAATATTTATCACTATTAATTGTAGAAATCTCTTCTGGAGATATTTTATTACTTTCAAATAAATAGATCTCTTCTAGAGATATCTTACCATTTTCAAATATACAAATATCCTCTAAAGATATTTTGTTATCACCGCTTCTGGGATGAACTTATCTTTTCCAGAGATAAATATATACAAACTATTGATATGTCATATCAATATACAAAAATACATATCAAACTTTAAATGCGGTAACAAAACTAGATGCATTAAATAAAAATAAGATTCAAAAAAAATACTACTTCTGGAGTGTATGATATTCCTTCAGGGAACATATCTTTTATTTATGTAATTGCAATCCAACAAATGAAAATCTCTAACATCTCTTCTAGGATGTTGGATTTTCTACATAAAAATAAATCTCTAGAACATCTCTTTAAGAGATTAATATGCATGCTATATCTTCAGGATATTCAGTTAATATAAATTGTACATGAAAGATGTCAGTTAGATGAAACCCGTTTAGAGATTTTCTATTGAATCCAATATTATTGCCACATATTATTATGTGTGTGCCTCTTTTAACTTCTTCTGGAAGTATAATCCTTTCATGTCACAACTTTAAGAAAACTTCGGGTTTCTATTTCTTGAGTATTATGATTTATTTATTTCCTTTAACTTCTTTAGGAAGTAAAATCTTATCATTTTATATAATTTCAACATACCTTCAGGCTACTTATTCATGAACTTAAAGTTCATTTTTTTTTTTTTATGAACTTCGTGTTCTCAAATTATGTGTATGCTTCTTGTTTGAAAGCTTATAAATTTTAACAAGTTAAGAAAAATATTGATATGAATTCAAGACTTCAGGTCTTGGGTTTTGAGTTATACAACTCCTTGTTAAAATAATTTCTTCACACAACTTCAGGTTGTTGAACCTATTTCTTCCATTATATCATATATTACTTGCCAAATAAATACATAAAAAAAAAAATCATACTTATATCCATATTTTGAGCATGAACATATAACATTTAATTTACAATACCAATGCATTTATGATAATAGTAACTGCAATTAACATTTATAATAATATGGCAATACAATATATATTACCATAACGATACATTTAATGCATTTATTGTAAAAATAACGGAAATAACCATTACACGGTCTAAATATATGAATCAAATAAATAAATTTTACTTAAATCAACAGAATAAAATTTTGATCTAGCTACAGTATTGGTCAACGACAAAACTGAAATAAACAACTTATAGTTGTACTGCATTTCTCAATAATCAAATTTTCTAAAATATCGTATATATGCATAATATCTAATCAAGAATTGAGTAGAAATGCATAATTATAGAACCGAGATTTTACATTCCTTAATATGGATGATTCTAAAAACTTGCAAATATATACATAAAATTAACAAATATAAATTACATGCTTTAGATTCAAATTATGCAATCCATATAAAGATCTTTTAGATCTTTCTTTTTTACATCAAAATTACTTCTTACCATCATAGAAACTGCAGGTTCTAAGATTTCCATTTTATAACAAAACTTACTTTTGCATTCACTTCCGGTGTGCAAAATTAAGATCAATATATAGATCTTAACTTAATATGATCTTCAGGATGCATTTTTTTTTTTTTTTTTTTTTTTTTAATGTTTTCCTAAGAAACAACAAAATATTTCTTCTAGAAATATAATATGTTCTAAAATGACTATAATAAAACTTCAAGTTTTATCATAATCCATATATCGTTATTGTATATTTTAAATTGAAGCATCTTTTCTAGAAAGTGCTTTTGATCACATATGAGAGTCTTTTTACTATTTTTCTTCAAGAAAATAGTATTTATTATAAGTAATTATCTCATTTAACAATAAATTTCTTTAAGAAATTATGTGTAGCAATGAAACTTTTTCTTCCATTTCCTTTTCAAATCCTTTTCTATTACATGTCATTTGCTATAAGCAAAAATTAAATGCAATTACATGCTTCGAGGATTTTATTTCATCTTTCTCATTTGCATATGAACTTCAGGTTCTTCATTTGCATATGAACTTCAGGTTCCTCATTTGCATACGAACTTCAGGTTCCTCATTTGAAAAAGTTTGTTTACATGATGAGTTTTCAATTTCACTTCCGGTGATAAAATCAATATTGCTATTGAGCTTAAATGCTACATCATCTTATACCCATAATACTTTTGGGTGTACATAAAAAAAATCATACTTGTTTTATCTTCAGTCTATCCAAAAGAATTACATGCAAAAAGTAATAGTAGATCGAAAAAGATAATACTAGATCTACCTCTACATCATCAATAATGAATATAATATATATACAATCGAATCTCCATCAAATTGGATTTGAAAAATTCAAAATTAGATCCGCAAAGAAAATGAAAGAATACATCTACACATATTTAGGATCAACAAAAATAATTAGATCTAAAAAGTTAGATCCATTAGACTACAATCTAGATCTACAAAAAAATATACAGGAAAAGAGATCTAGAAGTTTGAGTCGGATCTAAAAGAACTGAAGATATGACAAATTCATAGATCCATTGATCTAATATTCTCAAACAGAAAATAATTGTATAAAAAAAAATATAAATTCATGAATTGATATCTTCAAATAAAAATTACTTACATGATAGATCCATAGATATAGATCTAGAATATTTCAAACAATAGCTCTAATAGAATCTCATGCTGATAACGTGTTATAAACAATATACAATAAGAAAGGCATTAGAAGAGGACAAAGAGAATACTTTTATTTATTATAAATTTTTTTTATATACAATTTACATTACATGAGCTCCTTATATAAAGGCTTGAGAGCATAGAGTAAAACTTATCCACCAATGTGGGACTAAACCATATATGGAAAAAGCATATTCACACATATATTTTACAACAAATCTCAATTTCTTATAATATTTAAAAGAAGTTATAAAGCGGACGTAGGCAATTCATAGTCAAACCAATATAAATTGCTTGTATGTGTTTTTTTTTTTTTTTCATTTTAATTTACTTTTTCTTCACTTTTAATCTCTTCATCAAAATCTTCAAGTGTTTTAACCAAAAATATTAACCCAACTGGTTCACCACGCACCCACTAGTTTTGAGTTCAGTTCAGAAAAAGTGAACTCTACTCCAACATCCACCAATATTTGGTTGAAGATTTTCAGTCACAAACCCAGCTAACAGTTATAACTTATTTAGTACACCGCCTTTGAAAATCTAATGTTACAGTTAACACTCCTGCTTTCTATATTCCTCTACCGACCATAAGAATACAACATTTGTTGATTTATCTTCAAAGGGCAAATATTTTAAATTTCTCAAACAATGCTTACATAATATTCATCGGACAAATCAAATTGCAATCAAGTTTACGTTATATTAGTTCCACTATTCCAACTGACAAACCAGAGCCAGAATAACAGTAGATTTTGCATACAGCTCTTGTCATGAACATGCTGGCCCAAAAAAAAAAAAAAATCTTCATAAAAAATAAACGCACATATTGGTAAACAACAAACATGTGACTTTTCAAGTGACCATAAATTATCGATAGGAATGCACGAAAAAGAACTACAATTTCAGTCAAATAGTCGCATGCCCATCTAACATGCAAAGAATAAGAGTTTCAAACAACTCAAAGTCTTACATTTTGTAAGAAGATTGACCAAGAGATTATTGGAAAGTTGTTCAAAACTGCACAGTTTAATAAAAATGAACTGTCCCATCAAAATTTATTTCAAAAAGGAGCGAGTTCCAAACTCAGTGATCATCTTCATCATCATGTCCATCGGGGTCGCCTCCATTACCAATCACCTCAAGCTAAAAACATATTTATAAGGTGCATAAATTCACTAGAAAATTGAACTAAAATATTAAGTAGTTTCAACAAATGAAATTACACTCACCATGAAGTACTGAGAACACACGGGGCATTCGTGTGGCTTGTCCTTCTCTAACCAGAACCAGACAACATCGTGTTCATCCTCTATGAACAGACATAAAACATCGATTTAAGGACAATATTAATAACAAAGCGAGATGCTGAAATATGATCCATTATAAGCTGAAAATGGATACTCACCGCCTTCAGCGCCAGGGCAGCCTACTATTCTTTTGTTGTAGCACGACTGAATTACAGCAGGTGCCTCCTATGGTAATAACATATAAACAATGAATTTAATAAACTGTGCCCAAATACAATGAAACTGCAGCACACCTCAGTAGAAACCGGAGAGAAGGCTTCCATTGTTTATAAAGATGCCAAATTGCAGAAGGGGACTTTTTATTTTTATTTTTATTATTTTTTTTATAAAAAGATAACAAGAAGCACTTCAGAGAATGGCTCATTTAGGTTTTAGATTATTCAAGATGGGAATTCAAAAGTCAAAACAATTGCGTGTACATCTATATAGTTACAATCCCGCCAAAGCCCCACAAAACCTGTGCTATAGCACAAAGCGCACTTCGATTGCTACACTGATTTAATTTAGCGTTATTAACCAATAAATCCGCTTTTACGACCTGCTATTTTCCACTACACTCCCTAAAACAATATTCTTTTTACGTTCTACACTCCCTAAAACAATATTCTTTTTACGTTGCTTTCGCAACTGTAATATACAAATGCTGATTTGACTAGTCCTCTTCTAAACCAACAAAATTACGATATAGTAAATTTAAATATTTAGTTTTATATCTAATAAAAGCCTTCTGCATCTCTGTTATTTTCCATTATATCACCCACTTTATATCACTATATCCTTTTGCACCTTAACCGCTATATAAAGCTAAGCGCGCTTTAATTTGCGTACATAAATAAGTATGGAACCTAGATACACTATACCTCCATATCATATGTTGCTTGGAAGAAGCTATCCGCTCTACTCATTCTTCATTGAAAGGGATAAGTTATCATTTGAAAGACACTTTTTGTACTTCAAAAGACCGAAAAACCCTTTTTGTACTTCAAAAGACCAAGTGAAATGTATGAGTTAAGCTACCATGAACATATGATTCTCCTATAACTCAAGTTTTATACATGCACCAGATAAGCATAAGGGGATGACACAAAGAAGATTATATTCCTATAGAGCATCAGAGTTCATGTTCAACAGAAGAATATCCTCATTCCTTCTTTTACAACTACACGCCAGTAATTAAGGTATGTTGGCAATAGGAAGCAAGTTGCGCTAAACAAATATCAGTGAACAAGACAGTTGGAATATACAAAGATAAGGGCCCCTTTCAACTATAGTCGTACGTCATTATATAAATTTTGGAAGAGTTTTGCAGTAAAAACAGGTTTATGGTAGCTGTTCGGCATCATATGTTATCAAGTACAATAACATGATCAGTAGAACTAATTATATCACATACAACAGTTAGATAAATAGGAAACAGAGGTAGATTTATTAAATTTACCAATAGTTCTATTTTCTGTATGGTATATTACTCCATAGTGGATTATTCATTGCTCACCAACATAAGTAGCTGATGCAAATAAATAACAATACATGATTGCAGAAACAATTCCACATTTAAATAGTCAGACATACCAGTAAAAAGTTTTAAAAAATAAAAATATATCCTGTACGGATTAAGGAAAACATAGTGCAGTGTTAATATCCACAACTTTCTAGCATCAAGGAAATTCTGACTTCTATGTAAGGTTGAATGATCACCTATGTGGCGTGCTTTTCACACAAATTATAACAGAGCACAAACTTTCTACATTTTTGTCCAATAATCTTTAATTTGTAAACACGTGTTACCCATCAGTACATAGGTTTAGAGTTGTTATGGTAATGGTAAATTTTCCCAAAAATATATCATTATCAGTTAATTGGTTACCATTGTAATGGTAAATTTTCCCAAAAATATATCATTATCAATTAATTGGTTACCATTTTAGTTGGTATAACGGTAAATTTACCGGTTTCGACAATAAAATATTGGTAACATTTTCTTAAAATCAGCGATACGGTAATTTATCAATCCACTTATAATATATGAATATATTCATTAAATATATTCTATTATTATAAACATTTAGTAGCAAGAAAATGATTAGATTTAATTCAGGAATTCAGTTCAAAGGACACAAAATAGATTCCTCGTATTTCTCATTGTTATATCATTTATCAGTCTTACAATCAGTTTACTGATATGGTAACAAATCGGTTACGGTAAACAAGTTCAACTTACCATCAAAAACAATACGGTAGTAGTATTTACAGAATGGTAACAGTAAGCACCACTTAACAGCCAACATAGATTGATTATTCTTAGTTGCTCCAAAAAAACTATTGTCCTGACTAAAGACCTAAAAGTCATATGACATTCACTTAATGTTTACAAAATGGGATTTGAGTCATAAATCGTAAATTAAAAACTTGAATCGAAATGGGGTTCAAATCGTAAATTACGGATTCGAAAGATCCATATTTTAAGCTATATACAGACTTTGAACTTATTAGAGCTTCTACAACCTAACTTAGAACTCAAAATTCTCTTTTACTACATTTTTATTTTGTCTTGAAAACATTATAATTGAAGTTGTGAATCCAAAAAGTATATTAAACATGTTAGTATTAGTCGATTTTTTTTCTTTCCGAATTGTAATTTTGAATATGTTTGAATCAAAACATGAATCAAATCGTAAAGGGAGAGATTCGATCTAAATCAAGATTTAAATTGTAAGATTTTTGACAACTCACTAATTAACTTTATCTACCTATAGTAAATGAAGAAAGAATGAGCAGAAACAATCAATCACATCTGTATCACGCTTCCGAGTTCCTTCACTCGTATTTCACGCACTGGATTGTGATCACTAAAATTTCAAATTTTATTTTTGCATTGACAATTTGAGGTATTTACAAAATAAAGTATTTGAGAAAAGTAACTATGTTTATTCAGATCAACACAGAACAATTTATGCAGTAACGAACCACTATAACCACACTTTTATTTTTAACAAATAACATGCTAGCACGCTCACCCACACCAATACACAAACCCGTATACTTCGGAGGCTCCAGTTTTCTGCTTAAAGTGATGGCAAAAAATTTAGTCCTAACACTGAAACAAAATACAAATATACACTTTTGGATAATCCGCATACCATCTATGGATTTGTGTACTTGTTAGGTAAAATAGATACACAGTCAACAACTGTAGGCTAATTGGGAATAATTCATATATTTTGAACAATAAATTTAGATAGAATACATCATGATTTGCAGTACACTCTTGTTTTTTCATCCATATTTGAAATCAAAAGTAAGATAGAGCATAAAAGTGTAACAATAGTTGCTCTTTATTAGTTTTTTAAATTGTTGGCAACACAACTGAAAATACAAAGACCAACAACATTTCAACTAGTGGATAAATTCAAATAACTCAAGATCCTCTCAAGTTTAAGAACATAACACGAACAGGTTTAAGAGCATAATATGCTCTACTTTTCAACCACATAATTACTACTTTACAAAGTAACATGATACTGAAAAGTGAAAACAACCATGGGACTGAAACAATCATCGCTTTATTTTTTAACATACCACCACTATGCTTAAATGATAGTTAGCCCTAAATTAGATCAAAAAATATATTTATCATTTTTTTTTAAAGAAATCTACCTGTGTATTTCAATTTATTAGGTTTTCATGTTTTACATATGTATGATCACACAAACAGTTATACTCAATAAATATTATGACTAAGACATGATTAAATTCCATAATTAGAGTCATTTTTTAAATTGAATAATTTTTCGAACTATCATCATTAAAAATTGATTTTACAAATACAGTCTAGTTTATACTGATATTTATACATTAGGTATTGCTTTTATATATCGTCTTAAATTCCAAATATATTTATCATATGTGTCACTTAAAGTAACAGACAAAAGGGGGAAATTAAGTTTCATGCGTAAACTTAACAATATTTTTAATAAACTTTTTTCAAGAAAAAAGAACTGAAACCAAAAATACAACTCACAAACATCTGTATTGTTTCAAATTTCATAGTCCACCAGAAATTCAAACTCTCCCACAGCCTGAGGATCAAAGTCAAAGAGCATCCAAATATTTTTGATGGAATTGGTCTAAAGAACCTGAGACCAATTATAGTCTGAAGTACACAACTTCTAGAATTCAGTCTAAAGGACAGCATAATTACATATTCATATAGCATTACACATATACGATGTTATATTTATACCCACAAGTATAGCATTATGCGTTATATGTAACTTTTAAGGTGTTCAACCACTTTGTTTAGCTGTAATTGTTCCTATTACTCCTGAACTGTTTGTACTGACAAACTATGGACTCATGTACAACATCTTAATTCTCAACCTTCCAATAGAGTCGTTTCCTTTTCTTTTTCTCTGGTCTTTTAGAAGGCTTTCTATACAACTCTCAAGCAACCAATGAGCGTGGGGCACATTGTTTTATATTAGTGTTTCTGATAATCGATGTTGCTTGTGTTGTTGGATTTGCATTTGATTTGCTGCTGTCGTTCAGGACAAAGAAGGCTTATATGAAGATTCATGGCAGTAAGAAGGCACAACTCTTATAGCCTCCTTCAAGGAGAGAAATCTTAATGTGAAACACAAAATGAGGTTGCAGGCTTGCAGCTTGACTGTGGCAAAAGAAGAAGGCATCCAATGACTAATTACTGCAAATCATGCAACTACTGGCTTACTTCTTTATTATATTTGTATTCTATTGTATTTGTTGGTGATGTTTCAGAAATTTAGAAGTATGAAGTGGTCACTGGTATACAACATATGTGTACTGCTACAAGAATATAACATTATAATTCAGTAGTTCTATATGAATATATCATTATGTTGTCCTTCTAACTAAAACTGGTCTTAGGTTTTTCCTTTAGACTAATTCCCTCGGTATTTTTACTCAACAAATAAATTTGACCTACTGAACTCTGACTTAAAATTTTAAATACTTTCTGATCATCATTTTACAGTCACGGAATTTGTAATATCATCAACGCTGTTCATTCAATCATAAATGAAACTACAAACTAATCATCATGAAACTTTACCTTAGTGCCAAAAGGACCCGTAGGAGCATCCATATCAAAAGCCTTCCTTCCCTATCAAACCAAAACTATAACTTGTTTAATACCAAATGAATATACAATATTAACTCCAGATCAAACCTCGAGCTCAGCCAACAGCTCCTCGCGTTCCATACCAGTAACAACCGGTGACACTTCCCCCGCTTTCGTCTTCAAATCTATAAATTAAATACATCAAAAAAATTAGTGACGACGACGACGATATTAAAAGGTCATCAAAAACAATTGAAGCGAGCTTTAGATCTCCCAAAATCTTACGAGATTCGGTAGACGAGAAGCGATTCAAAGAAGGAACTGCAAAGTTTGTAAGGGTTTGAACAGGAATAGGGTTCCGGTGGCTGAGAGATCTCCATGAAGCTAGGGCTTGGTAATTGGATGAAGCTCTTCTCCACATGGCCGAGTTCGCTTTTATGGTGTTGAAATGTTTGTATAACTTATTTTACTTCGAGAAACGAGAGTCTATTTTGATGCCTGATCTGGGAAACGGGATCGTGAGAACGGAGAATCGGGAGTTGGGAATAGCTGAAAGTGATACGATTTGGGCCTGTGGTCAAAGTTTGAATTTGGGCCTGGATAACGTTGGATTGGGTTAGAACGCTGTGTGTTTGTATCAATTTGGGTTGAATTTAAAAATAAGCACTAGAATCAAAATAAGCAATCAACACAGTAAATAACTAAAAAAAATCAAAATAAACAGGTAAATGTTATAAAAAAAAATAGAATTCATTGAAGAGAAGAAAGGGAAGAGACTTTTATTTACTCACAATATTAATTATTTATTTCTATTACATTGACTTCTTTATATATAGACCTTAGACCAATATTAGTCATCTATTTCTATTACATTGACTTCTTTATATAATTATGATATTCACTTATATATTACGACTATTACGTTGATTTCTTTATATAATGTTATGAAATTCAATCATATATTACAACGTCTCCTCCTTAAATTTGTGTCTTCAAAATCTTGAATGTTCTACTAACTTGAAGTTGTCGCTTTTGAAACATATATAGTGATTGCTCTCCCTTATTATTATTTTGTTTGCATATATCCATTTGTCGTCGTCTGTTGCTTTGTTAAGAAAACTTTATTAGAAAAACCCAATGGGAAAAACCTTGAACAAGGAAAAAGTGCAACGTGTGACATTTTTTTTGGGGAAAGCCGATCAATTTTATAGTGGTCCGTAACATTTTTTATTATAATAAATAATATAAACGTTATTACAGAAGTAAACAGATTGTCTAGTTACTAAATTCGATTTTTAAGGTGGACCATCCACCACCATCCTATCTAGACTATAGCACTGGAGCTAAACATTATTTCTAAACTATAAAAAATCTCCGAGCAAGGAGGACTATTACATTAAACAAACATCACAAGGGTTTGAAATGATAAAATGCATTTTTATATTCACATAAGAGTCAAAAGGCATTACAAAGGGACAACGCAAAAGAAGCGGCATCACAAACTGACGTGAAAATTCACATGTAAGTTCAAAAAGATGAACAAGCATTCTTATTGTAATACAAACAGGACTATAGCAAGAAACTTTACAAACCAAACTCACTTGAAACACTGAAATAATCCATGTAAGAACCGGAATAGCAAGTCAGAAAACAGAGCACTGCAAGGAGAATGTGTTTAGAGCAAAGCCTGTAAAACTTGAGAGTAAGTCCCTATCTCACATCTCTGCTGCCGAGGCAATCACCGAGGAGAGAATCAAGTTAGGTGCAACAAGAAGCTCAAAACCAAATACTGCTAAACCCAAGCTACATAGCAGCAAGACATGGGAAAAGATGTACCAGATTTCACCAACCTAGAAACCACAACAAGGTTGAACATTATTCTTTGAAGATACCCAAGCCACAGTTCGCACTTAATGACAATTTAACAGCATATCGTAACATACTAGCAAGGACTCCTTACACAGGGAGAGGGTAGTCGACAAGAAGGAGTCCGTCCATACACAAACTAGAAGAAAGATCTAGCTAGTTGTAGAGGAGGAGCTACACCATGAAGCTGCCCAGTTCCATCACCTCAAATCATCACAAAGCCCAAAGAATACATATCAAAAAACGCAGACAAAAAGCAAAAAACCATCCAAATCGGAAGAGGCAAACCAAAGAAAGACGAAACACATAAACAACTAAACTCCAAAATACCGTCGAGTCATAGATTGCTAACCCCCCTCTCCCTCAAAATAGCTATTTCTAGTCACGAAAAGGAGTGGTTAACGACATCGACTAAGTAGCATC
Source organism: Allium sativum (assembly GCA_030737875.1). Lineage (NCBI taxonomy): Eukaryota > Viridiplantae > Streptophyta > Magnoliopsida > Asparagales > Amaryllidaceae > Allium > Allium sativum. The sequence continues at coordinate 137,431,104 of CM060921.1, read as the reverse complement.
ATGAAGAAAATCTAGTTTTTGCGCTTGATCCGGCCATTGAAGGATCATCAAGACCGAGGAACGAAAATTTAAGGAGTCCGTGTTGTAGACCTGAGAATAAAAGTTAGGGTCAAGTGGAGAGCAAGCGCTAGGTAACAGGCATGTCAAAAACTAGTAACGAAGGGAAAGAAATGGGGTGAGACGTAAGGAGGAGGAGATTAGAAGAGAAATGAGATGGCACGAAGAGAGGCACTAGTCACCATTTCCATGACCATAGTAGGAATGGATGAGATTATAAGTATCACATTAAAATGATATTCCTTCTAAGAGTTTGATATTTCAGGATCGAAACATTGCTTCATTAAAAACTTATTAAGAAAAAACCAGTAGGAAAAATTTTAGTAAAGGAAAAAGATTACAATGACATATTTTATTATCTCATTTCATCTGATGAGCTGGATCAGTATAGTGCTTCGTTAAAAACCTTACTAAGAAAAACTCTATAGGAAAAATCTTAGTAAAGGAAAAAAATACAATATAATATGCCATATTTCAATAATTTACTACATCAAATAGAGTTCTATAATTACAAATTAATGTAATGCCTCATTAAAACCTTAATAAGAAAACCCAACGGTAATAATCTTAAATAAGGAAAAAGAGTATATTATATCTTATTTTCGTATGTTACTTTTTGGATTGATATTTCTAGATCAAGATAATGCCTCATTAAAACTTTACTAAGAAAACCGAGTAGGAAGATCTTAGTTAAGAAAAAAAAAGTGCATTATAACATACTTTTAGATGCTCCCTTAATTTAATAATTTCCTCTGATTTCATATTATTTTTTCGATAACTCACTTTGCTTATAAACACTTCTTAATAAACTTTTAGTTTAATAACTTCATGTGTATTTTCATACTTCATGCATGTTCTCTTATTTAAAGCACCTAAAGAATTGAAGAGACCCTACAACCCTAGATTGAAAGCATGAAGGATGAAGAATGAAAGTGTTCAAGTGGAGGACGGCAATTAACAGCAGTATGTGAAATTTTACCCTTTTCAGTTGATTTGTTCCAGCCGCCTTCTTCCTTTCTGCTATACGCCTCCATTCGATTTTGCGTCATCTCTTTTTTTCTGTATAGCGGTCCGATTTTTATGCCCTACGTGGGCTTGCTGCCCAGTGCGTGAGCACTATTTGCACGGGCTCAGGGCCGCCTGTGTTACTTTGAGAAACTAGAGTTTATTTTGATGTCTGATCTGAGAAACGGGAGCGTGATAATGGAGAATCAGGAGCTGGGAATAGCTGAAAGTGGTACGATTTGGGCATGTGGTTAAAGTTTGAATTTGGGCCTGGATAATCTTGGATTGGGTTAGAACGCTGTGTGTTTGTATCAATTTGGGTTGAATTTAAAAATAAGCACTAGAATTGAAATAAGCAATCAACACAGTAAATAACTAAAAAAAATCAAAATAAATAGATAAATGTTATAAAAAAAATTAGAATTCATTGAAGAGAAGAAAGGGAAGAGACTTTTATTCACTCACAATATTAGTTATTTAGTTCTATTACATTGACCTCTTTATATATAGACCTTAGACCAATATTAGTCATCTATTTCTATTAGATTGACTTCTTTATATAATGTTATGATATTCACTTATATATTACAACTATTACATTGACTTCTTTATATAATGTTATGAAATTCACACATATATTACAACACCCCCTCCTTAAATATGTGTCTTCAAAATGTTGAATGTTCTACTAACTTGAGGTTGTCCCTTTTGAAACATATATGATGATTGTTCTCCCTTATTATTATTTTGCTTGCATATATCCATTCGTCGATATAATTATCGTCTGTTGCTTTGTTAAGGAAACTTTATTAGGAAAACCCAATGGGAAAAACCTTGAACAAGGAAAAAGTGCAATGTGTGACCTTTTTTTTTTGGCAAAGCTGATCGATTTTTATAGTGGTCCATAACACTTTTTATTATAACAAATAATAGAAACATTATTACAGGAGTAGACAGGATGTCTAGCTGCTAAATTCGATTTTTAAGGTGGACCGTCCACCACCATCCTATCTAGATTACAGCACTGGAGCTAGACGCTATTTATAGCAAAAAATCTCCAAGCAAGGAGGACTATTGCATCAAACAAACATCACAAGGGTTTGAAATGATCCAATACATTTTTATGTTCACACAAGAGTCAAAAGGCATTACAAAGGGACACCGCAAAAGAAGAAGCATCACAAACTGACGTGAAAATTCACATGTAAGTTCAAAAAGATGAACTAGCATTCTTATTGTAATACAAACAGGACTATAGCAAGAAACTTTACAAACCAAACTCACTTGAAACACTGAAATAATACATGTAAGAACCGGAACAGCAAGTCAGAAAACAGAGCACTACAAGGAGAACCTATTTAGAGAAATGGCTGTAAAACTTGAGAGTAAGTCGTTATCTCACATCTCTGCTGTCGAGGCAATCACTGAGGAGAGATACAAGTTAGGTGCAACAAGAAGCTCAAAACCAAATACTGCTAGCTTAAAACCAAGCTACATAGCAGCAAGACACGGGAAAAGATGTACCAGATTTCACCAACTAAGAAACCACAACAAGGTTGAATATTACTCTTTAAAGATACCCAAGCCACAATTGGCACTTAATGACAAATTAACAACATATCATAACATACTAGCAAGGATTCGTTATATAGGGAGAGGGTAGTCGACAAGAAGGAGTCCGTTCATACACAAGCCAGCAGAAAGATCTAGCTAGTTGTAGAGGAGGAGCTAGACCGTGAAGCTGTCCGGTTGCACCACCTCAAATCATCACTCAACCCAAAGAATACATATCAAAAAAGCAGACAAAAAGCAAAAAATCATCCAAATCCAAAGATGCAAACCAAAGAAAAACGAAACACATAAACAACTAAACTCCAAAAAACCGTCGAGTCATAGATTACCAACCCCCTTCCCCCCCCCCTCCCCTACAAAAAAAAATAGTTATTTCCAGTCACGAAAAGGAGTGGTTAACGACATCGACTAAGTAGCATCATGAAGAAAAACTAATCTATGCGCTTAATCCATCCATCGAAGGATCATCAAGACCGAAGAACGAAAATCTAAGGAGTCTGTGTTGTAAACCTGAGAATAAAATGTTAGGGTTAAGTGGAGAGCAACCGCTAGGTCACGGGCATGTCAAAAACTAGTAACGAAGGGAAATAAGTGGAAAAAAGAAATGGGGCGAGACATAAGGAGGAGGATATTAGAAGAGAAATGAGATGGCACAAAGAGAGGCATTAGTCGCCATTTCCACGACCATAGTAGGAATGGATGACATAATAGATATCATATTAAAATGATATTCCTTCTAAGAGTTTGATATTTCAGGATCAAAACATTACTTCATTAAAAATTTATTAAGAGAAACCCAGTAGGAAAATTTTGGTAAAGGAAAAATATTATAATGATATATTTTAGTCTCTCATTTCATCTGATGAAATTTGATACTTCTGGATCAATATAGTTCCTCGTTAAAAACCTTACTAAGAAAAACTCTATAGGAAAAATTTTAGTAAAGGAAAAAAATACAATATAATATATCATATTTTAATAATTTACTACATCAAATAGAGTTCTATAATTCCATATCAATGTAATGCCTCGTTAAAACCTTAATAAGAAAAATCCTATTGTAAAAATCTTAAATAAGGAAAAAGAGTGTATTATAAATTATTTTCATATGTTACTTTTTGGATTGATATTTCTGGATCAAGATAATGCATCATTAAAACTTTACTAAGAAAATCGAGTAGGAAAATCTTATTTAAGAAAAAAAAAGTGCATTATAACATACTTTTGGATGCTCCTCCTAATTTAATAATTTCCTCCGATATCATATTATTTGTCGATAACTCACTTTGCTTATAAACACTTCTTAATAAAAATTTACTTTAATAACTTCATGTGTATTTCCATACTTCATGCATGTTCTCTTATTTAGAGCACCTTCTGTTCGTGCTTTGTATGCTATTAGTATTTATTTATGAATATACTTCACGTGCTTACAAATTTGTGCTTCAGTTATGTTTGCATATTGCAATACACATTTGATTAATAAGACAAGTTTAATTACAACGCTAAGAAGCAAAAGTAATTTACTCATCTTGAAGTATATCAAGATTTTTATTACAATAATACTTAGAAGAACATTGTAATATGCTACGCATGTCTTTGGCATTCTTTATAACCACAAATGTAATAGGCCAGAAGTAGCCATACCGAAGTATCTTTTTTGCCCAGGTTTACCCCCGGTATAATCGCCACACTCTCCTTCATACCCTTCCCGCAACATGTGCTTGGCTTCATCATTGGCAATGCACCGGAGTAAAAGAACTGAGAAACCTTTTTGATACAAAGCATCTTCCTGGATAATATATCTCGAAGCTTTGCGTAAACAGCATGCCTTTTATTCTTTCACTCAAGAAGGGTTCCAAACATGCGAAAGTCTTTGATTTTATTCATCCATGATTCCTTTTTAGGCTCGATGTCCAGCACATCATCAATTTCCATCAGATCGATGTTGCACATTGTCATTGTCTCTATTGGGATCTACTCCGTCTGTACTAGATCGTCGGAACTAGCCAGCTCTGCTAAATAGTCAGCTTTCTCATTTTGCTCCAGTGGGATGTAAGAGATGTTGTAATAGTCGAACTAGTCCAACAAATCTTCTACCAAGTTGAGAAAGGTGGCAAGTCGCGCCACCTTTATCTAGAATACTCTCCCGACCTGAAACACAACAACATGCGGTCACAAAAATTTTCAATTGCTTTTTCTCTTAGTTCCTTTGCGAGTTTTATCCTGGTATTCAGGGCATCATACTCAGCTTCATTGTTTGTGGCCATAAATTCTAGCCTCAGTGCATAACAGATCGAGCATTCCTCAAGAGTTAATAAAATAGCTCCGGCACCAGAAAGTCGATTGTTTTGGGATCCATCAGTGTATAGCTTCCAAACGGTGGTTGACGGACCACACTTTACTTCTACATTATTTTCTGGATTTGTGAACTCTACTATAAAGTCCGCCATGCCTGTCCCTAGGTCGCCTGCCTAAGGATGTATGCAATTTCGAACTAAGTGGGTTCAATATTCCATTTGAGTAACCTTCCAGACGCCTCAGATTGTTGAAGGACGTATCGTAGAGGCTATTAGTGTATACTTTAATAAGTTGAGCCTAGAAATAATGTCGCATCTTTCTCGAGGCTATCAGAATGATGTAGAAGAGCATTTCAAGTATGGAGTAGTTGCATTATTCCGCAGTTAGTCTCTTACTAACTTAATACACGGGCCGTTGAACACGATCTTCTTCACGGACAAGCGCCGAGTTAATTGCGTGTAATGATACCGCCAAATACACGAATAAATTTTTGTGATCAACGGTCTTTGACGGAATCAGAGGTCTCTCCAGATGGTTCAACAAATTATGGAATGCTTCGACACTGTTAGGCGTCCAAGAAAAGTTACACTTACCTCTCTTTACGTAGTCAAAGAAAGAAATGCACTTGCCCATGGACCTGGATATTAATCTACCCAAGGCTGATGCATTCTCATTCAGGATTTGCGCATCTCTAATCTTTTGCAGTTCCTATATGTCTGGAATAGCTTTAATTTGGTCGGTGTTGACTTTCATGCTCCGAGAGTTGACGATGAAACCCAAGAACTTGTCTGACGCAATGCCGAAAGAGCATTTCAAAGGGTTGAGCTTCAACCCATATTGACGAAGAATACTAAACAATTCTGCCAAGTCTTTGACATAGTTAGCTGATTGCTTCGACTTCACAAGCATATCATCTACTTACACCTCCGTTGACCTTCCATTTTGTTCTAGAACATGCGATTAACCAATCGTTGATATATCTCCTCAGCATTCTTTGGTCCGAAAGACATGACTACATAACAATATAGCCTTAGATCCATTATGAAGCTGGTATGTTCCTGGTCTGGAACATGCATCGCAATTTGATTATATCCGGAATAAGCATCCATAAAGGAGAGAATTTCGTGTTTAGCTATTGAGTCGACGAGCTAGTCTATCCTCGGAAGCGGAAAGCTGTCTTTAGTGTAAGACATATTCAATTCTAAAAAGTCAATGAAAGTCCTCCACTTCCAATTGGACTTCTTCACCAAGAATGGATTCGATATCTACTTAGGGTGTAGCAAGTCTCGAATCGATTTGTTGCTTTCTTACCTTTCTACTTCCTCGTTTAAAGTTGTCAACCTCTCAGGACTAATCATACACCTTTTCTGCTTCACTGGGACGTACTTTAGGTCGATGATGAGTGAATGACTCATGATGGTCAGTGAAATCCCATACATGTCACCATAGGTCCATGTAAACACATCAAGGTTTGTGCGGAGGAACTTAGTCAGTTCCCTCATTCTAAGGGAATCAAGATGGGATCCCATTTTCAAGACCTTAGATGGATCATCGTCATCGATGAGGATCACCATTGTGGTTTCATAAGCAGTTGCCCTTCAATATCTTGGCTCCTCGTCCTCTCTCGGATCAATGTCCTCGAACTGGCGATTGGACGATCATGGCTAGGATTTTTCCATTATTTGTTATGTGATGCCTCCTTAGTAGGAGCGGAATTATTCATATCCTCTCCCTTCTCCTTGTTGCGATCCTTATTTCATTCAGCCAAGTATCATGCTCACCCTGCTACTTGGTCTCCTCATACCACTCTGACTCCTTCCTCCATTGGGTACTTCTAGAGCAAACACCAAGGAGCTATGCATGCTTAGAATTCAGCTAGAATCGATCGGCCTAAAAAGACATTATATGGAGAGTCAACATCTACTAGTAGAAATAGGAGAATCTGCACTCTCTGGTGTTCCCCCTCACCCAATTCTACCATGTGCCGCTGAAGCCATGTATCATGTCCTTGCATGCCCAATCATGGCTGAAATAACTAATAAATCAATAGTGGATGCTTCCACCCCTCTACATCTCTGTTATGGAAGACAATATCATCCACCATCGTCCTCCTTTGCTTTATGGACCAGCTTTCGTAGTAGCATTGAACTCCTTAATCACAAGATTTACTGCGTTAACATATTTCTCTATGGTTCGTATGCTAAAGTCAACCAGATGTGGTCCTCCGACTATTGTGTTGATAACAATACCTTTGCCTTTATCCTTTTATTGGGCAGCAGATATAGGAGCTGTATGACCTTGTTTGGGACCCGAAGTCCCTTGCCCCCTGTCCCTCGGGGGAACTTTATACTCATCAAGCTTTCCTTCACACAATAATTTATCAGTAATATCCCGAAGACGACAACACTCATTCATCGTGTGGCCATATATCTCGTGGAACAAGTAAAATTTTCCAGTCTGAACCTCCTTCTTAATCGAATCTCGCGGAGGTGGCTTTTTATACTGAATTATCTTACAAATATCTAGATAGATGTTTTCCAGGGTATCATTGAGTGGTGTGTAACTGTCAAAGGTATGCAATCGGAGGCGCTACTGAGCATTCCCCTTGTGATTACAGCTCCCTCTAATGTCGTTCTTTCGCTGATTACAATTCCTTTTGTTTCGTTTATGCACGTTCACTTGAAACTTTCCGAAATTCTCTCCAGGCTATTTTATCATGATGTTATTCTGAGTGCCCACCTTCACGGTATCATCTACTCTCCTCTTTCGATTCAATCTCGCCTCCTTGATGCGTAAATGCACATTGGCCTTTTTCATAAACATGCCAAGTGTCGAGGGAGGCTTCTTAGTCAAATACTTCTCAAAACTAGACTCTGGCTACACCCTATCGACCAATGCCATCAGGATAGTCTTAGGGTTAGGATTGTAAACTTTAGTAATTGCCATGTTGAAACGGTCGAGGTAATCCTTAAGGGTTTCCCCTAAAGCATGAATGATTCGGAAAAGGGACATGACGTGTTTGGATTTAAAGGCATGGAAGTGAAATTGATTCAGGAACTTCCTACTCAAATCTTTAAAATTTGGAACTGATCGGGGAGGTAGTCGAGTAAACCACATAAGTGCAACCCCATCAAGATAGATAGGAAATGCTTTGCATTTTATCGTATTCGGGGCTTCTGTTGTATCCATGAACTAGGAATACCTCATCAAGTGCTAAGGGGGTTTAGTTCTTCCTGAGTAATTTTATCCAAGGAAGATTAAACCTTCTGTTAAACTTCGCTCACAGAATGTAGTGGGTGAATGGAGTGTGACTTCTCTCGATTCCCTATTCTTCATTCTTGTACCGCCGACTATTGTTTATGATTTGTCTAATCATTGCTGCCACCACTGCATTAGTTAGCATATTCTTAGACTTCGAGCTTTTAACCCATTAGGCCTTCTCTGCTCCCACAATGGGCAAGGTCGCCCGGGTCGTGTCCAGGTGGTACTTTCTTGACTTTATTGTTCCAGTCGATCACAGGAGCGAGGGAGGAAGCACGAGAGTGCATGTGGCTCTGGAGGCATTAGGATTTCTTCAGAGAGGAACTCAGTTGATAGGATGAGTCCCCGGATCGGCATGGGTCGGTTAGATATGTCCCGGATTGACATTATCGAACAAGGCTAATTCGATATGTCAAGGCAGCAAACTGTCGAACCGGAGCTCTTGTTCGTTTTGGGGACTAATGGACTGTTGTTTCTCTCATGTTGCATCCCTACTCCTTCCAAACTATGACGAGTATTTTACAGCTTGATAGTGTGATAGGGAAGAAGCTCTTTGACTTCTGAACTCATCCCACAGCCTAGCCATCATGTTCACGTCGTGCCTCAATGTCGTGTTCCGCGCATTTGAGTGTTGAGTGCTGAAGTTGTCTCATCTAACTTGTTCAGTTGTAGCATGAAGTCATATTGAGTGGAGAATGTTGTGGTAGGAGCCCGATCGATAGAAATTAAGGCAATGGCAACATTGTCTAGCCGGTTTGATGTCCAGCTAGGCATTAGTGGCTGTGCAGCCATGGATGCTTCTTGCTGCGTGTGACTATTGGAGGACGATTCGGCTTTGGAGGACATCATGGTTGCGAAATATGAAGGAAACTAAGGAAATGTGGAATTTATGGGATTTTCTCTTTAGATTTGTTGATCTAAAAAGTATAATAAAAAACCCTAAGTACAGAGAAATCAAATCTTTTGCAATGAAAGCACCAAAATGTTTGACCAAAAAATGGCCAAACACCCAAATAGAGATGATGTATTGAAATAAACGAAGAATAATAAATTTAAACAAGAAAAATGGCAAGAATGCACAATTTATAGTGGTTCCGCATTGAATGGGGTCCACTTTACAAAACTCTTTATATTACTCAAGAAATTGATTACAATGCAAGGAGATTGAATAATCTTGAGTACAATGGAACTATTGAAGTAAATGTGCAAAATAAGAGATTAAAGGTCCTTTTTTGATGCTCTTGGAGTTTTATAGTGAAGGGTTGTGGCTGGCTCGATCAGGCCATGTTGAGGTCGATCGGCTGCTTCGAAGTTCGTGGAAGTAGCCAGTTCGTGGTTGGAGCGAGTCTTCAAGAAAATCTTCATTTGGTTCGACCGGTTCCAGTTCGATATAGTCGAATCAGGATATAGCTTACTCTGGAGTTGTCCTCTAAATCTTCATCAAGCCAGATTATCTTCGAGTCGGGGTCAGCACCCATGCCTTCGTCGAGCCGGTGGCTAGCGTTCACCTCCTTAGCCAAATAGAATACACATCGAACCGAGGACTTCTCAAGCCAATCTTGGTCGATCCAAGACCATGTCGACCTTAGTGGGCGACCAACCTGAGATTATCCGGCCTCATGATTAGTTGAACATGCTTCACTCGAGTCTCAAGCACTATGATCATGAATATTTGGGAAATTTGGCGACCTTGCTAAAAAGGTAGGTAAACAGACCTCAAGGCTATTTAGCAAAAAAAGTGGTGAAATGTGCACCAACTACTTACTTATGAAGTTAGCACTATATCTATTCAAATTACAAGAGAAAGAAATAAGTAAAAATGAAATACAATAAAGAAAATAACGCCCGAATATTTATATTCATTTGGATTAACCAATCCTGTGTCCAATCCTGCACTCTAATGTGTAGAATTTCACTATATTCTCTTGCTTTCCATGGGTGACAAGAACGCATTTAAAATCTTAGTTTAACTGGCTACAAGATACACCCTCTTGATTTTATAGACTACAGGAACACCTTCTCCTTATCAAGAAAAACAAATAATGGCAAGTAGTCGTATCTTGAATCCAAATTCTTGCAAATCTAGTGCAATGATCCTATAAACCTCCAATGACAATATATCTTAGAATTCTTTGAGGAAGTAGGATGAAATCAGAAAGAGAATGATATGAATTCAAGTATAACTCTCTGATATTGTGTGATTTGCAAATCCTTGAAGAATTGGAGTGAAAGAGAGTGGATTTGCAAAGATAATTGGAAAATATTCAATGGATTTGCATTGCAAATGTTTGGAGAAGAAGAAGTAGGAGAAAATGAGAAATCTTGTTGTTAAAATACGTTGTCAAATGCCTTTATATAGTAATTGAAAAGTCGTATCTTTTGTTGTTTGTCTTCATTCTTCCAACATTAGTTCTTTTCCATTTCGGTTGATCTATTGAGGTCGTTTTGTGACTGTTGGTGTTTGTGGAAAATCGCACGATGATGTTATGCGATTTCTATCTTTTGAAAATGTTGTGTATGTCAGTCGCACCTTATTTATCATATTATCCGAAAGTGAAATCTCATAGTTTGAATATAACTAACAGTAATTGTAAAACTATTTTATTTATTTATTTTTTACCTGTAAATAGTAAATTTTAGTGAAGAACGTAATTAGAGCTATTTTTGTCATAGGTAATTATTTTCATATGTTCTTTAAAAGTAACGTTCAATATTTGGGTAGGATTAGTTCATTTCGGTTTACACATTTTTTCACATAACCGACTATCGTCTACATCAAATTGTGACCCAGATCATCTAAATATCTAAAAAATAATTTAAAAACCTCTTCTTATTGCTTTGACAAAAAAATGAAGTTTTATTTTGATAAAAGAAAGGAACATTGATGTGTTTTAAGCAAAAATTTCTACAACAAACACCTAATTTTAAGAAGTAATTTTTTTTCTTCTTCGGAAATTGCAATTTTTAAGGCCACATGTGAAATGCAAGGAAGATAACTAGAAAATTTATTTTACTATTTCAGCGGTGTACTAGGGCCATCATTACTTTTAAAATCGCTAATAATAATAGGAGAAATGTTGTCTTAGCTTTGGAAACGATGTTTCTGCACCTTGTTGATGATGCACATGAGTTGTCATTAAAATCATTTACTTTTTAGAGCTTAATTATAAGCCTCTTTATGTTGTTTACATGTAGAAATTTTGAAAAGTAGTAAGAACGTTAAATTTCCCATTGAAATTTCTTTTTTTGGCATAGTAGAAATAAATATAAAGTGATTTAGATGCATTATCATGTTGAATGTTAGGTTTTGGATGCAAAAGTGGTTGTTTTATATTTCTATTCGTAGTCATGTGACGTTTTGAAAAATACTTTTAAAGGTAATATACATTAATTGCCAGTATATTTTAGAATGCATGCATCACGTTTTAAGAAATGTTTTCAAAACAAAATGCATTCATATAGGAGGATCCGATTTCAAATCATTATGCATGCATATTTTTATGGTCGTGACTCATTATATACACTGTGCACTTGTGCACGTTCTGTTACAAAATTGATTATTCACAGATTTGTTGTATAGTTCAGCATATGTAGGTGTCAGCACCATGACTTAGTTAATGGTAAAATTTCAAAATGAAATTTCTTTTAAAGAGAGAATAATGTAATGTCCTGAAATCTGGCGTTAGTTAAATTAATTATTTTATTAGGTTTCAAAAATGAATTTTGAACAAATGTTAGAATTTGACCGTGAAACTCACATCATTGTGTCCACGACAGAATTTTGATCAACTTTTATGTTTGGAACTTTGCGAACGGAGTCTGTACAAAAAAATTACGGACGTAAAACGAATAACGGTGGAAAATAATAACATGAAATAAATTCATTAATTGAATTCACTCGACTCCAACGTTGCCAGCAGACAATTTGGCCGACAGTCCAATCGACCGCTTGATCGACTTATTGGTTGGTTTGGCAGCGTGGCAGCTAGGTTTTGAGGAGATTTTTTTATTTTAATATATAGATGAATTTTTATAGGTTTTAGTTTGATGGTTATGGATCATTTCAGCACCTATAAATAAAGGCCTAGATCCTTATCTTTTCTCATATTTGCTGGAGGCAATAGCAAAGCTCTGTCGTTTTCATTTCTTCAATCTCTTCGAAACTTTATTATGTAAAATTTATTTCTATTCAAATAATAAGAATTAGAGATAATGAATTTAGATTTATAAGAAGAGACAGGTTTGGCGCGTAAGGTAATTTCTTAGTTTCTATTTTTTTCCTATTCCAATTCTTTTCCAGATCTACAAATATTGATATATATATATATATATATATATATATATATATATATATCTCCCCTTTATATACATATTATATGGGTCTATGAGAATTTGGAAATGAAACCTAAAGGCTGTAATTTAGATTTGTGATTTGGGAGAGCTTTACAGGTGACTGGAATATATATATATATATATATATATATATATATATATATATATATGTGTGTGTGTGTGTGTGTGTGTGTGGACTATCTATGGTAAATCTACGTGACATGATCTGAAAATTTACAAATCGAACTCCTATTTATTTCCAAGCTAACATCTTTTTTGTAACAACATGTCGGTTTCCAAACATTTTATGCGTAGTTTTTTAGTGTAATAAATGATGATTATTTCCAAGCGTAAACTTATTGGTTATGCAGATTTCAAAAACTTAGAGGACATGTTATTTTATATACTATATAAATTACAAACAATCATTTTTTGATTAAAAAAACCAGATATTTAATAGCCAAAACATCACTAATAGTTTTATATATACAATAGGCTAATGAAAACAAAATTGAAAATGGATGCAACGCCTAATGAGTTAGTGATAAAATAATATAGTCAATTCATATGTAAGAAATGAAACACAATGAATCATACTTAGTTAAATTACAAAGACGCCTGAGATATTCAATAGCTAAGCATTTTGCTTGGGATTATATACAAGAAAGTGAAATAGTTTTTTATTTCAAATCTAATTGGATTTCAGATTTGATCTGATCTAAATGTGGATTTAAATGCAATTAGGAAGATAGTTAGCAAACAATATGCAATGAGTCATTATTTTCTGATGTTACAACTGCCGTTAGAGAAGAATGATTAGTGTTAAGAATTGAAAATGAATTATGTGATCATATTAACCTTATTATATGGATGAATGTGATGAATAAGGTATTTATATTCATGAATTACCTTGTTTAAATCCTTGTTTAAATCAATCTTTATGATTCCTCTATAGATTTACATTTCTGGGTAACCAACGTAGAAATTCCAAAGCCCATACCATAGAATATTTAATGAGTGAACGAAAATGGAGTTGTCTAACGTTAAATTGTTTCATTATTGCTTATTATGGTTTATTAACTAGTGTTCATCATTTGTTCGACCATTGAAACTATCCTTTATCCAATCATTCATATTCAAGGTGAACATTTATTTGCTTTTCTTACGTTCATTTATTTTATTTTTATTCATTTTATTTTAATATAGATTGTTTCAATTTCGTTTGGTGTCAATTACTATATTAGTTACCATTAATCTTCATTTCCCACTTCAACTCAAGGGCAAGTTCAAAAAAGCGTATATTGCGGCTGAATATAGTAGTGTTTTAATACTTTTTTGAACTCAGATTGTCAAAATTGTGATTTAATTGCACTAAAATATAGGACATATGAGTCCCAAATAACGATAGGGATTGACGTGCAGACTGAATCCCAATATCACTGCAAGTTGTAAATATATAAGAAAAAAAGTAACAACAATGATGTTCCCCATAGCCATTAAAACTGATGTCATCTCTTTGCATTCCTAATATGAGTGGCGGAAGACAATTGCCAAGCTTTTTAAGGTAAATATAAAATTATTTAATAGAAATGATAAAGTATTAAATTTAATTTCAACAAAATAAAGTCAATTTCCATAAAGATGCATCATTTTTTCCTACATTGCAATGACAATAACAAAATTACAGTTTTGGAAAAGAAAATGAAAAAAAGATCATGGTCTTGAACTTGAAGATGATTCACCAAGAAAGAAGCAACCATGTAAGTTGTCGTATATGAATAAAAATGCATCTTCGTTTGAACCCTAAATGAGAGATTCAGGCTTGTCCATAAAGAATAATACAACAACCTTTCTTCTTTTAGCCACCTTTCAAATCAACCATTCTAAATAGATAAGTTAAAAATCACAAAGTAAACATCTTTTTATCAATACCCATATAGAGATCCAGTTAACAAAAGCTATATTTTATAATTTAACATGCACTTAAGATGTCAAGAAGAGAAACTAAGCCTAGATTTCTTTATACTCTTTGGATTAATTGCAAGAAAAGACCATATCAGTAGTTTCCTAAGTGTGCAAAGCAAGCTAATTAACATAAATGTAAACTAACTTAAGCCATCAACATATCTCATAATATAACCATTAATCAAACATGCATAATGTTCATTTTTTTATTAGTGTAACGGTTGTCTCATGATAACCTTATGAATATAAATTTAAGTCATCAATATGTCTCATAATACAGTCAATAATAATGCTCCATAATCGTTCATATATCTTTGGACTGAATTCTTAAATTATTAAGTAGAATAACCTATTAAAAAATAAGATTGTTTCTAAGTTCAGGCATGTTATGGTATATATACTACGATTATTTTGAATTACTCAAGTTGCATATGACATAAAAATTATTAAATCATTATAACATGTAATTCATTAAACCATAGCAGTGAAATCAAATAATACTGTTTGCTAATATTAAAGTAAAATAAGTATGAGCACCTCAATGTAATTCCGGTTGTAGTATAATGTTTGTATCAGAATATTAATAACTATAACACTAATGACTTTCAAAATAGCAGATTGTTTTTCCAACTTGATATTCGGTGTCCACTGTATTGCAGAAAGGATGAAACTTACGAACATTTGTTTTTCTGTTGTAACTACAAAAATACATCATCTGTTATTGCCAATCGAAAATGAGAATTGTTTATACAATTACTGTAGATCATTTAGAGGAAAGTCAAGAGCTTAAACCAACTTTTAGAATGAAAATGCTATGAAAGATATTGCTTATGTTGCACTGAGAACTTCGATTTATCATATTTGTGTAGAGAGAAACATGAGAATTTTTGGTACTGAAAGCATGAGGCTATAGTGTTACAATTATGAATTATTAGAATTAGTTTGTTATTTTCTAAGTATAAATATTAATCACCATGGAGAGCTATAGTGTTCGTTCATAGGACGAAATACCCGAGTGTTCCATACTATCCAATTTAGTTGAGAGACTGTTGGTCGAAGTCTCATTTGGTTACGAAGTAATATAAAGAAATTACTACAATTTTCACAAAAAAATAGCGACTTTGTATGTAGGCAGAGTTCAAATATGCGAATATAGCATGTTATTTGCTAAGTACAACTGTTGATCACCTAGGAGACTTATAGTGTTAGTTCACTGGACAAAACATTCGAGTATTCTATACTATCCGTAATTTAGGTGAGAGTTTACCGGTTGAAGTCTCGTCCGGTTCCGAGGCACTATGAAGAAATTACTGCAATTTTCTAAATAAAAAATAGCAACTTCATATGTGGAAGTGTTCAAATATGGAATATAATCTATTATTTTCTAAGTACAATTGGTAGTCACCTTGGAGAACAACAATGTTCAATCATAGGGCAAAACATCCAAGTATTTCACACCGTCCGTAATTTAGGTGGGAATCTATCGGTCGAAGTCTCATCCGGTTATGTAGCAGTACGAAGAATTACTGCAATTTTTACCAAAAAAATAGCTATTTCATATGTAGGCATATTCCAAATATGGGAACATAGAGACGGCGGAAGCGGGATGGTCTTTTGTGGAAAATGGAGACAGCAGAAGGTAGATAGAAAATTTTGAACGACTGGTGAATTAGTTTGTTATTTTCTAAGTATAAACGTTAATTACCTTGGAGAGCTACAGTGTTCGTTCATAGGACAAAATACTCGAGTGTTCCATACTGTCTGTAATTTAGTTGAGAGCCTATCGGTCGAAGTCTCATTCGGTTCCGAGGTAATTTAAAGAAATTACTACAGTTTTCACAAAAACATATAGCGACTTTGTATGTAGGCAGAGTTCGAATATGCGAATATAGCTTGTTATTTTATAAATACAATTGTTAGTCACCTTGGAGACCTATGGTGTTCGTTCACAGGACAACATTCGAGTATTCCATACTATCTGTAATTTAGGTGAGAGTCTACCGGTTGAAGTCTCGTCCGATTCCAAGGCAGTATGAAGAAATTAATGCAGTTTTTACAAAAAAAATAGCAACTTTGTATGTAGGCGGAGTTCAAATATAAGAATATAGTCTGTTATTTTCTAAGTACAACTGTTACTCCCCTTGGATAACTACAGTGTTTGATCACACGATAAAACGTCCGAGTATTTCACTCTGTCCGTAATTTAGGTGAAAATCTATCGGTCGAAGTCTTGTCCGGTTCCAAGGCAGTATGAAGAAATTATTGCAATTTTTACATAAAAAATAGTGACTTTGCATGTAGGTAGATTTCAAATATGGGAACTTAGAGACTGCGAAAGCATGATGTTCTTTTGTGGAAAATGGAGATAGCAAAAGGTAGCCATAGGAAGTTGGAAAGTTCAATTGCTTGAAGGGTAAATTACTTGAAGGGTAAAGGGAAATTTAGAAAGTTCAATTACTGGTGAATTACTTGAAGGGTAAAGGGCAATTTGGAAAGTTCAAAAAGACGCCTAGTAATTTATTGGAAGGAGTTTTCATTATTAGTAGTAAAGATATAATGTTTATAATATCATATTTTTTTATTCATTGGTCAAATTTGAATTCGTATTCTTAAGTATGATAATTCTTCGAAATAAAATGTTTAAATCTTGCTTGTAGTCCTTTATGTCTTTTTATGTGTGTTTACTCCTAAATATGGAAATCTAACTTTAAAGGGTAACAAGATTATTGTGCGTTCTTGTGTTCCAGATTAGTAAAAATGTGTCTAAAATATAGGATTTCTGTATATTGCCCTTTTGACCTTAAAATATCTAAGTTTCTGGTTGTCTAAGGATTTATTTGATTTTTATAAATTAACCTTTTTTCTATTATTTTTCCCAAAAGACAATGTTTGGAATTGCAAGGTGTAATAATTCATCCGGAACGGGCTTAAATCCTTACCCATAGGAAGTTATATCCGCTATAAATACGTCATTAGGTTCTATAAGAAATAAACTAATAGAGCCAGACTATAATGAAATCCAGTCTCACGACAGAAAGAATGAGATATAATTTAAAAAAAAATGATACACCATATTATAAAAATCACCATAATGTCAAACTACATCAATACTACCTTAATGTCATAGGTTAAAGTCAAAGGTATATCAAAATACTAAATTTCATAAAATAGTAAATAAGATAATGGCTTCCATTGTCAAGCTCATCATCCATCAACATGCTCCTTCTACCCAACCTGTGTTGTTAAAAGGAAGGAAGTCAGAACAACAGTACTGGTGAAATAAAATCCTTAAGCTCTCCCGATACTTGGGTTGTATAAGACACATCCCAGGTTATATTAGGGAAACCACACCCATATATACAAATATTTATCTACTTATGTACACATATTTAAATAGAAAGAGGTGAACCCTTCTGGTCACTTAAGGCCAAATAAATATTGGTGGATTCCACAATCACTAAATACCCTTGGCGGACCCTAGTCACTTAAAAACATTTTTCCTAGTAGAATTTACCACTATATATGCACCCTCAAAATAGTGTGAGAAATAGTAAGCAAGCACTTAACTCTAGGTTATAGGTAGAAGCTGTTTTGTCATTCAAGACCCTCTGGCGGACCCCTATGCTACTATTTAGTTGCCACTAAAGGTGAACTCCTAGTCGCTTAATACTTCTCTTATTCATATGGTGAAACTCTTAATAGCCCATCTACTAGGTAGACCATCACTAATAGTCTCCTAAAGGAAGTAGAAAACTTCAAGAAAGCTAACTAACTCATCTGAGACCATTTAATACCTCATAACTACTAGAGAAAGGCTGACCCATAGGCCACTTAATACTTAATAAGGGCGGGCCCTCCAAATACAGTTTGAGCTCCTAAGGGTAAAACCATTAAAAAGGGAAAAGTCCAACCACTTAATACCCCCTTAGAGGCCTTGCAATCACTTAATGTGTTACTCAAGGTAAGCATATTCACATGACTAATGGACTATGGCACTAAACGTCTTGTATTAACCTACCTTCTTTTAGTTGTTGGTACTGGGTTGTCCGAGAAGACTTTTACAACAAGGAGGGGTTTATCTTGCATCCACATGTCATTAAATGTTACAAAATGGCATTAACTCATACACAAACAAACAATTTTCCTAGTGGGGACATTTGGTGTAATGACGTAGAGAAATTCGACACTCGAATTCGGCACTAATATATTGTTTGTATTCACTTTTCGAAACTCAAGTATCGAAAACCTAGAAAATTAGAAGAAAGAAGTTACAGGATGAGAAGAAGAAAGAAATGTTAAAATAGAAGAAGAAGAACACCTAGACTACAAAATCAGTGCAGAATAAAATCTCACATCGGAATGAATAAAATATAATATATCAATACTCCTTACACAAAGAGACAACTGTATGTATATATATATATATATATATATATATATATATATATATATATATATACAAAATTAGAGTACACAACTAGATCAGCCTATACAATATGTTTGTACAATGCAAATAAATACAACACACAACATAAATTAATTAATACAACTAATTACGGGAATGCAACCCAACTCTAGCTCTTCTCCTAAAGTTCGAAGAAAACCCAGTGAAACCTGGAAAATATACTCATTCTGACCCGAGCACATTTTGAGGAAAGCAAAATTACCAAGATCAATATGGAATACTTTAGTGAGAAAATTCACATCACAAACAACTTATTTAATTTTTAGAAATTATTTGGAAGAATGGAAATCTCATAAGACATGACCAGTCATATCTCATAAGACATGACCAGTCATAAACATGGCATGTGTTGTTCCCTTACGATAACCAAATCACTTTTATTATAAATCTAATGATATTATAATAATGTCTGTAATCCACAAATAAAATAAGAATATAGCCAAAAAGCTTGCATCTCACTTTTCGATATAGTTGGTTTACATATAAAACCGTATGGATCATATTGGAGTCTGGATTTCCATACATGACTAGGTAAGGAACTACCTCCCGAACAATGTTCCTCTAGAGATAAAAATGCCAGGGTTCATGTAACACCCCGTATTTCCTGTGAATATTAAAATAACGAATTAAAGAATACTTAATTTTAAAAGTGAGAATTAACGGAAACGGGTTATGCCATTGCGTTCACCTCAGAATTCTGCTTGAGATAGAGTCCGAGTTTGCAAGAATCGGACTCCGTATGAAGTTATGGAGCTCAGAAGATTTCATGTATCAAACAGAAAATATAAATAATAATTAAACATCTCAAACCAAGTTCAAAATTCAAGCAGAATAAGCTGAGCGGGAAAATTCCCGCTCAGGGTGTCAACCCCCCCGGGGGAGTCGACATAGGTGTCGACCCCCCTATAGGGGTGTTGACATGGGTGTCGACCCTCCTATAAGGGAGTCGACCCCTGTTAGCCCAGATCTGGCTGATAGCGTGTTTTGCCACGTATCGCTTTCTGATTCGCCGTGTGACGTGGTATTCTGCTCTGGACGATTCTGATGACTTCTAAACTGATTCGAAGGCTCTAAATCTCCCTATACACCTATAAAAAGACCCCTAAACCTATTGTTTTCTCCACACGAATTCATAAGCGTTTATATGCTGTTAAAACCTCAAATGACCTAGCCTCCACTTAATCAATCAAATTAGAGTTTTCAAGTTAACAGCCAAATTCTACATCAAAGGAATAGCTAATCAAATTTAGAAATCAGATCCCAGAATTCAAGACCGTTCTGTAATTTGTAAGTTCATGTTACTTTCATAAATAAAATTTAATTATGATTCTAACATTGTAATAAATCTGAATATGAGATTATGCCTATTTCTATCTGTCTTTCTATATCCATTGGACCTATCTCATTGATATTATTATGTCCATTCTTTGTCTCTTCTTTCCTTCTTCCTTTTTGTTTTATAGCCAGGCTACTGCGAGCCTGAGCAAAATCTCATAAGAGATGAACGTAGGTTGGGAAAAAATGGACATAATGTATGATTTGGACATGGCCAGAGCTAAAATTGGGAAAAGTATTAAATTATGTTTAATTGGGCATAACTGATTTGAGGACATAACACATGTTTTATTTAAAACATAAAGTGTATCAAACATATGACTTGAGATTTGAGGCATAAAGTATATTGGACATATGACTTGGGATTTGGGGCGTAAATTGAACTATAAACATGTAAGGCATAGTACATGTTGTGGTTTAAGACCTAAAATTTGGGGCTTATATATATATATATGATAGTTTATGACTTGGAAGAAGGAGATTATCATGTATAGTGATGTATGGCTTAGCCATGAAAAACCTATAGTAAGATAAGGATAACTGTTAAATGTGAACGCGCCTAAAGTGGGATTTTGGGTAATTGGCATGCACTGTAATTAAAGGCTATAATTTGGCATAGTTTATACTGTGAATCATGATTGGGGGTTTTTGGAGAACATTTTGTACGGTGCAATATGACTAAACCTTAGGGAATGTGTTATATCGTGATTTTTGGGGCATGACTATTATTGCAAATTTGGAAAGACTGGGTGTAACCTATGTTGAGTAATAACTTGAATTTGAATTTGTGGGGCATAACTTGTAATTAGCTTTGTTAAGGTATAACTTGAGAATCGGAACATGACTAGTTTTGTGAATTTGGGATAATTAGCATATAAAATCTAGGCTTGGACATGTATGGTAAATATGTCAAAAGATAAACATGCCTAACCCAAGGTTAGACTGAGTTGCAGTGTAAAACTGCCTGAAACCGCCCGGCACATCCAGTAACCGCAACAACACCTATCTAATGTGAGAGGTTAGTGCATCATACCCAAGAAAAACCCGAGGTTAGATTGAGTTGTGGTGTAAAACCGCCCGGCACCTCCAGTAACTGCAACAACGTAGATCTAATGTGAGAGGTTGGTGCATTAATAAATCGATTAATGCTAATGAATAAGACATGTTAAGAATGGTAGGTTTAAGTTAACTAAGGCATCACTTAACCGTTATAACATGTAAATTAGACAAGAAGATGGGGTCAAGTAAATTTAGAACGCTTAACCATTATAACATGTTAATTAGACAAGAAGGTAAGGTTAAGTAAATTTAGAACACTTAACCGTTAGAACATGTTAATTGGACAAGTGAGCAGGGTTAAGTTAACCAATACAACATGATGAATGAGAAGAGTTAAGTTAATAAGAAACACTTAACCAATATGACCTGATGAATGGGTAGGGTTAAGTTAAAACAAGAGAGCAACACTTAACCAATATAACAGGATGCGTGGAAGGGTTAAGTTAACCCAAAAAGGCAACACTTAACCAATGTAACACGACAAGTGGGTGGGTTAAGTTAACTTGAACTGGTTGATGACACTTAACCAATACATCATGATGAACGCGTGGGGTTAAGTTAATAAGAAACACTTAACCAATGTAACTTGATGAACGAATGGGGTTAAGTTAATGGGAAATATTTAACCAATATAACATGATGAATGAATGTGGTTAAGTTAATAGGAAACACTTGACCAATCCAACATGACTAGTGAGATGGGTTAATAAGAAACACTTAACCAACATGACATTATGAGTGGGTGGGTTAAGTTAACATGAATGGACAACACTTAACCAATATGACATAATGCGTGGGAGGGTTAAGTACGTATCGGGTTGGTGGGTAATATTAGTAAATATAAGCCCACAAACCTAACCATAAAGTAGACATGTCTAAATCAGTGGGAGGGTTAAGTACATATCGGGTTGGTGGGTAGTAAATATAGGCCCACAAACTTAACCAGTAAGAAACCCTAGTAACGGGGACCCATTTTAGTAGTAACCCACATAGATGTATCAAGGTACCCTGAAACTAGGAAGGGTGGGGCATGATTACTGGGCTGATTATAAGCGGTCAAAATAATGGCATGGGGTACGCTAGTGTAGGTTCCAATGGATTACGGGTGTGCACGTACTCCGGAGTGGGAAAAAGCAGGCACTGGGTACATGTAGTTATACATTGTGCATCTTGAATCGTGTCGGGTTGCTATCATAAGGATTGATCCACCTTATGGTGGGACCAACACAGGGTATCTACATGCAAGAGAGGGCCGATTGACACAGATACAAGGAAAGTAAATATGAGTAAGGAGCTGATTGATAGGGTAGTAAGGGTACATCTAACATCTTCATGGCAATTAGGCTGTTTGAGGTAAGATCCTCATACTAGAGGTACACCTGAAGACTACCGCAATTGGGGGGTTTGGAATCACAGTATCATATGATCATTTTATGTAGATTACTAGTTGGGACACTAGTTAAGTGGTGCAGAGATATAAAAATCAGAATAACAGGGTAGTAGCGAAGCAGAGAAAGAGTAGAAGCGCATTTAGTTTATCTTGCCTTATCATATCTATGCTAGTCGTATGTTATCTTGTTATCCTTTTATCACAGTATTGTCTTATATTCAGTTTATTCATGCTATGATGCTTTTGCCTATTTACAAGCTGAAAGTCACTAGACTTACCAGACTTATGCCTGACCTAGTTTGTTTCGCCACTTTTCTTCCGTTCCCCCCAGGTTCACAGGGAGGAAATTTTACCACTTGGCTCAGTTTTCTTTCCAAGCTCGAAGATAGTCGCTGTATTGCTTTGGACTCTCTCTTCCACTACTATGGCTGGTTCATGCTTTATTGGGGAACATCATTGTTATTTTCATGCTTCTTTTATACTTGGGAGTTTTTGAATCAAGATAGAAGTTCTATGCATTGTTTTTAAGTATGATTGAGACAATTGTTGTAAAGGCTTGACTGAACCACATTGTAAATAAAATGACTGTATTTTCCGCTGCTTTATTTGTCTGTCTTGTAATTTATCTGCATCTTTTACCTAAAATGCTCCACCGAAGTTAAGGCATTCCCTTTATGAGTGACCTTAACCGAGGTGGGGTATTACACGTGGTAACAGAGCTGAAGGTTACCGGAACAGATAAAAGATTTGAAAAATTATTTTCAAAACGGTTTTAAAAAGAAGAATTTTCAAAAGAAATGTTTTGTTTTAAAGGCATATTCCCCAAAGTCATATGCACTATCTTTTGATTCTCTATTTGAATCCTTTTTTCCTTCTTTCCTGAGTCTCTGGGGCTCTTGGCTTTCTGGGAGGTAACCTCATCGCGGCATGGTTCCATAGGCTTGATGAGACTATGACATCTGTCAAAGGGCAAAGAAGTGCTCAATTTCCATCTGTAGCCACAATAGTTCCAACTGTAGCTAATTTTCTTTCGAGCTTTGTAGGGATTTCCGTGCGATGGAGGCAACTTTCAAGAGACTTATCAACAAGTTACACAAGTATGGCAAAGATGAGAATGAGGGAGTTTGGCTAAGGAGCACAACCCAAGGATGTGGAACTCATGGACATAGACTTGGTTCACAAAGGAGGTAAAACGAAAGAGATGTAAGTGGAAGAATCACAGGACAAGAAAGGAAGGAAGAATAGGAAAACCTAAGACAAGAGGAAGCGTCTTTATAACAGGTCATAGAATTAAGGAGAAGGGCAAGAACTAAGGACAGGATTTTCAGGGGGGCAAGTGCATGCTCTCACGCCAGCGTACCTGAGAGGGAGGTAGTAAAGTTTCTGTTGAAATAGTCTAGTTTTTCTTTTTGATCATCCTGTTAGTACTCTTTTGATTTTAGCGCTTCACATTCATTTATATCTGCTTCCATGGTTGAGTCTCTGCACCCTAGATCTTGTATAGTAGAGGATCCCATTATTGTCTCAAATCCAATTGGTGGTTCGTCTCATTTATCTTTGGTTTGTAAGGATTTGAGAATAGCTATATTAAGTATTGAGATTAAGTGTAATGCTTATGTTTTTGGGTTTCATGGGCTATGGGTTGATTCTAGGCATGGATTGGTCAGCTAGTAATTGTGAAAGGAGGGTAGTTAGACTTTCGACTTGCCTCTCGGAATACCCTCGAGATTTCGTGCGATCCTAAGGGATCAGTTTGTCGTAGCTACCTAGAATCACTTGATGCATCTATCGACAATTTGCGATCCGTTAGAGTAGTCCATGAGTACGCAGATGTTTTTGATCAGGTTAGGGGTTTATCCCCTAAAATGCGAGATAGACTTCCACATATATCTAGTTGACAATGCAAAACCAGTTGCATTACCTATACAACACCCGTATCCAAGGGAAAGGAAGGGCTCAGTAAACAAGTAAAAGAGTTACTTGAAAAGGGGTTCATAAGGTGATGTATTTTTGAATGGGTGCTCTAGTCGTTTTCATTACAAAGGCGGATGGTTCACTTCGCTTGTGCATAGATGATATTTTGAAATGAGGAAGAACATGCTTTGCATCTAAGGGAAGTCTCAGATACCCTCCAAGTACATCAACTTAAGGCGAAATTCTCCAAAAATGTCATTTTTGGAGAGAAGAAGTAAGGTTTCTAGGACATGGGGTGTCCAAAGAAGGGATAGCAGTAGATCCCACAAAAGTAGTTACGGTGCAAGACTGGAAAGTCCCAAGGAATGCTGCAGAAGTAGAAGCTTTCTTGGACTAGAGAACTAATATAGGAAGTTAATTAAGGACTTTATCAAGGTATCGGCCCCACTTGCTAGATTGACGAAGAAGAATCTAATCATCTTAATATATACACTTGGTAACCTAGTTAGCATCTGTTTATTTTCAAGAGATAGTTCTGGAAATGTTAGCATGTCACGACAGAAGTTGTAGTGCGAAGTATACTATAAGAAGAAAAGGTGGAACGAGAGGCGATAGTGAAATGAGTTCCAACGCACATTCTGGAAATAGAAATTAAGAAGCTACGCAAATCGTGAAGTTAAGACAGTCATAGCTCAAGAAGATGCGACTTGGAAGACTGAAGACTAGATACGCGCATCATACCCTTTTTGAGGGTATATCCTTGATCTCTCTTTTTATGTAAAGTTTATTTGCTAGTCTTTATCTTTTAAGTATATCTTCTCGATCCTATCCTCGATCCTTAGGTAGAAGCCAATGGATGTAAACATGTGTTTGAGACATGTTATGTTTGGTGGTTGCAAATGGATGTAAGTGTTTGCTAGTGGTTGCTCGTGGATGCATATACACATATTAGGCACTAGATCGGCTCAGTCACTTTCATATTGCATATGCATGAGTGAATTTTTATGGATTGGTACTTGATGTGTTATCATATGGATGTTGCATTTGTATCAATGATTGTGCACTCATGTAGAAGTTATAAAGTACGATTAGAAATAATTGTATACATGATGGACTCATGGCACCGACATAATTCGCATTAAGGAGGTCAACTGAATCAGTAGACCGCCTGATTTTGCATTAGATAAGGACGTATACACACATATGTTCATGAAAAGCATTAGAAATCTTTTTAAGGACAATGGACGCCTGTGATTGAATGGTTGAGTTGATGGATGTTAGGATGCATTCTCCTTAACTTGGAGATTTCAAGGATGAAATCCTTTAAAAGAAGGGAGAATGTAACATCCTGTATTTCCTGTGAATATTAAAATAACGAATTAAAGAATACTTAATTTTAAAATTGAGAATTAAGGGAAACGGGTTATGCCATTGCGTTCGTCTTGGAATTCTGCTTGAGATAGAGTCCGAGTTTGCGTGAATCGGACTCCTTATGAAGAAGTTATGGAGCTCAAAAGATTTCATGTTTAAACAGAAAATATAAATAATAATTAAACATCTCAGACCAAGTTCAAAATTCGAAATTCAAGTAGAATAGGCTGAGCGGGGGTCGACCCCTGTTGGTCCAGATTTGGCCGATGATGTGTTTTGCCACATGCCGCTTTCTAATTCGCTGTGTGACGTGATATTCTTCTCTGGACAATTTTGATGACTTCTAGACTGATCCGAAGGCTCTAAATATCCCTATACACATATAAAAAGACCCCTAAACCTATTGTTTTCTCCACACGAATTCATAAGCTTTTATATGCTGCTAAAACCTGAAGTGACCTAGTCTCCACCCTAATCAATCAAATTAGAGTTTTCAAGTTAACTATCAAAGTCTACATCAAAGGAATAGCTAATCAAATTCAGAAATCAGATCCTAGAATTCAAGACCGTTCTGTAATTTGTAAGTTCATGTTACTTTCAGAAATAAAATTTAATTATGATTCTGACATTGTAATAAATCTGAATCTGGGATTATGCCTACTTCTATATGTCTTTCTATATCCATTGGACCTATCTCACTGATATTATTATGTCCATTCTTTGTCTCTTCTTTCCTTCTTCCTTTTTGTTTTATAGCCAGACTACTGCGAGCCTGAGCTAAATCTCATAAGAGATGAACGTACATTGGGAAAAATTGGAAATAATATATGATTTGGACATGGCCAGAGCTAAAATTGGGAAAAGTATTAAATTATGTATAATTGGGCATAACTGATTTGAGGACATAACACATGTTGTATTTAAAACATAAAGTGTATCGAACATATGACTTGAGATTTGAGGCATAAAGTATATTGGACATATGACTTAGGATTTGGGGCGTAAATTGAACTCTAAACATGTAAGGCATATTACATGTTGTGGTTTAAGACCTAAAATTTGGGGCTTATATATATGATAGTTTATGACTTGGAAGAAGGAGATTATCATGTATAGTGATGTATGGCTTAGGCATGAAAAACCTATAGTAAGATAGGGATAACTGTTAAATGTGAACGCGCCTAAAGTGGGATTTTGGGTAATTGGCATGCACTATAATTAAAGGCTATAATTTGGCATAGTTTATACTGTGAATCATGATTGGGGGTTTTTGGAGAACATTTTGTACGGTGCAATATGACTAAACCTTAGGGAATGTGTTATATCGTGATTTTTGGGGCATGACTATTATTGCAAATTTGGAAAGATTGGATGTAACCTATGCTGAGTAATAACTTGAATTTGAATTTGTGGGGCATAACTTGTAATTAGCTTTGTTGAGGTATAACTTGAGAATTGGAACACGACTAGTTTTGTGAATTTGGGATAATTAGCATATAAAATCTAGACTTGGACATGTATGGTAAATATGCTAAAAGATAAACATGCCTAACCCGAGGTTAGATTGAGTTGCAGTGTAAAACTGCCCGGAACCGCCCGACACATCCAGTAACCACAACAACACCTATCTAATGTGAGAGATTAGTGCATCATGCCCAAGAAAAACCCGTGGTTAGATTGAGTTGTGGTGTAAAACTACCCAGCACATCCAGTAACCGCAACAACATAGATCTAATGTGAGAGATGGGTGCATTAATAAATCGATTAATGCTAATGAACAAGACATGTTAAGAATGATAAGGTTAAGTTAACTAAGGCAACACTTAACCGTTATAACATGTTAATTGGATAAGAAGATGGGGTTAAGTAAATTTAGAACACTTAACCATTATAACCTATTAATTAGACAAGAAGTTGAGGTTAAGTAAATTTAGAACACTTAACCGTTATAACATGTTAATTGAACAAGTGAGCAGGGTTAAGTTAACCAGTACAACATAATGAATGAGAAGGGTTAAGTTAATAAGAAACACTTAACCAATATGACATGATGAATGGGTAGGGTTAAGTTAAAACAAGAGAGCAACACTTAACCAATATAACAGGATGCGTGGAATGGTTAAGTTAACACAAGAAGGCAACACTAAACCAATGTAGCACGACAAGTGGTCGGGTTAAGTTAACTTGAATTGATTGATGACACTTAACAAATACAATGTGATTAACGCGTGGGGTTAAGTTAATAAGAAACACTTAACTAATGTAACTTGATGAACGAATGGAGTTAAGTTAATGGGAAATACTTAACCAATATAACATGATGAATGAACAGGGTTAAGTTAATAGGAAACACTTAACCAATCCAACATGACGAGCGAGAAGGGTTAATAAGAAACACTTAACCAACACTACATAATGAGTGGGTGGGTTAAGTTAACATGAATGGACAACACTTAACCAATATGACATAATGTGTGGGAGGGTTAAGTACGTATCGATGGGTAATATTAGTAAATATAGGCCCACAAACTTAACCATTAAGTAAACATGTTTGAATCAGTGGGATGGTTAAGTACATATCGGGTTGGTGGGTAAAATTAGTAAATATAGGCCTACAAACTTAACCAGTAAGAAACCCTAGTAACGGGGACCCATTTCAGCAGTAACCCACATAGATGTATCAAGGTACCCTGAAACTAGGCAGGATGTGGCACGATTACTGGGCTGATTATAAGCGGTAAAAATAACGGCAGGGGGTATGTCAGTGTAGGTTACGACGGATTACGGGCGTGCACGTACTCCGGAGTGCGAAAAAGCAGGCACTGGGTACTAGTAGTTATACACAGTGCATCTTGAATCGTGTCGGGTTGCTATCATAAGGATTGATACACCTTATCCAGCACAGGGTATCTACATGCAAGAGAGGGCCGATTGACATAGACACAAGGAAAGTAAATACGAGTAAGGAGCCGATCGATAGGGTAGTAAGGGTACATCTAACATCTTTATGGTAATTAGGCTGTTTGAGGTAAGATGCTCATACTAGATGTACACCTAAAGACTACCACAATTGCGGGGATTGGGATCAGATTATCATATGATCATTTTATGCAGATTACTAGTTGGGACACTAGTTAGGTGGTGCAGAGATATAAAAATCAGAACAACAAGGTAGTAGCGAAGTAGAGAAAGAGTAGAAGCGCATTTAGTTTATCTTGCCTTATCATTTCTATGCTAATTGTATGTTATTATGTTATCCTTTTTATCACGGTATTGTCTTATATTCAGTTTATTCATGTCATGATGCTTTTGCCTATTTACATGCTGAAAGTCACTGGACTTACCAGAATTATGTCTGACCTAGTTTGTATCGCCTCTTTTCTTCCGTCCCCCCCAAGGTTCACAGGGAGGAAATGTAACACCCCATGCCCGCTATGGTCACTCACTAAGGGAATGCCATAGCATCGGTGGAGTATTTTAGTGAATATAGAACAGAAAAATTACAACAAGATAGATATAATTAGTACTTGAAATTTAAAAATATCATCTCACAACAGCGGAAATAAACATGTCTGGTTACATCATAAAACCACGATAAAAGTCAAGTACAATATCCATCAAAATAAAGAAGTACATAATCCCACTCTCTCATACAATAGCCATAACAAAAGAAAAGATAACTGGATAACTGGAGCTTTACACCTACCCAAGCTCCTAAAGACTGGAACAGCAATCCGATCAAGCTCTACTACCGCTAGGATCCACCGTAGGACCTGAGGGTTGGGAAAAAGATAAAAACAACGGGGTCAGACATAAGTCTGAGTGAGTCCTATAACTTTAACAATACAATCATTAAAGTAACCAGAGAAGACATAAACTTGACCTACGGTAATATCTGGGGATGAATGGCTACACTAAGCAGCTTGGTAGATTTAGGATAACTAAGATAACCGTCAGGACGCATCTACCCCCCAAGGATAATTACTAACTTACACCACCCCAGATCTACTCACCCAAGGGTAATTCCTACACTGCACCACACCAGTTCTACCCACTTAAAGGTTGATCCCTTCCAAGGACTTAGGAAAATTTCCCCAGTAGTTTCGTGTACTCCTAGCCCACTACATAGGTGCCGTCTGCCCCTATCTCCACTAGGTGTACCTAGCAATTATACCCAGTAGTTCCGTGTACCCCTACATAGGTGCCGTCCGCCCCTATCTTTATTAGGTGTACCCACTACTTCCCAACGATCGGCTCCCTACCGTAGATACCCGTGCTGGTCCCACGATTGGGGTGTATCATTCCCCTAAAGTGGCTACCAGATAATATCAACAGTGCATGGCTTTATATCTACACGATGCAACAACGACTTACCAACCAGCCCGGATCCACACACGCATATGAAACCCGTTGGTCCCGCGTTGCCACCGCTAACCCGTTTTGGCCTCTTATAATCAAGCCCAATATGCGTGTCCTGTCACCCGACTAGAGTCGAGCCCACAAAGATACGTTTGGGATATTGGTTGAAATGGGCCCTCACAAGCTACCACCTAAGCTTGCTATTTCTAGTGAATCCCACTTAACCCTTTAACCATGTCCCCTTACATGTTATAAATTTTGGTTAAGTCCTTTAATGATATCCTAATTGTCATACAAGGTACTCACTAGATTTTCACATGCCACCCATGGCACTTACTTAACCCTTTAATCATGTTTAATTACATGTTCCACCTTGGTTAAGTATTCTAATCGTATTCTCCCATGCCACCCATGGCACTTACTTAACCCTTTAATCATGTTTAATTACATGTTCTACTTTGGTTAAGTATTCTAATCGTATTCTCACAGGCCACCCATGGCACTTACTTAACC
Source organism: Allium sativum (assembly GCA_030737875.1). Taxonomy (NCBI): domain Eukaryota; kingdom Viridiplantae; phylum Streptophyta; class Magnoliopsida; order Asparagales; family Amaryllidaceae; genus Allium; species Allium sativum. The sequence continues at coordinate 137,400,205 of CM060921.1, read as the reverse complement.
CTTTAATCATGTTTAATTACATGGTCTACTTTGGTTAAGTATTCTAATCGTATTTTTCTATTGCCATCCAAGGCAACCCACTAGTCTCATCATGCCACCCCAAGGCACCCACTTAACCCCTCATGTCCCACTACATGCTAATATGGTTAAGTGTTTCTTAATTCATTAATTAAGATCATGACCTCATAAAGACCTCTCACATTAGACCGTCTTTTATGACTGCTGGATATGCCGGTTGGTTCCGGGCAGACTTCTGTCATCAAAAGGGTCTAACCTCGTGTCTTTACTTTAATCATGTATTTAATTTATGACTAAGACCTCTCACATTGGGCCAATCATTTGTAGCCGCTGGATGGCCGGTCGGTTCCGGGCAGACTTCCGCTACAAAAGGGTCCAACCTTGTGTCTTAGTTGATTAATTATACCTAATTAATCACCCCCATATTAATTATCCCTAATTAATATCAAATTTTCCATAACACGGGTAGACCTAACTCAATAGGTAAATTCCCATGGGGTAGACCTAACTCATTAGGTAAATTCCCACTTATGGTAATTTATTGTTATGGTATGCTTAATCATACCCAATCATATTTTTATTAACATATTTACCAACCCCATCGTTCCCTACGTAAATCGTTCTCATTTCATGACATAAATAAGGGGAAGATCATCACAAATATCGTGGGTTTAGCATACAACTTTGTCATGGGTTAAGAGGATGTCAACTTGCATATATGAGCATATATTAACCCAACTACATATAACCCAAACTTGCATATTATCATACACATATCTTGCATATTAACAAACATGTAATTTGCATAGCATATCTTGCATATTAACAAACATGTAACTTGCATAGCATATCTTGCATATTAACAAACATGTAACTTTCATAGCATATTTTGCATATTAACATACATGTAACTTGCATAGCATATCTTGCATATTAACAAACATGTAATTTGCATAGCATATCTTGCATATTAACAAACATGTAACTTGCATAGCATATCTTCATGAACTTGCATAACATGTATATGATCACAACTTGCATATTTAGCATCATGTAAACATAACATACATCATACTAAACTTGCATAAACTTACATACTCAACATGCATAAACCCACTTGTTAAACATGCATAAACCAACTTATTAATCATGCATAAATCCACTTATCAAGTATGCATAAACCAACTTATTAAATATGCATAAACCAACTTATTCAATATGCATAAACATAGAAAAACATAGAGTAACATATCATTACAAATGATTCAAACTCACTAATCCGCATTCAAGACCATAAGTCTCATTACACCTAATCTACTTGCTTTAACAATTGATGTTAAAGTGATAGAAACTCACTACTAGCAATTTGCACTCCAAATGAAGAAGATTAAGATGCTTAGAATGGATTAGAGGTTGATTAGAGAGGTTGATTAGCTTGCTTTCCTCTTCATTGATTTGTGGTGGCCATGATCAAGTTTCATTTTGCCATAGTTTAGTTACAAGATCTAATTATGAATGAATTAGGATAGGGTTAGGGTCTTATTTATAGGATTAGGTTGCATTTTAGACCCTTAGATTAACCCTAGATTGGTTTAGACCCGTCAGATCCAAGAAGCTTCCAGAACTAGCCCTCCAAGCCAGCCCAAGAACCTAAACTGGTGCACCCAGTTTTACTGGGCGTCGCCCCCCTGTCGACAGGCAAGTCGACAGGCAAGTCGACACCCCTGTCGACAGGCCTGTCGACAGCCCTATCGACATGGGTAGGGCGGGAATCTTCCCGCCTGGCCCCGCTTGCTCTATTTTAAAATCTGGTTTCAAATTATTAAATCTGTTTTTAACTTTGAATTTTCTGCAAACTTCATTGGGCCTTAACCGGGTCATACGGACTCCGATTTTCGAAAACTCGGACTCTATTTCGCGTGTTTTTCCGAGACGAACGTAATGACGCAGCCCGTTACCCCCAATTCCCACATCTAAGATTATTTATCCTATAATTAGTGAATTTTAGTATTAACTAAAATTCGGGGTGTTACATTCTCCCCTCCTTAAAGGATTTCGTCCCCGAAATCTTTAAGCTAAGGAGAATGCATATCCTACCATCCAAACAACCATCTACTCAATCCATCAAACACGGGCATCCATTGTCCTTAAAACAATTTCTAATGATGTATGAGCATATGCAAAGAGTGTGTGTATATGTTCCCTATCTAATGTATGAACATATGCAAACCATGATGGTGCCATGCATCCATTATGTATGCGAGAGAACCCTATCGACACATACAATATCTACATGAGTGCACAATCATTCACCAAAAATGCATCATCCATATGATAACACAATCATTATACATCCATAAATATAGTTTCCTACACACAATTTTATGCAATATGCAATATGAAATGATTGAGCCGATCTAGTGCCTAGAGTGTGTGTATATGCATCCACGAGCAACCACTAGCAAACACTTGCATCCACTTGCATCCATCATACATAACATGTCTCAAACACATGTTTCAACCATAGGACTATCCTATCTGAAGGTCAAAGGTACTAATGAGAGGACATACTAAGGATAAGATAAGCACTAGACAACCGATAAAGGAGACGTCTAAAGCACATACCCTCAAAAAGGAATGGGCATAACGAACGCATCTTCGCTTCTGTCTCCCAAGTAGCATTGCTTTCACTTTCTCTCCTTTTTCATTTTGACTAGTCGAACCTCTCTGTTTCTCAACTCCCTAATCTCTGACCCAAGGATGCGGGTAGGAGCTCGTCGAATAATCACATCACGCTCTATCTTACTTCTTTAAGCAAGCTTGGCTCTATCGCCTCTACGATCTTATGTAGGCCCTTCCTCGCATGGAATACATCATGTACACCACTAGGTCTGTCGGGCAACCCCACCAATGGAAGATGCTCTTCCCATGTACCTCCTAAATCCAAGATACTTAGTCTCAAAAGGTCTTCTAAAATACGATTCACCCTCTCGGTCTGGCCGTCTATCTGAGGATGATATGCGGTACTCAATTACAACTGAGTCCCTACCGCCTCTTGGAAACTCTTCCAAAACTCTCTAGACTCTCTAGTGAAGATAGGATCTCGATCGCTCACCATACTGGAGGGTACACCATGCAATCTAATAATCTCTCGAATATAAACTGAAGCTAGCCATGGAGCAGTTCTTTTACTCTTCACAGGTATACAATGGGCGCTCTTCGTAAGCCTGTCTACTACCAACCAAATTCCTGTATTACTCTTTCTCGATCTGGGTCACCCGTCAATAAAATCCATCGAGACGCTGTCCTACTTCCATTGCGGAACCTCCAATGGGTGAAGCAACCCACCTGGTTTCTTTTGCTCCGTCTTCACTTGTTGGCACACCAAGCATCGAGCGACATGCTCGGCCACATCTTTCTTCATACCGGCCCAGAAGAAAGTCCTTTTCATGTCTTGGTACATCTCGTCCTCACCGGGATAAATGGTCATCCTAGAACGGTGTGCATTATCAGGAATAACCTTCCTCAAACCCTCGTCTTGCGGTACACAAGGTCTACCGTCTCTACGCAAGCACCCCCTATCGTCTAGGGTGTACCTACTCAAATGGCTGGACGACTCCCCCCCTTATGAGCTTCTCTACTAACTCAACCAACTGTGGGTCGCCCCTCTGTGCTTCTCCAATCCGCCCCAAAAGAGTAGGTCTATCTTCCAAAGAAGCTAGCAAACCGGGTACATAGTCAACGGAAGGTCTGAAATCCAACATAGAAATAAACTCTAGGCTCCGTCGTTCAATGGACCACAAACTCGAGGACTACCCTTTTTCTACTTAAGGTGTCTGCTACCATGTTACCCTTGCCAGGGGTATACGCTATCTCAAACTCATAGGATGCTAAGAATCCCATCCACTTTTACTGTCCTAAGATTATGTGCTCGAAGAGCCTTCAACACTTCCCTAGGATGTAGGGCATGCTCTTCTCCACCAGGATATTATCCAAAATCATCACAACTATCCATCCCTCACGCAGACCACCCTAGTCGAACTCGGCATTCCCCCAAATGCAAGCCCCAAAGGCCTAAACCAATATCAGACAAACACTCAAGGGATACCTCCTTCGAATTCAGACGACCTACGTGAGATGATACTGATAAAAACGGCTAAATAATTAAGCCCCTTGTCCAACCCTGGATGTCCTCGCCAGTCTTACTCCAAAACCACCGTTTTTTCCTAACTGGCTTTGCTCCTAGAAAAGACCAAGATGTCATCCACAAAGACCATCACAACTTATTTAGGTACTCCCTGAACACCCTTCTCATCACATGCGGGGGCGTTCGTCAAACCAAATGGCATCTCCAGCCACTCATAAAAAAAAACCATTCGGAGTCCTAGAGGCAGTCTTCTCTATACTATCCTCAGTCATTCCCAACTGACGAAACCTCGTGGTTAAGTCCAATTGCGAAAATACTGAGGCGCCCACTAACTGATCAAACAGATCATCAATCCTCGACAATGGGTGTCTATTCTTCTTTGTGAGTTTATTTAGCTCTCTTTAGCCTACACAAAGTCTGAGGGACCCATCCGCCTTTGTGGCAAAAACTACCGGAGCACCCTACTCCGATATACTTCGTCTTCTAAACCCCTTCTCAAGCAAATTGCCTACTTGCTTATGGAGTTCCCTCCTCTCACGAGGAGCCACGTGGCACACTGGTTTGGCATTGTCTACCAGATATATTTGGAAGTCAATCTCCCGCTCTGGAGGTAAGCCCTTCACCTCCTCCAAACACATCCGAGTATTCCCGGACCACTCTATAAATTGCAAACTCTCGACCGACGTGTCAAGCGACTCTAGATAACTTAGCATAACAGATTCTATGGGATTACAAGAGATCTCGAGAGTGTTACCCAAGCGGGTCATAAGCCTACAACTCTCCCTTCAAAATTAAGAACGGTACCCCTACTGGATAACCAGTCCATGCCCAAAACTAACCCATAGCCCGTGAAGCCCAACAAGCATCACATCTAAACTCAATGCTAAGTATAGCAACTTTCAAACCCAAACACATCGTGGAGCCCCAATTGGGTTTGAAACAACTAAGGGATCATCAACCAAACTGGTGTTTATGTGCAGTGACTCAACTAACGATGAGATAAACAAACTCAATGCGTCATAATCAAATAAAGTACGGACAGGATAGTCAAACAGAAAAACTAGACTTTCCATGGAAATAGTTCTACCTCTTTCTCGAATCGGTAGAGCTGCGAGAGCCTGAACTTGCCCCCTTGCCTGAGCTGGTGCCACACGAGCTTGCACCCGTCCTCCTGAGGTAGACCCCGTCCTTTGCCCTTTCTTAGGACAGTCTTTCACTAGATGCCCTGCTTCGTCACAGTGGAAGCAGCCAGTCTTCTTCTTCTTGCGACAATCCTTGCTTAGGTGGCCTAGTGTTCCACAACTGAAGCACTTCTTCTTTCCCTTGCCACCGTTGCCTTTCCCACCCTTGTTTTGCTGTTGCTGTTGAGGTCTCTTCTGATCTCCTTTCTTCTCGTGTGCTTTATTAGCATTGGGACCTTTCTCTTCCTCATGCATATTTTCTTCCACTTTTGAGAGAAACTTTGCCTCAAACCTATGCCTGAAATCCACCCAAGAGTCAATCGGGCGTTCTCCATTAGTGACCTCCCACCAGAATGAGGCCTCTCCTTCCATTAACCAAGCGGCCAACCTGACTTTCTTTCCCTCTTCTACTTCCAAGATTTCCATCAATTCTTCCGTCTCATTAAGCCAATCCCTAGCTCCCACAAAAGGTTTTCCTCCCATAGCCTTAAACTTCCTACAAGTCATAGCAAAAGTATCCGCGCGAGGAGGAGGGAGAGGAGGAAGATTGGGTGCTACGGTTGGTGGAGGAACATTTGCTGGACCCGCAGTGGTGGCCCTAGCCTCTAACAACCTCCTATACCATACTGGTACCGCTACACCGTCCGGAAGATAAAGATCTTCAGCCATGCTGAGACGAAATAGGAAAGATTCAAAACGGAGAATTCGAAAGATAAAGATATGGCTATCGGGGATTATGCTTTTCTTTCAAAAACTTCTCTCTTAAAAGACATGTTTTTGAAAATATCTTTTCCAAAAATGTTTTAGAAAAATAGTTTTCTAAAAATTTTATCTGTTCCGGTAACCTTTGCTCTGATACCACGTGTAACACCCCACGCCCGCTATGGTCACTCACTAAGGGAATGCCATAGCATCGGTGGAGTATTTTAGTGAATATAGAACAGAAAAATTACAACAAGACAGATATAATTAGTACTTGAAATTTAAAAATATCATCTCACAACAGCGGAAATAAACATGTCTGGTTACATCATAAAACCACGATAAAAGTCAAGTACAATATCCATCAAAATAAAGAAGTACATAATCCCACTCTCTCATACAATAGCCATAACAAAAGAAAAGATAACTGGATAACTGGAGCTTTACACCTACCCAAGCTCCTAAAGACTGGAACAGCAGTCCGATCAAGCTCTACTACCGCTAGGATCCACCGTAGGACCTCAGGGTTGGGAAAAAGATAAAAACAACGGGGTCAGACATAAGTCTGAGTGAGTCCTATAACTTTAACAATACAATCATTAAAGTAACCAGAGAAGACATAAACTTGACCTACGGTAATATCTGGGGATGAATGGCTACACTAAGCAGCTTGGTAGATTTAGGATAACTAAGATAACCGTCAGGACGCATCTACCCCCCCAAGGATAATTACTAACTTACACCACCCCAGATCTACTCACCCAAGGGTAATTCCTACACTGCACCACACTAGTTCTACCCACTTAAAGGTTGATCCCTTCCAAGGACTTAGGAAAATTTCCCCAGTAGTTTCGTGTACTCCTAGCCCAATACATAGGTGCCGTCTGCCCCTATCTCCACTAGGTGTACCTAGCAATTATACCCAGTAGTTCCGTGTACCCCTACATAGGTGCCGTCTGCCCCTATCTTTATTAGGTGTACCCACTACTTCCCAACGATCGGCTCCCTACCGTAGATACCCGTGCTGGTCCCACGATTGGGGTGTATCATTCCCCTAAAGTGGCTACCAGATAATATCAACAGTGCACGGCTTTATATCTACACGATGCAACAACGACTTACCAACCAGCCCGGATCCACACACGCATATGAAACCCGTTGGTCCGACGTTGCCACCGCTAACCCGTTTTGGCCTCTTATAATCAAGCCCAATATGCGTGTCCCGTCACCCGACTAGAGTCGAGCCCACAAAGATACGTTTGGGATATTGGTTGAAATGGGCCCTCACAAGCTACCACCTAAGCTTGCTATTTCTAGTGAATCCCACTTAACCCTTTAACCATGTCCCCTTACATGTTATAAATTTTGGTTAAGTCCTTTAATGATATCCTAATTGTCATACAAGGTACTCACTAGATTTTCACATGCCACCCATGGCACTTACTTAACCCTTTAATCATGTTTAATTACATGTTCCACCTTGGTTAAGTATTCTAATCGTATTCTCCCATGCCACCCATGGCACTTACTTAACCCTTTAATCATGTTTAATTACATGTTCTACTTTGGTTAAGTATTCTAATCGTATTCTCACAGGCCACCCATGGCACTTACTTAACCCTTTAATCATGTTTAATTACATGGTCTACTTTGGTTAAGTATTCTAATCGTATTTTTCTATTGCCATCCAAGGCAACCCACTAGTCTCATCATGCCACCCCAAGGCACCCACTTAACCCCTCATGTCCCACTACATGCTAATATGGTTAAGTGTTTCTTAATTCATTAATTAAGATCATGACCTCATAAAGACCTCTCACATTAGACCGTCTTTTATGACTGCTGGATATGCCGGTTGGTTCCGGGCAGACTTCTGTCATCAAAAGGGTCTAACCTCGTGTCTTTACTTTAATCATGTATTTAATTTATGACTAAGACCTCTCACATTGGGCCAATCATTTGTAGCCGCTGGATGGCCGGTCGGTTCCGGGCAGACTTCCGCTACAAAAGGGTCCAACCTCGTGACTTAGTTGATTAATTACACCTAATTAATCACCCCCATATTAATTATCCCTAATTAATATCAAATTTTCCATAACATGGGTAGACCTAACTCAATAGGTAAATTCCCATGGGGTAGACCTAACTCAATAGGTAAATTCCCACTTATGGTAATTTATTGTTATGGTATGCTTAATCATACCCCAATCATATTTTTATTAACATATTTACCAACCCCATCGTTCCCCACGTAAATCGTTCTCATTTCATGACATAAATAAGGGGAAGATCATCACAAATATCATGGGTTTAGCATACAACTTTGTCATGGGTTAAGAGGATGTCAACTTGCATATATGAGCATATATTAACCCAACTACATATAACCCAAACTTGCATATTATCATACACATATCTTGCATATTAACAAACATGTAATTTGCATAGCATATCTTGCATATTAACATACATGTAACTTGCATAGCATATCTTGCATATTAACAAACATGTAACTTTCATAGCATATTTTGCATATTAACATACATGTAACTTGCATAGCATATCTTGCATATTAACAAACATGTAATTTGCATAGCATATCTTGCATATTAACAAACATGTAACTTGCATAGCATATCTTCATGAACTTGCATAACATGTATATGATCACAACTTGCATATTTAGCATCATGTAAACATAACATACATCATACTAAACTTGCATAAACTTACATACTCAACATGCATAAACCCACTTGTTAAACATGCATAAACCAACTTATTAATCATGCATAAATCCACTTATCAAGTATGCATAAACCAACTTATTAAATATGCATAAACTAACTTATTCAATATGCATAAACATAGAAAAACATAGAGTAACATATCATTACAAATGATTCAAACTCACTAATCCGCATTCAAGACCATAAGTCTCATTACACCTAATCTACTTGCTTTAACAATTGATGTTAAAGTGATAGAAACTCACTACTAGCAATTTGCACTCCAAATGAAGAAGATTAAGATGCTTAGAATGGATTAGAGGTTGATTAGAGAGGTTGATTAGCTTGCTTTCCTCTTCATTGATTTGTGGTGGCCATGATCAAGTTTCATTTTGCCATAGTTTAGTTACAAGATCTAATTATGAATGAATTAGGATAGGGTTAGGGTCTTATTTATAGGATTAGGTTGCATTTTAGACCCTTAGATTAACCCTAGATTGGTTTAGACCCGTCAGATCCAAGAAGCTTCCAGAACCAGCCCTCCAAGCCAGCCCAAGAACCTAAACTGGTGCACCCAGTTTTACTGGGCGTCGCCCCCCTGTCGACAGGCAAGTCGACAGGCAAGTCGACACCCCTGTCGACAGGCCTGTCGACAGCCCTGTCGACATGGGTAGGGCGGGAATCTTCCCGCCTGGCCCCGCTTGCTCTATTTTAAAATCTGGTTTCAAATTATTAAATCTGTTTTTAACTTTGAATTTTCTGCAAACTTCATTGGGCCTTAACCGGGTCATACGGACTCCGATTTTCGAAAACTCGGACTCTATTTCGCGTGTTTTTCCGAGACGAACGTAATGACGCAGCCCGTTACCCCCAATTCCCACATCTGAGATTATTTATCCTATAATTAGTGAATTTTAGTATTAACTAAAATTCAGGGTGTTACAGGAAATGTTACCTCCTAGCTCAGTTTTCTTTCCAAGCTCAAAGATAATCGATGTATCGCTTTGGACTCTCTCGTCCACTACTATTGCTGGTTCATGCTTTATTGGGGAATATCATTGTTATTTTCATGCTTCTTTTATACTTGGGAGTTTTTGAATCAAGACAGAAGTTATATATATTGTTTCTAGGTATGATTGAGACAAATGTAAAGGCTTGACTGAACCATATTGTTAATAAAATGACTTTGTTTTCCGCTGCTTTATTTGTCTGTATTTTAATTTGTCTACATCTTTTACCTAAAACGCTCCACTGAAGTTAAGACATTCCCTTTGTGAGTGACCTTAACGGAGGTGGGGTGTTACACGTGGTATCAGAGCTGAAGGTTACCGGATCAAATAAAAGATTTGAAAAATTATTTTCAAAACGGCTTTAAAAAGAAGCATTTTCAAAAGAAATGTTTTGATTTAAAGGCATATTCCCCAAAGCCATATGCATTATCTTTTGATTCTCTGTTTGAATCCTTGTTTCCTTCTTTCCTGAGTCTCCGGGGCTCCTGGCTTTCTAGGAGGTAACCTCATCGCGGCATGGTTCCGTAGGCTTGATGAGACTAGGACATCTGTCAAAGGGCAAAGAAGTGCCCAACTTCCATCTATAGCTGCAATAGTTCCACCTGCGGCTAATTTTCTTTCGAGCTTTGTATGGATTTCATGGAGGCAACTTTCAAGAGACTTGTCAACAAGTTACACAAGGATGGCAAAGATGAGAACGAGTGAGTTTGGCTAAGGAGCACAACCCTAGGATGAGGAACTCATGGATATAGACTTGGTTCACAAAGGAGGTAAAAAGAAAGAGGTGTAAGTGGAAGAATCACAGGACAAGAAAGGAAGGAAGAATAGGAAAACCAAAGACAAGTGGAAGCGTCTTTATAACGGGTCATAGAATTAAGGAGAAGGCCAAGAACTAAGGACAGGATTTTCATGGGGTAAGTGCATGCTCTCACGCTAGCATACCTGAGAGAGAGGTAGTAAAGTTTCTGTTGAAATAGTCTAGTTTTTCTTTTTGATCATCCTGTTAGTACTCTTTTGATTTTAGTGCTTCACATTCGTTTATATCTGCTTCCATGGTTGAGTCTCTGCACCCTAGAGCTTGTATAGTAAAGGATCCCATTATTGTCTCAAATCCAATTGGTGGTTCGGCTCATTTATCTTTGGTTTGTAAGGATTTGAGAATAGTTCTATTAAGTATTGAATTTAAGTGTAATGCTTATGTTTTTGGGTTTCGTGGGCTATGGGTTGATTCTAGGCATGGATTGGTTAGCTAGTAATTGTGAAAAGAGGGCAGTTAAACTTTCGACTTGCCTCGGGAATACCCTCGAGACTTCGTGCGATCCTAAGATATCAGTTTGTCATGGCTACCTAGAATCACTCGATGCATCTATCAACGATTTGCGATCCATTAAAGTAGTCCGTGAGTACGCAGATGTTTTTGATCAAGTTAGGGGTTTATCCCCTAAAACGCGAGATAGACTTCCGCATATATCTAGTTGACAATGCAAAACCAGTTGCATTACCAGTACGACACATGAATCCAAGGTAAAGGAAGGGCTCAGTAAACAAGTAAAAGAGTTACTTGAAAAAGGGTTTCACAAGGCAAAGTATTTCTGAATGGGGTGCTCCAGTCGTTTTCATTACAAAGGCGGATGGTTCACTTCGCTTGTGCATAGATGATAATTCAAAACGAGGGAGAACATGCTTTGCATTTAAGGGAAGTCTCGGATACCCTCCAAGCGCATCAACTTAAGGCAAAATTCTCCAAAAATGTCATTTTTGGAGAGAAGAAGTAAGGTTTCTAGGACATGTGGCATCCAAAGAAGGGATAGCAGTAGATCCCGCAAAAGTAGTTGCAGTGCAAGACTGGAAAGTCCCAAGGAATGCAACAGAAGTAAGAAGTTTTCTTGGACTAGCGGACTAATATAGGAAGTTAATTAAGGACTTTATGAAGGTATCGGCCCCACTTACTAGATTGACAAAGAAGAATCTAATCATCTTAGTATATACACTTGGTAACATGGTTAGCATCTGTTTATTTTCAAGAGATAGTTCTGGAAATGTTAGCATGACACGACAGAAGTTGTAGTGCCAAGTATACTATAAGAAGAAAAGGTGGAATGAGAAGCGATAGTGAAATGAGTTCCAATGCACATTCTGGAAACAGAAATTAAGAAGCTATGCAAATTGTGAATTTAAGACAGTCAGAGCTCAAGAAGATGCGACTTAGAAGACTGAAGACTAGATACGCGCATCATACCCTTTTTGAGGGTGTATCCTTGATCTCTCTTTTTATGTAAAGTTTATTTGCTACTCTTTATCTTTTAAGTATATCCTCTCGATCCTATCCTCGATCCTTAGGTAGAAGCCAATGGATGTAAACATGTGTTTGAGACATGTTATGTTTGGTGGATGCAAATGGATGTAAGTGTTTGCTAGTGGTTACTCGTGGACGCATACATACATATTAGGCACTAGATCGGCTCAGTCACTTTCATATTGCATATGCATTATGGATTGGAACTTGATGTGTTATCATATGGATGTTGCATTTGTATGAATGATTGTGCACTCATGTGGAAGTTATAAAGTACGATTAGGAATAATTGCATACATGATGGACTCATGGCACTAGCATAATTCACATTAAGGAGGTCAACTCAATCAGTAGGCCGCCTGATTTTGCATTAGATAAGGACATATATACACACTATGCATATGTTCATGAAAAGCATTAGAAATCTTTTTAAGGACAATGGACGCCTGTGATTGAATGGTTGAGTATGTTGGATGTTAGGATACATTCTCCTTGACTTGGAGATTTCGGGGATGAAATCCTTTAAAGGAGGGGAGAATGTAGCACCCCGTATTTCCTGGGAATATTAAAATAACGAATTAAATAATGCTTAATTTTAAAAGTGAGAATTAAGGGAAACGTGTTACGCCATTGCGTTCATCTTGGAATTCTGCTTGAGATAGAGTCCAAGTTTGCATGAATCGGACTCTGTATGAAGAAATTATGGAGCTCATAAGATTTCATGTTTAAACAGAAAATGTAAATAATAATTAAACATCTCAAACCAAGTTCAAAATTCGAAATTCAAGCAGAATAGGCTGAGCGGGAAAATTCCCACTCAGGGTGTCGACCCCCCCCCAAGGGGGAGTCGACACAGGTGTCGACCCCCCTATAGGGGTGTCGACCCTCCTATATGGGTGTCGACCCCCCTATAGGGGTGTCGACATAGGTGTCGACCCCCCTTTAGGGGAGTCGACCCATGTTGGCCCAGATCTGGCCGATGACGTGTTTTGCCTCGTGTCGCTTTCTGATTCGCTGTGTGACATGGTATTCTGCTCTGGACAATTCTAATGACTTCTAGACTGATCCGAAGGCTCTAAATCTGAAACGACCCGAACTACCCCGGTGAGGAAAGCACGGATTGAGTTGAGAACAAGCCACATCGGAACGCAGACAGAAGAACATTTCATTGTATATTACAACAATTCCATCAGAATACAAGAATATATAGAGCATGAATAAATATTACACAAAAAATATCAGAGATATAAATTACATTTAAATACATCGCAGCGGAAAAACAATACAAAGCACAACTGAAAACAGATACACATATACAGAGCAAACCGAATACCGCCTCAGCTGTAAATCAGGATCCTGTGAATATAAATCTGCAAAACCAAAACTACTAGCTGTCCATGTTGAAAATAAGGGCACCCAGAGTTTAGGTTAAAACAATAAAATCCAGGTCAGTCATGTGACTGGTGTGAGAACTAAAACAGTTATTAATCTTTATTTTAAAGTTAGGTAAATCAAGGGACCATACCGTATAACACGGAACGGTTTTCCTTCCAAGAATACCAGTGCATAAAACAACAACGCAATGCTAAATAAAGAACAATGAAGCTATTATAGGACCCTGGTCCCATCACACAATGCAACTCAAGCCGAAGGATAGGGTTTTACCTTATAATAGCCAAAGAATGCTTGATACGCTAAATTTCATGTTTTATTATTACTATAAGTATATAGTGTCAAAACAATTTCAATCATAAATATCAATCATAGACGGCATGGGTACAATATATCATGTCGCCATACTAGGCTCTACAATCTAAACCACAAAGTCACGTATTGGAAGTTGGGTTTCCATCTGTGAACCGAGGCAAAAGATAGTCCTCTACCGAATTCGAGACTCTCTAGCCCGAACCTCAGGCAAGTACTCTGTCAAGCCTTAGGAGCCACAGGGCCGGTCCACCGATGTGGATTAAAATGTCTGAACACTGCGTTTCCCCGCCCTTTGGGGCGTAAATGAGTCCTTTGACTCCATCGGCTCCAAATATTCATCGATACATCCGAGGCGCCTCACAATCCAACAACCACACAGGTGAAAATAATATAAATGTCAGGGCTAGTAGGTCACTGACACCACCCTAGCTAGAAGGAAACGCGTGTCCTCCCTGGATCCTTCTCCCGTTTCTGGTTCACAACTGGGGTGTGAGGCTCTGTGAGGCTCGCGAATTAACGCTACACAAAGCTATGCCACACAGGCTGTGCTTTGATCATCAACCACTAGACTCTGCTTTTCAACAAAAGCCTTGATCATTTGCCACTTAGGCATGCCACACAGGCAATTCACTCCTGTGATTGATATCTATCAATATATAACCTCTGAGCTCATACGTCTCAGAGAAGGGCGTTAAGCAAGAGAATAAATTCTCCGCCGCCAAACAGATATATATTTAATAGAAATCAATCACATAGAATAAAATCCAATGTTAGACACACAGTCCATTTACAAGTTCGTTCTGGGTCTGAACGAAACCGGAGGCACCTTGTACCTCGCATATCCATCGATCTCCAAGTACGTCTGAACGATCACCAACTGATTCCCACCTCTTGGGTGTACAGCCCAATCAAGATTATCAGTAATTATCCAAACTATGTAAAGACCTCCGGTCTTCGACCACCGTCTTCATCCTCGACACATCGTCGAATCAGTTATTCAGAATGGGATAAACCCGGTCTTTCTGAATAACTCACGTATATAATAAACGAGTGTTACACAAACACAACATACGCCTCATTCCAATTCAGAATATTCTTTTATGCGAATATTCTTATACTTTGGGAAAGATTCCCATTAATTTTATCAATGATAAATTCTTTAAATTATTCTTTAATATTCTTTGAATATCAATTCAAACCAAATTATGGTTTATCCAAACTAGTCGGGATTAACGAACCTTACCGAAGTAATCATTTGTTTTAATTTCTCAATCCCAACCTATTCATCCCATGAAGTAAAACTGGTAATACTTCATATCTATCACCACGGTGTTATCGGTAAATTCAATTACCATGTCACGTTCAAATCTAATTAAAGATTTAACTATCGCCTTGGAGAAAAACTGGTGATACTCCATTCTTGATCATTTCAATCTAATTAAAGATTCATTAAAACTCCACTTAGTTTTAATCTTCCCAAAAATCAATATTCTGTCTTTAGCCGGGTTAAAGAACCAATGTCATCTAAAACACGGTTCACGATAAACCCAAAATCACATTTGATATTAAATACAAGGCTCTGAATAGAAAATATATCGGCTTGTATTCAATATCAAATTCTACGACCAACAAATATTGTATTGGAAATAACGATAATAATATATCTTTCAAATTTCCATAACAATATCTGTATAATCACAAAATCCAACATCGAATTATTCCATAGACAATTTCGATTCAAATCCATTCCAATTAAATTATTGGAAATTCTGGTTACTTTTTAAAACCCTTTTCAGATCCAATTTATTTATTTCAAAAATAAATGGATTACAATTCTTGTTCAAAACTAGTTCATTTCGATAAAAATCTATTGTTATCTTTTCAAATATGGAGTTTTTTATCCCAGTTGTTTCCAAATCATTTCTTATGATTTTGCACAAATTATTACTATTTTGATTAATTTTATCAAGGTCCGTACAGCCGATTTCCACAAACGGCCATCGAACTGCACTTACAACGACCTTTTCCAAATTTGATTTGGACATAATTCCAAACCTAGCTGTTAGATTTCAAATCTCTAATATTCTTTAGAACGCTCTTTTCGATACGAACCCAACGGTTCCTGTTTTAGGAGAATCCGACGGTCGGATCTCCCGTAATATCCGTTCAAAGTCAATGGTCGAAATTCGTGAACCGCCGCAGCGCGGTGCGTTCTATTCAGGCCATTATATATATATATTTATATATATAAAATATATATTATATATATTTCGTCAATTTCCTTTTAAAACGTATTTTATAAATCGTTTTAAATTTGTTTTCGAAACGATTTCAACTTCATATTCAATTTCAAATCAAAATTGAATATTCCACATCATCGATATATAAATGATAATATTTTCAAATCATTAGATTTTGAAATCAATTCCTTTTCGATATTCATTAAAAAATGAATAAAATTGATATAAATATCGTTCACGTCAAAATGGCGCATATCTAATCAACATGGCTTTATATATTTCAATAACTTCGTTATTCTATTCAACAAATGAATATTTTCTTCAACACATGAATTTTGTTTTATTCAACACTTGAATATTTATTCTATTCAACACATGAATTTTATATTTTTTTCAACACATGAATGGTTTCAGCACATGAATATTCTCAACACATGAGTATTGTCAACACATGACTATTCTGTTTAATCAACACATGAATATAATTTATTTTCTAAATTGGAATGAGACCCACTCAATTACCATATAATATTATTTATATGGATTCCATACAACACATGTATATAATAGCAACGATAAATAATCAACCATCATCCAGAGTGCATTCTACATTGTATAAACATCAAATATAAATATTCAACGCTTATAACAACATGTCAATCAATCCATCGACATACAACTAATTATTGGGATTAGTGTATGTCCAGTTTCATCCCAACACCCGTGTGGGGTTTCAAACAATCAAACACAAATTTTATTTGTGCAGTCGGGCGGTGTGTAAAATTTATCATCCCAATCAATATCAGTCAAATCGGCGTACATAAACAAATCGTTCGATTTGTAAATGAATATTTATTTTATTTCAACACATGAATATATATTTTATTTCAACACATGAATTTATATTTTATTTCAACACACGAATATATGTATATTTCAAAACATGAATATATATTTTATTTCAACACATTAATATATATTTTATTTCAACACATGAATATATATTTTATTCAACACATGAATGGTTATTTTATTTCAACACATGAATTTATATTTTATTTCAACACATGAATTTATATTTTATTTCAACACATGAATTTTTTACTTTCCATTCCACCTCACAATCAATTTTCACATAAACAAATCAATCCAAACGTAATCAAACAAACAAGTCGTCCATGGTCTGTGGACGACGGGTGTCGGATGCTGCCAAGCACCATCTGCATCTTAGTATATATTTCAACTAGAAAATAAATTAAAAGTGAGAAATTCTCACCTTAGGGATCCACTCCGTCATTTCATTTCTGAATTTCTGAATGACATGGATTTGCCCGCACTTCCTACGCAGTCGTCTCCACGCTGTTCATATTAAAATCACATTTTTAATATGATATTCTATACATTAAAAATCATATTTTTAATGCTTTACCAATATAAAAATCATATTTTTATTCTTTCTATAATATAAAAATCATATTTTTATTCTTTATATAATATAAAAACCATATTTTTATTCTCCTAATATAAATACAAAACCATATCTTTATTTTGCTACGACACAACAAAAAAACTAATTTTTTTCTCTTTTTACAACCAATTTCATTGAATAGTTAAAGATAAATGAACAAAAATAGCAAAAGAAAAGCTTACAGGGTTTGAGGAGGGCGCAAGTCTACCGGGGACGTCACAGGTAGGTGCTCGCGGGTTGGCGGACTGCCAATCTCCCATCGGAGAACAATTTGGGCACGCTGGTCGTTGGTGTTGGGGGAGTTCCATCCATCGCGCGCCGACGTCGAGGGGGGAGGCCAGGCGGTGACTGTGGCGGAGGGGTGTGGGACCAGGTATGGTCTCGATTTGGGGGTGTTCATGTGTGTGTGTGTGGTGGTAGGGGGGATGGGGGTTTCAAGTATCACGCGTTGGAGGGAGAAGGGGAGGAAGTGGCGGCGGTCAGCTCGGCGGTGGGGCGGGGTTCAGTGGAGGCGATGGCGCCGGGGGTGGGGGGTCGCCCTGTAGATCGTGATTTCCATTTTTCATTTTTTTTAAAAGTGAAGTCAATGGTAGGAAGGGGGGTTAAGGAGAAATATATATATATATATATATTCAATTAATTAATTTTCACTATAAAGTCAACTTTTCATTCGATCTCTAAACGAGACCCAAGGAATGTTGCCCCTAGCTAATTACCCTCATTCCGAACATAGTGGGATATGTTACGTAACCCAATTCGCTTGTTACGATCAGTTTCCGTTCAAAATCAAAATATAAATCTATACGTTGAATTTGAACGCACATTTCAATTTACCGGGCCACGTACGGACTCTAAAAATTTCCGAAAAATATTTTCTAGCTTAGTATTGACGATACGGTCCTAACAAAACTAATTTCGTCAAATTTGAAGACCGTTTGAAAAATGGCCATTTTCTGGTCGATCGAAATTGACAGAAACTGTCAAAACACGTTTTCCTTCGTCACGCTCACATATTGATTCAGAAAATTATGCAAATTGGAATCTAGCAATAATTTGACATCTCGGATCCAACAAAAGTGGTTTCGTCGAAAACAAAGATCATCTGCAAAACTTCCATTTTTAAGGGCTATATTTTCCATAGCGACTATTTGGAATTTTCAATTGGACATAACTTTTTATTCCCTCTATGAAATTTCAATTTTTCAGACTCATTGGAAAGATATTCTCAAATTGATTCAAATATTTTTGGTTTCGCTAAAATCCGGTTTATTTTGAATCCTGTACATTCATTTGAAATTTGAAATCGAATTTTCGAACTACCGCGCCATTTCCAATTCCTTTTATAATTAAAATAAAACATTTATATTCTAACGACGATTCAAATAAATATATACATTCTAATTTTATTCAAAATAAATTTCTAGTTGTTATTATTTAAAATAATTCATTTTAAATAATCAAAATTCATCAAAATTGCCAAAATAAAAATTTTAAATGGCTCGAATTTCCGGGTTATTACAATCTCCCCCACTTAAAATTTTTCGTCCCCAAAAAGGAACGAAGCTGAAAGTTGTTTAACAAACCAACTCAACTTCCATTATTTTCTTGATGGCTTAAGTTCTTCAACTTTTCAGTTTCTAAGAACTTTTCAAAATTTTCAAAAATTTGGCTAACACTCTAAATTTTCGAATTTTTTTGCCATAACCTCCCATACACCGGGAGCTTCGGGATATTTCAAATAGCCTCCCATGGCCCTCATCAATCCAAATAGAAAAAGAAACAGCCAAGCGGCTAGCCAATCGGCTCATTAAATCATCAAAAACCCAAGAAATACAATAAACATGTACCTATTTGTCGAGCAAACAATTTTATTCCTCTTCTCTAGCCTCCTTGCTATGACATGTTCAATGTAAGTACACGCACATGCATGCAAATGCGATAAATTTTCAATACAATCCACTATTTGACTTAATTTAGCTAAATGGTTCAAATTTTAATTAATCGACCAATAATCAAACAACACAATCAGCAATCAATTAGTTGATTAGATTTTCAAATTCATAACTTTGATACATTGTCCAAAAATCAAATTTTTGATGCCAAATCACAACAATAGACCCTATCTAGTTTTGGTTCTCACACCAGTCTATTGGAATCATATAGAAATCCCACTTTCGGCCTCGAACATGAATACTGATGACGACTAGTCAATCATCCGAATCATCTCCAGACGACTAGAGTATGATTCTATATCTATCCAGTATATTAAAACTCCGGATACACGTGGATCAGACGTATACGCAAAACCTTTATATACTGGATTGTCCAAATCAATACAAATAAATATTCAAATACGAATAATAAAGATTAAATTTTCAAAACAAAATTTTTTTTCATTTTAAAAACACTCTTCACACGCATTCTAGGATACTACTGATCCTATCTATAACGAGTTATTCTCATTGGATATTACTAATCCAATTTATGATGAATTTTTTCATTTGGTTCTAACGTGTCTTGTTCTCCGAGCTTTGTAAACCAAAGCTCTGATCCCAGGTGAAACGACCCGAACTTCCCCGGTGAGGAAAGCACGGATTGAGTTGAGAACAAGCCACATCGGAACGCAAACAGAAGAACATTTCATTGTATATTACAACAATTCCATCAGAATACAAGAATATACAGAGTATGAATAAATATTACACAGAAAATATCAGAGATATAAATTACATTTAAATACATCGCAGCGGAAAAACAATACAAAGCACAACTGAAAACAGATACATGGATACAGAGCTTTCCGAATACCGCCTCAGCTGTAAATCAAGATCCTGTGAATATTAATCTGCAAAACCAAAACTACTAGCTGCTCATGTCGAAAATAAGGGCACCCAGAGTTTAGGTTAAAACAATAAACTCCAGGTCAGTCATGTGACTGGTGTGAGAACTAAAACAGTTATTAATCTTTATTTTAAAGTTAGTAAATCAAGGGGACCACGCCGTATAACACGGAACGGGTTTCCTCCCAAGAATACCAGTGCATAAAACAATAGCGCAATGCTAAATAAAGAACAATGAAGCTATTATAAGACCCATGTCCCTTCACACAATGAAACACAAGACGGAGGATAGGGTTTTACCTTATAATAGCCAAAGAATGCTTGATACGCTAAATTTCATGTTTTATTATTACTATAAGTGTATAGTGTCAAAACAATTTCAATCATAAATTTCAATCATAGACGGCATGGGTACCATATATCATGTCGCCATACTAGGCTCTACAATCAAAACCGCAAAGTCGCGTATTGGAAGTTGGGTTTCCATCTGTGAACTGAGGCAAAAGATAGTCCTCTACCGAATTCAAGACTCTCTAGCCCGAGCCTCAGGCAAGTACTTTGTCAAGCCTTAGGATCCACAGGGCCGGTCCACCGATGTGTATTAAAATGCCTGAACACTGCGTTTCCCCGCCCTTTGGGGCGTAAATGAGTCATATGACTCCATCGGCTCCACATAGTCACCGATATATCTGAGGCGCCTCGCAATCCAACAACCGCACAGGTGAAAATAATATAAATGTCAGGGCTGGTAGGTCATTGACACCACCCTAGCTAGAAGGAAACGCATGTCCTCAATGGATCCTTCTCCCATTTCTGGTTCACAACCGGGGTGTGAGGATCTGTGAGGCTCGTGAATTAACGCTACATAAAGCTATGGCACATAGGCCATGCTTTGATCATCCACCACAAAATTCTGCTTTTCAACAAAATCCTTGATCATTTGCCACTTAGGCATGCCACACAGGCAATTCACTCCATGCGATTGATATCCATCAATATATATAACCTCTGAGCTCGTACGTCTCAGAGAAGGGCGTTAAGCAAGAGAATAAATTCTCCGCCGCCAAAGAGATATATATTTAATAGAAATCAATCACACAGAATAAAATCCAGTGTCAGACACACAGTCCATTTACAAGTTCGTTCTGGGTCTAAACGAAACCGGAGGCACCTTGTACCTCGCATATCCATCGATCTCCAAATACGTCTGGACGATCACCAACTGATTCCCTCCTCTTGGGTATATAGCCCAATCAAGACCATCAGTGAGTATCCAAACGATGTGAAGACCTCCGGTCTTCGATCACCGTCTTCATCCTCGACACATCGTCGAATCAGTTATTCAGAATGGGATAAACCCGGTCTTTCTGAATAACTCGCGAATATAATAAACAAGTGTTACACAAACACAACATACGCCTCATTCCAATTCAGAATATTATTTTATTCAAATATTCTTATACTTTGGGAAAGGTTCCCATTAATTTTATCAATGATAAATTCTTTAAATTTATTCTTTAATCTTTTTTGAATATCAATTCAAACCAAATTATGGTTTATCGAAACTAGTCGGGATTAAGAAACTTACCAAAGTAATCATTTGTTTTAATTTCTCAATCCCAACCTATTCATCCCACGAAGTAAAACTGGTAATACCTCATATCTATCACCACGGTGTTATCGGTAAATTCAATTGCCATTTCACGTTCAAATCTAATTAAAGATTTAACTATCGCCTTGAAGCAAAACTGGTGATACTGCATTCTCGATCATTTCAATCTAATTAACGATTCATTAAAACTCCACTTAGTTTTAATCTTCCCAAAAATCAATATCCTATCTTTAACTGGGTTAAAGAACCAATGTCATCTAAAACACGGTTCATGATAAACCCAAAATCACATTTGATATTAAATACAAGGCTCTGAATAGAAAATATATCGGCTTATATTCAATATCAAATTCTATGACCAACAAATATCGTATTGGAAATAACGATATAAATATATCTTTCAAATTTCCATAACAATATCTGTATAATCATGAAATCCAACATCGAAATATTCCACAGATAATTTCGATTCGAATCCATTCCAATTCAATTATTGGAAATTTTGGTTACTTTTTAAAACCCTTTTCAAATCCAATTTATTTATTTCAAAAATAAATAGATTACAATTCTAGTCCAAAACTGGTTCATTTCGATAAAAATTTATTTTTATCTTTTCAAATATGGATTTTTCATCCCAATTCTTTCCAAATCATTTCTTATGATTTTAGACAAATTATTACTATTAATAATTTTATCAAGGCCCGTACAGTCGATTTCCACAAACGGCCATCGAACTGCACTTACAACGACCTTTTCCAAATTTGATTTGGAAGTAATTCCAAATCTTCCGTTAGATTTATAATCTCTAATATTCGTTAGAAAGATCTTTTCGATACGAACCCAATGGTTCCGGTTTTAGGAGAATCCGACGGTCGGATCTCCCATAATATCCGCTCAAAGTCAATGGTCGAAATTCGCAAACCGTCGCAGCGCTGCGCGTTCTATTCAGGCCATTATATATATAATATATATTATATATATTTCGTCGATTTCCTTTTAAAATGTATTTTATAAATCGTTTTAAATTCGTTTTTGAAATGATTTCAACTTCGTATTCAATTTCAAATCAAAATTGAATATTTCACATCATCGATATATAAATGATAATATTTTCTAATCATTAGATTTGAAATCAATTCCTTTTTGACATTCATTATAAAAATGAATTAAATCGATATAAATATCGTTCACGTCAAAATGGCGCATATCTAATCAACACGACTTTGTATATTTCAATAACTTCGTTATTCTATTCAACAAATGAATATTTTCTTCAACACATGAATTTTCTTTTATTCAACACTTGAATATTTATTCTATTCAACACATGAATTTTATATTTTATTCAACACATGAATGGTTTCAACACATGAATATTCTCAACACATGAGTATTGTCAACACATGACTATTCTGTTTATTTAACACATGAATATAATTTATTTTCTAAATTGGAATGAGACCCACTCAATTACCATATAATATTATTTATATGGATTCTATACAACACATGTAGATAATAGCAACGATAAATAATCAACCATCATCCAGAGTGCATTCTACATTGTATAAGCATCAAATATAAATATTCAACGCTTATAACATCCTGTCAATCAATCGATCGACATACGGCTAATTATTGGGATTAGTGTATGTCCAATTTCATCCCAACACCCGTGTGGGGTTTCAAACAATCAAACACAGATTTTATTTGTGCAGCTGGGCGATGTGTAAAATTTATCGTCCCAATCAATATCAGTCAAATCGGTGTACATAAACAAATTGTTCGATTGTAAATGAATATTTATTTTATTTCAATACATGAACATATATTTTATTTCAACACATGAATTTATATTTTATTTCAACACATGAATATATGTATATTTCAACACATGAATATTTTTTTTTTCAACACATGAATATATATTTTATTTCAACACATGAATATATATTTTATTTCAACACATGAATATATATTTTATTCAACACATGAATGGTTATTTTATTTCAATACATGAATTTGTATTTTATTTCAACACATGAATTTTTACTTTCCATTCCAACTTACAATCAATTTTCACACAAACAAATCAATCCAAATGCAATCAAACAAACAAGTCGTCCATGGTCTGTGGACGACGAGTGTCGGGTGCTGCTAAGCATCGTCTGCATCCTAGTATATATTTCAACTAGAAAACAAATTAAAAGTGAGAAATTCTCACCTTGGGGATCCACTCCGCCATTTCATTTCTAAATTTCTGAATGGCATGGATTTGCCCGCACTTCCTACGCAGTTGTCTCCACGCTGTTCATATTAAAATCACATTTTTAATATGATATTCTATACGTTAAAAATCATATTTTTAATGCTCTACCAATATAAAAATCATATTTTTACTCTTTCTATAATATAAAAATCATATTTTTATTCTTTCTATAATATAAAAATCATATTTTTATTCTCCTAATATAAATACAAAACCATATCTTTATTTTTCTATGATACAACAAAAAACTGATTTTTTTCTCTTTTTACAACCAATTTCATTGAACAGTTAAAGATAAATGAACAAAAATAGCAAAAGAAAAGCTTATAGGGTGGATTTGAGGTTGAGGAGGGCGCAAGTCTGCCGGGAACGTCGCAGGCAGGTGCTCGCGGGTTGGCGGACTTCCAATCTCCCATCGGAGAACCAATTTGGGCATGCTGGCCGTTGGTGTTGGGGGAGTTCCATCCGTCGTGCGCCGGCGTCGAGAGGAGGAGGCCAGGCGGTGACTGCGGCGGAGGGGTGTGGGACCAGGCGTGGTCTCGATTTGGGGGTGTTCGTGTGGGGGGGGGGGGGGTTTCGGGTATCACGCGTTGGAGGGAGAAGGGGGAGGAAGTAGCGGCGGTAGGGTGGGGTTCGGTGGAGGCGATGGCCGGGGGAGGGGGGCGTCGCGCTGTAGATCGTGATTTCCATTTTTCGTTTTTTTAAGTGAAGTCAACGGTAGGAGGGGGGTTAAGGAGAAATATAAATAAATAAATATATTTAATTAATTAATTTTTGCTACAAAGTCATTTTTTCAATCGATCTCTAAACGAGACCCAAAGACTGTGTCGCCCCCAGTTAATTACCCACATTCCGAACACAATGGGATACGTTTTGTAACCCAATTCGCTTGTTATGATCAGTTTCCATTCAAAATCAAAATATAAATCTATACATTGAATTTGAATGCATATTTCAATTTACCGGGGCCACATACGGACTCTAAAAATTCCCGAAAAATATTTTCTAGCTTAGTATTGACGATACGATCTTAACGAAACTAATTTCATTAAATTTGAAGACCGTTTGAAAAATGGCCATTTTCTGGTCGATCGAAATTGACAAAAACTGTCAAAACACGTTTTCCTTCGCCACGCTCACATATTGATTCAGAAAATTATGCAAATCGAAATCTAGCAATAATTTGACATCCCAGATCCAAAAAAAGTGGTTTCGTCGAAAATAGAGATCGTTTGCAAAACTTCCATTTTTAAGGGCTATATTTTCCATAGCGACTGTTCTGAATTTTCAATTGGACATAACTTTTTATTCCCGCTATGAAATTTCAATTTTTCGGACATGTTGGAAAGATATTCTCAAATAGATTCAAATATTTTTGGTTTCGCTAAAATCCAGTTTATTTTGAATCCTGTACGTTCATTTGAAATTTGAAATTGAATTTTCGAACTACCGCCATTTCCAATTCCTTTTATAATTAAAATTAAATATTTATATTCTAACGATGATTCAAATAAATATATACATTCTAATTTTATTCAAAATAAATTTCTTGTTGTTATTATTTAAAATAATTCATTTTAAATAATCAAAATTCATCAAAATTACCAAAATAAAAAATTTAAATTGGCATGAATTTCCGGGTTATTACAAAATCTCCCTATACACCTATAAAAAGACTCCTAAACCTATTGTATTCTCCATACGAATTCATAAGCATTTATATGCTGCTAAAAATTGAAGTGACCTAACTTCCACCATAATCAATCAAATTTGAGTTTTCAAGTTAACAATCAAAGTCTACATCAAAGGAATAACTAATGAAATTCAGAAATTAGATCCCAGAATTCAAGGCTGTTCTGTAATTTGTAAGTTCATGTTACTTTCAGAAATAAAATTTAATTATGATTCTGACATTGTAATAAATTTGAATCTGATATTATGCATATTTCTGTCTATCTTTCTATATCCATTGGACCTATCTCATTGATATTATTATGTCCATTCTTTGTCTCTTCTTTCCTTCTTCCTTTTTGTTTTATAGCCATGCTACTGCGAGCCTGAGCCAAATCTCATAAGTGATGAATGTACGTTGGAAAAAATTGGACATAATATATGATTTGGACATGGCCAGAGCTAAAATTGGGAAAAGTATTAAATTATGTATAATTGGGCATAACTGATTTGTAACTGATTTGAGGACATAACGCATGTTGTATTTAAAACATAAAGTGTATCGAACATATGACTTGAGATTTGAGGCATAAAGTATATTGGACATATGACTTAGGATTTGAGGCGTAAATTGAATTGTAAACATGTAAGGCATAGTACATGTTGTGGTTTAAGACCTAAAATTTGGGGCTTATATATATGAAAGTTTATGACTTGGAAGAAGGAGATTATTGTGTATAGTGATGTATGGCTTAGGCATGAAAAACCTATAGTAAGATAGGGATAACTGTTAAATGTGAACGCGCCTAAAGTGGGATTTTGGTTAATAGGCATGCACTGTAATTAAAGGCTATAATTTGGCATAGCTTATACTGTGAATCATGATTGGGGGTTTCTGGAGAATATTTTGTATGGTGCAATATGACTAAACCTTAGGGCATGTGTTATATCGTGATTTTTGGGGCATGACTATTATTGCAAATTCGGAAAGATTGGGTGTAACCTATAACTTGAATTTAAATTTGTGGGGCATAACTTGTATTTAGCTTTGTTGAGGTATAACTTGAGAATTGGAACATGGATAGTTTTGTGAATTTGGGATAATTTGCATATAAAATCTAGTTTAACACCCCGTAATTTTAAATATTAAAGTTAACAAATTAAAGAATACTTAATTTCAAATGAGGGAATTAAGGGAAATGGGTTGCGCTATTGCGTTCATCTCGGAATTCTGCTTGAGATAGAGTCCGAGTTTTCGTAAAACGGACATTGTATGAAGGAGATATGGACGAACGAAGTTAGGCGGAAAATCCAGAAGAAAAAAAATATAAATGCACTGGAGCACTTGGGAAGTGTGCCAGTACAAAAATACACTAGCGCACTTCCTAAGTGCGCCCAGGCCGAGCAGAAAGCCTGCACAGCTTTCTGATGTGATCTGATCCATACTGTAACTCATTGCTGAGTCCTTTCTGACTCCTTGTTAAGTCATTAGGGCTGAGGTGTCACCCTATCCTGACTGAATGGTTTTGATTAACCCTAAGATCATCCGACGGCTATAATTAAATTGAAATTCTATATAAACATGTGTAGACTCAAACCCTAAAATCAAATAGAAATTGGAACTATGGCCGTCATGCTATCACCTTGCAACCTAGAATAGCCGCCACCAACTAGAGAGGAAGAAAAGCTAATCAACTCAATTCTATTCAACTCTAATCCAAACAATAACAAATCTACTACAAAGGCGAGCTAAATCAATTTCAGAACTCAGATTTCAGAATGCAATACCTTCTTGTTGTGAGTTCGATTTCTTTAATAAGATAATTAACAATTTAATTTAGTTGAGTTATGATTTGGATTATACAGTTATGTTGTGAATCATTGACCGTTATGTTATTATCTATGTTGTAAATCTATAATGTTATTATCTATGTTGTAAAGCTGTGATGTCATCATCTATGTTGTAAATCTATCTTAATTGTTGGCTTATGTACAATCAATTCATAATGATGTTTCATATGCTAGTTTAGTTATGTTTTTAGAACTGATTCATATGTTAAATCATATGTAAGTTTAACTTGATAATTCTACATGCAAGTTTAGATGTTAATTTAGATATGAATCATAGGCAAGTTAGTGAGAATCATATATAGCCTTACATGTTTCATGACATCCATTTTATGTGCAAATTGGATCCAAAGTGTAGGCTAAGACATGTGTGAGTTATATACTAGTATACAAAATTCTATATGCTAGTTTACATGTAGATCTTAATTTACATGTTTTAGATGCAAGTTTACACCATAGTTTATGTTGCATAAATTACATATGCAAGTATATATATGTTTGAGTATGAATCATGTAAAGTTTGTAACTATTGCCTATGCAAGTTTACACCATATGATTAGATCTATGACATCTATAGTTTATGCAAGTTTGTGACTTTGGCCTATGCAAGTTTTAGATGAAAAACCTTATTCACACATGCAAGTTCACCCCTTATGTTTAGATCTAGTTTTTATTCTATGCATGTTGTGATATTTTCTCTTTTTCCATAAGTTAGACTGTTCGAGTCTAACGTATATTTCACGTTAAAAGAACGAACGTACAACGTGGGGTAATGGGATAATATTAAAAGATTTAATATTGAGAATTGGCATAAATGCCTTAAATGTGATGTTAATTGGTATAATTTTATATACCATAAATAGATGGACATAATTAAGGTGTTAATTATGGACATAGTTTAAATTAGTAATTGATTGACAATTTGAATAGAGAAATTAATTCAAATTGGGGACAATTAATTATGTGTAATAATAAACCGCCTAAGACACGAGGTTAGACTCTTTTGTGGTGTAAGACTGCTCGGACCCGCCTGACAAATCCAGTTGCCACAAATGCTAGTCTAATGTGGGAGGTCTTAGGCATAAATTAAATGCGTAACAGTTGTAAAGACACGAGGTTAGGCTCGTTTGTGGTGTAAGACTGCCCGGACCCGCCCGACAAATCCAACTGCCACAAATGCCAGTCTAATGTGGGAGGTCTTTACAAGGTTATGGTCTTAATGAATTAAGAAACACTTAACCAGATAAATATGTAGTCGAACATGAGGAGGTTAAGTGGGTGCCTTGGGTGGCATGTGGAATTTAGTGGGTGCCTTGGGTGGCATTTGAAATACGATTAGATGCACTTAACCAAGATTGAAACATGTAAGAAGACATAAATAAGAATGGGGTTAAGTAGGGAAAAACCTTAGAGGGGACCAAGCATAGGTGGAAAGCTTGTGACATGCATGGTGGCCCTTTTCAAACCAGTAACCCATTAAGTATCTTTGTGGGCTCGATCCAAGTCGAGGACGGGACATGCGTACTGGATTTGATTGTAAGAGGTCAAAACGGGTCAGCGGTGGCAACGCAAGTCCAATGGGTTCATATGCATGTGTAGGCCTGGGCTGGTAGGTAAGACGTTGTTGCATCATGTAGATATAAGTCGTGCATTTTTGGTTGTATCGGGTTGCCACTTTGGGGAGTGATACACCCCACTTTGGGGCAAGCACAGGTATCTACGAGTTAGGGAG
This sequence comes from Allium sativum, assembly GCA_030737875.1. NCBI lineage: Eukaryota > Viridiplantae > Streptophyta > Magnoliopsida > Asparagales > Amaryllidaceae > Allium > Allium sativum. The sequence goes on along the minus strand of CM060921.1, from coordinate 137,370,735 downwards.
CCGATCGAATGGGGGTAGTGGGTACACCTAGTGGAGATAGGGGCAGACGACACCTATGAAGGTAGCTAGGGGTACACTAAACTACCATTATCATTATTAAGTTCTGTAGGCGGGATCAACCTTTAGGGCGACTAGTGGTGGTGCAGTGTAGTAATTATCTTATAGTGACTAGGTGCGCCTTTAACGTTATCTTGGTTCATCTTATTTCCTCGTTTTGTTCTGCCATACCCATTTGTTCACAGTCATTTCCTTATTTTCCAGCTTATGCCTTATCCTAGTTATTTTGATAATTATATTGTTAAAGTTATCGCACTTGCCAGACTTTATGTCTGACCCCCTTTTCTTTCCACCTCTTTTCTTCCTCCCCCCAGGTTTCCAAGGAGGGAATACTACATCTTAGTGCCGATTTCTTTTAGTTGCTATAAGAGAGTAGATGTATCGCTTGGGACTCTCTCATCTTTATGGCTTTGCTTATGCTCAGTGGGGATTTATGCATTTATGTTATTTAAATATTTGCTTCTTTATGTACTTAGAAGTTTTTGGAAAAGACTACTGATCCTGTTGTAATGGTTTTGGAGACTACTTATGTAAACCCATTTTGAGTTATGATGCTATGAAATAAATTTTTCACTTCCACTATGTTGTTTTATTTATTTATTCTTGTAATTTGTATGTTCTATACAACAATAACGCTCCATGGACATTGATTCATTCCCTTTGTGAGTGACATTAATGGACATGGGGTGTTACACGTGGTATTAGAGCTATGGTTACAAGAACAGATAAAAAGTTTTGAAAAGTGTTTTCAAATGTATTATTTTACTAGAAAGTATTTTCAAAAACTTGCTTTAAAGAAGCTATTTTCAAGGAAAGTTTACTTTAAAGAGCATAATCCCCCCAAGCCATACATCTCTCTTTCGCTTCCCTTGTTTTAAAACTCTTTCTTTTCAGCATGTCTGGAGCATCTGAGATACTAGAGGGTGTTCATGTACCCGGTTGGTTTCGTCAATATCTGGAGGCTTGGGCCGCTGCCGTGGGTCCGGCCAACGTTCCTCCTCCTCCTCCCCCAGCTCCAGTCATTCCTCCACGTGGAGATACTTTCTCCAAGATATGTAAAGACTTTCGTTCGATGGGTGGAAAATCTTTTAGTGGATCTGAAACGTTCATTGAAACTAGAAATTGGTTGAAAGAAGTGGAGGAACTGTTTGGAATTTTCGATTTGGACGATTATAAGAAGGTCCAATTGGCTGCTTGGTTGATGAAGGACGAAGCTTCGTTTTAGTGGGAGGTCATTAATGGAGAGCGTCCAGTTGATACATGGCCGGATTTCAGACGTAGGTTTGAGGCAAAGGTTCTCTCACGGACTGAAGAGAATTTATATATGGAAAGATTTTTGGCGTTGAAGCAAGGGAATTTATCAGTGAAAGAATACATCAACAAGTTCAATCAGTTGGCGAGATTTGGCTTGAACTTGGTGAATACACCTGAAAAGAAGGCCCTGAGATTTGTTAAGGGTTTGAACGAGCCGCTACATGGGTTAGCTATGACCCACATCCCTATGGGGGCTACCTTTGAGAGACTAGTTGACATGGCGCTTACGCATGAAGAGGAGAAGGGCGCCAATGCTAATAAGGCACCCGAGAAGAAAGGGGATCAAAAGAAACTGCAGCAGCAACAACAAAACAAGAAGGCGGGACGAACAATAATGGCAAAGGAAAGAAGAAGTGCTTCAATTGTAGGACACCAGGCCATCTGAGTAAGACTATAGTAAAAAGAAAAGGACTGGCTACTTCCACTGTGGAGAGGCATGTCATCTAGTTAAGGACTGCCCAAGGAAACAGGGGCAAGGTCAAAGAACTTCTGGAGGGCAGCTTCAAGCTCTCATGGCACCAGGGCAGGCAAGGGAGCAGGTTCAGGCTCTCGCGGTCCCACCGCTGCAAGAACGAGGTAGAAACATTTCCGTTGAGAGTCTAGTTTTTCTGTTTGATCATCCTGTCCGTACATTATTCGGTTCTGGCGCATCACATTCTTTCATCTCTACATCATTAGTTGAGACATTGCACTTAGATACTAGTCTTGTTGTGGATCCCATTGTAGTCTCAAATCCTATTGGTGGGTCGGCTCATTTATCTATGGTCTGTAAGGATTTGAGATTGTCTATCTTAGGCGTTGGTTTTGAATGTAATGCTTTTGTGCTTGGTTTGATGGGCTATGGGTTGATTCTAAAGATGGATTAGCAAGCCCGATATGGAGCCATCCTAGATTGTCAACGAAGGGTAGTAAAATTGTTGACTCGTAGTGGAAAGACCCTTGATATTTCTTGTGACCCTAGAGGATTGGTGATGCTTAGTTATCTTGAGTCACTTGACGCATCCAATGATGGTTTACATTCTGTTTGTATAGTCCGTGAATATGTTGATGTCTTCGATGAGGTGAGGGGTCTACCCCCAAAACGTGAGATAGACTTTCGTATTTATCTTGTAGACAATGCTAAACCAGTATCTCTGCCAGTACGCCACATGGCTCCTCGTGAGAGGAGGGAGCTCAATAAGCAAGTAGGGAGTTGCTTGAGAAAGGGTTCATAAGACGTAGTATATCGGAGTGGGGTGCTCCAGTAGTATTTGCCACGAAGGCGGATGGGTCCCTTGGACTTTGTGTGGACTATAGAGAGCTTAATAAACTTACTAAGAAGAATAGGCACCCCCTACCGAGGATTGATGATCTCTTTGATCAGTTAGTTAGCGCCTCAGTGTTTTCGCAATTGGACGTAGCCACTGGTTTCCATCAGTTGAGAGTGGCTGAGGATAGCATAGACAAGATTGCCTTTAGGACTCCGGACGGTTTCTATGAGTGGCTTGTAATGCCCTTCAGTTTGACAAACGCCCCCGCATACTTTGTTGACTTGATGAGTAGTGTGTTTAGGGAGTACCTTAATAAATTCGTGGTGGTCTTTGTGGATGACATCTTGGTCTTTTCTAAGAGCGAGGAAGAGCATGCCCTACAACTTAGGGAAGTGTTGGAGACCCTTTGAGCGCATAACCTTAAAGCTAAATTTTCTAAATGTCACTTTTGGAGGAAGGAAGTGCGATTCTTAGGGCACGTGGTTTCCAAAGAAGGGATAGTTGTGGATCCCGCGAAGGTGGTGGCCATCCAAGATTGGAAGGTCCCTAAAAATGCTACCGAGGTAAGAAGTTTCTTGGGGTTGGCTGGCTACTATAGGAAGTTTATCAAGGACTTCGCAAAAATATCAGCCCCATTAACACGCTTGACGAAGAAGAACCTAGTTTATACATGGGACGTAGATTGTGTTGATGCGTTCCAACGTTTAAAGAGAGCTTTGACCACAGCCCCAGTCTTAGTGTTGCCAGATGGGAGTAAGCCATTCACCGTTTATACCGATGTTTGTGGAACAGGACTAGGCGCAGTCTTAATGCAAGAGGGAAGGGTAATAGCCTATGGAGGAAGGCAGATGAGAGTACATGAGAGAAATTACCCTACGCATGACTTAGAGTTGGCCGCTATTGTTTTCGCGCTTAAGTCTTGGTACCATTATCTTCTGGGCGAGAAATTCGAATTGTTCACTGACCACAAATCGCTAAAATACTTGTTCTCTCAGAAGGACTTGAACTTAAGGTAGCAAAGGTGGATGGAATTCTTAGCGTCCTACGATTTCGAGATAGCATATACCCCTGGCAAGGGTAACGTGGTGGCAAACACCTTAAGTAGGAAAAGGTTTTCCTTGAGTCCATTGTTTATTGAGCGGCGAAGCTTAGAGTTCATCTCTATGTTTGACTTTAGACCTTCCATTGACTTTGTACCCAGTTTGCTAGCATCCTTAGAGGTCAGACCAACGCTTTTGGGATGGAATAGTGAGGCACAATGAGATGACCCACAGTTGGTTGAGTTAGTAGAGAAGCTCATAAGGGGGGAGTCATCGAGCCATCTCAGTAGGTATACCCTAGATGATAAGGGTTGGTTACATAGGGACGGTAGACTTTGTGTACCACGAGACGAGAACTTGAGGAAGACCATTCTTAATGATGCACATCGTTCGAAGATGACCATTCATCCCGGCGGGGACAAGACGTACATGGACGTGAGACGAGTTTACTTTTGGGCCGGTATGAAGAAGGATGTGGCCGAGTTTGTCGCTAGATGCTTGGTGTGCCAACAAGTAAAAGCAGAGCAAAAGAAGCCTGGTGGGTTGATTCACCCATTGGAGATCCCGCAATGGAAGTGGGAGAGTGTCTCGATGGACTTTGTTGACGGGTTACCGAGATTGAGGAAGGGTAACACGGGGATTTGGGTCGTGGTAGACAGACTTACTAAGAGCGCCCATTTCATTCCCGTGAAGAGTAAGAGGACTGCTCCGTGGTTAGCCTCCGTATACATTCGAGAGATAGTTCGTTTGCACGGTGTTCCTTCTAGCATAGTGAGCGATCGCGATCCTATCTTTACTAGCGAGTTTTGGAAGAGCTTGCAAGAGGCTGTAGGGACTCAGTTATGTTTGAGCACCGCATATCATCCTCAGACGAACGGCCAGACTGAGAGGGTGAATCGTATTCTAGAGGACCTTTTGAGGCTATGTGTTTTAAACTTCATAGGTACATGGGAGGAGCATCTTCCTTTGGTGGAGTTCAGATATAATAATAGCTTCCAGTCTAACATTGGCATGGCACCTTTCGAGGCTCTCTATGGAAGGCCTTGTCGTTCACCTACATGTTGGTGGGAATCTACGGATAAGATCTTGCTTGGGCCCGATATGATAAGAGAGACTTCAGAAAAGATCTGTTTGATTCGAAGGAGGATGAATACGGCGCAAGATAGGAAGAAATCTTATGCGGACAGGAGGAGGACAGATCTTGAGTTTGATATTGGGGACATGGTCTTTATCAAGGTGTCTCCATTACGGAATGTTGTTCGCTTTGGGTCCATTGGGAAGTTAGCACCAAGGTTCGTAGGGCCATTTCCTATTAAGGAGAGGATTGGACAGATGGCGTATAGAGTGGAGTTGCCCGAGAAAATTAGTGGTGTACACGACGTATTCCATGTATCACATTTGAGGAAGTGCTTGCATGAGACCACAAAAGTGGTAGAGTCGAGCTTGCTTAGAGAGGTGGAGATAGAGCGTGATGCGACGGTTCGACGAGCTCCTACATGCATTCTTGGGTCGGAGATTAAGAAGTTGAGGAATCGAGAGGTCAAGCTAGTCAAAGTGCAATGGGGAGATGATGAGAGCGACGCTACTTGGGAGACGGAAGAGAAGATGCGTTCATTGTACCCTTTTCTTTTCGAGGGTATGTCTTTTAATTTCTCCTTTATCGCTTAGCTTGTACTTGTTTTATCTTTAGTATGTCCTCTCGCTAGTATCTTTGACCTTTAGATAGGGTAGTCCTATGGTTGAAACATGTGTTTGAGACATGTTATGTATGATGGATGCATGTGGATGAAAGTGGTTGCTAGTGGTTGCTCGTGGATGCATATACACAAACCTTAGGCACTAGATCGGCTCAATCACCGTCATGTTGCATATAAATATGTGTGCATATTTAAGTTAATGGATGTATAATGGTTGTGTTATCATATGGATGCTGCATTTTGATGAATGGTTGTGCACACATATAGAAATAATATGTATGGATTGGATTCTTTCGCATACATAATGGACGCATGGCACTATCATGATTTGCATCAAGGAGGTCAACTGCATCAGTAGACCTCCTGATTTTGCATTAGATAAGGAACATATACACACACTCCTCGCATATGTTCATACAACATTAGAAATTTTGTAAGGACAATGGATGCCCGTGATTGATGGTTGAGTAGATGGATGATTGGACGTTAGGATATGTATTCTCCTTAACTTGGAGATTTCTGGGGCGAAATCCTTTAAGGAGGGGAGAATGTAACACCCCGTAATTTTAAATATTAAAGTTAACAAAGTAAAGAATATTTAATTTCAAATGACGGAATTAAGGGAAACGGGTTGGGCCATTCGTTCGTCTCGGAATTCTGCTGGAGATGGATTCCGAGTTTGCGTAAAACAGACACTGTATGAAGGAGATATGGACGAACGAAGTTAGGCGGAAAAACCAGAAGAAACAAAAATATAAATGGACTGACGCACTTGGGAAGTGCGCCAATACAAAAATACACTGGCGTACTTCCCAATTGCGCCCAGGCCAAGCAGAAAGCCTGCACAGCTTTCTGGTGTGATCTGATCCATACCGTGACTCATTGCTGAGTCCTTTCTGACTCCTTGCTGAGTCAATAGGGCTGAGGTGTCACCCTATCTTGACTGAATGGTTTTGATTAACCTTAAGATCATCCGACGGCTATAATTAAATTGAAATACTATATAAACATGTGTAGACTCAAACCCTAAAATCAAATAGAAATTGGAACTATGGCCGTCATGCTATCACCTTGCAACCTAGAATAGCCGCCACCAACTAGAGAGGAAGAAAAGCTAATCAACTCAATTCTATTCAACTCTAATCTAAACAATAACGAATCTACTACAAAGACGAGCTAAATCAATTTCAGAACTCAGATTTCAGAACGCAAGACTTCTTGTTGTGAGTTCGATTTCTTTAATAAGATAATTAACAATTTAATTAGGTTAATTTATGATTTGGATTATATGGTTATGTTGTGAATCATTGACCATTATGTTATTATCTATGTTGTAAATCTATGATGTTATTATCTATGTTGCAAAGCTGTGATGTTATCATCTATGTTGTAAATCTATGTTAGTTGTTGGCTTATGTACAATCAATTCATAATGATGTTTCATATGCTAGTTTGGTTATGTTGTTAGAACTGATTCATATGTTAAATCATATGTAAGTTTAACTTGATAATTCTACATGCAAGTTTAGATGTTAATTTAGATATGAATCATAGGCAAGTTAGTGAGAATCATATACAACCTTACATATTTCATGACATCCATTTTATGTGCAAATTGGATCCAAAGTTTAGGCTAAGACATGAGTGAGTTATATACTAGTATACAAAATTCTTTATGCTAGTTTACATGTAGATCTTAATTTACATGTTTTAGATGCAAGTTTACACCATAGTTTATGTTTCATAAATTACATATGCAAGTATATACATGTTGGAGTATGAATCATGTAAAGTTTGTAACTATTGCCTATGCAAGTTTACACCTTATGATTAGATCTATGACATCCATAGTTTATGCAAGTTTGTGACTTTGGCCTATGCAAGTTTTAGATGAAAAATCTTATTCACACAGGCAAGTTCACCCCTTATGTTTAGATCTAGTTTTATTCTATGCATGTTGTGATGTTTTCTCTTTTTCCATAAGTTAGACTACTCGAGTCTAACGTATATTTCACGTTAAACGAACGAACGTACAACGTGGGGTAGTGGGATAATACTAAAAGATTTAATATTGAGAATTGGCATAAATGCCTTAAATGTGATGTTAAGTGGTATAATTTTATATACCATAAATAGATGGATATAATTAAGGTGTTAATTATGGACATAGTTTAAATTAGTAATTGATTGACAATTTGAATAGGGAAATTAATTCAAATTGAGGATAATTAATTATGTGTAATAATAAACCGCCTAAGACACGAGGTTAGACTCTTTTGTGGTGTAAGACTGCCCGGACCTGCCCGGCAAATCTAGTTGCCACAAATGCCAGTCTAATGTGGGAGGTCTTAGGCATAAATTAAATGCATAATAGTTGTAAAGACACGAGGTTAGGCTCGTTTGTGGTGTGAGATTGCCCGGACCTGCCTGGCAAATCCAGCTGCCACACATGCCAGTCTAATGTGGGAGGTCTTTACAAGCTTTCGGTCTTAATGAATTAAGAAACACTTAACCAGATAAACATGTAGTGGGACATGAGGGGGTTAAGTGGGTGCCTTGGGTGGCATGTGGAATTTAGTGGGTGCCTTGGGTGGCATTTGAAATACGATTAGATGCACTTTACCAAGAATGATACATGTAAGAAGACATGAATAAGAATGGGGTTAAGTGGGGAAAAACCTTAGAGGGAACCAAGCATAGGTGGAAAGCTTGTGTCATGCATGGGGGGCCCTTTTCAAACCAGTAACCCATTAAGTATCTTTGTGGGCTTCACCCAAGTCGAGGATGGGACACGCGTACTAGATTTGATTATAAGAGGTCAAAACGGGTCAGCGGTGGCAATACAAGTCCAATGGGTTCATATGCGTGTGTGGGCCCGGGCTGGTAGGTAAGACGTTGTTGCATCGTGTAGATATAAGCCGTGCATTTTTGGTTATATCGAGTTGCCACTTTAGGGAGTGATACACCCCATTGTGTGGCCAACACGGGTATCTACGAGTTAGGGAGCCGATTGAATGGGGTTAGTGGGTACACCTAGTGGAGATAGGGGCAGACGGCACCTATGAAGGTAGCTAGGGGTACACTAAACTACCATTTTCATTATTAAGTTCTGTAGGCGGGATCAACCTTTAGGGCGACTAGTGGTGGTGCAGTGTAGTAATTATCTTATAGTGACTAGGTGCGCCTTTAACGTTATCTTGGTTCATCTTATTTCCTCGTTTTGTTCTGTCATACCCATTTATTCACAGTCATTTCTTTATTTTCCAGCTTATGCCTTATCCTAGTTATTTTGATAATTATATTGTTAAAGTTATCACACTCGCCAGACTTTATGTCTGACCCCCTTTTCTTTCCACCTCTTTTCTTCCTCCTCCCCTCAGGTTTGCAAGGAGGTAATACTACAGCTTAGTGCCGATTTCTTTCAGTTGCTTGAAGAGAGTAGATGTATCGCTTGGGACTCTCTCATCTTTATGGCTTTGCTTATGCTCAGTGGGGATTTATGCATTTACGTTATTTAAGTATTTGCTTCTTTATGTACTTAGAAGTTTCTGGAAAAGACTACTGATCCTGTTGTAATGGTTTTGGAGACTACTTATGTAAACTCGTTTTGAGTTATGATGCTATGAAATAAGTTTTTCACTTCCGCTGTGTTGTTTCATTTATTTATTCTTGTAATTTATCTGTTCTATACAACAATAACGCTCCATGGACATTGATGCATTCCCTTTGTGAGTGACATTAGTGGACATGGAGTGTTACATCTAGACTTGGACATGTATGGTAAATATGCTAAAAGATAAACATGCCTAACCGGAGGTTAGATTGAGTTGCGGTGTAAAACTGCTCGGAACCGCCCGGCACATCCAGTAACCGCAACAAAATCTATCTAATGTGAGAGGTTAGTGCATCATGCCCAAGAAAAACCTGAGGTTAGATTGAGTTGTGGTGTAAAACTGCCCGGAACCGCCTTGCACATCCAGTAACTGCAACAACATAGATCTAATATGAGAGGTTGGTGCATTAATAAATCGATTAATGCTAATGAACAAGACATGTTAAGAATGGTAGGGTTAAGTTAACTAAGGCAACACTTAACTGTTATAACATGTTAATTAGACAAGAAAATGGGGTTATGTAAATTTAGAACACTTAACCATTATAACATGTTAATTAGACAAGAAGGTGAGGTTAAATAAATTTAGAACACTTAACCGTTATAACATGTTAATTGGACAAGTGAGCAGGGTTAAGTTAACCAGTACCAGATGATGAATGAGAAGGGTTAAGTTAATAAGAAACACTTAACCAATATGACATGATGAATGGGTAGGGTTAAGTTAAAATAAGAGAGCAACACTTAACCAATATAACAAGATGCGTGGAAGGGTTAAGTTAACACAAGAAGGCAACACTTAACCAATGTAACACGACAAGTGGGTGGGTTAAGTTAACTTGAATTGATTGATGATACTTTACCAATACAGCAAGATGAACGCGTGAGGTTAAGTTAATAAGAAACACTTAACCAATGTAACTTGATGAACGAATGGGGTTAAGTTAATGGGAAATACTTAACTAATATAACATGATGAATGAACGGGGTTAAGTTATTAGGAAACATTTAACCAATCCAACATGACGAGTGAGAAGGGTTAATAAGAAACACTGAACCAACATGACATGATGAGTGGGTGGGTTAAGTTAACATGAATGGACAACACTTAACCAATATGACATAATGTATAGGAGGGTTAGGTACATATCGGGTTGGTAGGTAATATTAGTAAATATAGGCCCACAAACTTAACCATTAAGTAAACATGTTTGAATCAGTGGGAGGGTTAAGTACATGTCGGGTTAGTGGGTAATGTTAGTAAATATAGGTCCACAAACTTAACCAGTAGGAAACCCTAGTAACGGGGACTCATTTCAACAGTAACCCACATAGATGTATCAAGGTACCCTGAAACTAGGCAGGGTGTGGTACGATTACTAGACTGATTATAAGCGGTCAAAATAACGGCAGGAGGTACGTCAGTGTAGGTTCCGACGGATTACAGGCGTGCACGTACTCTGGAGTGGGAAAAAGAAGGCACTGGGTACCAGTAGTTATACATTGTGCATTTTGAATCGTGTCGGGTTGCTATCATAAGGATTGATACACCTTACGGTGGGACTAGCACAGGGTATCTACACGCAAGAGAGGGACGATTGACACAGACACATGGAAAGTAAATTCGAGTAAGGAGCCGATCGATAGGGTAGTAAGGGTACATCTAACATCTTCATGGCAATTAGGCTATTTGAGGTAAGATCCTCATACTAGATGTACACCTGAAGACTACCACAATTGCAAGGATTGGGATCACATTATCATACGATCATTTTATGCAGATTACTAGTTGGGACACTAGCTAGGTGGTGCAGAGATATAAAAATCAGAATAACAAGGTAGTAGCGAAGGAGAGAAAGAGTAGAAGCACATTTAGTTATCTTGCCTTATCATATCTATGCTAATCGTATGTCATATTGTTGTCCTTGTTATCACGATATTGTCTTATATTCAGTTTATTCATGTCATGATGCTTTTGCCTATTTACATGCTGAAAGTCACTGGACTTACCAGACTTATGTCTGACTAGTTTGTTTCGCCTCTTTTCTTCCGTTCCCCCCAGGTTCACAGGGAGGAAAAGTTACCACTTAGCTCAGTTTTCTTTCCAAGCTCGAAGATAGTCGATGTATTGCTTTGGACTCTCTCTTCCACTGCTATGGCTGGTTCATGCTTTATCGGGGAATATCATTGTTATTTTCATGCTTCTTTTATACTTGGGAGTTTTTGAATCAAGACAGAAGTTCTATGTACTGTTTTTAAGTATGATTGAGACAATTGTTGTAAAGGCTTGACTGAACCACATTGTTAATAAAATGACTTTATTTTCCACTGATTTATTTATTTGTCTTGTAATTTACCTGCATCTTTTACCTAAAACGCTCCACCGAAGTTAAGGCATTCCCTTTGTGAGTGACCTTAACGGAGGTGGGGTGTTACAGCTCAACAAGAATATCTTACCACCTCCACACATAATCAGCCAATCAGAACCGGACACTTATTCAACTTGATTGTACATAATATATCACCACTACGGCTAGGGCCAATCAACCGTATTCATTTCAAAGTATATAAAACGGACAACTGATCTCTCTAGATCAGGTGATGATATGCCCCAATGGGAATTACCCACATAGCTCTGATGCCTTCCAGATTTCAGTCATTTCTTGGCTGATGAGGCTTGAGGCTACGATTACCTTTTTGAGATATTACATTCAACTTTGAATGTCATATTGTCAATTCCGTCAATCACTAATTGATTTGCATAAAGATACTCTAGGACTTAAGCTAAAAGAAGTTGCCTTCTCCGCCACCAAACAAATATAAATTTGTAAAAATCACCATACATGGTCTAAGAGATACAATATCAAACATTCATCTATACATGTTGTCCAAGATTAGGAAAAACTGAAGGTACTCTTTTACTACATCCTGTCGGGATAACCCCTAGGATTAGTAACAAGAAGTCCTCACATTATGCATAACCGCAAATGTATGAACTATTTCCACAAGTACTATCCTGGTAGTTAACTAGAGTCATCGGGGAGAACCCCTTTTTGCTCTGAAGGTCTACTGCTTTAAACTGTCTTAATATGCATAAGCATACCTGCAAATTTAGTTTTCAAACGCAAATTTAGTTCGAAGTGGTTTTGGATCCAGTACCAATCCCGATTCCTCGAACCAACACGTTATAAGTTAAAGGGACATTTATTGATAGTCGGTTCTTTAATTATCAAATCACACAGTATAGTTGAGTACATCAACAACATAGGCCCTTTTAAATTAAAACATTCTTTAAAATCATTTCATCAATTCTTAAAAATCAATTCATATACTTATCTCAACGGGATAAGTATATTCACAAATCTCTTGTTTTCATTACTTCAAAAACCATAACCATGCACTTATCTTTTGGAATAAGTGTATTCACACAACCATATTATTTCATGACCTAGAAATAGTCATGTAATACCTTGTTTTCTATATACTTAACCAAATGGTATAAGTATAGTCATAATTCATATCTGGCCCAAACAATGTCTTGTGATACATTGTTTGCTATAAAACTCAAACAATTTTATTTAACTTATAAACTTTGTAGATTAAATTTTATAACATCACTTATGGGAATAATAAATTAATTTCCCACACCACTTCCATTTCCAAACTAGTACCATCCCTCTGTAACCATGAAGTTGTTCAAGTTGGGGTATTTTTACCTCTTAGTCCTTGACTCGACAACGTTTTTATTTTTAAGGTAGATAAAAGTTTAACCCAAAACCTAATATCAACTATATATCACAAGTCCTATTTACTATTCAATTCAAATATGGTTTTATAAACCATTCCTTGCATTTGAAAAATCTCCTTTCAATTATAACCACATTTACTTAATTTGTTTATTAAGTAAACGCTTACTAAACAAAAGCCTTTAGCTTTAAACCACTTTAATATAATTCGTTCACGGCTTGGATATATTACAAAAATCCATTTACCAAATTCTTTACACAAGTCCATTAAGCATCCTCCCTTTTCATTTTTTAAAATATCCTTTCAATTACAATCATTTTTACTTAATTCAATTATTAAGTAAACGCTTATTTAAAACCATCACCTTAGCTTTAAATCTCTTTTATAGACCTAGTTTACAAAACTTGTTTTTTGGAAAAGCCTTCTGGGTTTTATAGTCCCCGCAACCACTTTTCATTACAACAAATAATGAATACATGAAGTTCAGGAGTTAGACCAAATGTCTAACTACTACAGCTGGTTTGATGTGCCAGAACACAAAAATACAAACCAAGAGTGAAGTAGAGTTACCTCGACTACTATAAACCTTACTCACTCCACCTCCAAAGAGGAGGGAAGAGAATATCCCTTGTCCTCACAGGACGATATACATGACCATAGCCCTTGAATATAAAGACAAGTTCGGGGTATAACATATTGCATTAATGTCGTAAACAACCTTCATATCCCATATAGGATCAGACAACATGCCAGCATTCAACATTTCCTCTTCTCCTTCAGTACTCAGAACAAACTCATCATCAACACAATAGTAATATAAACATCTAGCCTCAAGGCTCTCATCATCAATAAATGTAAAGAAGCATTTCTCTTATGTGCGTAGCGCATCCCCGAAGATAAGTATTGGCAAGCTCTGGCATTCGAAGTCCAAATTACATAAGGGTTATCGATATCATTACGTTCAGGATTATCAGAACCACACTGTCCTTAAATGAATCCGTCACTGTAAGTCACAACAGAAGGTGCAGGAATTGGAGTACTTCTGGGTTTTGGTTTCCATTGAAGATTAGGTTTACAAAGAGGGACATGGACTGCAGGTGTAGCAGATGCAAAGCATATGTAGGTGCATGTCCTTTCCGTCTGCCCCAATGACTTACACTTAGCACAGATTTCAGGATGCCAACTGTAACTTACATCAATATCTACATCAAATTCCTCAACAAGTGTAACTTTGAGCTTCTCACGTAAAGGTTCGTCGGGTGAGATTTCGGTAAGAGCTCGAGCATATTTTAAACTCTTTCAAGCCACATTGTTAGCGTCAAAGCATCGAAGTTTCCCAATCAAATCTGCTAACCAGTTAAAACCAATAAGTGGTTGAAACACAGTCGGGATTGATAGAATTTTCTCTCTAGCTTTGCTAACCGTAACTGTCCACGAGGTGATGATGAATGGTTTTCCCTCAATAATCAAAGGATCCCTCTCAAGTATTGATAGCTTATCAAGCTGATTGGAGAATTTGAGATAGAACATTGAATTGAAATATTGGACGTGAAGTTTACCTCTTAATCTCCAATGATGATTACATTGTTCACGTACTACTTGGTATTCTAGAGAAGAATCAAGGAAAAATCGTACTAAATGATCCGCCCAAGAATCAGCACTAACTCGGTGTACATCGGTTGCCATTACACTTCTTCTATTGACTATTTTTTAGACAAAAGTATCTTGTGGTGCATACTCTCCAACAGTGAAGGGAAGTATTGAAATAGTAGTGTCCACAAAGGATTGCTAGCCGCAATAGATCGTTCTATGCTCTTGAGTTATTTATTTCAGTTGCATTTTTGTCTGTTTCATTATTACAAACACCAAGCATGCATGGATTAGAAGCAAAGGTATCAGTTGTAACCGAGAGTTGGTATCCAACTCCATTAGCATCACACCCAAAAACAAAGTTGTTAATAATACCCAAAGTTTTACCGCCCGTATTAACATTAGTATCACTAACTTTACTAGTTTCCAAGCTTCAAATTTCATTATTTAAGGCGCTTAGCCTAGTAGCAGATGGCAGGAAAACGTCAAGGCCAGGATAGCAAGAAGGAAGCTCAGGTGGCAAGACATCAAAAACAACACCAGTCAAGATATCTGCTATCGGAAGCAAAGTATTACCAGAAGAGTGATTAGATCTAGACGCAGTAGAATCAGAGTTGTAGCATTGCCTAGATCTAGCGCGAGACGGTGGACTGTTGGGTTTGGATTTGGGGGAGTGGGAACGATGTGGCATAGAGGTTGCGGTGTAGAATGGTGAAAATAGGGTTGTGGCGCAGGATGTTTTCAGGTGGTCTCCGTTAATGCTTTCAGGAGGTCGCCATAAAACTTGGTTTTATTATAAAATCCCTTTACAAAACCCTTAATAAAATTCAATTAAAATCTTATTACAAACTTGATAATTTCCTAAATAAATCCCAATTAAAAAGGCAATCACTTTAATTATTATTAATTAAAACAATACTTAACTTCAACCTTAACTAAAGGAAAAGTACTTTACTTCGTTATTAACTAAAAAATAGGAAAGTTAATCTCTTTAAAATAATAACTAACTTTATTAATAACTATCAACCTAATAATATTCTTATACATAGTTAATTAAAAGATTAATTAACTTTTATGAATCCTTATTAGGTTTAAACAACTATTTGTAGAAACTATTTCTATTTGCTTAATTGAAAGCAAATTGATTTAATAACCAATTAACATAGTTGACTTGGTCAACTTGGAAAGCATAATTAACTTGTTAAATGATTTCAATAAATCCTTCCCTTTAAATTAATTAATAACATAATTAATTTAACATAATCTCACTTAATTGTTTCCTTAAAAGCAATTATTTCAGACTATTAAACATTAGGTTAATTTCTGACTTAATTTCTTATAAAACTTACTTAGAACACGGGAATTTGCTACATAAATCATTTTATAATTTCCTTTATAAATCTGATTATATATATTTATTTGTCTATAAACCTTTATTTTATAAAACTTGTATAAAATGAAATTAAAATCCTTTCTTGAGTCATAAAAAATAAAATTTATAACTTCAAGTTAGTCAATTTCACCTGACGACGAATCAACGTCTTAAAAGGATGGATTTTAGGTCATCTACTGCCAACGACTTAAGCAATACTGTTTACTAATTAGTAACACATCAGTGTTAAATTAAATTCAACAATCCACATCCAAACCAGGTTTTATTGTTACGTTTGGTAGAAAGTTCATATTTGAAAAATATGAAAGCAATTAACATCCAAAACATTGAGGAATCCTATTGTATATCCCTCCAACCTACCCCCCTGCATCACATCTCATAATATCACTTTATATACGCATATGAAATAGAAACTCTAATCTAATTCATTTAAGATGAATCTTCCACTTAACAGTAGGTAAAGGTTGTTCATTCATAAGTGAATATATATATATATATATATATATATATATATAACGACCATCAACAACAAAGCAAAAATTCATCTGAAACATCCAAACACGCAATTTATACTAACAACAATGAATATTATTATACGAAATAACAATATATTATTCCAGAAAGCGTGAGACTTAACTCACCATCCATTCAAATTCGACGATTTCGCTTTGCTTATCTAAATTTTAAACTCAATCCAAACGAAATCGATCCAACTCGTATGTGTAGTATTTGCCGATACGATTCCAACACAACTTGTTTCGTCGAAATCTGGTCACGTATGAAACAGATAATCATGTTACAATATTTACTTGAATTAAAATAAATAAATTAGACTAACTCGCCTTTCCAGAAAACTAATGACTTCATTAATATTTAAATTACTTAATTAATTAGACTAAGCATGTGTATAATCACGAATAAAAATCGCAACATCCTCTTCTAGGTTCGAACAATATAAACCCGGCCTTATCCCCTCCTTCAATCCTTCACCGCAGCACCCATATATGACTGGAGATCACCTCAAACCCACCGCCGTCTTTCCCTACCAAGGTAGCGACCACACACGGAGGCGTGTGCCGTAAGATCCACCCGCGCTTCCTGCATACCTAGAAGAACGCACATGGTTTCAAACCAATTCTGGTCGCCGTGGTTCACCTCTGACCATTGGATTTTGTGAATGAGTCCAGCTCGCCTTCCCCTCTACCTTTGCATCAGAAAACTTCCTAAATCACGACCCCTATCTCCATCATGCCTTAAAAATACGAAAGCACCATTACCGCTCAACACAAATCCCCACCTCCTTGCTCCATCATTTCTCGTTTCGAACCCATGGATGCACTCATGAGGCTCACGGTGCCATGTTTTAGCTAGAGGCAAAGGCTAAAAACACTTGGATAGACGCAATGAATCAAGGTCAATCGCTCTTAGGAAGAAGAAGTGGCGACCGTTATTTTCTAAGGTTAGGGTGTTTAGGATATTATATTGATGGATTTTTATAATATAATATTCATATGTATTTTACCTCGAACGTTTATTATTCGTACAGTCGCATATAAGCTCTGATCGCTATGAAATTTGAAATCCTACAATAGTTTAACCATCCAGACCCGATGATACTGGTTTCGTCGATGTAACGACCCGTATTCTATGTATCGGAGGGTCATAGAATATTTATTTCATTTACGTACGAAGTCATATGGTTGTGTAACTTTGGGGAACGACTATTGGGGTCATTTCACATGTTCACGATTTTTACCAAATTTTAAATGACCATTTTGCCCCTAGCAAATCTTGTTTCACTTATAACTTTTGATTGGTAAGGAATTTTGACATAAAACCACTTCCATTGGATTCAGATGATGGTTTACCTTTCCGTAGAGTGGTCACACTGATCAAACAGACTTACTGTTTGGGAGATATGGCTGAAACAAGGTTTGGAAGGTGAAAAACAGTTTAACCAGGCCTAATTAGGGTGATTAGCAGCTAGGCCCATAACCCATTTTGGGATTAGGGTTATGGGGAGGCTGGTAGGGTTTGGGAAATTAGTTTTTATCATCTTTCCGATCGCCACTTTCATCCTTTTAACCCTAACAATGGCCTCAACCTTCTAAATTCATCCCAAATCGCTCTCTAATCGCGTATTAGCTTAGTCTACACCAAATCAAGGAAGATTAACATCAAATCGAGTTAGAGCTGCTATGTTGCATTGGAAACCACGCCAAAACTGTAGAGTTTCATACCTAAGATTTTATTTGTGGCTAAGGTGAGTGATTTGCACATCTTTACCCTAATTACGGTTAATTAGGGGTGATTAGTGTTAATTAGCGAAATTATGCATTATAAAAATCCAGAAATATATTTAGAAATTCCAAAATATTATTTTATGCCTCTATTAGAAATTTGGGTTAATTTAGACATATTTTGCTAATCCTAAAGTTAGGTTTGACTAAACATGATTAAGGGGAAAACACAGGTTTCGGGTATGTTTGATCCATATTGACATGATTATTCATCATTTTGGTATTTACGGTTGATCATACATGTGGTTATGACTATTTGGTATGATTTGTGATTGCATAGAACAACTAAAATGGTCGAAAACGCCGTCGTGTGGCGTAAATAGTTCATTGGAGAAATTGCAGGAAACAGTGCAGGAAAAGGGGATCAGATCGGGTTCCGAACCTGCTCATGGAGAACCACACAATCCTCCCCCTCTCCTCTGAACTGATCCGATCGTAACATCCATTTTAGGCCAAGGCGTGATGATCTGACCCGAACCGCTTGTCTCGAACCCAGAAGATCACGAGCTGATCCGATCAGAAGCACACGAACCGACCCGGTGTGGTGGAACGATCCGACCCGAACTGATGAGCATCATGAGCCACCACGAGAGAGAGCTCATGACTCGACCCAGAGTTCCATTCACGAACCATGCCTGCATGTCCAAACCGACCCGATGCTGGAGAGGAAGATCGAACCATGTGCTACAAATGAAGACGCCACGAACCGGGTGTTACACTCCGAACCGAACTGCGACGACCTGATGGGGGACCCACGAATTGGAGGGGTATTACGACCCGATCCAAAGTGTTGGTCATGAATCGAGATGATGACCAAAACCGAGATGCAAAGGTAGTTCAAATAGGAAGTTAAATCTCAAGATCCAGATGGGAACCAACGAGTTAACTTCATGAGTTGGACTTTGCTGCGGGACGTGTACAAAGGGGTTATTGATGTCTATAGCTTTGACTCACCACTGAGAGACGAATATTGGCTATTGATCAGTGCGGTGGAGTTATCATGACTCCATGGGGCAAAGTGATCGTAGTAGGGCTATGAGCCAGTGCAGTGGAGTTTTCATGACTCCACGGGGCAGAGTGGACATAGCAAATGATTAGTGGCTATGGATCAGTGCAGTGGAGCCATCATGATTCCATAGGAAAGAGTGATTGTAGCGAAGAATTGGGTGATCAAAGTGTTAGATATACAATATTTTAAGCACTGAGTGAGAGACGTTAGAATGATTGCTATGTTTGATGTTTTATATCACCATGACAAGCACACCCCCTCCCCATTATTTTCAAACCATGTGTTAGTGTCACCATAGAGTATTGTACATCCTGTTGTGCTAACTCTTTGGTTGCAGGTCCAAGTTCAGGTATGGTTATGTATACCTGTTATTGTTCTGTTTTTGCTACTTATCGCTCATACCATACTTTTGTCTGACCCAAAGTTTTATGTCTCTTCTTATTACTCTGGGTGCTCCTAAACGAGCAGACTAGAGACAGGTTAGCTGGTTATGCACGAGTAGCTGTCCGGAGACGAGCAGGAGGCTTAAACATATCATTCCCATATATTCACCCTGTGTTATTGTTGGTCACTACTTTGGGCATTAGTAGTGTACTTCCCTATTTTTCTTTAGAGACAGTTTTAAAAGTTGTAATAATTATGGTCCGGCTCATAAGCTATATTTTGAATTTTCCGTTGCTATGATGGCTTAGTTTTCAGCTTGTGCACTGTATCGCCTGTTTTATATCAAGTTATGTTATTAATATATTTTGTTCCATGCGCTGTGAGATATACTACAAGTTCCTTGTTGATTCATCATTTCAAACCCCTTTTTCTTTGACGACCATCCTGTGCTGGTTGGACATCGGCACATCGTATTTCAGGGAAATGTCGGCTTGTTCGGGGTGGGACGTCACATTAGGTATCAGATCCGGCTGGAGAACGTGATAGGGGGTTCTCGCTTGACTATTTGGTGATGAGCAGGAGATTCTTACCCGTACACGCCCCAATGAGAAGATTAGGTTGGTTGTTGCGGTCGAGAGGCTGGCCGTAAAATCAGTTCTAAGGTATCACTGTATGTCACGGTGGGAGGTTAGCCTACTACCTGATGGTTGCAAAGCCTAGGGTCATTACATTTTGTACCAAAGCTCTAGGTTGCGTAGTTAATCTAGGGGAAGACATCAGGGAGAGATAGTATACGTATATGAGAGCGCATATTTATGATATTTTGGTTTTCAAAAGCTATATAGTCGCACTACACTGGCACCATTATGGAGATGATTAATCGTTTTCTCTTTACAGATTGAAAGATGAGTCGATATACAAGGGGTACAGGTTTAGGGGCCAATAATAGGAATGCTCCTGATATGAGGACGATGTTTACTACCTTCATGAGAGAGATGCTTAGGGATGTTCACGGAGCAGTTCCTAATGCTGCTAACGGTGGTAGTGCAGCGGTGCAGGCGCCTAGGGCCAATTTCGCCAAGCTTAACAAGGATTATATTAGTCTTGGTGGGAAGCCATTCCATGGAATGGAATCGGCTATGGTTATTCAAGATTGGTTGAATAGTTGTGAGCGCATTTTCGAGGATTTGGGAAACGATGATGCAATGAAGAGAAAGCTAGCATCGCGTCAACTACAAGAACGGGTTATGAATTGGTGGAATGCTATTAAAGCATCTACTCTTGAGGATCAAGTTACTTGGAATCAGTTTAAGACTCGCTTCAGTGATAAGTTTATCCCAGCTTCTCAGAAATCAGAATTGTTTAGGAAATTCTTGGAGCTTAAGCAGAATGGTAGGGCAGTCTTAGAGTATACTGCTGAGTTCGATACTTTATCGAAGTATGGATTATCTCTTATCAATACCGCCGAGAAGAAGAACGAGAAGTTCATAACTGGCTTAGATAAGTACTTAGGTGAAAGGCTTATAAACCACATTGATGAGACATTTGAATCTATTATGGGAAAGGCATTGAGATCTGAGAACCTTTACCCTAAGTCAAAGACCGAGGTTGTTGTTACATCTGCAGGGTAGCCAAAGCCGCAGGCAAGCGGTGGAGGCAAGAACAATTCATAGAATAAGAGGAAACAGAACCAAGCTAAGGATGGTCAGAAGAAGAGTAAGAAAGATATAGAGTGCTTTAGCTATGGCAAGAAGGGCCATTATGCTAAAGAATGTCGAGCAAAGCCAGCGGACGAGAAGTGCTTCGATTGCGGCCAAGTGGGACATCACAAGGATAAATGCCCACAATCTCCTAAAGAGAAACAAATTGTGAAAGCATATGCTATCAATGCTGTTCCTTCTTCGTCGAATGCCCCAACTGCGGCAGAGAAAGGAAACAATGTCGTCATTCACGGTATGCTTTCTATTTATGATGTTCCTGTTCAAGTATTGTTTGATACCGGGGCTTCCCGTTCCTTTGTATCTAGTGACTTGGTAGATAGGTTGGGATTGGAACCCGAGATTGTCAATAGACCTTTAGTTGTGACAAATGCGATCGGTGGTTCGACTAGCCTTAGTATAATTTGTCGTAATTTGGTCCTATCGAGTCATGGATGTATGTTTGCGTGTGATTGCTTTGTCTTAGGCTTTACTGGGTTTGGCATTATTTTGGGAGTCGATTGGCTCCAAAGGTATGGGGTGGTGGTAGACTGCAAGGGATTTTCGGTGACTATTTGGGCAGATGTTGGGCAGAGGGTAGTGTTTGGTGGCCTACCTAGTGATGAAGTGATGGGTAGTTTTCTAAATTCCCTCGACATCCCACAGGGCGAGTTATCAGGGGTTCCCATTGCTGGCTAGTATCCGGATATCTTCGAGGAAGTGACCAGACTTCCACCACACCAAGAGATTGAGTTCCGTATTGATTTAGTGAAAGATGCCAGACCTATAGTGATGACACTTCATCGTATGGCATCAAGGGAGCAGCGAGAGATCGGGATGCAAGTAAGCGATCTTTTGAAGAAGGGATTTATTCGAAGGAGTGTTTCCGAATGGGGAGTGCTAGTTGTATTTGCTACCAAGGCAGATGGTTCCCTTCGTTTATTTGTGGACTATCGCGAGTTGAATAAAGTGACTAGGAAGAATAAGTATCCTCTTCCACGGATAGATGATTTGTTTGATCAACTGGAAGGAGCAAGAGTGTTCTCCCAGTTGGACCTCGCAACAGGATATCATTAGCTTCGAGTAGCAACTGAGAGTATTCCTAAAACGGCATTTCGGATGCCGTCTGGATTCTATGAGTGGTTGGTCATGCCATTCGGATTGACCAATGCACCAACATATTTTGTGGATCTTATGAATAGGGTATTCAGGGACCAACTAAATAAGTTTGTCCTTGTGTTCGTAGACGATATCTTGGTTTACTCGAGGATAGAGGAACAACACAAGGAACATTTGAGGATAGTGATGGAGGTGTTGAGGAAACATCAATTGAAAGCGACGTTTTCTAAGTGCCACTTCTAGAGGAGGGAAGTGAGGTTCTTGGGCCATGTTATTTCAGAGAATGGTATTACTATGAATCCTGCGAAGGTAGCTAAAGTGCAAGATTGTTCTACGCCCAAGAATGCAATAGACATGAGAAGTTTCTTGGGGTTAGCTGGATATTATCTTAAGTTTATTCAGGATTCTCCAAGATAGTGGCACTGTTAACTCAATTGACCAAGAAGAACCAAGCTTTTGCTTGGGACGGAAGATGCGAGGATGCATTCAAGAGCCTAAAGGGAAAGTTGACGTGTGCACCAGTGTTAATTATTCCTAAAGGGAATGAAGAGATGACTGTATACACGGATGCCTGTGGTACCGGAATAGGTGCTGTATTAATGCAAGGAGGTAGGGTTGTAGCTTATGCTAGTCGACAGTTGAAACCGCATGAGAAAAGATATCCTACCCATGATTTGGAATTGGCAGCGATCGTGTTCACGTTGAAGATGTGGAGACATTATCTCTTGGGAGAAAGGTTCGATTTGTTTACCGATTATAAGTCATTAAAGTACCTTTTCTCTTAAAAGGATTTAAATCTTCGTCAGCAAAGATGGTTAGAGTTCTTGGCTTCATATGACTTCGATATCGCATATACACCAGGAAAGGGAAATGCGGTAGCCGATGCATTGAGTAGGAGACATGCCATTTTAGGGGCCATGTTTCTTGAATGGAAGCAACGAAAGTATATTGTGGGGTATGATTTCAGACTGAAGTGCGAATTAGATCCAGAAATGTTAGCTAGTTTGACGATCAGACCAACTTTGATTGAGTAGATTGGTTCCAGTCAGAGGGACGATCCTAACTTATTGGAAATCATCTCCAAGTTAGTGATGGTTATAGATGAGGAGATGAACAAGTATGGGCTTGATCGAGAAGGATGGCTTAGAAAGAATGGGAGATTGGTTGTACCAATGTCAATGGATTGAGAGATGAAGTGCTTAAAGAATGTCATCACTCAAAACTGACTATACATCCTGGTGGTAACAAAATGTATCAAGACATAAAGCAAACCTACTACCGGGAAGGAATGAAAAGAGACGTTGGTGAGTTTATATCCAAATGCATGAATTTCCAGCTTGTTAAAGCCGAGCAAAAGAAGCTTAGTGGGTTGTTACAACCACTGGAAATTTCCGAGTTGAAATGGGAACAAGTCTCAATGGATTTCATTGATGGTTTACAAAGGACTAGATTGGGCTATGATAGTATTTGGGTGATTGTGGATCGAGTGGCTAAAAGTGCAAGATTTATACCTGTCAAGTCAAATAGAAGCTAAATTAGCAGAACTGTATGTGAAGTGGGTAGTGAGATTTCATGGAATACCTAAACGTATTGTGAGTGACCGAGATCTGTTATTTACTAGTGGGTTTTGGAAGAGCTTACAAGAGGCTTTAGGGTTAGAATTATATCTCAGTACCGCATATCATCCTCAAATCGATATTCAAATAGAGAGGGTGAATCGTGTATTAGAATATCTCTTGAGAGCTTGTATATTGGATTTTGGAGGTTCATGGGATGACCATTTGCATCTGGTTGAGTTTGCATACAATAATAGCTATCAATCCAGTATTGGTATGGCCACATTTGAAGCTTTGTATGGAAGACTATGCAACTCACCATCATGTTGGTTGGAAACCGGTGAGAAATTTGTGCTTGGGCCAGATGTAATAAGAGAAACTTCAGATAAGATCAAGGTTATTCAACAGCGAATGAAGGCTGCCCAAGATAGAAAGAAAAGTTATGCCGGTAAAAGACGAAGAGAATTGAAATTCTCCATTGGTGACCTAGTATTCATAAAGATCTCTCCATTAAAGAGTGTGATTCGATTTGGTAGGAGAGGTAAGTTGGCACCAAGGTTTGTTGGTCCATTCCCAATTCTCGAGACAGTTGGGTATTTAGCATATAAAGTTGAATTACCTGACAAGATGGCGGGAGTTCACAACATATTTCATGTTTCCCAGTTAAGGAAGTTCGTGCATGACCATGATATGGCTATTTCACAGGATCAATTTGATGACATCGATGTAGAAACCGAGGCGGTTGGAAACTGCAGGCCGATTCGTGTTGTCGAGTATGATACGAAGCAACTTCGAAGGAAGACGGTGAGACTGGTCAAGGTCCAGTGGGGTAGTAACGAGAGTGACTGTACTTGGGAAACAGAGGAGAACATGAGGAAGTTATATCCAGAACTCTTTGCCTGGTAAGATTTTTATAGCGATATAGTTATTCCCTTATTAGTAAACCACATGATAGGATAAGCTTGTTGTGTTACCATGTACGTTTGATTGTTTGTGTATGGCTGATAGGCATGCGGGATACCATTGTATGTTTTGATTAAGGAATTTCGGGGGCGAAATTTCTTAAGGGGGTCGATGTAACGACCCGCATTCTATGTAACAGGGGGTTATAGAATATTAATTTCATTTACATATGAAGTCGTATGGTCGTGTAACTTTGGGGAACGACTATTGGGTCATTTCCCATGTTCACGATTTTTGCCAAATTTTAAATGATTGCTTTGCCCCCGGCAAATCTTGTTTCACCTATAAGCTTTGATTGGTAAGGATTTTTGACCTGAAACCACTCTCATTTGATTCAGATGATGGTTTACCTTTCCGTAGAATGGTCACACTGATCAAACAAACTTACCGTTTGGGAGATATGGTTGAAACAAGGTTTAGAAGGTGAAAAACAGCTTAATCGAGCCTAATTAAGGTGATTAGCAGCTAGCCCCATAAACATTTCGGGATTAGGGTTATGGGGAGGCTGATAAGTTTGGAAAATTAGTTTTGATCATTTTTCCAGCCGCCATTTTCATCCTTTGAACCCTAACAATGACTTCCACCTTTTAAATTCATCCCAAATCACTCTCTAATCGCGTATTAGCTTAATCTACACCAAATCAAGGAAGATTAACATCAAATCAGAGTTAGAGCTGCTGTGTTGCAATGAAAACCACGCCAAAACAGTAGAGTTTCATATCTAAGATTTTATTTATAGCTAAGGTGAGTGGTGTGCACATTTTTACACTAATTACGGTTAATTAGGTGTGATTAGTGTTAATTAGCGAAATTATGCATTATAAAAATCCAATTTTTTTTTAGAAATTCCAAAATGTTATTTTATGCCTCTGTTAAAAATTTGGGTTAATTTGGACATATTTTGCTAATCCTAAAGTTAGGTTTGACTAAACATGTTTACGGGGAAAACACGGGTTTTGGGTATGTTTGATCCATATTAACATGATTTTTCATCATTTTGGTGTTTATGGTTGATTATACATGTTGCTATGACTGTTTGGTATGATTTGTGATTGCATAGAACAACTAAGATGGTCGAAAACGCTGTCGTGTGGCATAAATAGTTCATTGGAGAAGTTGTAGGAAACAGTGCAGGAAAAGGGGATCGGATCGGGTACCGAAACCGCTCGTGGAGCACCTCACGATCCGCCTCATCTCCTTCGAACCGACCCGATCGTGACATTCATTCGTGACCAAGGCACCACGATCCGACCCAAACCGCTTGTCTCAAACCCAGAAGATCATGAGCCGATCCAACCTGGAGCTCACTAACCGACCCGGTGAAGTGGACGATCCGACCCGAACTGATGATCATCACGAGCCACCACGAGAGAGAGATCATGACCTGACCTGGAGTGACCTTGACGAATCGTGCTTGCGTATTCGAACTGACCCGATGTTGGAGAGGAAGACCTAACCGGAGTGCTACAAATGAAGAAGCCACGAACCAGGTGTTACACTCCGAACCGAACTGTGACGACCTGATGGGGGACCCACGAACCGGAGGAGTATTCACAACCCGAACCAAAGTGATGGTCACGAATCAAGATGATGACCAAAAGCCGAGATGCAAAGGTAGTTCAAATAGGAAGTTAGAACTCAGGATCCAGATGGGAACCAACGAGTTAACTTCATGAGTTGGACTTTGCTGCGGGATGTGTGCAAAGGGGTTATCGATGTCTATAGCTTTGACTCACCACTGGCTATGGATCAGTGCGGTGGAGTTGTCATGACTCCATGGGGGCAAAGTGATTGTAGCAGAGCTATGAGGCAGTGCAGTGGAGTTGTCATGACTGCATGGGGCAGAGTGGACATAGCAAAAGATTAGTGTCTATGGATCAGTGCAGTGGAGCCTTCATGACTCCATGTGGCAGAGGTATCGTAGCAAAGAATTAGGTGATCATAGTGGTAGATATCGTATACTTTACGCACTGAGTAAGAGACGTGAGAATGATTGCTATGTTTGATGTTTGCTATCACCATGACATGCACACCCCCTTCCCATTATTTTCATGCCACGTGTTAGTGTCACCTTACAGTATTGTACTTCCTGTTGTGCTACCTCTTTGGTTGCAGGTCCAGGTTTAGGTATGGTTATGTATACCTGTTATTGTTCTATTTTTGCCGCTTATCGCTCATACCAGACTTTTGTCTGACCCAGAATTCAATGTCTCTTCTTATTACTATGGGTGCTCCTAAACGAGCAGACTAGAGACAGGTTAACTGGTTATGCACGAGTAGCTGTCCGGAGACGAGCAAGAGGCTTACACGTATCATTCCCATATATTCTCCCTGTGTTGTTGCTGGTCACTACTTTGGGCATTAGTAGTGTACTTCCCTATTTTGCTTTAGAGATAGTTTTAAAAGTTGTAATAATTATGGTCTGGATCATAAGCTTTATTTTGAATTTTCCGCTGCTACGATGACTTAGTTTTCAAATTATGCACTGTTTCACCTGTATTATATCAAGGTATGTTATTATTTTATTTTGTTCCATGAGCCGTGAGATATACTACAGGTTCCTTTTTGATTCATCATTTCAAACTCCCTTTTTCTTTGACGACCGTCCCGTGCTGGTTGGACATCGGCACAACGTATTTCAGGGAAATGTCGGCTGGTCCAGGGCAGGCCGTTACAGTCGAATTCCGAGACTATTTGAAAAAAAAACTACTTTTTGAATTTCAAACCATTAATCGATACACGTTTATATTGTGTATGATCACGTAACAACTCCATTGACTCGAAACTTGAAATCTAACAAAAATTAACCATTCCGAATTTTATAAAATTGGTTTCAATGAAAACTAGAGTCGTTTGCAAAATTCTATTTCCATGTGTTAAATCAAATCGAAAAAAAAATAAATTGATTCTCAAACACTCAAAATTGATTATAAATTATGTTATCGTTTATAACTAAATAGAGTTTTACATAGTTTCAAACTAAATTAATTTCAATTTTTTAACTGAACAAATTTCAATTTCAAGTTAGTTCGACATCCAAATTCTTATTTAATTTAATTCCAAGTCATTAACTCTTAAAATTAATCATTTTAAATATTTAAATTAATTAAATATTCATTATTAAAAATCCCGGTTGTTACATTCTCCCCCCATAAAAGGATTTCGTCCCTAAAATCACAAGTTAGTAAGATTGTTATAAACTAATTAATTTACTTCAAAAACAACCCATACTAAAATTTGTTTAATTTTTCTAACACCTGAAATTTTTAAAAAATTTCCCTTGTAAGGCTCGATCCGAAAAATCCTAAATGCCTTGCATGGCCTTACTAAATCTAAATAGAAAACAAAAGCCAAACGGTTACCCATATTCAGGATATAAAATCACCTAAATAAATCATAACATAATTGTGTACCTATTTGTCAGGCAATCAAACTCTTACTTATGAAACCAAAAACTATAAGCAAGCTAACCTGCTTTTGTCTCCATATACCTATATATATTTACATAATCCAAATAGAGTTAAGCAAATAAAGAAGTAACATAACAACGACAACCAATATAAGCATAAACGACCACAGTAATCATAGGAACAACCAAATATGATGCAACATGAAGCAATGATGCAATTCAGCAACAACACATGTAAAATAATGTTACATGCAACCACAACAAACCAACACACATCATTATCGTATAGTGTTATATACACTAAAAATCTTAACTCAAAATTATTCAGAATATAAATCTTATCATCACACAAGGATGATAAACAATCTGTTAAGTATCATCATCCGCTCAACAATGTTGGGTTATTACTTAACTGATTGTTCATGCTACCTTAAGCAACTCAAAAAATCAATTCCAAAAACCATATGTTAATATACCAAGAAGGTATATCTAATGAAATCCTAATTTTATTCACTTTAAGTTCTTCCATTTTATTAAATAAACCATTATAGTTTATAAACTACCACACTGCGATTTTTTCTAAAAAATTTAATATGAAATAACGAATTATCTCTTCCATTAGAAAACTATAATCCAATAGATCTGAAAAATTCTTATTTCAAATAATTCTAACTCATACTGGATTCTATACACTCAAATAAGTTCGAACTGTAAAACTATAAACTGTCGCTGCACGATGAGCTCGTTTTAATTAAATTTTAATTTTATATGTTCAACTTCATTTAGTTTATAAATATAACTGTATTCACTTAAGTTTTTGGTACAAACTAAGCTAGGTTTTCAAATCTAATTTGAAATTTTAAACTGCCAAAACTCATCGAATATTCCATTACATATATATGAAACATCATATCAAGTCAAATGCACAATAAATTAAATCTAATACTTATAATATAAATGCATCCATATTATAATTTAGTCAAGAATTTTGGACCCAAACTCCAAATTTTCAAAATCATACATTCTGGATTCAAAACTAACTTTTATCTAAATCCAACAATTTATATATGGTAGAAAGTCTTACTTAGAAACTCGAAATGAACAACAATGATGTCGTGATCATCATCAGAATTATTTTCCAGCGTCACAGGCAAGATCTATGCTTTCAAACTCTTTAAAATCCAATATTTATTCATAAACACTTCCAAATAATCTTCAAATCCACTTGAACTTAGAATTTTTTTTGCCAAATTTACTGAAAATTCAAATCCCTCAGTTCTCAACTCAAACCCAACTCTTACTATAACGTTGCTTATAAATTACTCTTATATAATTCTAGCTGTATATGATTTCCCCCATAGGTTCATCCAAGTTTAATTACATAATAAACATTTTACTTAGGTTAAATTCTTGCCCAACTCATATAAAAAGAGTGATAAGATTTCTCCTATCTAAACAAGTGGCTAATACCCATAAACTGGTCGGGCATATTACCAATCAACCAACATGTAACGACCCAGCTTTTTGCTCGGTTTTCGCCGGTAATTAAACCAACTTAAACCGTTCATAAAGACGGATTGTTGGGGGCACTTACACATTTGCACAAAAAAGAAAACAACTTTTCCATTATCATTAAAATAATTTTACATCAGAGTTACAAGAGGTACATCAGAGTACATCGGTTACACAGCGGAAAAGATACTAAACTCAGCGGAAGAATGCGAATGCTTCAAACATAATAGCTATAGTTAAACCAGAATCCTGCTCCAACTAACTCCAAGGCTAAATCTATGAGCCAAACTACTAGGTTTCCCATGTAAAAATTATGGACACCCAGAGTTTAGGTGTAGGAACAATAAACTCTAGGTCAGACATGGGACTGGTGTGAGAACTCAAAACAGTTGCCTTTAGGGTTTATTTTAAAGTTAGGTAATTCACCGTGCCACGCCGCCAATGCGGAACGGGTTTACTCCATGTGAATAGCAGTGCAAAGAAATCAGCAATGACTTTTTGAAAAAATGAAGCTATCATAAGCTCGTCCTACATCACACAAAGCAAACGCACACCATATGGGCGAGTTTTGCCTTATGATAACAAAAAATGCCTTCATACGTGAAAATCCTCTTTTACTACTATATATATTGTGAAAAACCTTTTCGCAAATAAATGTATTAATCCTAGCCAGCATAATGCCCCATCCCATTATACTGACAATCCTACCGGTAACCAGCAGGTTATACAATCAAAACTGTACGTGCTCGTAGTGGAGATTGGGTTTCGAACATGATGGTTCCTGGTATGAAAGATCATTCATGGGCTCCCAAACTTTCTTGCGTGCATCATCCCAGTACTCGCGGATAAAGTCCAAACTCAGATTCCATTATGCTAACCCACCATACATGAATCAGAGTACCCAACAAATAGTGTCCCGGACTGGGGACTTCGCAGTACCCTTTCATCATCATATCCCGGTGCACCGAACATACGAAACGATCATAAAAACCTGACCACCAGTTTACCATCAATTCGGGGCGTGAGGTTCGTCGAGATCACGATATACACAAAGCTACACTTAAATAAGCCATGCTTTGATCATCCATAGCTCATCACATAACTTAAGTATGCCACAATGTTCATTCACTACGCATCACTAATTTCTATCAATATATAACCTCTAAGCTCATACGTCTTAGAGAAGGGTGTTAAGAAAGAGAATAAATTCTCCGCCACGAAGCAGATATATATTAATAAAGACCAATGCTACACAGTCAATTACAATGTCAGACACACAATCCATACATGTCCGTTCTAAGTCTGAACGAAACAACAATCCGGAATTCCTTCACATATGTTCGGGCTTCTTGCCACTTAGCCGATATATAAAATCCATTTGCGAATGGGAGCCAGCCATTGGAGACATTTAGCAAGTCGCCCTTACGACACGAAGGGTCCCGGTCTTCAATGCCGCCTCCAATGTCTCCAATTGCTCCATAACGTCGTATTATTACTTGAAATGGTTTTCAGACATAATTCCGATCTCACATTTTCCAAATAATAAGCAGAAATAAAACACAATCACGGAACACACAGGCTTTCTAGCAAATCTCCTTCCATTTTGGATTTCGTTAAATTAAACTTCTTTAAATCTATTCTCAAATTATCTTTGACAAAATCCATATTTAACCCTTCTTCTTTAAAACAAATCCTTTAAATCCAAGATAATCTAGCCCCAAAGCCTTAATTCATTTTCCGGTTGATAACTCATTATCAAAAATCCAGTTTCCTTTAAAAACCCTAACCCCACATTTCAACCCTAGTTTCCAATTAAATTGATTTTCCAACATTCAATTCTTTAATCTTAACTAAAAGATTATACTTTCTTTCCAATTCCTCACTTTTAATTTCCTCAAATTATGATATGAATTTCTGTAACTCAATCTCATTGGGTTTCAAGAATGATATTATTGAAGATATGATTCACGACAAAACCCAAATCAATTGATATTGAACTTAAATTACACAGAAATTGTATCTACTTATATTTGATATCAATTCTCATAATCAACGAATACTATAAGTGGAATAACGATATAATAATATCTTCCAAATTCCTCAAAAAGTATACATTTACACCACAAAATTTCATATCAAATATTTGAAGATTATTTCTATCCAACTTATCCCAGTCAACTTAGGAAACTCGTATCTTAATTAAAAGTTTTATTCAACTCGTTAACATTAGATCTGGATACAAATACCATCAACTTATACTTAATATTAATCTCGATATCCTACTCACACTATAAGCGGAATAATGGTGAACTACCTTTTAAATTCCTCAAATAGTATAAATCATCGTCTACCAGATTAATATCAAACATCCGAAGATTTATCTCCAACCATATCCAATTATTTAAAATCGAAAACCCATATTAATATCAATTTAAATTCCCTATAAAATAATTCCAATACTTTTGAACCTTTGAAAACATTCCATAGATCATTTAAAAATGATTACTTATAGTTCGGAAAATAGTTTGCGGGTTAAAAACTTCAAAATAGATTGTTTTCGAAGAAAGCGTTACAATAGTGTATTTAAAAGCATTACAAAACAGTTATCTTAATTACTTCGATTAAAACATTGCTTTTTTTAGTCAAAACTTAAACTTTACAATTCAAAACATTTTTTACATAATTTATAATGATTTTAACATTTTTTCCATATTTTTAGAAACATTAAAAAATGGCTGTTTATGGTTATGGTCGATAACTTCTCTTATAGCGACCTTTTCCAAAATGGTTTTATACATAACTTGAGAATTTTAACTCAAATTTAAAATCTGCTTTCCCTCATTTGAAAGTTCTTGTTAATGGAAATCATATGTTTTTAATTTTAAAGAAATTCGATTTAGATTGCAAAAGTTATAAGCGTTTAAAGTTTGCATCTAAAATACGTAAATTGCCATTATGGACAAGCTCTATTTTGACCATAATAACCATTATTCTATGATACTTCAAAATATCTTAGAAAACCATTAGATCCTTATATAACCCTTTTAAAATCATTTAAAATTACTTTCCAAATTATTTTGGATCTAAAATTCAACTTTCAATAATTCCAGTTGATTTCTAAATTCAAATAACTTCAAATTAACCTTCCCATTCGTCGGATCGGTTAGGGATAGCCAGGGAGAGCAGGAAACTTTAGTTCCAAACCCAAGCCTATAAACTATCCTCTCTGTCATCCTTGAATGTCCTGGTATTTATTTATTCATTTAAAGGACTTTAACAATATATATAAATTCATACATATGGTATTTTCCCATTATTAACCTTTAATTTCAATAATGATATTGCTTTTAATTATGAAGGAGATTTGTCGATCACCAATGGGATACCATAATTGTTGTGTCATAGTGTGTGCAAAACAACATCAACAACCATTTAAACGTCCATAGCAACCATCATGAACATGATTCAATAAATCATAATTGTGCACAAGCGTTATAACACTAACGCTTAATAGTGTGTGTTCTAAACTTCGCATCCATCATCCATCACAACAAATATCAATCATCATTAACCAATAATAATTCATCACTATATTTAAATTAGACTAGCTACTAATTAAATATATAAACAATGGTTAAAGAGTTCTCACCTAACAACTTTTTAAATCTTCATGGTAGGCAAGCCTAGCTAAGCGAACCATCGGACAGTATTTTAGCACAACGTCTTCTTCACCAATATATATAATATAATATACACTAATCTCTCTTTATATTATAAAAGGAGGTGAAGAATGACGAACTTTGGCAAGGTGGTGGTGGAAAAGAGGAAGACTTATGCCATGGAAAACATGGCCATAAGCCTTAAGAAGAAGGTGGAATGGAGGAAATGGAAATGGAATGGTAAAAAATGGAGAAAGAGCCTCCTTATATAGTGAAGGTGGAATGGGGCAAGTGGAAATTATGCATGAAAGGGAGCATGCATAAAGACATGTGACTTAACACTTGTCTTAAGAAGAAAAAAGAACTTTTGGTAGCACTTTCTTTTAAATGTTATGAAAACTAAAGGCAACACTTAATTCTAACGCTACTAATTCGTGTTATGGTTTGACAAATCTGATCGAACGACAAATAGTATTAACAAATCCAAACTCATTTATAATTCAAGTAAAATCTACCATATAACTTACAAAATTATTAAATACTCTTAACCATATATATTTATATCAAATTCAAATTTAAATTCAAATTAAGTAATAAAAATTCCAATTTTAAATTGGTTAAAAATTCTGGTTCGTTACATTCGCCCCCCTTAAAACTTTTCGTCCTCGAAAAGGAAAGGGAATCGTAACTACTTATTCGACAAATTCAAGATTGAAATTCTTTATACCAAAGCTCCACGTTCTCACAATGGATATACAGGGTAGAATATTATAACACACATATTTACAGACAACCTTATCTGCATGTCCTCCAGCGATAACCTCCGGTTACCCATTATATTCGATTCAACATTTACTAGGCCAATTACTTATACTCCACCATTTTGCTGCAAAAAACTCAGAGTTACAAATTTGTTCTCTTATATATTATCTTGCAAATACAAAGGTTACGAAACTTACTCCTTTTCAGTTCACCAAAATTTACTATTACTCGTTACGCGAAAAACTTGATCATCTCCGAACTCAGCTTGTCTAAACGTTTCAGTTTAGGTAATTTCTTCTTACTATTCCTGCTTTCCAAAATCCTTTAATCAAATTGTCAAACTTAATTCACAAGGTTTTTATGCTTACTTAAACAGTTCCTTTTGTTGCCACAATATACTTTAGAACTTATCAACTTGTCCAAAATCGTCGATAATTCCAATCTTCCTATCTATACCCTCAATTATATTCAATAACTTTCTCACTAGAATAGAAACTATTTGGATGATAGAATATATTAAAAAGATTTATAAAAGAAGTTTTTATTTATTTATTTAACATCATATACATACATTTATCCAACTTTTCAAAGATAATTCCCTAGGGGTCAAAGAGCTTGCTTTGATTACATAATTCATGTGTTCCTTCTTCTTCACTTATGACTGCGGGTGGTGTTGCTTTAGCTGGTCTTTCTCCCTTCTTTAACTGACAATCCTGGACTGCATGCCCTCCTTTTCTACATCATTAACACTTCTTTTCTTTTGTTAGGTTCATGGGTTTCTTCTTTGTTTTAGGACACTTACGTATAAAAAGTCCTTTCTTCTTGCATTTGAAACAAATTATGTCTTCTCGAATGGTTTTCTTTTGTATTCTTTCTGGGCATAAAACAAAATGTCCTTCTTGGCTACATCTATAACAACCGATACCTTTGAATTTCCACAATCTAAGGCTTTCTTCCTTTTCTTTTTGGTTATGAGCTTTTCTTGCTTGTTTTAGGGCCATCCACCATTCAGTACCTTACAGACCAAACTCCATCTTTGTTCCTATATTGAAATTTTATTGAAAAGTCCAGGTTACTCTCCACTTCTTACTAACAAGTTTACCTGGTATAATTCTTACAACTCAATCAAATCTTCACTTATCTATTTAAGTTTGCACCAATTTACCTAACAATTTCAAACACTTGTCTAAATGGGTTTTAGTATATATTGATGTTTTAATCGGAATCATATAGTCATCCCACTTTCGAAACTTGAAAATACATACTGAAGATGCTGCTGTCATCAATAGAATCATCTTCAAGCGACTAGAGTGTGATTCTATATCTATCTAGTATACTTAAGACTTCGTATTTTAGCTAGGCGTATATTCAAAATCTTCTTATGCTCGATAGTCCAATCTCAACATCGAATGCAATACTCAATTTCTAATTTTAATTTATTACCATATTGATTAGTTACCTTAACAAATTTGGCCCAAGTTTATCGATATTTCGAAATCCCCAATATTAAAATTAAATCCAAAAGGCATTTGTACTCGGATCGTTTTCCTGATCAGTGGAAGGGGCTTAATTACCATGCCATAAGAAGTATTTTATGTGTAATTATAATCACAAAATGTAAACTTAACCTTAATCGTTTGATTAAGTATCCAGGTTTTTATTAACCATATATTTCCAAAATATGTTTGTTTCTCAAATTGAAACTTTTCAAAACTCATTTCATATTTTCAAATACGCTCTCTCAAATACAATAATCTAAAATCTCATTCTAGGGCATTACTAACTCTATCTCTAATGAGATATATAACTCTGATGAGTCTTTCCATTTGTCCAAATGTGTCGTACCCCATTGCTTTATATAAACCAAAGCTCTGATACCACTATGTAACGACCCGTCTTTTTGCTCGGCTTTCGCCGGTAATTAAACCAACTTAAACCGTTCATAAAGACGGATTGTTAGAGGCACTTACACATTTGCACAAAGTAAAAACAACTTTTCCATTATCATTAAAATAACATTACATCAGAGTTACAAGAGGTACATCAGAGTACATCGGTTACATAGCGGAAACGATACTAAACTCAGCGGAAGAATGCGAATGCTCTAAACATAATAGCTCCAGTTAAACCAGAATCCTGCTCCAACTAACTCCAAGGCTAAATCTGTGAACCAAACTACTAGGTTGTCCTTGTAAAAATTATGGGCACCCAGAGTTTAGGTGTGGGAACAATAAACTCCAGGTCAGTCATGGGACTGGTGTGAGAACTCAAAACAGTGGTCTTTAGGGTTTATTTTAAAGTTAGGTAATTCACCGGACCACACCACCAATGCAGAACGGGTTTACTCCATGTGAATACCAGTGCATAGAAATCCGCAATGACTTTTTGAAAAAACGAAGCTATCATAGGCTCGTCCCACCTCACACAATGCAAGCACACACCAAATGGGCGAGTTTCACTTATGATAGCAAAAAATTCCTTCATTCATGAAAATCCTCTTTTACTACTATATATAGTGTGAAAAACCTTTTCGCAAATAAATGTATTAATCCTAGCCAGCATAATTCCCCATCCAATTATACTAACAATCCTGCCGGTAACCAGTGGGCTATACAATCAAAACCGTACGGGCTCGTAGTGGAGATTGGGTTTCGAAAATGATGGTTCTTGGTACGAAAGGTCATTAGTGGGCACCCAAACTTTCTTATGTGCATCCACCCAGTACTCGCAGATAACGTCCAGATTCGGACTCCGTTATACTAACCCACCATACCTGAATCAGAGTAACCAACAAATAGCGTCGCAGACTGGGGACTTCGCAGTACCCTTTCATTATCACATCCCAGTGCATCGAACATATGAAACAAACGTAAAAATCTGATCACCAGTTTACCATCAATCCGGGGTGTGAGGTTCGTCGAGGTCACGATATACACAAAGCTACGCGTAAATAAGCCATGCTTTGATCATCCATAGCTCATCACATAACTTAAGTATGCCACATTGTCCATTCACTACGCATCACTGATTTCTATCAATATATAACCTCTAAGCTCATACGTCTTAGAGAAGGGTGTTAAGCATGAGAATAAATTCTCCACCAACAAGCAGATATATATATTAATAAACATCAGTGCTACGCAGTCAATTACAATGTCAGACACACAATCCATACATGTCCGTTCTAGGTCTGAATGAAACAACAATCCGAAATTCCTTCACATATGTTCGGGCTTCTTGCCACTTAGCTGATATATAAAATCCATCTGCGAATGGGAGCCAGCCATTCGAGACATTCAGCAAGTCGCCCTTACGACATGAAGGGTCTCGGTCTTCAATGCCGCCTCCAATGTCTTCAATTGCTCCACAACGTTGTATTATTACTTGGAATGGTTTTCAGACATAATTCCGATTCCGGTCTTTCCAAATAATAAGCGAATTAAAAACACAATCACGGAACACACAGGTTTTCTAGCAAATCTCCTTCCATTTTGGATTTCGTTAAATTAAACTTCTTTAAATCTATTATCAAATTATCTTTAACAAAATCCATACTTAACCCTTCTTCTTTAAAGCACATCTTTTAAATCCAAGATAATCTTGCCCCAAAGCCTTAATTAATTTTCCGTTTGATAACTCGTTATCAAAATTCCAGTTTCCTTTGAAAACCCTTACCCCACATTTCAACCCTAGTTTCCAATTAAATTGATTTTCCAACATTCCATTCTTTAATCTTAACTTAAAGATTATACTTTCTTTCCAATTCCTCAATTTTAATTTCCTCAAATCAAAGATCTGATTAAATCCTCAAATTACGATATGAATTTCCATAACTCAATCTCATTGGGTTTCAAGAATGATATTATTGAAGATATGATTCACGACAAAACCCAAATCAATTGATATTGAACATAATTTACACAGAAATTGTGTCTACTTATATTTGATATCAATTCTTATAATCAATGAATACTATAAGTGGAATAAAGATATAATAATATCTTCCAAATTCCTCGAATAGTATACATTTACACCATAGAATTTCATATCAAATATCTGAAGATTATTTCTATCCAACTTATCTCAGTCAACTTAGGAAACTCGTATCTTAATTAAAAGATTTGTTCAACTCTTTGACATTAGATCTGGATAGAAATACCAACAACTTATACTTGGTATTAATCTTGATATCTAGCTCACACTGTAAGCGGAATAATGGTGAACTACCTTCTAAATTCCTCAAATAGTAAGAATCATCATCTACAGGATTAATATCAAACATCCTAAGATTTATCTCCAACCATATCTAATTATTTAAAATTGAAAACCCATATTAATACCAATTTAAATTCCCTATAAAATATTTCCAATACTTTTGAACCTTTGAAAACATTCCACAAATCATTTAAAAATGATTACTTTTAGTTCATAAAATAGTTTGCGGGTTAAAAACTTCAAAATAGATTGTTTTCGAAGAAAGCGTTACAATAATGTTTTCAAAAGCGTAACAAAACAGTTATCTTAATTACTTCGATTAAAACATCGTTTTTCTTAGTCAAAACTTAAACTTTACAATTCAAAACATTTCTTACATAATTTATAATTATTTTACCATTTTTTCCATATTTTTAGAAACATTAAAAAATGGTTGTTTAGGGTTATGGTCGATAACTTCTCTTATAGCGACCTTTTCCAAAATGGTTTTAAACATAACTTGAAAATTATAACTTGAATTTAAAATCTTCTTTCACTCATTTGAAAATTCTTGTTAATGGAAATTAAACTTTTTTCGTTTTATGGAAATCCGATTTAGATTGCAAAAGTTATGAGCGTTTAAAGTTTGCATCTAAAATACGTAAATTGCCGATATGTGACAAGCTCTATTTTGACCATAATAACCATTATTCTATGATACTTCAAAATATCTTAGAAAACCATTATATCCTTATATAACCCTTCTAAAATCATTTAATTTCCTTTCCAAATTATTTTGGATCTAAAATTCAAGTTTCATTAATTCTAATTCATTTCTAAATTCAAATAACTTCAAATTAACCTTCTCATTCGTCGGATCAGTTAGGGATAGTCAGGAAGAGCAGAAAACTTTATTTCCAAACCCAAGCCTATAGACTATCCTCTTTGTCATCCTTGAATGTTCCTGTATTTATTTATTCATTTAAAGGACTTTAATAATATAAATGAATCCATGATATGGTCTTTTCCAATTATTAACCTTTAATTTCAATAATGATATTGCTATTAATTATGAAGGAGATTTGTCGATCACCAATGTGATACCATAATTGTCGTGTCATAGTGTGTGCTAAACAACATCAACAACCATTTAAACATCCATAGCAACCATCATCAACATGATTCAATAAATCATAATTGTGCACAATCATTATAACACTAACGCTTAATAGTGTGTGTTCTAAACTTCGCATCTATCATCCATCACAACAAATATCAATCATCATTAACCAATAATAATTCATCACTATATTTAAATTAGTCTAGCTACTAATTAAATATATAAACCGTGGTTAAAGAGTTCTCACCTAACAGCTTTCCAAATCTTCATGGTAGGAAAGCCTAGCTAAGCGAACCGTCGGACAGTATTTCAGCACAACATCTTCTTCACCGGAATATATATAATATAATATACACTAATCTCTCTTTATATTATAAAAGGAGGGGAAGAATGAGGAACTTTGGCAAGGTGGTGGTGGAAAAGAGGAAGACTTAGGCCATGGAAACCATGGCCATAAGCTTTAAGAAGAAGTTTGTAAAGACATGTAAATTCCCGCTCTTTGGATCGACCATAAACCACACAAGTCTGACCTAAAAGTTGGAAACCCATGAATACTTTAACTTTGGGAATACAATAACATCAGAACAACAATAGCAAACTTTTATAAACATTACATTATTGTTACATCAGAGTACGGAATATCAGAGTACATAGAAAAAAATTACAGCGGAAGATAAATTACAAAATTTTAATACATTGCAGCGGAAATAAAATAACTAAGGCAGCGGAAGACAACTATGCTCTGGACACAGCTTTAAGCTTCAGTCCAGAATTCTGCTCGAGATAAGGACCTGCAGACAAACTACTCGACTGCCCGTGTGGAAAAGAGGGCACCCAAGTTTATAAAGGTGAAACAAACAACGGGTCAGTCATGGGACTGGTGTGAGAATTCTTAACTAATTTAACTAATAGTAATAAGGCAAATCCAAGGACCACGCCGCTAACACGGAACGGGTTTATTCCAATGGATTGCCGTGCATAAATTACAGTTAATCGTTAAACAACGCAATGCTTTTTTTGGAAAAATGAAACCATTATAAGACCCAAGTCCCATCACACAATGCAACGAAAACCGGAGGATAGTGTTTTACCTAATAATGGTCAAAAGATGCTTGATACGATAAAAACAGATTTGATATTAGTGTGTATATGTTTTGATAAAAACATTTCAATCATAATGTATCAATCCTAGGAAGCATTGCTACCATATGCTATGCCTCCATACTAGTAATACAATCAAAACCGAATGAGGTCGTATTGGAAATTGGGTTTCCATCATGAGTCAAGGCTAGGGAGGAGCTCCTTACCGATTCGAGACACTCTAGCTAATGTATCAGGATCTCCCGCAGTGAACCCTTGGATAGCTGCAGGGCCGGTCCACACATACAGCTTCGTGGATTAGTTATTCCTGAACACACGTTTGCCAGTCCTATAGGTCCTAACATCCGAGGCGCCTCATTCTATCATCCACATAAGTAAATATCAGTCAGTTTAAGCACCGACACCACTTCTAGCTAGAAAGAAACGTGCTGCTCTCCCTGCGTTCCCTTCTCCCGTTTTAGACTCCAACGGGTTGTGAGGCTCATGAAGTTACGTAATACACAAAGCTATGCTTATTCAAGCTGTGCTTTGATCATCCCATAAGGTTCTGCTTTTCAACAAGAAACCTTGATCATTGCATCTTAGTATGCCACACTGTCACTCCATATCACATTACCAATCCTTTGCCGAAATATATGAAAGGGTGTTAAGCAAGAGAATAAATTCTCTGCCACCAAACATTCATACATTCGACAGAAAATCAATAAATACAATATAAAGGAGTACAATGTCAGGCACACATTCCATTTATAAGCTTATGCTCCGGGTCTGAGCGAAAGCCAAATCCATACAAATCAACACTACATCCGGACGGCCACCACTGTAGCCCCTTCAAGGTAGCTACTCCAATCACGGGCATCAGCAGTCGTCGTCCATTCGATGTGAAGATCGCCGGTCTTCAATCACCGTCTTCAACTCTTCGACTTTCAATCGTCGTATGATCATTTGAAATGAGATTGAACTTGGACTTTTCAAATGATCCTCACATATATATATATTTAAAAATCATTTCATATCGTTGATATTAATTTATAACGATCAACCTTTATTTTTATATAAAAATAATTAAATCTCATTTAATGACGCTTCAAGTCAAAAGGACGACCTTGGCGCTGTTTTCACCCAAATTTGTTTTACAAATTTCTCTAATTCTAACCGTTGGGATTTAACACAATTCATAATGTTGGAAAGATCTTCTCAAGGCGAACCTAACGGTTACAGATTTGGGAAAATCCGAAGGTCGGATATTTCGGTATAATTAATTAAAAGTACAATTCTATAAAGTGAACTACCACGCTCGATTCGTTCAATTGAAATTTGTTTATATATATGATTATATGTATACATACAATTTCTTCGACCATTTCATTATTGTGGTAATCATGACAAGTAAAGATATATAACATAACACACAATAACGTTTATTTTAATTCACATACAGAACCTATACATGGAATGTATATTTTCCCTATTTTCATTACACACAAACATGCAATTTCTTGTGCGTCATTGCTAATTCAACAAAAATGATTATTTTTTGTCATTCTTTTCTTTACAAGCAAAATGATATTCTTGCTTTAATCTTTACACATAAAAATGTAAATTTCATATCTTTAATCTTTTGAATGAAATCAAATTCGTTAAAATGTAAATTTTCATTGTTATAATTTTCATTGAAAATCCATTTACATAAAAATGTAAATTTCATATCCTTATCCTTTTCAAAATGAAAATCTAATTCATTAAAATATGAATTTTCACTTTAAAGCTTTTTACATGAAAATGTAATTTCTACCCTTAAATCTTTTACATGAAAAATGTAAACTTTCTCCTTAATCCTAAATGTAAATTTTCTTTTTAATCAAATCACATTAAAATGTAACTCTTCCTTTTTATCTAATTCACATTAAACATGTAAACTTTTCTAACAAAATGTTATTTTCATACAAGTGTGACAATTTAACAAAAATGATATTTTTATACTAATGTGACATTCTAACAAAAATGAAACTTTGTTCCTAATGCAACCTTTTTGACTAGAAATGATAATTTTTAAATGCAACATTTTATAGAATAAAAATGCTACTTTCCTATGCTAACATTTTATGTAATAAAAATGATCTTTTCTAATGCTAACATCTTATATAAGAAAATGTTCCTGTATATACTGACATAAAAATGAGATTTTATTATGCAAACTTTTTTATACATAAAATGTTTCTTTTCTAATGTTAACATAAAAATGTGATTAACATTACGGTGAAAATTTCTATCCTTTTTAAATTACATAAAAAGGTGATTTTGATTCCATTGTCAAATTTTCTCTTTTTTAATTACATTAAAAATGTAATTTCCATTATGACGATGAATTCTTACCTTATAATTACATTAAAAATGTAATTCTCTTTTCATTTTAATCTTGATTACATAAAATGTAATTCTCTTACTTTTATTCAATTACGTGAAAAATGTAACTTCACTCTAAATCTTATTCTCGTTACGATGTGAATAATGCCATTTTCCATATATTCTAATATCAAACAAAAGGACATTTACTTGTTAACATTTTTCTATGTTTTCATCATATCATATAAAAGCATATTTTATATGTAAATATTTTTTTTACCATTCATATTAACATAAAAAGGATATTTTATGTTAAATCCTTCTTGACATTTTAACATAAACAAATAAAAGATAACTTTGATTGTCGTCAATTCTAGCACAACAAAATATATAAAGAGTTATATTTTGTCTAGTTAACATTTTATAACTAAATTGTTATTTTAACCAATCTCAACATTTTATATCTAAAATGTTATTTTTCTTTTACTTTATCAATTTTCTGTTAAACAAAATGAACATTTTGTTATGACATACCCTTCTATTTAACAAAATAAATATTTTTCTTTACATATAACATGTAAATAAAAATAAGTTTACAAATTTTGCCTTTTATTCACACATAGGATATAAATAAAAATGTATGCAACAAGTTTGTCTTTTTCAAATCTCTTTTTAACAAAAATATCATTTTTGTTCTCAACCATCACATTTAACCAGATGTACATTTTTTATTTCAACTCTTTCCTTTAGACAAAAGTGTGAATTTGACGCTACTAATATATATTGACAAAACGGTGAATTTTTACTCTAATCTTTTATATCGACAAAAAAATGTGAATTTTGACACTACTAATTTATATTGACAAAAATGTGAATTTTGACGCTACTCTTTTATATCGACAAAAATGTGAATTTTGACGCTACTAATTTATATCGACAAAACGGTGATAAATAATATAATTTTCCATTTTAACAAAAGAATATTAAAAATATTCTTTTTAACTTTCACTAAAAATGAAAATTGCTTGTTAACTTTCAATACACAAACAAAAATGAATGTTTTCTTATTTTATTACAAAACAAAAATGAATCTTTTCTTTTTATTACCAAAATGAATCTTTTTTTTTACTATTACAACAAAATGAATCTTTTTTTAATGTTATTTTACTCTAACGTATAACATTTATGCAAAAATGTATTTTATTTCTAATACGATATTCCATAACAGGAATGTATTTGATCTCTAATACAATATTTCATAATGATAATGAATTTTATTTCTAATACAATATTTCATAACAAGAATGTATTTTATCTTGACCATAATCCAATTCCACCAAATTGACATCTTTATTTTTGTCAATTTTAATGCAACAAAAATATTTCATCAAATCAACCAATCAGTATCAAACAATCAAATCACGTATATGTAAAAAAAAAATTCTCATATCATGATGATAATCAATTGATTATAATTATATATAAAAATATAAAAAAAGAAATCTCACCCAATAATTCAGATCTGACTTTCGACCAAAATTTGATCTACTCTGTTACAGATCTAGTATGTTCCATAGCGTAGAGTTTTTCGTTGCGATTCCAACGAGCCCGGGTTTGTCAAATTCTGATAAGAACTGCAAAAGTTATAATAGGTTGAATGTTAATTATATTAATTAATTAGTAAATTTAATTAAATCTTTTAATTACAAAATTAGGCCACCCCCCTTCTTCTTCTTCTACGTGTTCACTGACGCTGAAAACTTCACATCGTTCTCTCTCCTATTCACGCCGCCAGAACAACCACCGAACCCAGATCCAGAGCTGCCACCCCACGCCCTGAGCTGCGTGGAGCTCGGTGGGCCCCTGCCTTCTCGAACTGCATGCGAACATACCGACTTCAGGCTGAGAATTCGCGAAA
Source organism: Allium sativum (assembly GCA_030737875.1). Lineage (NCBI taxonomy): Eukaryota > Viridiplantae > Streptophyta > Magnoliopsida > Asparagales > Amaryllidaceae > Allium > Allium sativum. Next base: position 137,325,985 of record CM060921.1, on the reverse strand, counting down.
TACGTGAACTAAAACCCGATCTTAACCGTATGGATCTGTAGATCTCTCCAAGAGATTCGATTTGGTATATAATATGTTTAATTTCATTGAGCGGATCAAAAGTTATTGAGTCGGGAAGTTTTGAATGTTCGTGGCCATCGAATGAAAACGGCGGTTGTAGAAAACAAATTAGGATTTTATTTTATTATTTTAATAATAAATCTAGATTTACGTGCTCTAAAGGTGGAATTTCGGACTGTCTCCAAATCAGGCCCAGTTAGTGTCAAACTTAAGGTTTTGACGCCTTCTGAACGCGATGGGCTATGCCCCGTGGCCCAATTCTGAAGTCTGTTACGTGTTTTATTATAATTACAATATTAAATTAATGATTTAATTTCCACCGTACATTTAAATATGCCGGGGCCACATACGGACTCCGAAAATTCCAAAAAATATATTTTTGGCTTCGCATTGACGATACGGTTCCAACAAGACTATTTTCGTTGAATTCTGCGATTGTTCGAAAAATGGCCTTTTTCAGGTCGATCAATTTTAACTGTAACTGACAAAACGTATTACCTTCTGCCACACTTACATACTCATTCGAAAAATTCTGGAAAATTAAATTTAGCAATAATTCAACATTCCGGTTCCAACAAAAGTGGTTTCATCGAAAACCAAGGTCGTTTGTAAAATGACTATTTTTAAGGCGTATACATTAAATATTAAAAATACATTTTTAAACAAATAATACCCGAAACTCGAAATATATAAGTGTTTACTGTTTTTCAATGCAGAAACATCATTCTGAACTCAATGGAAGTGGTTTCGAGTTCAAATTCCTTCGTATGCAAAAAGTGGCATTTTTGACCTTTATAAATTTCATAGCGACCTTTCTAAATTTTGATTTGGGCATAACTTTTGATTCCCGCTATGAAATTTCAATTTTTCAGATTCGTTAGAAAGATATTTTTAAGTGAAAATTAGGCTCACATCCTTAAAACCAAACTTAATTAGACTCATATCCTCCCCTTTTGAAATATATAATTCTCATCCCTATTTTCAAAACACAGCTTTTATTTTTACGGAAATGCCCTCGTTCGATTTTCACGGTTCGTTTTTGTTTATAGGTTATGTATTAGGGTTTTATTCTTTACAGAAACCTAATTTTCTATTTCATGGCGGCGGCGGCTCCAGCACCAGGATTCTCCTCCTCCTTCTTCTAGATCTCACCGCTCTAGGAACTCCAATCAAGAGAACCCTGAATCGTCAGTTTCCAGAAATCCTGACCCTGAACGGTTGCGATTCAAGAGAACCCTCATTTGATTTTCACGCAGTAACTGAATCCGAACAAATTCCTTCTGGGATCCAGGAACGGCAGCGATTCCAGTTCTAAAGCTATCCAGGAATGACAACGTAGCAATTCCATTATTCCAACGTAGGGTCTGCTTCTAATCTTTCACGGGCGGTTAGTAATTCGATGACAGTAGTTTGATTTTGTTTAAATTTATTTGTTATATTTAAATAGTCTCTGCGTTTTTCTATGTTTGAATCATGTAATTTTTAAGAGGGTTACAATCACCTGAGTAACTGGGTCAAATCAATTCCCTCGTAGAAGAGAACTGGAACAACTTCTCCTTCATATGTAATTAAAACCTAATTATCCTCTGTTAAACCAGAGTTCAAAAACGCAACAAGCAATTATAATATTCTAAAGCATTTTTTGTAATTTTTTGCTGAACTTCTCATTAAAAGTTAAGGACATATTACCATCTTTTCTTCATACATGCATATATGTATGCATTTTTTATCAGAAAAACAGAAAAACATATTATTTTACAAATATATTCATATTTCTATGCATATATCTAGAATACGTGCATATAAATATTCATAAATTATTGTTTTTTGCTGAATTGTAACCATGTATTTATATTATTCTGAAGCATTTTTTGTAATTTTTTTCTGAACTTCTCATTAAAAGTTGCCGACATATATGCATCTTTTCTTCATACATGCATATATGTATGCATTTTTTTATCAGAAAAACAGAAAAACATAGTATTTTACAAATATATTCATATTTCTATGCATATATCTGGAATACGTGCATATAAATATTCATAAATTATTGTTTTTTGCTGAATTGTAACCATGTATTTATATTATTCTGAAGCATTTTTTGTAATTTTTTGCTGAACTTCTCAATAAAAGTTGCGGACATAAATGCATCTATTCTTCATACATGCATATATGTATGCAATTTTTTATCAGAAAAACATATTATTTTACAAATATACTCATATTTCTATGCATATATCTATAATACGTGCATATAAATATTCTTAAATTATTGTTTTTTGCTGAATTGTTCGCATGTATTTATATTATTCTGAAGCAGTTTTTGTACTTTAGGTTACTGCAATAAACTTATTAATGTTGATTTTTTTTTTATAACAGTGCTCCGGTGGATATTGGTGTAGTGGTGTTGTTGAAGCTTGGTCCTCCATCCTTTTCCTAATGATTGAAATCTTCAGTTGTTTCTACCGAGACTACTAGATGTGGTTTGCGCAATAAGCTGGGTCTTAACAAATTTATTTGTTCTTCAACAAACCATCATCTTTGCTTTGTAAATGTTCTGAAATTTTTGATGTAGTACATATAAATGTGGTCTGTACTTTTTTTTTGATGTAGTACGTGTAATTGTTATGAAAATTTTCATGTAAGTATGCACATATTTCTGTTATTTGCATATATTTATGCATCTTGTTATTATTATATGTATTTACTTTTTTGTCATTTATTTTGCTTCAGCAATTATGCAGTATAGTTCTGTATATGTATGCAATTATTTCACTTTTTTGCATAAATGTATGCAATTTTAATTAATATTTGTATCTATTTGTCTAGTTTTTCGTAAAAATCAAAAAATCTTAATAAAAAAATTGTAGTCCCTACATTCAAGTAATTATTTATTTCTGTATAATATTAATGTATGCACGTCTACTTTATTATTGCGCAAAACTAATAATTTATTTTCTGCATAATATTAATAATTGTATGCAATTATTCCACTTAGTTGCATGAATGTATGCAATTTTACATTATATATTGATCTAATTGTCTATTTTTTTCGTAAAAATCAAAAAAAGTAATAAAAAAATCGCTGTTGGAGTGATTGACGGTTTTCTAGAATTGTAGGATTAGGTTTATGAGCGAGATTATAGGAGCGATAGACTGAGTAAATGAGGACAAACAGTTGTTGGATAGTTTTTTAGGTGTGTAAGGGTAGATCTGGAATTTTTTTAGCGGAAATTCAAAAATAGGGATGTATTCTATATTATTTTTATCACCGGGTTTTTTTATATTTTGAAACTTAATAGGGACCTGTAAAAAACGCACCCTATTTTTAAATAGATTCCAAAAATTTTGGTTTCACTAAAATCCGTTAAATTTTGCATCCCGTATGGTCAGTCAAAGTTCAAGTTTGACTTTTCAAACTACCGCTCTATTTCTAACTCTTTGTATAATTAAAATTAAATTATACATTCTAACTTCGATTTAAATCAATTTTTAATCATTATTATTCTAAATAAATTATTTTAAATATCATAAACTCATTAAAATTACTTAAAATAAATTTTAAAATTTACCCCAAAATTTAGGGTTGTTACAAAGGTGGAAAGGAGGAAACGGAAATGGAATGGTAAAAAATGGAGAAAGAGCCTCCTTATATAGGAAAGGAGGAGTAAGGAGGTAAAGATACATAAGGGGGAAAGTGGTAATTATGCATGAAAGGGAGCATGCATAAAGATGTGTGTCTTAAAACTTGTCTTAATAAAATAAAATAACTTTTGATAGCACTTTCTTTTAAATGTTATGAAAACTAAAGGCAACACTTAATTCTAACACTACTAATTCGTGTTATGGTTTGACAAATCCGATCGAACGACAAATAGTATCAATAAATCCAAATTCATTAATAATCATTCTCATTTATAATTCAAGTAAAATCTACCATATAACTTATCAAAATTATTAAATACTCTTAACCATATATATTTATATCAACTTCAAATTTAAATTCAAATTAAGTAATAAAAATTCCAATTTTAAATTGGTTAAAAATTCTGGATCGTTACATTCACCCCCACTTAAAAATTTTAGTCCTCGAAAAGGAAAGGGAATCGTAACTACTTATTCGACAAACTCAAGATTAAAATTCTTTATGCCAAAGCTCCATGTTCTCACAATGGATATACCGAGTAGAATATTATAACACCCATATTTACAGACAACCATATCTGCATGTCCTCCAGCGATAACCTCCAGTTACCCATTATATTCGATTCATCATTTACTAGGCCAATTACTTATACTCCACCATTTACTGCAAAAAAACTCAGAGTTACAAATTTATTCTCTTATATCTTATCTTGCAAATACAAAGGTTATGAAACTTAATCCTTTTCAGTTCCCCAAAATTTACTATTACTCGTTACACGAAAAACTTGATCATCTCCGAACTCAGCTTGTCTAAACGTTTCAGTTTAGGTAATTTCTTCTTACTATTCCAGCTTGCCAAAATCCTTTAATCAAATTGTGAAACTTAATTCACAAGGTATTTATGCTTGCTTAAACAGTTCCTTTTGTTGCCACAATATACTTTAGAACTTATCGACTTGTCCAAAATCGTCGATAACCCAAATCTTCCTATCTATACCCTTAATTATATTCAATAACTTTCTCATTAGAATAGAATCTATTCGGATGATAGAATATATTAAAAAGATTTATGAAAGAAGTTATTTATTTATTTAACATCATACACATACATTTATCCAACTTTTTAGAGATAATTCCCTAGGGGTCAAAGAGCTTGCTTTGATTACATAATTCTTGTGTTCCTTCTTCTTCACTTATGACTGCGGGTGGTGCTGCTTTAGCTGGTCTTTCTCCCTTCTTTAACTAACAATCCTGGACTACATTCCCTTCTTTTCTACATCGTTAACACTTCTTTTCTTTTGTTAGGTTCATGGGTTTCTTCTTTGTTTTAGGACACTTACGTATAAAATGTCCTTTCTTCTTGCATTTGAAACAAATTACGTCTTCTCGAATGGTTTTCTTTTGTATTCTTTTTGGGCATAAAACAACAAAATATCCTTCTTGGCTACATCTATAACAATAGATACCTTTGAATTTCCCCAATCTACGGCTTTCTTCCTTTTCTTTTTGGGTATGAGCTTTTCTTGCTTGTTTTAGGGTCATCCACCATTCAGTACCTGATAGACCAAACTCCATCTTTGTTCCTATATGGAAATTTTATTGAAAAGTCCAGGTTACTCTCCACTTCTTACTAACAAGTTTACCTGGTATAATTCTTACAACCCTATCAAATTTTCACTTATCTATTTAAGTTCGCACCAATTTACCTAACAATTTCAAACACTTATCTAAATCGGTTTAACTATATATTGATGTTTTAATTGGAATCATATAGTCATCCCACTTTCGAAACTCGAAAATACATACTGAAGATGCTGCAGTCATCAACAGAATCATCTTCAAGCGACTAGAGTGTGATTCTATATCTATCTAGTATACTTAAGACTTAGTATATACGTTAGCTAGGCGTATATTCGAAATCTTCTTATACTCGATAGTCCAACCTCAACATCGAATGCAATACTCAAATTCTAATTTTAATTTCTAACCATATTGATTAGTTACCTTAACAAATTTGGCCCAAGTTTATCGATATTTCAAAATCCCCAATAGTGAAATTAAATCCAAAAGGCATTTGTACTCGGATCGTTTTCCTGATCAGTGGAAGGGGCTTAATTACCAAGCCATAAGAAGTATTTTATGTGTAATTATAATCACAAAATGTAAACTTAACCTTAATCACTTGATTAAGTATCCAGGTTATAGTTAACCATATATTTCCAAAATATGTTGTTTCTTAAATTAAAACTTTTCAAAACTCATTTCATATTTTCAAATACGCTCTCTCAAATACAATACTACAAAATCTCATTCTAGGGCATTACTAACCCTATCTCTAATGAGATATATAACTCCGATGAGTCTTTCCATTTGTTCAAATTTGTCGTACCCCATTGCTTTGTATAAACCAAAGCTCTGATACCACTATGCAATGACCCATCTTTTTGCTCGGCTTTCGCCGGTAATTAAACCAACTTAAACCGTTTATAAAGAGGATTGTTAGGGGCACTTACACATTTGCACAAAATAAAAACAACTTTTCCATTATCATTAAAATAATTTACATCAGAGTTACAAGAGGTACATCAGAGTACATCGCTTACATAGCGGAAAAGATACTAAACTCAGTGGAAGAATGCGAATGCTCCAAACATAATAGCTCCAGTTAAACCAGAATCTTGATCCAACTAACTCCAAGGCTAAATCTGCGAACAAAACTACTAGGCTGCCCGTGTAAAAATTATGGGCACCCAGAGTTTAGGTGTAAGAACAATAAACTCCAGGTCGGTCATGGGACTGGTGTGAGAACTCAAAGCAGTTGTCTTTAGGGTTTATTTTAAAGTTAGGTAATTCACCGGACCACGCCGCCAATGCGGAACGGGTCCACTCCATGTGAATACCAGTGCATAGAAATCTGAATGAGTTTTTGAAAAAAATGAAGCTATCACAAGCTCGTCCCAAATCACACAATGCAAGCGCACACCAAATGGGCGAGTTTTACCTTATGATAACCAAAAATGCCTTCATACGCAAAAATCCTCTTTTACTACTATATATAGTGTGAAAACCTTTTCGCAAATAAATGTATTAATCCTAGTCGGCATAATGCTCCGTCCCATTATACTGACAATCCTGCCGGTAACCAGTAGGCTATACAATCAAAACCGTATGGGCGCGTAGTGGAGATTGGGTTTCGAACATGATGGTTCCTAGTACGAAAGATCATTAGTGGGCTCCCAAATTTCTTGCGCGCATCATCCCAGTACTCGCGGATAACGTCCAGACTCGGACTCCGTTATACTAACCCACCATACATGTATCAGAGTACCCAACAAATAGCGTCCCAGACTGAGGACTTCGCAGTACCCTTTCATCATCACATCCCGGTGCACCGAACATACGAAACGAACATAAAAATCTGACCATCAGTTTACCATCAATCCGGGGTGTGAGGCTCGTCGAGGTCACGATATACATAAAGCTACGCTTAAATAAGCCATGCTTTGATCATCCATAGCTCATCACATAACTTGTGTATGCCACATTGTCCATTCAATACGCATCACTTATTTCTATCAATATATAACCTCTAAGCTCATACGTCTTAGAGAAGGGTGTTTAGCAAGAGAATAAATTCACCGCCACCAAGCAGATATATATTAATAAAGATCAGTGCTACACAGTCAATTACAATGTCAAACACAAAATCCATACATGTCCATTTTAGGTATGAACAAAACAACAATCCAGAATTCCTTCACATATGTTTGGGCTTCTTTCCACTTAGCTGATATATAAAATCCATCTGCGAATGGGAGCTAGCCATTCGAGACATTCAGCAAGTCGCCCTTACGACATGAAGGGTCCCGGTCTTCAATGCTGCCTCTAATGTCTTCAATTGCTCTACAACATTGTATTATTATTTGGAATGGTTTTCAGACATAATTCTGATCCCGGTCTTTCCAAATAATAAGCGCAATTAGGAACACAATAACGGAACACATAGGCTTTCTACCAAATCTCCTTCCATTTTGGATTTCGTTAAATTAATCTTCTTTAAATCTATTCTCAAATTATCTTTAACAAAATCCATATTTAACCCTTCTTCTTTAAAACACATCCTTTAAATCCAAGATAATCTAGCCCCAAAGCCTTAATTAATTTTCCGATTGATAACTCATTATCAAAAATCCAGTTTCCTTTGAAAACCCTTACCCCACATTTCAACCCTAGTTTCCAATTAAATTGGTTTTCCAACATTCCATTTTTTAATCTTAACTAAAAGATTATACTTTCTTTCCAATTCCTCAATTTTAATTTCCTCAAATCAAAGATCTAATTAAATCCTCAAATTACGATATGAATTTCCATAACTCAATCTCATTGGGTTTCAAGAATGATATTATTGAAGATACGATTCATGACAAAGCCCAAATCAATTGATATTGAACATAAGTTACGCAGAAATTGTATCTACTTATATTCGATATGAATTCTCACAATCAACGAATACTATAAGTGGAATAACGATATAATATTATCTTCCAAATTCCTCAAATAGTATACATCTACACCACATAATTTCATATCAAATATCTGAAGATTATTTCTATCCAACTTATCTCATTCAACTTAGGAAACTCAAATCTTAATTAAAAGATTTATTCAACTCTTTGACATTAGATCTGGATAGAAATACCATCAACTTATACTTAATATTAATCTTGATATCCAACTCACAATATAAGCGGAATAATGGTGAACTACCTTTTAAATTCCTCAAATAGTAAGAATCATCATCTACCGGATTAATATCAAATATCTAAAGATTTATCTCTAACCATATCCAATTATTTAAAATTGAAAACCCATTTTAATATCAATTTAAATTCCCAATAAAACATTTCCAAAACTTTTGAACCTTTGAAAACATTCCACAAATCTTTTATAAATGATTACTTGTAGTTCAGAAAATAGTTTGCGGGTTAAAAACTTCAAAATAGATTGTTTTCGAAGAAAGCGTTACAATAGTGTTTTCAAAAGCGTTACAAAACAGTTATCTTAATTACTTCGATTAAAACATTGCTTTTCTTAGTCAAAACTTAAACTTTACAATTCAAAATATTTTTTACATAATTTATAATGATTTTACCATTTTTTCCATATGTTTAGAAACATTAAAAAACGACTGTTTATGGTTATGGTCGATAGCTTCCCTTATAGCGACCTTTTCCAAATTGGTTTTAAACATAACTTGAAAATTATAACTCGAATTTAAAATCTGCTTTCACTCATTTGAAAGTTCTTGTTAATGGAAATCAAATGTTTTTCAATTTATGGAAATCCGATTTAGATTGCGAAAGTTATAAGCGTTTAAAGTTTGCATCTAAAATACGTAAATTATCGTTATGCAACAAGCTCTATTTTGACCATAATAACCATTATTCTATGATACTTCAAAATAACTTAGAAAACCATTATATCCTTATATAACCATTTAAAATCATTTAAATTTACTTTCCGAATTATTTTGGATCTAAAATTCAACTTTCATTAATTCCAATTCATTTCTAAATTCAAATAACTTCAAATTAATCTTCCCATTCGTCGGATCGTTTAGGGATAGCCAGGGAGAGCATGAAACTTTTAACCAAGCCTACACACTATCCTCTTTGTCATCTTTGAACGTTCCGGTATTTATTTATTCATTTAAAGGACTTTAACAATATATATGAATTCATACATATGGTCTTTTCCAATTATTAAGCTTTAATTTCAATAATGATATTGCTTTTAATTATGAAGGAGATTTGTCGATCACCAATGTGATACCATAATTGTTGTGTCATAGTGTGTGCGAAACAACATCAACAACCATTTAAACGTCAATAGCAACCATCTTCAACATGATTCAATAAATCATAATTGTGCACAAGCGTTATAACACTAACGTTTAATAGTGTGTCTTCTAAACTTTGCATCCATCATGCATCACAACAAATATCAATCATCATTAACCAATAATAATTCATCACTATTTATATTAGTCTAGCTACTAATTAAATATATAACCGTGGTTAAAGAGTTCTCACCTAACAGCTTTCCAAATCTTCACAGTAGGCGAGCCTAGCTAAGCGAACCGTCGAACAGTATTTCAGCGCAACTTCTTCTTCACCAAAATATATATAATATAATATACACTAATCTCTCTTTATATTATAAGAGGAGGAGAAGAATGATGAACTTTGGCAATGTGGTGGTGGAAAAGAGGAAGACTTACGCCATGGAAACCATGGTTATAAGCTTTAAGAAGAAGGTGGAAAGGAGGAAATTGAAATGGAATGGTAAAAAATGGAGAAAGAGCCTCCTTATATAGGAAAGGAGGAGTAAGGAGGTAAAGTTACATAAGGGGGAAAGTGGCAATTATGCATGAAAGGGAGCATGCACAAAGACATGTGTCTTAACACTTGTCTTAAGAAGAAAAAAGAACTTTTGGTAGCACTTTCTTTTAAATGTTATGAAAACTAAAGGCAACACTTAATTTTAACGCTACTAATTCGTGTTATGGTTTGACAAATCCGATCGAACGACAAATAGTATCAATAAATCCAAACTCATTAATAATCATTCTCATTTATAATTCAAGTGAAATATATCATACAACTTATCAAAATTATTAAATACTCTTAATCATATATATTTATGTCAAATTCAAATTAAGTAATAAAAATTCCAATTTTAAATTGGTTAAAAATTCGAGATTTTTACATTCACCCCCCTAAAACTTTTCGTCCTCGAAAAGGAAAGAGAATCGTAACTACTTATTCGACAAATTCAAGATTAAAATTCTTTATACCAAAGCTCCATGTTCTCGTAATGGATATACCGGGTAGAATATTATAACACACATATTTACATATAACTGTATCTGCGTGTCCTCCAACGATAACCTCCAGTTACCCATTATATTTGATCCATCATTTACTAGGCCGATTACTTATACTCAATCATTTACTGTAAAAAAATTCAGAGTTATAAATTTATTCACTTATATCTTATCTTGCAAATACAAAGGTTATGATACTTACTCCTTTTCAGTTCCCCAAAATTTACTATTACTCGTTACACGAAAAACTTGATCATCTCCGAACTCAGCTTGTCTAAACGTTTCAGTTTAGGTAATTTCTTCTTATTATTCCCGCTTGCCAAAATCCTTTAATCAAATTGTGAAACTTAATTCACAAGGTATTTATGTTTACTTAAACAGTTCCTTTTGTTGCCAGAATATACTTTAGAACTTATCGACTTGTCCAAAATCGTCGATAATTCCAATCTTCTTATCTATACCCTTAATTACATTGAACAACTTTCTCATTAGAATATAATCTAATTTGTATGATAGAGTATATTGAAAAGATTTATAAAAGAAGTTTTTATTTATTTATTTAACATCATATACATACATTTATCCAACTTTTCAGAGATAATTCCCTAGGGGTCAAAGAGCTTGTTTTGATTACATAATTCTTGTGTTCCTTCTTCTTCACTTATGACTGCGGGTGGTGTTGCTTTAGCTGGTCTTTCTCACTTCTTTAACTGACAATCCTGGACTACATGCCCTTCTTTTCAACATCGTTAGCACTTCTTGTCTCTTGTTAGGTTCATGGGTTTCTTCTTTGTTTTAGGACACTTACGTATAAATGTCCTTTCTTCTTGCATTTGAAATAAATTATGTCTTCTCGAATGGTTTTCTTTTGTATTCTTTCTGGGCATAAAACAGCAAAATGTCCTTTTTGGCTACGTCTATAATAATAGATACCTTTGAATTTCCCTAATCAAAGGCTTTCTTCCTTTTCTTTTTGGTTATGAGCTTTTCTTGCTTGTTTTAGGGTCATCCACCATCCAGTACCTGATAGACCAAACTCTATCTTTGTTCCTATATGGAAATTTTATTGAAAAGTCCAGGTTACTCTCCACTTCTTACTAACAAGTTTATCTGGTATAATTCTTACAACCCAATCAAATTTTCACTTATCTATTTAAGTTCGCACCAATTTACCAAACAATTTCAAACACTTATCTAAATGGGTTTAAGTATATATTAATGTTTTAATTGGAATCATATAGTCATCCACTTTCGAAACTTGAAAATACATACTGAAGATGCTTCTGTCATCAAAACAATCATCTTCAAGCGACTAGACTGTGATTCTACATCTATCTAGTATACTTAAGACTTCGTATATACGTTAGCCAGGCGTATATTCAAAATCTTCTTATGCTCGATAGTCCAACCTCAACATCGAATGTAATACTCAAATTATAATTCTAATTTCTAACCATATTGATTAGTTACCTTAACAAATTTGGCCCAAGTTTATCGATATTTCGAAATCCCCAATAGTGAAATTAAATCCAAAAGGCATTTGTACTCGGATCGTTTTCCTGATCAGTGGAAGGGGCTTAATTACCAAGCCATAAGAAGTATTTTATGTGTAATTATAATCACAAAATGTAAACTTAACCTTAATCGCTTGATTAAGTATCCAGGTTATAGTTAACCATATATTTCCAAAATATGTTTGTTTCTTAAATTAAAACTTTTCAAAACTCATTACATATTTTCAAATATGATCTCTCAAATACAATACTCCAAAATCTCATTCTAGGCCATTACTAACCCTATCTCTAATGAGATATATAACTCTGATGAGTCTTTCCATTTGTTCAAATGAGTCGTACCCCATTGCTTTGTATAAACCAAAGCTCTGATACCACTATGTAACGACCCGACTTTTTGCTTGGTTTTCGTCGGTAATGAAACCAACTTAACTGTTCATAAAGACGGATTTTTAGGGGCACTTACACATTTGCACAAAATAAAAACAACTTTTCCATTATCATTAAAATAATATTACGTCAGAGTTACAAGAGGTACATCAGAGTACATCGGTTACACAGCGGAAAGGATACTAAACTCAGTGGAAGAATGTGAATGCTCCAAACATAATAGCTCCAGTTAAACCAGAATCCTGCTCCAACTAACTCCAAGGCTAAATCTGCGAACCAAACTACTAGGTTGCCCGTGTAAAAATTATGGGCACCTAGAGTTTAGGTGTGGCAACAATAAACTCCAGGTCAGTCATGGGACTGGTGTGAGAACTCAAAACAATTGTCTTTAGGGTTTATTTTAAAGTTAGGTAATTCACCGGACCACGCCGCCAATGCGGAACGGGTCCACTCCATGTGAATACCAGTGCATAGAAATCAGAATGACTTTTTGAAAAAATGAAGCTATCATAAGCTCGTCCCAAATCACACAATGCAAGCGCACACCAAATGGGCGAGTTTTACTTTATGTTAACCAAAAATGTCTTCATACGCGAAAATCCTCTTTTACTACTGTATATAGTGTGAAAACCTTTTTCGCAAATAAATGTATTAATCCTAGTCGGCATAATGCTCCATCCCATTATACTGACAATCCTGCCGGTAACCAGTAGGCTACACAATCAGAACCGTATGGACTCGTAGTGGAGATTGGGTTTCGAACATGATGGTTCCTAGTACGAAAGATCGTTAGTGGGCCCCCAAACTTTCTGGCGTGCATCATCCCAGTACTCGCGGATAACGTCCAGACTCTGACTCCGTTATACTAACCCATCATACATGAATTAGAGTACCCAACAAATAGCATCCCAGACTGGGGACTTCCCAGTACCCTTTCATCATCACATCCCGGTGCACTGAACATACGAAACGAACATAAAAATTTGACCATCAGTTTACCATCAATCCGGGGTGTGAGGTTCGTCGAGGTCACGATATACACAAAGCTACGCTTAAAAAAGCCATGCTTTGATCATCCATAGCTCATTAAATAACTTAAGTATGCCACATTGTCCATTCACTACACATCACTGATTTCTATCAATATATAACCTCTAAGCTCACACGTCTTAGAGAAGGGTGTTAAGCACGAGAATAAATTCTCCACCACCAAGCAAATATATATATTAATAAAGATCAGTGCTACGCAGTCAATTACAATGTCAGACATACAATCCATACATGTCTGTTCTAGGTCTGAATGAAACAACAATACGGAATTCCTTCACATATGTTCGGGCTTCTTGCCACTTAGCTGATATATAAAATCCATCTGCGAATAGGAGCCACACATTCGAGACATTAAGCAAGTCTCCCTTATGACACGAAGGGTCCCGGTCTTCAATGCCACCTCCAATGTCTTCAATTGCTCCATAACGCTGTATTATTACTTGGAATGGTTTTCAGACATAATTCCGATCCCCATCTTTCCAAATAATAAGCAGAATTAAAAACACAATCACGGAACACACAGGCTTTCTACCAAATCTCCTTCCCTTTTGGATTTCGTTAAATTAAACTTCTTTAAATCTATTCTCAAATTATCTTTAACAAAATCCATATTTAACCCTTCTTCTTTAAATACCATCCTTTAAATCCAAGATAATCTAGCCCAAAGCCTTAATTAATTTTCCGTTTGATAACTCGTTATCAAAAGTCCAGTTTCCTTTGAAAACCCTTACCCCACATTTCAACCCTAGTTTCCAATTAAATTGATTTTCCAACATTCCATTCTTTAATCTTAACTAAAAGATTATACTTTCTTTCCAATTCATCACTTTTAATTTCCTCAAATCAAAGATCTGATTAAATCCTCAAATTACGATATGAATTTCCATAACTCAATCTCATTAGGTTTCAAGAATGACATTATTGAAGATATGATTCACGACAAAACCTAAATCAATTGATATTGAGCATAAGTTACACAGAAATTGTATCTACTTATATTCGATATGAATTCTCATAATTAACGAATACTATAAGTGGAATAATGATATAATAATATCTTCCAAATTCCTCAAATTGTATACATTTACACCACAACATTTCATATCAAATATCTGAACATTATTTCTATCCAACTTATCTCAGTCAACTTAGGAAACTTGTATCTTAATTAGAGGATTTATTCAACTCTTTGACATTAGATCTGGATAGAAATACCATCAACTTATACTTAATATTAATCTCAATATCCAACTCACACTATAAGAAGAATAATGGTGAACTACCTTTTAAATTCCTCAAATAGTAAGAATCATCATCTACCGGATTAATATCAAACATCCGAAGATTTATCTCCAACCATATCCAATTATTTAAAATTGAAAACACATATTAATATCGATTTAAATTCCTTATAAAATATTTCCAATACTTTTGAACCTTTGAAAACATTCCACAAATCATTTAAAAATGATTACTTGTAGTTAGGAAAATAGTTTAAGGGTTAAAAACTTCAAAATAGATTATTTTCAAAGAAAGCGTTACAATAGTGTTTTCAAAAGCGTTACAAAACAGTTATCTTAATTACTTCGATTAAAAAATCGCTTTTCTTAGTCAAAACTTAAACTTTACAATTCAAAACATTTTTTACATAATTTATAAAGATTTTACCATTTTTTCCATATTTTTAGAAACATTAAGAAATGGCTGTTTATGGTTATGGTCATGGTTATGGTCGATAACTTCTCTTATAGTGAACTTTTCCAAAATGGTTTTAAACATAACTTGAATATTATAACTAGAATTTAAAATTCTGCTTTCACTCATTTGAAAGTTCATGTTAATGGAAATCAAATGTTTTTCATTTTATGGAAATCCGATTTAGATTGCAAAAGTTATAAGCGTTTAAAGTTTGCATCTAAAATACGTAAATTGCCGTTATGCGACAGGCTCTATTTTGACCATAATAACCATTATTTTATGATACTTTAAAATATCTTAGAAAACCATTATATCCTTATATAACCCTTTTAAAATCATTTAAATTTACTTTCCAAATTATTTTGGATATAAAATTCAACTTTCATTAATTCCAATTCATTTCTAAATTCAAATAACTTCAAATTAACCTTCCCATTCGTCAGATCAGTTTGGAATAGAAAGAGAGAGCGGGAAACTTTATTTCCAAACCCAAGCCTAGACACTATCCTCTCTATCTATAACACCCCACCTCCGTTAAGGTCACTCGCAAAGGGAATACCTTAACTACGATGGAATGTTATAAGTAAACAGAACAACAATTTACAAGACAGATAAAATAACACTTGAAAATTTTGTAATTTTATTACAGCAGAAACAGAAATAAGTTTGGTTACATCTTTCAAAACCACAATATTGGAATTCAAGTACATAAATATCGGTCTTGTACAAAAGCCTTCAGAATGCATAGTTTTTATAAAGTCATAATCCCCAACATAAACTGCCATGGAAAGATAGAGTCAAAGCCAATCAATACTTCAAACACTTCAAGCAGAGAGAATCAGAATCAAGCTCTACGTTTCCACCCTGAGCACCTGGGGGGAAAACGGAAAGAAAAGAGGCGAAACAAACTAGGTCAGACATAAGTCAGGTGAGTCCATTGACTTTTAGCATATAAACTGATAATAGTATCATGACATGTAAATAAAACTGGATGAGAGATAAACGTAACATGAATAGCTGGTTAACAGAAGAAACAGAATGATATGGGCTAAGCTAAGCTTCTTACTTAGTTTCTACTTCTCTGCACTAATACTAATATAACAGAATTTGGTGTTGTCTTATTATCTAAACAGAAAATAGAATGAACTCTTCAGAAGCATGATGCTAGTACTGGGCCTTTACCACCCGAACATAGAAAGACGGTACAGAAACAAAATATTAGAAATGGGTCTTTACCACCCTAACAGAGACAGGAAGTACAGAAACAGAATGCTAATAATGGGCCTATACCACCACAGCTAATGGGTCTTTACCACCCCAACAGAGACAGAAGTACAGAAACAGAAGTAGGAACAGAATCGGAAACAGAATATTAAAATTAGGTGCACACTAGTAATGGGCCTTTACCACCCAAACAGAAGGTACCACACAGAAACAGTCAGGTGTTACAACCCCAACAGAGACAGACGGTACCCCAACAGAAACAAACAGAACCGAGTGTATCCTAAATTCTACCCCCAAGCGTTTGGCTCCCTAATACATAAATACCCTGTGCCGGCCCCATAGAAGGGTGTATCACTCCCTAAAGTGGCAACCTATAGACACAGACCTATTTACAGATGTCACGGTGTCTTACATCCTCAGAGCAAACCGGATCCATGCACGCATAAGACCCGATTGGAATGCCCCATCAACACCCCTCGCCATTATCAGAGTGAACCTCTTACAATTAGTTCAGTAAGCATGCCCAGACGCCTCTTAGTGTTGGGTCATAGTTTTGATACCAGAAAGGGTTACTGACTAATATGGGTCCCAAACAATAGATGACACAAGTAATTACCCTCCTAACCTTGTGTCCCCAGACTAACAGATTTTAGATTAACTTGTTTACAGATTTCAGATGTACAAAGTTCAGATTAACTAGTTTTCAGATCTGACATACAAGTTAACAGGTTTTCAGACTAACGGATCAGATGTATAGATTTACAAGTTCTCAGACTAATGGATCAGATATACAGATAAACAGACTTACTGATTGTTTTACCTAACTTTGTATTGGGCCTACGGATTTTCAAATGGGTTTATTAGATTCATCAGTCCAGTTGTTATAACCCTATCCGCCCAACACATTTTAGGTATCACATTTATCTTAGATTTGCATTAATTAAATATTAATGCACAAACCTCTCACACTAGGTAGGTAGCTTGTGGCCACTGGATGTGCCGGGCGGTTCCGGGCAGACTTTTGCCACAAGCCAGACCTAACCTCGTGTCTAAGCATCTTTATGCCTACGACCTCACACATTAGACTGACAGTTTGCGGTTGCTGGTTAAGCCGGTTGGGTCCGGGCAGGGTTCTACCGCAAACAGAGTCTAACCTCGTGTCTCAGCATTCTTATTTTTAACTAAAGTATTCACTCACAGATTATGCCAATATCAGACTAATTATGTCAATTCAACAAATTAACTTCTTTACAAGTTGTAGCAAATTATTCGAAGTTCTATTACATGTTTTGCTCAATTTTAGATCGAGCCTACATATTACATACCCAAATTACCGTATTCAGTTTCAACAGATTTAGCAGATTAAGCAACTTAACAAACTTAATCATCCCGTAAAATTCCATTGACATACCTCGCCTAGTTATAAAATTAAGCCTAATTTTTCATGCCTAAATTATAGTCATAATTCACAATATAGTATATGCCCCAAATTTCAGTTACATTTACACAATACAGAATATCCTCCAAAAACCCCAAATTCGCAATAATAACAAATATGCCCAAAACTTGATTTATATGCCAATTTCATATTTTATCATTCATGCCAATTCTAGGTTCAATATGTCAAATTATATATTCCATATGTCAAATTACCCCAAATTGCATCCTAACAGTCATGTCATATTACATGTTCCAAATCATAGCCTTTGATTTCATCGTATACCAAATATCAAAAAATCCCTGTTAGGGGTATTCACATTTAATAGTTATCCTATTATAATATAGATCTTTACGCCTAAGTCATATACGAATAATTCTCTTTTTTTTTTCCAAGTCACAGATCATGATATAAGATATGCCCAAATCTAGATCTTAAATTTTAATCATGTATTATGACTTTAAAATCAGATCTTGCATTATAACACGCATTATATTCCAAATTCCAAGTCATATGCTATCATATAATAATTCTTCTTCCAGATCACAGTCTATCATACATAGTATGCACTGATTCTAGATCTTAATTTACAACCTATGTTCTTTTTTCATAGATCAGTCATGTCCAATTGATGCATCATTCACTATTTTTCCAAATTTTTGCATTCGTGCATTAATCCCTTAAGAGATTTGGCGCAGGCTCATGGTAGCCTGGCTATAAATAAAAAGGAAGAAAAGAGGGAACAAATATAGAACAGTCACAATAATATTAGCAAGATAGTTCCACAGAAAAGTATGCATAATCTCAGATCCAGATTCACAAAAATATCAAGATAATTATTAAATTTCATATCAGAAAATAACCGTACTCACAAAAAGGGAACGATTCTTATATTCTGGAATCTGTATTCTGATACTGAATAGTTCTCCTTTGGCGTAGACTATCGATTAGATTTGATTTTCTTTTAATTCTATTCAGATTGGAAGAAGATGCACTAGTCCTAGTTTTGATTCTAGCAGAGTAGCGACGCCATTTTTATTTTTTTATTTAGAACAGAGGCAGAGTATAGGCAAAATGAAATTGTGTGAAGAGAAAGCTAGGTTTGGGGGTGTTTAAATAGCATAGGGGTCACGAATATGGTCAGAACGGGCGTCTAAATATAGAAAAATGCATCTATCCACGGATCTGGAAATAGGGGGAGGTCGACCCTAGTGTCGACCTGTTTACCCAGGTCGACCCTATTGTCGACCTGGGTCCTGGGCGGGAATTTTCCCGCCCAGCCCGGGTGTCTGTTTTGAATTTCGAAATCTGAATTTTGAATTTCGGGCTGGTTTTTATTGAAACTTTTGAAGGCCATACCTTCTTCATACGAAGTCTGATTTACGCAAACTTGGACTCTATTCCATGCAGAATTTTGAGATGAATGCAATGTCGTAACCCGTTTCCCTTAATTATTTCGTTACAATTTAATTATTCTCTGATTTGTCACTCTTATGTTCAAAGAAACTACAGGGTGTTACATTCTCCCCTCCTTAAAGGATTTCGTCCCCGAAATCTTCAAGTTAGGAAGAATGTTTCCTACCATCCAATCACCCATCTACTCAACCATCATCCACAGGCATCCATTGTCCTTAGAAAACTTCTAATGTTGTATGAACATATGCAAAAGTGTGTGTATATGTCTTTTATCTAATGCAAAGATCAGGCAGTCCATTGATTTAGTTAACCTCCTTAATGCGAATTATGTCAGTGCAATGAGTCCAACATGTATGCAATTTTCCTATTTGATACATATCATTTCTATATGAGTATACAACCGTTCATTCATATGCAACATCCATGTGCTGAGTCAACTATTTCGTATCCATAAAAATTTTAAAAATGCACACACATTCATATGCAGTATGAGAGTGTTTTTGAGCCGATTTAGTGCCTAGTGTGTGTATATGCATCCACGAGCAACCACTTGCATCCACTTGCAACCATCAAACATAACATGTCTCAAACACATGTTGGTCGAAGACTCGATCGATATGATACAACTGAGTGACAGAAGCAAGTATGATTAAAACAAAAGCTTTGTTCCTATTAGGCATCGATTTAAGAGAATAACCCCCTAAGTATCAACCCCGAAGACCGAAATCAACATCAGATTGACACTCAGAGAATCACACCCATTAAACAAATGTCCAACTGGAAATCTACTTCATGCTTTGAGTTAAAACCCTTATCCTTTTCAGAAATATTAAAATACTTACAAATACTGGTACAGATTAGATTGCCAAATGATTCTTAGGAAACTAAGCATGATAAAAACCCATAATGTATGCATTATAGTCAACTTAGCGCCCAACACAGATACCCTCAAACCCTAACTTATCACAAACAGATGAGTCATAACCCTTATGGGTTTGAGTCTACAACGGGATCAGAAACAAGACTAGTATTAAAGTGCAGAGTTTCAATTACAGAATCAAAATGCCAGAATCAGAAAGAGTTTTAACTCCACAATCAGATAAGGAAATTAAACCTTCTACATAAATTTTCTTATTTCTTTCCTATCCACCAGCCTCGCAAGCATTCGCCTGCCCTCCAGAAGTAGGTCCTGCCCTCTGCCCTTGTCCTCGTTTCTTTGGGCAGTCCCTAGTGAAGTGCCCCATTTCTCCATAGTTGAAGCAAGTACCCTTCCTCTTTCTGCAATCCTTGTTCAAATGCGTCGAGCTTCCACAAGTAAAGAGCTTCTTCTCCTTCTTATCTTCAGACTTCTCATCCTTCTTTTGTGTTTCCTTTTTGGGCCCCGCCTTCTTGTTCTGTGGTCCTTCAAGCTTTTCTTCTTTCTTCTCACTTTTGGTTTCCTCTTCATGCATCAATGCCATGTCAACTAATTTCTCGAAGGTAGCCCCCACAGGAATGTGGGACATTGCCAATCCGTGTAGCGGCTCGTTCAAACCTTTAGCAAACCTTAGTGCCTTCTTATGCGGTGTATTTACCAAATCTGAGCCGAATCTCGCCAACTGATTAAACTTGTTGACGTACTCTCTCACTGATAAATTACCCTGCTTCAACGCCAAGAACCTCTCTACTTATAGACTCTCTTCTGCTCGTGAGAGAAATTTCATCTCGAACCTATGCCTGAAATCCATCCATGTCTCTATCAGATGCTCTCCATTTGTGACCTCCCACCAAAAAGAAGCTTTGTCCTTAAGCAACCGTATCGCCAACTGTATCTTCTACCTATCGTCCACCTCGAAGATAACGAACAAATCCTCAGTTTCTTTGAGCCAGTTCCTTACCTTGACGAAGGATTCAGTTCCATTAAAGTTCTTCCCACCCATGGCTCGAAAGTCTCTACATATCTTCGGGAAAGTATTCACGCGTGGAGGAAGAGGAGGAACCGCTGCAGTTGGGGGAGGAGGGACGTCTGCTGGGCCTGCATCATTAGCCCTAGCTTCTAGGTACCTCCTGAACCATCCAGGTATCGGTACGTCCTCCAGAAGGTTAAGATCCCCAAACATGCTGAAACGAAAGAAAAGGAAAGATTCAAAACAATGGATAGAAAAATAGGCATATGGCTTTGGGGATTATGTTTTTCAAAATAGACTTTACTTTTGAAAATATTTCAAAATAGTTTTCAAAAACTTTTTATCAAATCTGGTAACCTTCAGCTCTGATACCAAGTTTAACACCCCACCTCCGTTAAGGTCACTCGCAAAGGGAATGCCTTGACTTCGGTGGAACGTTATAAGTAAACAAAACAGAAATTTACAAGACAGGTAAAATAGCATTTGAAAAATTTATAATTTTATTACAGAAGAAACAGAAATAATTTTGGTTACATCTTTCAAAACCACAATATCGGAATTCAAGTACATAAATATCGGTCTTGTACAAAAGCCTTCAAAATGCATAGTTTTTATAAATTCATAATCCCCAACATAAACTGCCATGGAAAGATAGAGTCAAAGCCAAGCAATACTTCAAACACTTCAAGCAGAGAGAATCTGAATCAAGCTCCTACATTTCCACCCTGAGCATCGGGGGGGGGGGGTGAACGGAAAGAAAAGAGGCGAAACAAACTAGGTCAGACATAAGTCTGGTGAATCCAGTGACTTTCCGCATATAAACAGATAATAGTATCATGACATGTAAACAAAACTGGATGAGAGATAACCGTTATAGGAATAGCAGGTTAACAGAAGAAACATAATGATATAGGCTAAGCTAAGCTTCTTACTTAGTTTCCACTTCTCTGCACTAATACTATTATAACAGAATTAGGTGTTGTCTTATTGTCTAAATAGAAAACAGAATGATCTCTTCAAAAAAACGATGCTAGTAATGGGCCTTTACCACCCGAACAGAGATAGACGGTACAGAAACAAAATGTTAGAAATGGGTCTTTACCACCCGAACAGAGACAGAAGGTACATAAACAGAATGCTAATAATGGGACTTTACCACCCCAACTAACGGGCCTTTACCACCCCAACAGAGATAAACGTACAGAAACAGAAGCAGGAGCGGAATCGGAAATAGAAACAGAATATTAAAATTAGATGTACACTATTAATGGGCCTTTACCACCTCAACAGACAGTACCACACAGAAACAGAGAGGTGTTACAACCCCAACAGAGACAAACGGTACCCCAACAAAAACAGACAGAATTAAGTGTACCCTAAATTCTACCCCAAGCGTTCGGCTCCCTAATACATAAATACCCTATACCGTCCCCACAGAAGAGTGTATCACTCTCTAAAATGGCAACCTATAGACACAGACCTATTTACAAATGTCACGGTGTCTTACATCCTCAGAGCAGACCGGATCCATGCACGCACATGATCTGATTGGAACGCGCCATCAACACCCCTCGCCATTATCAGAGTGAACCTCTTATAATTGGTTCAGTAAGCGTGCCCGGACCCCTCTTAGTGTTGGGTCATAGTTTTGATACCAGAAAGGGTACAGATGACACAAGTAATTACCCCTCCTAACCTTGTGTCGCCAGACTAACAGATTTCAGATTAACTTGTTTACAGATTTCAGATGTACAAAGTTTAGATTAACTAGTTTTCAGATCTGACATACAAGTTAACATGTTTTTAGACTAACGGATCAGATGTATAGATTTACAAGTTCTCAGACTAATGGATCAGATATACAGATTAACAGACTTACTGATTGTTTTACCTAACTTTGTATTGGGCCTACAGATTTTCAAATGGGTATATTAGATTCATCAGTCCAGTTGTTATAACCCTATCCACCCAACACATTTTAGGTATCGCATTGATCTTAGATTTGCATTAATTAAATATTAATGCACAGACCTCTCACATTAGGTCGGTAGCTTGTGACCGCTGGATGTTTCGGGCGGTTCCGGGCAGACTTCTGCCACAAGCCAGACCTAACCTCGTGTCTAAGCATCTTTATGCCTATGACCTCTCACATTAGACTGACAGTTTGCGGTTGCTGGTTAAGCGGTTAGGCCTAGGCAGGCTTCTACAGCAAACAGAGTCTAACCGCGTGTCTCAACATTCTTATTTTTAACTAAAGTATTCATTCACAGATTATGCCAATATCAGACTAATTATGTCAATTCAACAAATTAACTTCTTTACAAGTTACAGCAGATTATTCAAAGTTCTATTAACATGTTTTGCTCAATTTTAGATTGAGCCTACATGTTACATACCCAAATTACCGTATTTAGTTTCAACAGATTTAACAGATTAAGCAACTTAATAGATTTAATCATCCCTTAAAATTCCATTGACATACCTCGCCTAATTTTACATGCCCAAATTATAGTCATAATTCACAATATAGCATTTGCCCCAAATTTTAGTTACATTTACACAATACAGAATATCTTCCAAAAACCCCAAATTCGCAACAATAACAATTATGCCCAAAACTTGATTTATATGCCAATTTCATATTTTGTCGTTTATACCAATTCTAGGTTCAATATGTCAAATTACATATTCCATATGTCAAATTACCCCAAATTGCATCCTAACAGTCATGCCATACTACATGTTCCAAATTATTGCCTTTGATTTCATCGCATACCAAATATCCAAAAATCCCCATTTAGGCGTATTCACATTTAATAGTTATCCTATAATAATATAGATCTTTACGCCTAAGTCATATACAAATAATTCTTTTTTTTTCCAAGTCACAGATCATGATATAAGATAAGCCCAAATCTAGATCTTAAATTTTAATCATGTATTATGTCTTCAAAATCAGATCTTGCATTATAACATGCATTATATTCCAAATTCCAAGTCATATGCTATCATATAATAATTCTTCTTCCAGATCAAAGTCTATCATACATAGTTGCACTGATTCTAAATCTTAATTTACAACGTATGTTCTTTTGTCACAGATCAGTCATGTCCAATTTATGCATCATTCACTATTTTCCCTAATTTTCGCGTTCGTGCGTTAATCCCTTATGAGATTTGGCGCAGGCTCATGGTAGCCTGGCTATAAACAAAAAGGAAGAAAAGAGGGAACAGATACAGAACAGTCACAATAATATTAACAAGATAGATCCACATAAAAGTATGCATAACCTCAGATCCAAATTCACAAAAATATCAAGATAATTATTAAATTTCATATTTGAAAATAACTGTACTCACAAAAAAGGAACGATTCTTGTATTCTAGAATTTGTATTCTGACACTGAATAGCGCTCCTTTGGCGTAGACTATCGATTAAATTTGATTCTCTTTTAATTCTATTCAGATTGCAAGAAGATGCACTAGTCCTAGTTTTGATTCTAGCAGAGTAGTGGCGCCATTTTTATTTTAACAGAAGCAGAGTATAGGCAGAATGAAATTGTGTGGAGAGAAAGCTAGGTTTGGAGGTGTTTAAATAGCATAGGGGTCACGAATCTGGTCAGAACGGGCGTCTAAATACAGAAAAATGCATCTGTCCACGGATCTGGAAATAGGGGGGAGGTCGACCCTAAGGTCGACCCTAGTGTCGACCTGTTTACCCAGGTCGACCCTAGTGTCGACCCTGGTCCTGGGCGGGAATTTTCCCGCCCAGCCCGGGTGTTTGTTTTGAATTTCGAAATCTGAATTTTGAATTTCGGGCTGATTTTTATTGAAACTTCTGAAGGCTATATCTTTTTCATACGGAGTCCGATTTACACAAACTTGGACTCTATTCCAAGTAGAATTTTGAAATGAACGCAATGGCATAACCCGTTTCCCTTAATTATTTTGTTACAATTTAATTATTCTCTGATTTGTTACTCTTATGTTAATAGAAAATACGGTGTGTTACATTCTCCTCTCCTGAAAGGATTTCGTCCCCGAAATCTTCAAGTTAGGAAGAATGTGTCCTACCATCCAATCACCCATCTACTCAACCATCATCCATAAGCATCCACTGTCCTTAGAAAACTTCTAATGTTGTATGAACATATGCAAAAGTGTGTGTATATGTCTTTTATCTAGTGCAAAGATCAGGCGGTCCACTGATTCAGCTGACCTCCTTAATGCGAATTATGTCATTGCCATGAGTCCAACATGTATGCAATTTTCCTATTTGATACATATCATTTCTATATGAGTGCACAACCGTTCATTCATATGCAACATCCATGTGCCGAGTCAACCATTTCGTATCCATAAAAATTTTAAAAATGCACACACATCCATATGCAGTATGAGAGTGTTTTTGAGCCGATCTAGTGCCTAGTGTGTGTATATGCATCCACGAGCAACCACTAGCAACCACTTGCATCCACTTGCAACCATAAAACATAACATGTCTCAAACACATGTTTACACCCATCAGTTTCTACCTAAAGGTCGAAGACTCGATTGATATGACACAACTAAGTGACAGAAGCAAGTATGATTAAAACAAAAGCTTTGTTCCTATTAAGCATCAATTTAAGAGAATAACCCCCTAAGTATCAACCCCGAAGACCGAAATCAACATCAGATTGACACTCAGAGAATCACTCCCATTAAACAAATGTCCAATTGGAAATCTACTTTACGCTTTGAGTAAAACCCCCTATCCTTTTCAGAAATATTCAGATACATATAGACTACTGGTACAGATCAGATTACCAAATGATTCTTAGGAAACTAAGCATGATAAAAACCCAGAACGTATGCGTCATAGTCAACTTAGCGCCCAACACAGATACCCTCAAACCCCAACTTATCACTAACAGATGAGTCATAACCCTTATGGGTTTGAGTCTACAATGGGATCAAAAACAAGACTAGTATTAAAGTGCAGAGTTTCAATTACAGAATCAAAATGCCAGAATCAGAAAGAGTTTTAACTCCACAATCAGATAAGGAAATTAAACCTTCTACATAAATTTTCTTATTTCTTTCCTATCCACCAGCCTCACAAGCATTCGCGTGCCCTCCAGAAGTAGGTCCTGCCCTCTGCCCTTGTCCTCGGTTCTTTGGGTAGTCCCTAGTGAAGTGCCCCATTTCTCCATAGTTGAAGCAAGTGCCCTTCCTCTTTCTGCAATCCTTGTTCAGATGGGTCGAGCTTCCATAAGTAAAGCACTTCTTCTCCTTCTTATCTTCAGACTTCTCATCCTTCTTTTGTGTTTCCTTTTTGGGCCCCGCCTTCTTGTTCTGTGGTCCTTCAAGCTTTTCTTCTTTCTTCTCACTTTTGGTTTCCTCTTTATGCATCAATGCCATGTCAACTAATTTCTCGAAGGTAGCCCCCCATAGGAATGTGGGACATTGCCAATCCGTGTAGCATCTCGTTCAAACCTTTAGCAAACCTTAATGCATTCTTATGCGGTGTATTTACCAAATCTACGCCGAATCTCGCCAACTAATTAAACTTGTTGATGTACTCTCTTACTGATAAATTCCCCTGCTTCAACGCCAAGAACCTCTCTACATATAGGCTCTCTTCTGCTCGTGAGAGATATTTCATCTCGAACCTATGCCTGAAATCCATCCATGTCTCTACCGGACGCTCTCCATTTGTGACCTCCCACCAAAAAGAAGCTTCGTCCTTAAGCAACCATACCGCCAACTATATCTTCTGCCTATCGTCCACCTCGAAGATAACGAACAAATCCTTAGTTTCTTTGAGCCAGTTCCTTGCCTCGACAAGGATTCAGTTCCATTAAAGTTCTTCCCACCCATGGCTCGAAAGTCTCTACATATCTTCGGGAAAGTATTCACGCGCGGAGGAGGGGGAGGAAACGCTGCAGCTGGGGGAGGAGGGACGTCTGCTGGGCCTGCATCATTAGCCCTAACTTCTAGGTACCTCCTGGACCAGCCAGGTATTGGTACGCCTTTCGGAAGGTTAAGATCCCCAGACATGCTGAAACGAAAGAAAAGGAAAGATTCAAAACAAAGGATAGAAAGATAGGCATATGGCTTTGGGATTAAGTTTTTCAAAATAAATTCTACTTTTGAAAATACTTCCTTTTTAAATCTTTTTTTTAAATAGGTTTCAATTTTTTTTATCAAATCTGGTAACCTTCAACTCTGATACCAAGTGTAACACCCCACCTCCATTAAGGTTACTCGCAAAGGGAATGCCTTAACTTCGGTGGAACGTTATAAGTAAACAGAACAGAAATTTACATGACAGATAAAATAGCACTTGAAAAATTTATAATTTTATTACAGTAGAAACAAAAATAAGTTTGGTTACATCATTCAAAACCATAATATCGGAATTCAAGTACATAAATATCAGTCTTGTACAAAAGCCTTCAGAATGTATAGTTTTTATAAAATCATAATCCCCAACATAAATTGCCATGGAAAGATAGAGTCAAAGCCAAACAATACTTCAAACACTTCAAGTAGAGAGAATCTGAATCAAGCTCCTATGTTTCCACCCTGATTACCTGGGGGGAAATGGAAAGAAAAGAGGCGAAACAAACTAGGTCAGACATAAGTCTGGTGAGTCCAGTGACTTTCAGCATATAAACAAATAATTGTATCATGACATGTAAATAAAACTGGATGAGTGATAACCGTAACAAGAATAGCAGGATAACAAAAGAAACAGAATGATATAGGCTAAGCTAAGCTTCTTACTTAGTTTCCACTTCTCTGCACTAATACTAGTATAACATAATTAGATGTTGTCTTATTGTCTAAACAGAAAACAGAACGATCTCTTCAAAAACACGATGCTAGTAATGGGCCTTTACCATCCGAACAGAGATAGACGGTGTAGAAACAAAATATTGGAAACGGCTCTTTACCTCCCGAACAGAGACAGAAGGTACATAAACAGAATGCTAATAATGGGCCTTTAGCACCCCAACAGAGACCGACATACAGAAACAGAAGCAGGAACGGAATCGGAAATAGAAACAGAATATTAAAATTAGGTGTGCACTAGTAATGGGCCTTTACCACCCCAACAGACGGTACCACACAGAAACAGGCAGGTGTTACAACCCCAACAGAGACAGACGGTACCCCAATGGAAATAGACAGAACTAAGTGCACCCTAAATTCTACCCCAAGCGATCGACCCCCCAATAAATAAATACCCTGTGTCGGCCCCATAGAAGGGTATATCACTCCCTAAATTGGCAACCTATAGACACAGACCTATTTAAGATGTCACAGTGTCTTACATCCTCAGAGCAGACCGGATCCATGCATGCACATGACCCGATTGAAATGCGCCATCTACACCCCTCGCCATTATCAGAGTGAACCTCTTACAATTAGTTCAATAAGCGTACCCGGACCCGTATTAGCGTTGGGTCATAGTTTTGATACCAGAAAGGGTTACTGACCAATATGGGTCCCAAACAACAGATGACACAAGTAATTACCCCTCCTAACCTCGTGTCCCTAGACTAACAGATTTTAGATTAACTTGTTTACAGATTTCAGATGTACAAAGTTCAGATTAACTAGTTTTCAGATCAGACATACAAGTTAACATGTTTTCAGACTAATGGATCAGATATATAGATTTACAAGTTCTCATACTAATGGATCGGATATACAGATTAACAGACTTACTGAGTGTTTTACCTAACTTTGTATTGGGCCTACGGATTTTCAAATGGGTTTATTAGATTCATCAGTTCAGTTATTATAACCCTATCCACCCAACACGTTTTAGGTATCACATTTATCTTATATTTTCATTAATTAAATATTAATGCACAGAACTCTCACATTAGGTCGGTAGCTTGTGGCCGCTGGATGTGCCGGGCGGTTCCGGGCAGACTTCTACCACAAGCCAGACCTAACCTCATGTCTAAGCATCTTTATGCCTACGACATCTCACATTAGACTAACATTTTGCGGTTGCTGGTTAGGCCAGTTGGGTCCGGGTAGGCTTCTACTGCAAACAGAGTCTAACCTCGTGTCTCAGCATTCTTATTTTTAACTAAATTATTCATTCACAGATTATGCCAATATCAGACTAATTATGTCAATTCAACAAATTAACTTCTTTACAAGTTACAGCAGAATATTCAAAGTTCTATTAACATATTTTGCTCAATTTTAGATCGAGTCTACAGATTACATACCCAAATTACCATATTCAGTTTCAACAGATTTAGTAGATTAAGCAACTTAGCAGATTTAAACATCCCTTAAAATTCCATTGACATACCTCGCCAAATTTTACATGCCCAAATTATAGTCATAACTCACAATATAGCATATGCCCCAAATTTTAGTTACATTTACACAATACAGAATATCCTCTAAAAACCCCAGATTCACAACAATAACAATTATGCCAAAAACTTGATTTATATTCCAATTTCATATTTTGTCGTTCATGCCAATTCTAGGTTCAATATGTCAAATTACATATTCCATATGTAAAATCACCCTAAATTGCATCCTAACAGTCATGCCATACTACATGTTCCAAATTATAGCCTTTGATTTCAGCGTATACCAAATATCAAAAAATCCCCATTTAGGCGTATTCACATTTAATAGTTATTCTCTTATAATATAGATCTTTACGCCTAAGTCATATATAAATAACTCTTTTTTTTTTCAAGTCACAGATCATGGTATAAGATATGCCCAAATCTAGATCTTAATTTTTAATCATGTATTATGTCTTCAAAATCAGATCTTGCATTATAACATGCATTATATTCCAAATTCCAAGTCATATGCTATCATATAATAATTCTTCTTCCAAATCACAGTATATCATATATAGTATGCACTGATTCTAGATCTTAATTTACAACCTATATTCTTTTGTCACAGATCAGTCATGTCCAATTTATGCATCATTCACTATTTTCCCAAATTTTTGAGTTCGTGAGTTAATCCGTTATGAGATTTGGTGCAGGCTCGTGGTAGCCTGGCTATAAACAAAAAGGAAGAAAGGAGGGAACATATATAGAACAGTCACAGTAATATTAACAAGATAGATCCACAGAAAAGTATGCATAACCTCATATCAGAATTCACAGAAATATCAAGATAATTATTAAATTTCATATCTGAAAATAACTGTACTCACAAAAAGGGAACGATTCTTGTATTCTGGGATCTATATTCTAACACTGAATAGTGTTCCTTTGGCATAGACTATCGATTTGATTTGATTCTCTTTTAATTCTATTCAGATTAGAAGAAGATGCACTAGTCCTAGTTTTGATTCTAGCAGAGTAGCGACGCCATTTTTATTTTATTTTATTTAGAACAGAGGCAGAGTATAGGCAGAATGAAATTGCATGGAGAGAAAGCTAGGTTTGGAGGTGTTTAAATAGCATAGGGGTCACGAATCTAGTCAGAACGGGCGTCTAAACATAGAAAATGCATCTGTTCACGGATCTGGAAATAGGGGGGAGGTCGACCCTAAAATTGACCCTAGTTCGACCTGTTTACCCAGGTCGACCCCCAGGTCGACCCTAGTGTCGAACTGGGCCCTGGGCAGGAATTCCCCCCCAGCCTGGGTGTCTGTTTTGAATTGCGAAATCTGAATTTTGGGCTGGTTTTTATTGAAACTTCTGAAGGTCGTATCTTCTTTATACGGAGTCCGATTTACGCAAACTTGGACTCTATTCCAAGCAGAATTTCGAGACGAATGCAATGGCGTAACCCTTTTTTGTTAATTATTTTATTACAATTTGATTATTCTCTGATTTGTTACTCTTATGTTCATAGAAAACACGGGGTGTTACACTGTCATCCTCAAATGTTCCAGTATTTATTTATTCATTTAAAGGACTTTAACAATATATATGAATTCATACATATGGTCTTTTCCAATTATTAACCTTTAATTTCAATAATGATATTGCTTTTAATTATGAAGGAGATTTGTCGATCACCAATGTGATACCATAATTGTCATGTCATAGTGTGTGCAAAACAACATCAACAACCATTTAAACATCCATAGCAACTATCATCAACATGATTCAATAAATCATAATTGTGCACAAGCGTTATAACACTAACGCTTAATAGTGTGTGTTCTAAACTTCACATCCATCATCCATCACAACAAATATCAATCATCATTAACCAATAATAATTCATTACTATATTTAAATTAGTCTAGCTACTAATTAAATATATAAACCATGGTTAAAGAGTTCTCACCTAACAGCTTTCCAAATCTTCACGGTATGAAAACCTAGCTAAGCGAACCGTCAGATAGTATTTCAGCATAATGTCTTCTTCACCGAAATATATATAATATACACTAATCTCTCTTTATATTATAAGAGGAGGAGAAGAATGGTTAATTTGGCAAGGTGGTGGTGGAAATGAGGAAGACTTATGCCATGGAAACCATGGCCATAAGCTTTAAGAAGGTGGAAAGGTGGAAATGGATATGGAATGGTAAATAATGAGGAAAGAGCCTCCTTATATAGGAAAGGAGGAGTAAGGAGGTAAAGACACATAAGAGGGCAAGTGGCAATTATGAATGAAAGGGAGCATGCATAAAGACATGTGTCTTAACACTTGTCTTAATAAGAAAAAAGAACTTTTGGTAGCACTTTCTTTTAAATGTTATGAAAACTAAAGTCAACACTTAATTCTAACGCTACTAATTCGTGTTATGGTTTGACAAATCTGATCGAACGACAAATAGTATCAATAAATCCAAACTCATTAATAATCATTCTCATTTATAATTCAAGTAAAATCTATCATATAACTTATCAAAATTATTAAATACTCTTAACCATATATATTTATATCAACTTCAAATTTAAATTCAAATTAAATAATAAAAATTCCAATTTGGAATTGGTTAAAAATTCTGGATTGTTACATTCACCCCCACTTAAAACTTTTTGTCCTCGAAAAGGAAAGGGAATCGTAACTACTTATTTGACAAATTAAAGATTAAAATTATTTATACCAAATCTCCATGTTCTCACAATGGATATACCGGGTAGAATATTATAACACACATATTTACAGACAACCATATCTGCATGTCCTCCAACGATAACCTCCAGTTACCCATTATATTCGATTCATCATTTACTAGGCCAATTACTTATACTCAACCAATTACTGCAAAAAAACTCAGAGTTATAAATTTATTCTCCTATATCTTATCTTGCAAATATAAGGGTTATGAAACTTACTCCTTTTCAGTTCACCAAAATTTACTATTACTCGTTACACGAAAAATGTGATGGCCCGCCCCGCACTAGCCGACATTTCCCATGAAAGTGTGCTGTGCCAATGTCTAACAAGCACGGGATGGTCGTCAAAGAAAGAAAAAAGGGGATTTGACCTAACAAGGAACCTGTAGAATATCTCACAGCGCATGGTATAAAAATATAATAATAGCATACTTTGGCATAAAACAGGCGAGACAATGCATAAGCTGAAAATTGATCATCATAGCAGCGGAAAATCCAAATACAGCTTATGTCCCACATCATCATTATTACAACTTTAAAACTGTCTCTAAAGCAAAAGAAAATAAAGGTACACTACTAATGCCCAAAGTAGGGACCAGCAGCGACATAGGGAGAATATATGTAGATAATATGTGGGAGCCTCTTGCTCGTCTCTGGTACAACTACTCGTGCATACCACCTAACCTGTCTCTAGTTTGCCCGTTTAAGAGCACCCAGAGTAATAAGAAGAGACATAAAACTCTGGGTCGGACAAAAGTTTGGTATGAGCGATAAGAAACAAAACAGAACAATAACAGGTATACTAAACCATACCTGAACCTGGACCTGCAACCAAAGAGTTAGCACAACATACCGCTCAATACTCTAAGGTGCCACTAACATATAGTGTAAAGAATACGGGGGTGGGGTGTACATGTCATAGTGATGTCAAACAATCAAGCATAGCAACCATCCTCACATCCTTCACTCAGTGCGTAAAGCATACGATATCCACCACTTTGACCACCCATTCCTTGCTATGATCACTCTGCCCCCATGGAGTCATAGTGACATCACTGCACTGATCCATAGCCACTAATCCTTGCTATGTCCACTCTATCCCATGAAGTCATGATGACTCCACTGCACTGGCTCATAGCCAAGCTACAATCACTCTGCCCCATGGAGTAGTAACTACCCCACTGCACTGATACGTAGCCTAACATCCGCCTTGGTGGTGGATCAAATCTATAGACGTCGACAACCCCTTTGCACACGTCCCGCAGCAAAGCCCAACTCATGAAGTTGACCCGTTGGTTCCCAACTGGATCCTGGGTACAACTTCCCATTTGGACTACCTTTTGCATCTCGGGTTTTGGTTATCATCTCCGGGTCAGTTCGGTCCTTCACGTCGCTTCAGATCGTGATCATCCATCAGTTCATTCTCCATCTGGTTGATGCTCTAGGTGTGGTGCTTCGATTTGGAGAAGCGGCCCGGGTCGTGGTCCCCTCCAGACATTGGATCAATCCGCCCCTGAGGCGCCTTTGGTTCAGTCAAGTCCCACGGTTCGGGTCGGGTGCTCTCTTCAGATCGTGCCTCCATGATGAAGCAGTTCGTGAGTGGTATCGGTTCGGATCGGAGCTCCTTCTCTCAAGAGGGTCGGATCATGGAGCTTACGGGGCGAGCGGTCGGATCGTGGAGCTTCCAGGGCGAGCGGGTCGGATCGTGCTTTCCCCCCTCCGATCCGGTCCAGTTCGGGTAATTTCCTGCACTTCTTTCAGCGACTGCTTTACGCCATTCGACGGCGTTTTTGACCAACCTAACTTTTCTAAGAAATCACAAATCATTCCAAACAGTCATAGCAACTTGTGTAATTGACCACAAACACTAAAACAACAGTTTGATATATTAAAACGGATCAAACATAGCCAAAATCCCATATTTTCCCTTAAACATGTTTAAGCAAAACCAATGATAGAATTAGTAAAACTTAACCAAATCAACCCAAACTTCTAACAGAGGTCTAAAATAATATTTCAAAATTTCTATATATTTTTCCAGAATTTTACCATGTTTACATTCGCTAATTAACACTAATTACCCTTAATTAACCATAATTAGTGAGAAACTATGCAAATCACTCACCTTAGCCACAAATAAATTATCAAATCTGAAATTATCTCTGTTTGGGTGCGAATACCAAGGCAATACAGCAGTTCTAATACTTATTTGGTGAAGATCTTCCTTGATTTGACGTGGATTTAGCTTAATTAGCGATTAGAAGGTGATTTGGGGTGTTTTAGATGTTGAGGCCATTACTAGGGTTCCAAAAATTAAAGTGGCAGCTGTGAAAGTGAGAAAAAGGGTGTTCTCTAAACCCTAACAGCCCTTAAATACTCCAAATCCCGAAATCCCCCTTTGGGCCTAGCTGTTAATCCCTGGTTAAGCCCAATTAAGTTGTTTTTCACCACCTGAATTTTGTTTAAGCCATATCTCCCAAACGAGGAGTCCGTTTGGCTAATGTGACCGCTCTATGGGAAGGTAAACCATCATCTGGATCTAATGGAAGTGGTTCAGGTCAAAACTCCTTTCCAATCAAAAGTTATGGCCGAAACAAGATCAGCTAGGGGCAAAACGGTCATTTAAAAATCAGTAAAAATCATGAACATGGGAAATGACTCCAATAGTCGTCTCCCAAAGTTACATGACAGTACGACTTCACATGTAAAAGAAACAAATATTCTACGATACGTAGAATGCGAGTCGTTACAAAAAACTTGATCATCTCCGAACTCAGCTTGTCTAAGCATTTCAGTTTAGGTAATTTCTTCTTACTATTCTCGCTTGCCAAAATCCTTTAATCAAATTGTGAAACTTAATTCACAAGATATTTATGCTTTCTTAAACAGTTCCTTTTGTTGCCACAATATACTTTAGAACTTATCGACTTGTCCAAAATCGTCGATAATTCCAGTCTTCCTATCTATACCCTTAATTATATTCAATAACTTTCTCATTAGAATGGAATCTATTTGGATGATAGAATATATTAAAAAGATTTATAAAAGAAGTTTTATTTATTTATTTAACATCATACACATAAATTTATCCAACTTTTCAGAGATAATTCCCTAGGGGTCAAAGAGCTTGCTTTGATTACATAATTCTAGTGTTCCTTCTACTTCACTTATGACTACGGGTGGTGTTACTTTAGTTGGTCATTCTCCCTTCTTTAACTGACAATCCTGGACTACATGCCCTTCTTTTCTACATCGTTAACACTTCTTTTCTTTTGTTAGGTTCATGGGTTTCTTCTTTATTTTAGGACACTTACGTATAATGTCTTCTCGAATGGTTTTCTTTTGTATTCTTTCTGGGCATAAAACAACAAAATGTCCTTCTTGGCTACATCTATAACAATAGATACCTTTGAATTTCCCCCAAACTAAGGCTTTCTTCCTTTTCTTTTTTGTTATGAGCTTTTCTTGCTTGTTTTAGGGTCATCCACCATCCAGTACCTGATAGACCAAACTCCTTCTTTGTTCCTATATGGAAATTTTATTGAAAAGTCCAGGTTACTCTCCACTTCTTACTAACAAGTTTACCTGGTATAATTCTTACAACCCAATCAAATTTTCACTTATCTATTTAAGTTCGCACCAATTTACCTAACAATTTCAAACACTTATCTAAATGGGTTTAAGCATATATTGATGTTTTAATCGGAATCATATAGTCATCCCACTTTCGAAACTCGAAAATACATACTGAAGATGTTGCAGTCATCAACAGAATCATCTTCAAGCGACTAGAGTGTGATTCAATATCTACCTAGTATACTTAAGACTTCGTATATACGTTAGCTAGCGTATATTCAAAATCTTCTTATACTCGATAGTCCAACCTCAACATCGAATGCAATACTCAAATTCTAATTTTATTTTCTAACCATATTGATTAGTTACCTTAACAAATTTGGCCCAAGTTTATCGATATTTCGAAATCCCCAATAGTGAAATTAAATCCAAAAGGCATTTGTACTCGAACCGTTTTCCTGATCAGTGGAAGGGGCTTAATTACCATGCCATAAGAAGTATTTTATGTGTAATTATAATCACAAAATGTAAACTTAAACTTAATCGCTTGATTAAGTATCCAGGTTATAGTTAACCGTATATTTCCAAAATATGTTTGTTTCTTAAACTGAAACTTTTCAAAACTCATTTCATATTTTCAAATATGCTCTCTCAAATACAATACTCCAAAATCTCATTCTAGGGCATTACTAACCCTATATCTAATGAGATATATAACTCTGATGAGTCTTTCCATTTGTTCAATGTGTCGTACCCCATTGCTTTGTATAAACCAAAGCTCTGATACCACTATGTAACGACCCGGCTTTTTGCTCGGCTTTCGCCGTTAATTAAACCAACTTAAACCGTTCATAAAGACAGATTGTTAGGGGCACTTTCACATTTGCACAAAGTAAAAACAACTTTTCCATTATCATTAAAATAATATTACATCAGAGTTACAAGAGGTATATCAGAGTACATCGGTTACATAGCGGAAACGATACTAAACTCAGCGGAAGAATTCGAATGCTCCAAACATGATAGCTCCAGTTAAACCAGAATCATGCTCCAACTAACTCCAAGGCTAAATCTGCGAACCAAACTATTAGGTTGTCCGTGTAAAAATCGTGGGCACTCAGAGTTTAAGTGTGAGAACAATAAACTCCAGGCCAGTCATGGGACTGGATTGAGAACTCAAAACAGTTGTCTTTAGGATTTATTTTAAAGTTAGGTAATTCACCGACCACGCCACCAATGCGGAACGGGTTTACTCCATGTGAATACCAGTGCATAGAAATCCGCAATGACTTTTTGAAAAAATGAAGCTATCATAAGCTCGTCCTACATCACACAATGCAAGCGCATACCAAATGGGCGAGTTTTGCCTTATGATAACCAAAAATGCCTTCATACGAGAAAATCCTCTTTTACTACTATATATAGTGTGAAAAACCTTTTCACAAATAAATGTATTAATCCTAGCCAACATAATGCCCCATCCCATTATACTGACAATCCTGCCAGTAACCAGCAGGCTATACAATCAAAACTGTACGGGCTCGTAGTGGAGATTGGGTTTCGAACATGATGGTTCCTGGTACGAAAGATCATTAGTGAGCTCCCAAACTTTCTTGCGCGCATCATCCCAGTACTCGCGGATAACGTCCAGACTCAGACTCCGTTATACTAACCCACCATACATGAATCAGAGTACCTAACAAATAGCGTCGCAGACTGGGGACTTCGCAGTACCTTTTCATCATCACATCTCGGTGCACCGAACATACGAAACAAATATAAAAATCTGACCACCAGTTTACCATCAATCCGGGGTGTGAGGTTCGTCGAGGTCACGATATACACAAAGCTACGCTTAAATAAGCCATGCTTTGATCATCCATAGCTCATCACATAACTTAAGTATGCCACATTGTCCATTCACTACGCATCACTGATTTCTATCAATATATAACCTCTAAGCTCATACGCCTTAGAGAAGGGTGTTAAGCAAGAGAATAAATTCTCCGCCACCAAGCAGATATATATTAATAAAGATCAGTGCTACGCAGTTAATTACAATGTCAGACACACAACCCATACATGTCCGTTCTAGGTCTGAACGAAACAACAATCCGGAATTCCTTCACATATGTTCGGGCTTCTTGCCATTTAGCTGATATATAAAAACCATTTGCGAATGGGAGCCAGCCATTCGAGACATTCAGCAAGTCGCCCTTGCGGCACGAAGGGTCCCGGTCTTCAATGCCTCCTCCAACGTCTTCAGTTGCTCCACAACGTCGTATTATTACTTAGAATGATTTTCAGACATAATTCCGATCTCGGTCTTTCCAAATAATAAGCGCAATTAAAAGCACAATCATGGAACACACAGGCTTTCTACCAAATCTCCTTCCATTTTGGATTTCGTTAAATTAAAATTCTTTAAATCTATTCTCAAATTATCTTTAACAAAATCCATATTTAACCCTTCTTCTTTAAAACACATCCTTTAAATCCAAGATAATCTAACCCCAAAGCCTTAATTAATTTTCTGTTTGATAACTCGTTATCAAAAATCCAGCTTCCTTTGAAAACCCTTACCCCACATTTCAATCCTAGTTTCCAATTAAATTAATTTTCCAACATTCCATTCTTTAATCTTAACTAAAAGATTATACTTTGTTTCCAATTCCTCACTTTTAATTTCCTCAAATCAAAGATCTGATTGAATCCTCAAAGTACGATATGAATTTCCATAACTCAATTTCATTGGGTTTCAACAATGATATTATTGAAGATATGATTCACGACAAAACCCAAATCAATTGTTATTGAAAACAAGTTACACAGAAATTGTATCTACTTATATTCGTTATCAATTCTCATAATCAACGAATACTATAAGTGGAATAATGATATAATAATATCTTCCAAATTCCTCAAATATTATACATTTACACCACAGAATTTCATATCAAATATCTGAAGATTATTTCTATCCAACTTATCCCAGTCAACTTATGAAACTCGTATCTTAATTAAAAGATTTATTCAACTCTTTGACATTAGATCTGGATAGAAATACCATCAACTTATACTTAATATTAATCTCGATATCCAACTCACAATATAAGCGGAATAATGGTGAACTACCTTTTAAATTCCTTAAATAGTAAGAATCATCATCTACCGGATTAATATCAAACATCCGAAGATTTATCTCCAACCATATCCAATTATTTAAAATCGAAAACCCATATTAATATCAATTTAAATTCCCTACAAAATATTTCCAATACTTTTGAACCTTTGAAAACATTCCACAAATCATTTAAAATTGATTACTTATAGTTCAGAAAATAGTTTGTGGGTTAAAAATTTCAAAATAGATTGTTTTCGAAGAAAGCGTTACAATAGTGTTTTCAAAAGCATTACAAAAGCGTTACAAAATAGTTATCTTAATTACTTCAATTAAAACATCGTTTTTCTTAGTCAAAACTTAAACTTTACAATTCAAAACATTTTTTATATAATTTATAATGATTTTACCATTTTTTCCATATTTTTAGAAACCTTAAAAAATGGCTGTTTATGGTTATGGTCGACAACTTCTCTTATAGCGACCTTTTCCAAAATGGTTTTAAACATAACTTGAAAAATTATAACTCGAATTTAAAATCTGCTTTCACTCATTTGAAAGTTCTAGTTAATGGAAATCAAACGTTTTTCATTTTATGGAAATCCGATTTAGATCGCAAAAGTTATAAGCGTTTAAAGTTTGCATCTAAAGTACGTAAATTGCCGTTATGCGACAAGATCTATTTTGACCATAATAACCATTATTTTATGATACTTCAAAATATCATAGAAAACCATTATATCCTTATATAACCCTTTTAAA
Organism: Allium sativum; assembly: GCA_030737875.1. Lineage (NCBI taxonomy): Eukaryota > Viridiplantae > Streptophyta > Magnoliopsida > Asparagales > Amaryllidaceae > Allium > Allium sativum. Next base: position 137,286,247 of record CM060921.1, on the reverse strand, counting down.
AATTTAAATTTACTTTTCAAACAATTTTGGATCTAAAATTCAACTTTCATTAATTCTAATTCATTTCTAAATTCGAATAACTTCAGATTAGCCTTCTCATTCGTCGGATCAGTTAGGGATAGCCAGGGAGAGCAGGATACTTTATTTCCAAACCGAAACCTAGACACTATCCTCTCTGTCATCCTTGAATGTTCCGGTATTTATTTATTCATTTAAAGGACTTTAACAATATATATGGATTCATACATATGGTCTTTTCCAATTATTAACCTTTAATTTCAATAATGATATTGCTTTTAATTATGAAGGAGATTTGTCGATCATCAATGTGATACCATAATTGTTGTGTCATTATGTGTGCAAAACAACATCAACAACCATTTAAACATCCATAGCAACCATCATCAACATGATTCAATAAATCATAATTGTGCACAAGCGTTATAACACTAACGCTTAAAAGTTTGTGTTCTAAACTTCGCATCCATCATCCATCACAACAAATATAAATCATCAATAACCAATAATAATTCATCACTATATTTAAATTAGTCTAGCTACTAATTTAATATATAAACCGTGGTTAAAGAGATCTCACCTAACAGCTTTCCAAATCTTCACGGTAGGCGAGCCTAGCTAAGCGAATCGTCAGACAGTATTTCAGTGCAACTTCTTCTTTACCAAAATATATATAATATAATATACACTAATCTCTCTTTATATTATAAGAGGAGGAGAAGAATGACGAAATTTGGCAAGGTGGTGGTGGAAAAGAGGAAGACTTATGCCATGGAAACCATGGCCATAAGCTTTAAGAAGAAGGTGGAAAGGTGGAAAGGAGGAAATGGAAATGGAATGGTAAAAAATGGAGAAAGAGCCTCCTTATATAGGAAAGGAGGAGTAAGGAGGTAAAGACACATAAGGGGGCAAGTGGCAATCATGCATGAAAGGGAGCATGCATAAAGACATGTGTCTTAACACTTTTCTTAAGAAGAAAAAAGAACATTTGGTAGCACTTTCTTTTAAATGTTATGAAAACTAAAGGCAACACTTAATTCTAACGCTACTAATTCTTGTTATGGTTTGACAAATCCGATCGAATGACAAATAGTACCAATAAATCCAAACCCATTAATAATCATTCTCATTTATAATTCAAGTAAAATCTATCATATAACTTATCAAAATTATTAAATACTCTTAACCATATATATTTATCTCAAATTCAAATTTAAATTCAAATTAAGTAATAAAAAATCCAATTTTAAATTGGTTAAAAATTCTGGATCGTTACACAACGATAGTCAATGCTCAAAAATGAGCATGACTTAACAATAAATGATAATAATAGAAGATTACCGTCTTCAATCGAAATAATCATTCATAAACTATATTTAATTAAAAAATTCCTTTTTTATATAAAATCATGGTAAAATTATTCCATTTACCATCTCCTTAAAACAATATTATGTCAATTTTCCTCATTCAAGTTTTTAGAAATCCCTATCAACAATGTCAGCCAAACATGTGAATTTCGAATTTATATTCTACTCAACCGATAAACAAACATATTATGAAATATTTTACAACAATAACAATTACACTTTCTCATATATATATATATATATATATACACACACACACACAAACATATACGCTTGAACTTAATCTAAGGTATTACTAACCCCGTCTCTGTTGAGTTATGCCATTGAGCCAAGGTTATCACTTAACCTTTGCTTTGATACCAACTGTAATGACTTGGAGAAATTCGACGCTCAAATTTTGACATTAATACATTTTTTGTATTCACTTGCCAAAACTCAAGTATCAAAAACCCAGAAAGTTAGAAGAAAGAAGTTAGAAGGTGAGAAGAAGAAAGAATTGGAATAGAAGAACAAGAACACCCACACTGCAGAATCAGAGCAAAATAAAATCTCACAACATAATGAGTAAAATATAATATATTAATACTCTTTACACAAAGAGACAACTATATAAACATTATTAACAAATAGAGTACACAACTATATCAGTATATACAATATGTCTGCACAATAATGATAAATACAACACACATAGGAAATAAATTAAAACAAGAAATTACGAGAATACGTCCTGACTCCGGATTTTCTCCCGCAGCTCCAAGCAAACCCAATAAAACCTGGAAAATATACTCAGTCTGACCTAAGCATATTTTGAGGAAAGCTAAATCACCCGGGTCAGTTTGGAATACTTTCAGTGAGATATCTCACATCACAAACAACTTATTTGATTTTTAGAAACCCTTTGGATGAATGGAACTCTTGTAAGACACAACCATACATAAACATGGCACTTATTTTACCCTTACGATAACCAAATCACTTTTATTATAAATCCAATGATACTATAATAATGTCTATAATCCAAAACAAAATGGGAATATGGCCGAAAAGCTTGTATCTCACTTTTCCTAGAGTTGGTTTACATCTAAAACCGTACGAATCGTATTGGAGTTTTGATTTCCATACATGACTAGGTAAGGAACTACCTCCCGAACAATGTTCCTCTAGAGATAAAAACACTACGGTTCAACAAGAACATCTTGCAACTCGGCCACGCAGAACCGACCACTCATTCAACTTAAGTGTACCGAATGTATCACCACCATGGTTGGTGCCAATCAGCCATATTTATTACAAAGCATACAAAAGGGATAACTGATTTCTCTAGATGAGGTGATGATATACCCTAATGGGAACGACCCACATAGCTCTGTTGTGTGTTCGGTTTCAGTCATTTTCGGGCATATGAGGCTTCAATTATCTTATTGAGACATTGCATTCAACTTTGAATGCCACATTTTCATATTCGTCAATCACCAATTGATTTTCACAAAGATACTCTGGGTTTTAAGCTAAAAGAAGTTGTCTTCCCTACCACCAAACAGATATAAAATTGTAAAAATCAACGTACATGGTCTAAGAAATACAATGTCAGACGTCCATCCATACAAGTTGTCCATGATCAGGACAAACCGGAGATACTCTTTTACTGCATCCTGTCGGGATAACCCCTGGGATTGTAACAAGAAGTCCTCGCATCATGCAAAACCCCAAATGTAAGGACTATTGTCATAAGTATAATCATGGCAGTTAACCAGAGACATCAGCGAGCACCCTTTTTCTCCCAAATGGTATATGCCTTCAAATCATCTTGATACTCATAAGCATACCTGCAAATCCAGTTTTCAAGCGCAAACTATATTCAAGGTGATTTTGGATCCATTCCCCATCCTGGTTCTTTTAACTAACACATTATAAGTTAAAAGAAATATTTATTGATAGTCAGTTCTTTAACTACCAAATCTATTCATATACTTATCTCAACGCGATAAGCATATTCACAAATCTCTTGTTTTCATTACTCCAAAAACCATAGCCATGCACTTATCTCTTGGAATAAGTGTATTCACAGAACTAAATTATTTCACTACTTAGAAAACAATCATGCAATACATTATTTTCTATATACTTAACAAAATGGTATAAGAAGTCATAATTCATATCTGGCCCAAGCAATGTCATGTGATACATTGTTTACTATAAACTCAAACAGTTTTATTTAACTTATAAACTTTGCAATTAAAGTTTATAACATCACTTTTGGGAATAATAAATTAATTTCCCACACAACTTCCATTTCCAAACAGGTACTTCCCTCGGATAACCATGAAGTCGTTCAAGTTGGGGTATTTTTATTTACCTCTCAGATCTTGACTCAACAATGTTTTTATTTTTAAGGTAGATCAATGTCTATAACCCAAAACCTAAATCAACTATATATCACAAGTTCTATTTACTATTCAATTTAAATATGGTTATATATATATTCCTTGCATTTGAAAAATCTCCTTCCAATTATAACCACTTTTACTTAATTCGTTTATTAGGTAAACGCTTACTAAAACATAAGTGTTTAGCTTTAAACCTCTTTAATACAATTCGTTTACAACTTGGATTTATTACAAAAATCTATATACAAAATCCATGACACAAATTCATTAAACATCATCCCTTTTCATTTTTGAAAATCTCCTTTCAGTTATAATCATTTTTACTTAATTCAATTATTAAGTAAACACTTATTTAAACCATTGCATTAGCTTTAAATTTCTTTAACCTTGTTTACAAAACTTGGTTTTATTATAAAATCCCTTTGTAAAACCCTTAACAAAATTCAATGAAAATCTTATTACAAACTCGATAACTTCCTAAATAAATTTCAGTACAAAAGGTAATCACTTTAATTATTATTAATTAAATGATAATTAACTTCAACATTAACTAAAGTAAAAGTAGCTTACTTCATTATTAACTTAAAAATAAGATTGTTAATCTCTTTAAAATAATAATTGACTTTATTAATAACTATCAACTTTATAATTTTCTTATACATAGTTAATTAAAAGATTAATTGAATTTTATGAATCCTTATTAAGTTTAAATAATTTGTCTAAACTATTTCAACTGGATTAATTGATAACAAATTAGTTTGATTAAGCAATTCCAATTAACATAGTTAACTAAGTAAACTTGGAAAGCATAGTGAACTTGTAAACTAATTTCAATAAATCATTCCCTTTAAATTAATTAATAACACAATTAATTTAACATAATCTCACTTATTTGTTTCTTTAAAAACAATTATTTCAGACTATTAACCCTTAAATTAATTTCTGACTTAAATGCTTATAAAAATAACTTAAAACACATGAATTGCAATATAAATCATTTTAAACTTTCCTCTGTAAAACTGATTATTAATATTTATTTATCTACAAACCTCTATTTTATATAACTTATATAAAATAAAATTTAAAAACCTTGCTTCAGTTATAAAAAAATAAATTTTATAACTTCATTTAGTCAATTTCGCCTAACGGTGAATCGACGTCTTAAAAAATGGACTTTAGGTTATGTGCTGCCAATCATTTAATCAATAATGTTTGTTGATTAATAACACATTAGTATTAAATTAAATTCAATAAGCCACATCCAAACCAGATTTTAACGTTACTTATATTAGACAATTCATATTTGAATGATATGAAAGCAATTAACATCCAAAACAGTAAGGAATCTTGTTGGATCCCTCTAACCTGTCCCCTGCATCACAAATCATAATATCATTTTATACATGCATATGAAGTAGAAATTCTAATCTTATTCATTTAAGATGAATCTTCTGCTTAAAAGCAGGTAGTGCCAAAGGTCGTTTGTTTGTAGACGGAAATATATTTATTGGCCATCACCAACAAAGCAATAAATCATCCAAAACATCCAAACACACAATTTATACTAACAAAAATGAATATTATTATATGAAATTACAACATTCAAAAGTATTCTAGAAAGTGTTAGAGTTAACTCAACATCCATTCAAATTCGATGATTTCAAGTCGTTTTATCTAATTTCAAACTAACGTCTGAAATTAGACAAAATCCCCGTTAGCTCAAATGAACTCAATCAAATTCATATGTGTAGTGTTTGACGATACGATTCCAACACAACTTTTTTCAACGAAATCTGATCACGTACGAAATAGATATACACGTTATAATATTTACTCGAATTAAAATAAACAAATTAAACTAATGACTTGATTAATATTTAAATCAACTAATTAATTAGACTAAGCATGCGTATAATCATGATTAAAAATCGCGACATCCTCTTCCAGGTTCGAACAATATAAACCCGACCTTGTCCCCTCCTTCAACCCTCCACCATAGCTCCCACCTGCCACCAGAGATCTCCCTGACCTCGCCACCATCTTCCCCCACCCTGGTAGCAAACATGCGCTAAGGAGTATGCCTCAAGGTTCACTCATGCTCCCTAGAAACTCGAAAGAATGCACACGGTTTCAAACCAATTCTGGTTTCCATGGTTCAACTCCAACCACTAGATTTTTTCAGTGAGTCCAGCTTGTCCCCTCCACCTTTGCTTCAAAAAACTTCCCAAATCATGACCCATGTCTCTAATAATCCTCAAAAAATTAAATCTACCCATTGCAATTTAACAAAAAATTCCAACCTCTCAGCTCCACTATTTCCTGATGAGAACCAGTCGGTGCACTCATGAGGCTCATGCGTACCATGTTGTAGTTGGAGGCAGATGCTAAAAATATATGGATTGCTATGATGAATTGAGGCTGTTCATTTTTAAGAAGTGGTGGCTACTATTTTCTAGGGTTAGGTTGTTTAGGATATTATATAGTTGAAATTTTATAATATAATATTCATACATATTTTATCTCTAACATTTATAGCTCGTATAGTCACATATATGCTTCAACTGCTATGAAATTTGAAATCCTAACATAATTTAACATCCCGGACCCAATGAAACTGGTTTCATCGAATTCCGAGACTGTTTGCAAAAACATCTAATTTTTAAATTTAAACCATTAATCGATACACGTTGATATCGCGCACGATCACAAAACAACTCCGATTGACTCGAAACTTGAAATCTAACAATAATGAATCATTCTGTATTTTATAAAATTGGTTTTGTTGAAAACCGAGGTCGTTTGTAAAATAGCTATTTCCATATGTTAAACCAAGAAATATAAATTGATTTTTTAACACTTAAATTCATTGATTATAAATTATTATTGTCGTTTATAACCAAATAGAACTTTACATAGTTTTAAATCAAATTAACTTGAAATTTTAAGCTCAACAAATTTCAATTTCAAGTTAATTCAACATCCAAGTTCTTATTTAAATTAATTCTAAGTCGATAACTCTTAAAATTTACCGATTTAAATATTTAATTTAATAAAATATTCATTATTAAAAATCTAGGTTGTTACATTTAGATCGAAATTCCTAATTAATAGCAATAAATATGTATTTAAGATAAGCAGACTACGTTATATAACAGATATAAATAATTAAATAAAGAAAATGCACTAATCGATGAAATGTCAACCTATACTCAAAACAAAAGATTTATAAGTTATATTCTCTATTAATATGGCATATAAGATCTTATCTTAGAATTATAGCTTTAACAGGGAAATAACGACTACATAACCAAAGAAAGACTTGAAGTCCTAGGCTTTTAGATTACATAAATAAACAAAGGAGGTAGGATAATTGCATAAATTTATATATTTTCATTCTAGTCTAATTTTACTTTCATTCCATTTTAGGTGAATTTTATAAAAAAAATAGGGATTTTTGTTCCATGTGGTTTAAAATACCCAAATATGCTATACTATAAACAAAACAGAGATTTGACTACACATAATTTGCTGTATCCAATTTCACTAGTTTCATTAAGTTCAAGATTCATAGTAGAATGGAAAGAGAATGAAATAGACTGTTTAATTTGATTTTGAATGAGGAACAATAAAAAAATCCCTATTTTGTTTACATCTACAATCCAAATCCAATAATAAACATAGATTGACAATTCTATTAAATAAGAGATTGGTAGGATTTGTGTTTTATTTTTTTAAACCCCAAAACTCTTAGGTAGAACCAATCCAAATTACATACTAAACAAGGTATAGAAACACAGTAAATTTATAAATCCCTCTCATAGTTTGATGTAAATAAATTATGTTGTTTTGTTGTTGCTGGATTGTTGCCAATAAAATGTTTTCAGTCCTTCTCCTTTTTAAGATTACTTATGTACACGAGTCAAAAAAGAATCATATATACATATGTTTCAGATCCAATATTTCTAAATAAATAAAAAACAGTAGGAGAAAGTCTCGTGCAGTTAAAGCTCTTAGCGGTTTTACAGCGACAAAAGGGCAAAAAGTTGTGGCAGGGATAAAGCGGGGAAATAACGAGGATATAGCGGAGGCGCAATAAGGATCATTAAATGTAAAACCAAATATTTAAAAACTAATTAATCATCTTTATCACATTACATGTGTACGAGAAACTAATATTAAATAATCTTATGTAACATAATCAAGTAATATCATAGTTATGCATTCTAATTTTAATGAGTGTAATTGATTGTTGTCATATATTAGGCACCTATGCCTTAAACTTAGACCTCTACGCTAAGGTTAATGAATTTTTTAAATAGAACTAGTCAAATCAAGTTTTATATATTTATACTACTAAATCAGACGCTAAAAGCCTTGATTTAGTGGATGCAGTGGAAAACAGCGGGGCTAAAAGTGGATCTACTGTTCATCAACGTTAAGCTAAAAAAACGTTGAGTTTGAAGAGCACTATGGGCTATAGCGGAGATATTGCGGAGCTTTAGCTGGGATTTAACTGCATAGAGAGAAACTAACATATCCTATGAAAATTGGATCTAAACAGAGTAAAAGAAGAAGAGGAATGAAGAACAATAACATGTGAGCTGAGAGTATATATTCGGGGTACTATTTATAGATGCCAAAATGTGTAGGAAACATCAGATTATAATATGTAATCTAAGTCATTCAAAGCATCTGAATCTAAAAAAGATAACCTATAAACCTTGGTCACTACCCCCATTCATCTTGCATACTGGTCGACCTCCCCCTATAAGGCAGTCGACCTGCCGGTCGACCCCTATAGAGGATGGGAGATCGACCTTCCTCTTATAATGAGACATAGTGAATTTATTTCACACAACTTGTTTTTAATGTTAATAAATCTTAATTAATTGATCATAAACCTTTTGTAACACTTCCCCTTCTTGTATATACATATTCACAGACAATCTCAATTTCAAAATCGAATATTTTTTGTGACAATTTCATTTATTTCTATTCCATGCTTATCCAATTTAAATTCAAACTCAAATTTGTACATTTATTAATTTAAACTTAAAACTTGTATTATTCATATTTTTTCTATATGGATCCATTTTCAATAAAGAAAATACGAAAACAGACAGGAAACTCGCCATAAACGCACTGGCAATACTTTCATGGCCAAATTCCTATGTATTAAATATTCATATTTTCGTCCTACTATTATTCATATTCAGTTTTCTATGTCTAACTGGATGTATGTTTTGGGGTGTTACACAAGGAATATACATATAAACATAAAGAAGAGATGTGCAAATTTACGTTTTCATGCGTATTTTACACTGTTTATTCCAAATTAAAGAACATCCATTCCTTATAATTTTAAATAAGTTAATACTTTCTCATTTTTAAATATTTGGGAAAAATTATGGAAAGTATAGCAAAAGATCTTTTAATGGAATTTGAATTTCAGCAAATCAAGAACATAGGGAGTCTGTTCTAATTATTAGCATAAGTCGGAATGTAAATTAGTGGAATTTAGAAAACTAATACACACAGTGATATACATACACACACACATATATATGTATATATACGTATATGCATATATATACACATTTTATCCATTCAAATCTTACGTAATTAATGCGTACTATTATTAGGTAGATATTTAGGAACTTAGGTTCGAACTTGAATTGTTCTCCATTAATCCTGGGTATAAATTAGAGTACCTATAATAAATGGATAATTAATAATTGTGCCCTTGAATTCATGGGTATTGAAAATGGAAATAAAATATAAAATTCATATAAGCTTACAATTAGGGTAAACAAAGAATAAATGTTGCAGCTTCAATTTATCGGCAATTTATAAATTCACCTTGGAGATGATTAGTGAGTTATAATAATAAGAATAAATGGGAACAAAAGGAAATAAATGGGACTGGTATAAATAATATGTATTGCAATGTCTACAGCCTAAGGAAAAATGACCATTATGGCTATTAATGGCATATGGCAGTTATGGTAATTAAATTAAAATGGGATTTAGTAGAATTACCATAATTAAAACTAAGTCCAATAAATCATTTTAGTATAATAAACCTATCTTAAGGATATCAATCTTATCTTATCATTAGTTTAATCCTAGGAATAAATTCTCTAATTAAATATAATAACTGGACTTAGTAGGCTGATAATGCAAGATCGGTTGAGTTATCCTATAGAAGTCTGCACTTCTTAATAGTCAGATATACATATAACTGATGTATGATATCATTAATTATAGGAAATCGTGATAATTATATCATAATGAGGAATGTTTCTATGGGTTTACTTCGAGCTTAGAGGTCTTAAGTCATTGTTGTTTCAACCTCCCTTTTAAAAGAAGAAACCTAAAAGATATTTAACATTGTAGCTAGCTTCGAGATTAAGGCCTTTAGTGATTTAAGGATCCGCCTTTTGGGGATATTAAGTGATTGGATTCACCCTTTTACTTGAAATTTTACTGGAAGAGTACGAGTGGTACTTGGACCCACTCCTTTCCTTAGAATTTATTCAAAGGTGTATGAGTAGTAATCAAACCCACTCCTTTCTTTGGGTCTTAATGGGTACAGGTAGAATCATAGGATCTATCTTCATTAGGTATTAAATGAATGGATAACTCATCTTTTTTCAATAAGAAGAATTAAATAGCTAATAAGGTATGAATTTGATAATCTCTGGAAGGGTCCACTTCCTTTAGGTAGTAAAAGGTTGGACTCTGCCTTGGGATATGATATTCAATGGTCGCTACAGAGGTACCATTGGTTTGTCTATCCTATATTGAATACTAAGTGCCTCCGAGGTTATCCATGATGGTCAGCTAGATAGTAACAAGGTGGTCCACTGAAGGAAGGTCTTAAATGACGAGAGGTTGTCCACCTATCTAGTAAGTCATAAGTGAGTGCTTACCGTCTCTTGTCTTATCCAGGGTTGGGATATGCAAACAATAGAAGCCTTAATTAGTTTTTAAGGGACATAGTAGCTAGATCCCTCTAATTTATAATAGGGTGTTAGTAAACCACCTGTCAAGGTATTAAGTGATCATGAGATCCGCCTTAGGCCTTAACTAATTGTAGGAATCCAATAATATAGCCTGTATTTTTTATGATTCGAATTTAAATTTTCAATTTAAATTTTAATCATTAATTAGTTGACAATTTCAAAGTGTGATTTTTCATAAACGATCGAACCTGGACTCAAGAACATTTCCATTTTGTTCAGAAACTTCGTTAGGTGGAGAAACAAGTATATGAGCGCCAAATTTCGAGATTTGACGCTTCATGGGCAAATTAGTATTGAAATATGCAGGAAAAATGTCATTTCGAGGGGCTATGCTGGATTAAAAAAATATTTTGGACTCATCGCGATGAGTCATTGCACGCTATTAAGTTTCATAGAAATCAGATATACCATTTGATCATGTGAAATTAAAACATGTGTCAGTTTTGGATGGAAGACCCAAGACAATTAGACCTAATCACAATACCCATAACTACCTATTTATCCTAATTTCCTAATAGCCCACTATTGTAACTTTCTTTTTCATGAATTCATGGCTGCCACCCTCCTTCTATCATCAAAAATTAATTCTCGTTGATCTAAACCATTAAAAAAATCATGAAATCAGTTTCTAGATTCCCGAATTGAATTTGTTTACAATTCTATGCCATTTTTGAATGGTAAGGTCATGTTTCTTGAGATAGACGTGAATAAGTTGGAAATTAAAATTGATATTATCTCATGATTCAAGAGATGATTGGTTAAGGATATTTCAGATTCGTAGAGAAAATTGACATTTGTGAGTTGATTTTGGTGGTGTGCAGTCCTGTGTAAGGGAATGCGATATTATGGGAGTCATGACCTACTCCTTGTGCATAGCTAAGGATACACTTCATTAGGAGGCAGCAGGGTTTCGAGGTCCGGCTGCATCGTGGAGAGGTTAGGTTACTTGGTTCATAGGCGTTGTCCGTTCGTGTTTTCATTGAGAAACTGTAAGGTCCCAAAATTTTGCCATTTAAATTGGAATATTTAAATCTTTTTTTATATTATATTGGAGATATAATATATTTTATATCGAACTTTATTTACTAAAATGGACTTCGAATGAATATATTTATAATATATTTAAAATGAGCTTGAAATGTCATAGTGGTTCGTAATATTGCGTTTTGAACTTCAAATGAACAAGATCTATTATAAGTTGGAATTCTGTGAAATAAGAAACATTAGGAACTATTGGATTAAAATTTTCTAATGAAAGAAAAAAATCGTGATTTCGTCTTATAAATTGTAAGTTATGTCCAAACCAAAATTTAAAATAGTCGTTATGGAATCATTTATAAATCATAACGATTTATTTAATATAATTAAATATTGTTTTCTTATTTGGATAAGATTTTTGAGACATAGTTACAATTTAATTTTTAGGATTTTTCTATAGTTTTTAATTTGGCAAATAAGAAACTTTTTATTTGGAGTATTTTACACCCTATATCAGCATTTTGGGGTTTCACAAAATAAGTTAACTACTCTATTTTATTATATTGTTGGGATCGTGGCGAATCGCTCCACACGATTGTATTTTCATTTTTGTCCAATGTCGTCTGTACGTGAACAAAATTCTATGTAACGAGGTACCAAATAAGTACAAAATATAGTAAATTATATATGGATTGTTTTCGTATATTTGTACACTTCAGTTAAAGCAAACCATCCCTTCAAAACGTGCACACCATTATCTATTAAATACAACATATGTTTAGTAGCATGCCTCTATCTCTTTCTCTGATCACAACATGCCTGTCACTTCTCCTTACTGATTCAACTTTGCAATGCGGAATGGTTTATTAATTAGTGAAAGGTGATAATACGAAGTTTTCTTCTCAGATCCTACGCATAGCTTTCAGCCTACATTTCAACACCTACATGTTTTTAATAGGATGGTTCATATTTTGAAGTGACCAAACGCAAATAGTGGACAGGCTTTGTTTGAAATTTCACCTAACCTATTAGTGATAGCCTTAACCTATGTCTTCGTTCTCTTGTATATAAATACCATGTCCTCGTTCCAACTCTCAAAAACAAACCATACTTCTTTCTCTCAAAACTTAAACAATAGATACTCTTTTCTGAAATCTATTCCGTTCATTTCTTTTGTATTTTCGAAACCTGCTTACAAGCATTTGTTTCTTCCTCTCACATAAAACCCCAACAGCAAAGTAAAGAGGAAAAGGAAGAGCCTATTTCCATTTCTAATAAGAACTGGGCGCAAATTCGTCCTCAACATAAAATTACCATTAGTTCAAGTTCTTCTAAAATCATTTACTGTAAATAGAGTTCGAACCCCCATTTCTTATTTTTCTTGTAAAAGATTGCATGGCCTTTACAAACATGAGTTGTTTGACCTAATATGCAGGAGTTCACCGTAGACATGCATGAGTTATGAGAATTGTGACAGGTTAAATAATGGTTGACGGCGATTTAAAAAGACTAAAACTTACATTTCTGACTACCTAATAAATATGGGCAGCAATTTAGTGTAAAATGCATGGATACTCGAACGTATCTGTTTGTAACATGCACATCCCATAAGAACATACATCAATTTCTGGAGTGCATGTTAATTGTTAACTGACATCACATGTGAATTATAAACACCAGCTGTTTATTTTACGACAAAGTGTAGTAGCAGTGATAAGGTAGCCATGAATTAGGGGATTAGTATATTTACACGAAAGATAACCTACATATTGGTGTAGTAAGCGGTGGTAGTATATGTGAGATGAAATGAAATCGAAATAATGGTGTCATTCACGCTGCTTAACAGCTTTGGAACCATATAATAATAACGTGTGTATATTATAAAAGAAGTAAGAAGAACCTTTAATTTGTTTGCCACCAACTTTGTTTATCCAGTTAAGAGCCTTTATCTGCAGCAAGTCATGCTTTTGTGCCTGCAAGAGTTCATATGATATATTGAGCAATATTGTGATAATGAAAAAAAAGAAGATTAGGTAGTAGCATAGTGTTTAAAATAACAGAGTAATGAGTACAAATTTTGCCAGAGAATGTAAAAATAATTACTGAGCCTACTGCGCTGATTGCTGCATTTATTTTCATGTGCAAGGGCTAATGAATATATATGGAGCAAGTCAAAGGTTATCCCAACAGTCGGAAGTTAGATTCGTATTTACCTGTTGTGTAGGTAGAGATTGTATCCTGCCTTCATTGGGTCGTCAAGTATCTAGCAAGATACAATGGGAAAAACCAACCTGACATACTGGGCAAGCCCGGGATAGGAAAGATAAGAAGGATATGTTTGTATGAGGTGCATACTTGCGGTAAAATTACAGTACCTCAACCAATTCAGTCAGTCGCATGTTGTTTGTGGCGGTAAGCAGTCATCCAGAACGGTGCCTTTACAATGAACAACAATGTGAATGTAAATCCGAAGTACGTCAGTCGGAAAATAATTTGGGTGCAACGAATAAGATGGATGTGATCGGTGGTAAATCAGAAAGTGTTTTGGTCTGAAAATGCAGACGATTTGAGTCGCATAATCTAGTTCGGAAGTGGATAGACATGAAGATAGTAGGAGAATGGTTACCTGCGAGATGATTGGGAGGCACGGTGGTATGAATTCTTCGCCGTGAAATTACAGATGTGAATCATGTGATGGTATTGTAACATTTAACCGGAAAATAGAGGAGCAAGATTATGGGTGGAGGCGGGAATTTGCGAGGATGGATTTTTTTTAATTAAAAAATTAATTTGGGTTTTGTGGTGTTCGGTTACCGGCATGGGAAGGAGAGACATATTGAGAAGGACGAAGAGGGTGCTGGAGTTAGTGGGAATGCTTCGGTCACGTGAGGGATTAAAGAGAGAAAAAAGGGGAACGAGCAGCGTTTGAGTATTAGGGGAATGGGAATAGCAGAGGATTCCACGTCAGATAGGCAGAAGCGCTGTTATTAGGTTTAAGTAATAGATTGTCCTTAAAATTTCTAATGCTTGGTATGAACTTATGCAAAGGTGTTGTGTATATGTTCCTAAACTAATGCAAAAATCAGGCAATCCACTGATTCAGTTGACCTCCCTAATGCAATATATGTCTGTGCCATGTATCCAATATGTATGCAAAAGAATCCTAATAGTACATATATGTTCTATATGTGTGCACAACCATTCACCAAAATGTAGCATCTATGTGATTATCAACCATTTTCATCCACTGAAAATTAAAAATGTGCACACATCCATATGCAATATGTAAGTGCTTGAGCCGATCTAGAGCCTAACGTGTGTGTATATGCATCCACTTGCATCGACTAGCAAACACTTGCATCCACTTGCAACCAACAAACATAACATGTCTCAAACACATGTTTCCAAACATAGGTTTATGACTAAGGATCGGGATTCATACGATTGGGATAAACAAATTCAAATTCAAAAGCTTAGAAAAGGAGATTAAGAACGTACTCTCAAAAGGAAAAGGATAAGAAGCACGAATTTTATCTTCGGGTTCCCATCTCGCATCGTCACGATCTTCTCCCTATTGCACCTTCACTAACTTGATCTCCTTTTTTCATAGGTTCTTAACTTCCGATCCAAGTATGCGGGTAGGAACTTTCCTAATTGATGCCTCCTTCTCTATCTCTACATCCTCAAGTGTACTACCTCTACTGAATCATGTAGACATTTCCTTAAGTGGGAAACATGGAACATGTCGTGAACTCCCACCAGCCTCTCTAGTAGTCTAGCTCTGTAGGTCATCTGACCTTTCCTATCAACTATGGGGAATGGCTCTACAAACCTTGGCGCCAACTTCCCTACCGAGCCAAAGTGAACTATGTTCCTCAAAGGTGACACTTTGATAAAGACCATATCTTCTACCTTAAACTCCTAGTCAGTCCTCCTTTGATCGACGTATGACTTCTACCAATCTTGAGCTACCTTCATCCATTTGCGAATAAGGTTTATCTTTCCAAATGTCTTTCTAATCATCTTAGGCCCAAGTAGAAGTATGTCTGTATTACTCCCACCAACATGTCGGTGATCTGCAGGATCGTCCATAAATTGCCTCGAAGGGTTCCATACCAATGCTGGACTGATTTTGTAGGCAAACTCAATCAATGGGAGATGCTCCTCCCAAGTTCCTACGAAGTCTAGGATACACAGTCTCAATAAATCCTTGAGAACCCTGTTAACCTCTCAGTCTGTTCACCGGTCAGAGGGTGTAAGCTTTGCTAAGTCGTAACTATATACCTAGGGCCTCTTGCAAGCTTTTCCAAAACTCGCTCGTAAAGATGGCATCATGGTCACTTACTATACTAGAAGGTACCCCATGAAGTCAGACTATCTCTCTAAGGTATATCGATGCTAACCAAATTGCTATCCTCTTTCTGTTCAGTGGAATAAAGTGAGCGATCTTCATTAATCTATCCACTATTACCCATATACTCGTATTGCCCTTCCCTGATCAGGGCAGTCCATCAATAAAATCCATAGAACTGTCCCACTTCCACTATGGAATATCCAAAGGGTGAAGTAATCTGCCAGGTTTCTTTCGCTCGGCCTTCACTTGTCGACAAGTCAAACATCGGGCCAAAAATTCTGCCACATCCTTCTTCATGTCAATCCAGTAAAAAAAAACTCTTCACATCTCGATACATCTTATTACTGCTCGAATGGATAGTCATCCGAGAGTGATGAGCCTCCTCAAGAACTGATCTCAGAAAATCTCCAATTCTAGAAACACATAATCTCTCATCTTGTCGCAGCCACTCTCTCTCGTCCACATAATATCCAACTAGGTGACTAAAGGCTTCTCCTCTACCGAGCATATCCAAGATGTCCACTAACTGTTGATCCTCTCGCTGTGTGGATCCAATGCGCTTCATGAGAGTAGGTAGCACCTCCAATAATGCCAATAAACCAAGTGTAAAATCTGTAGATGGCTTAAAATAAAACGTCGAGATAAACTACATGTTATGCCTCTCTACAAATAGTGGACTCAGGATTTTCCTCTGCCAACTCTATGCGTCTGCAACCACATTTCCCTGGCCTGGGGTATAAGCTATCTCAAAATTGTAGAATCCCCATCCATCGTTGCTGCCTTAAATTGAGATACTTCTGTGAGAATAAATATTTGAGCAACTTGTGATCGTGTAGATCTCAAACCTCTCTCCAAGTAGATAATGTTGCCAAGACTTAAGTGCGAACACTATTGCTACCAACTCTAAGTCGGGGGGGGGGGATACTTCTTCTCGTGAATTCTTAATTGTCTACTTCCATAGTAGACTACCCTACCTCCTTACATCAAAACATCACCTAATAACATGCCACAAGCATCCGTGTAGATCGTAAACACTTTGCTGCCATCAGGAATAATAAGAACAGAGGCTAATGTTAGAGCCCTTTTTAACCTTTGGAATGCATCCTCACAATCAATGCTCCAAGCAAAAGCCAAAATTTTCTTCGTCATACAGGTGAGCGGAGCTGATATCCGTGCAAAGTCCTTAATGAATTTTCTATAGTAACCCACTAATCCCAAAAAATCCTAACCTCTGTTTCATTCTTAGGGGCTTTCCAATCTTGAACAACGACAACTTTAGTGGGTCCACCGCTATCCCATCTTTGGAGACTACATTCCCTAGAAATCTTACTTCCTTTCTCCAGAAATGACACTTAGAAAACTAAGCTTAAGCTGATGCGATATGAGACTGCTGAGAACCACCTCTAAGTGTCACTATGCACTTCCTTGCCACTCGAGAAAACCAAAATATCATCCATGAAAACCACTACAAATTTATTAAAGTACTCCCTAAATACCCGACTCATTAAACCCACAAAACATGCAGGTGCATTCTTCAGCCCAAAAGGCATGACCAACCACTCAAAGGACTATCCGGAGTCTTTAAAGCCATCTTGTGTAACACCCCACGTCCATTAATGTCACTCACAAAGGGAACGCATCAATGTCCATGAAGCGTTATTGTTGTATAGAACAGATAAATTACAAGAATAAATAAATAAAACAACACAGTGGAAGATAAAAACTTATTTTATTTCGTCATAACTCAAAACGAGTTTACATAAGTAGTTTCCAAAACCATTGCAACAGGATCAATAGTCTTTTCCAAAAACTTCAATAACATAAATGCATAAATCCCCACTGAGCATAAGCAAAGCCATAAAGATGAGAGAATCCCAAGCGATACATCTACTTTCTTCAAGCAACTGAAAGAAATCGGCACTAAGCTGTAGTATTTCCTCCTTGCAAACCTGAGGGGGAAGGGGAAAGGAAGAAAAGAGGTGGAAAGAAAAGGGGGTCAGACATAAAGTCTGGCGAGTGTAATAATTTTAACAATATAATTATCAAAATAACTAGGCTAAGGCATAAGCTGGAAAATAAGGAAATGACAATGAACAATTGGGTATGACAGAACAAAACGAGGAAATAAGATGAACCAAAATATCGTTAAAGGCGCCCCTAATCACTATAAGATAATTACTACACTGCACTACCACTAGTCACCCTAAAGGTTGATCCCGCCTACAAAACTTAATAACGATAATGGTAGTTTAGTGTACCCCTAGCTACCTTCATAGGTGTCGTCTACCCCTATCTCCACTAGGTGTACCCACTACCCCTATTCGATCGTCTCCCTAACTCGTAGATACCCGTGCTGGCCCCACTATGGGGTGTATCACTCCCCAAAGTGGCAACCCGATACAACCAAAATTGCACGTCTTATATCTACACGATGCAACAACGTCTTACCTACCAGCCCAGGCCCACACACGCATATGAACCCATTGGACTTGTGTTGCCACCGCTGACGCGTTTTGACCTCTTACAATCAAATCCAGTATGCGTGTCCCGTCCTCGACTTGGATCGAGCCCACAAAGACACTTAATGGGTTACTGGTTTGAAAAGGGCCCCCATGCATGACACAAGCTTTCCACCTATGCTTGGTCCCCTCTAAGATTTTTCCCCACTTAACCCCATTCTTATTCATGTCTTCTTACATGTTTCAATCTTGGTTAAGTGCACCTAATCATATTTCAAATGCCACCCAAGGCACCCACTAAATTCCACATGCCACCCAAGGCACCCACTTAACCCCCTCATGTCCCACTACATGTTTATCTGGTTAAGTGTTTCTTAATTCATTAAGACCGTAACCTTGTAAAGACCTACCACATTAGACTGGCATTTGTGGCAGCTGGATTTGCCGGGCGGGTCCGGGTAGTATTACACCACAAACGAGCCTAACCTCGTGTCTTTACAACTGTTACGCATTTAATTTATGCCTAAGACCTCCCACATTAGATTGGCATTTGTGGCAGCTGGATTTGTCGGGCGGGTCCGGGCAGTCTTACACCACAAAAGAGTCTAACCTCGTGTCTTAGGCGATTAATTAAACATAATTAATTATCCCCAATTTGAACTAATTTTCCTATCCAAATTGCCAATCAATTACAAATTTAACTATGTCCATAATTGACTCAATTATGTCCATCTATGTATGATATATAAAATTATACCAATTAACATCACATTTAAGGCATTTATGCCAATTCTCAATATTAAATCTTTTAATGTTATCCCCTTGCTCCACGTTGTACATTTGTTCGTTTAGCGTAAATTATACCTTAGACTCGAATAGTCTAACTTATGGAATAAAGAGAAAACATCACAACATGCATAGGATAAAACTAGATCTAAACATAAGGGGTGAACTTGCATGTGTGAATAAGGTTTTTCATCTAAAACTTGCATAGGCCAAAGTTACAAACTTGCATAAACTATGGATGTCATAGATCTAATCATAAGGCGTAAACTTTCATAGGCAATAGTCACAAACTTGCATAAACTATGGATGTCATAGATCTAATCATAAGGTGTAAACTTGCATAGGCAATAGTCACAAACTTACATTACATGATTCATACTCCAATATATATATATATATATATATATATATATATATATATATACTTGCTTATGTGATTTATACAACTTCGACTATGATGTAACTTGCATCTAACTCACACACGTCATAGCCTAGCTTTAGATCCAATTTACACATAAAATAGATGTCATGAAACATGTAAGGTTGTATAAGATTCTCACTAACTGGCATATAATTCATATCTAAATTAACATCTAAACTTGCATACATACATATGATTTAACATATGAATTAGTTCCAACAACATTACCAAACTAGCATATGAAACATCATTATGAATTGATTGTACATAAGCCAACAATTAACATAGATTTACAACATAGATGATAACATCACAACTTTACAACATAGATAATAATATCATAGATTTACAACATAGATAATAACATACGGTCAATGATTCACGACATAACCATATAATCCAAATCATAGCTCAATCCAATTAAATTGTTAATTATCTTATTAAAGAACTCACATAAAGAAGGTCTTGCATTCTGAAATCCGAGTTCTGAAATTGATTTAGCTCGCCTTTGCAGTAGATTCGTTATTTTTTAGATTAGAGTTGAATAGAATTGAGTTGACTAGCTTTTCTTCCTCTCTAATTGGTGGCGGCTACTCTAGGTTACAAGATGACAGCATGACGGCCATAGTTCCCATTTTTATTTTGATTTTAGGGTTTGAGTCTACCCATGTTATATAGAATTTTAATTTAATTATAGTCGTCAGATGATCTTAGGGTTAATCAAAAACCATTCAGTCGGGATAGGGTGACACCTCAGCCCTAATGACTCAGCAAGGCGGCAAAAAGGACTCAGCAATGAGTCACAATATGGATCAGATCGCACCAGAAAGCTATGCAGGCTTCCTACTCGGCCTAGGCGCACTTGGCAGATGCGCCAGTGCAACATTTGTACTGGCGCACTTCCCAAGTGCGCCAGTGCAATTTTTTTTTTGATTTTCCGCCTGACTTCGTTCATCCATATCTCCTTCATCCGGTATCCATTTTACGCAAACTCGGGCTCTATCTCAACCAGAATTCCAAGATGAACACAATGGCGCAACCCGTTTCCCTTAATTCTCACATCTGAGATTAATTATTCTTGAATTTAGTTAATTCGATTATTCAAAAATTCGGATGTTACATTCTCCACTACTTAAAGGATTTCATCCTCGAAATCTCTAAGTCAAGAAGAACGTATCCTACCAACCAATCATCCATCTACTCAACCATCAACCACTAGCAACCATGGTCCTTAAAAGATTTCTAAAGCTTTTCATGTGCATATGCATAGTGTGTGTATATGTCTGTATACTAATGCTAAATCAGGCGGTCCACTGATTCAGTCGACCTCCTTAATGCAAATAATGATAGTGCCATGTATCCATCATGTATGCAAAGAATCCTATACATATCATTACTACATGTGTGCATAACCATCCATTTAAATGCAACATCCATATGATACACACATTCAATGTACATTCATTTTACTAAATGCATCCATTTATATGCAATATGCAATATGAAAGTGACTGGGCCGATCTAGTGCCTAAAGTGTGTGTATATGCATCCACGAGCAACCACTAACAAACACTTACATCCACATGCATCCATCATACATAACATGTCTCAAACACATGTTTCCACCATAGGACTACCTTATCTAGAGGTCAAAGATACTAGCGAGAGGACATACTAAGGATAAAACAAGTACAGGCTAGGCGATAAAGGAGAAATTTAAAGACATACCCTCGAAAAGAAAAGAGTACAATGAACACATCTTCTCTTCCGTCTCCCAGGTAGCGTCGCTCTCATCATTTCCCTATTGCACTTTGACTAGCTTGACATCTCGATTCCTCAACTTCTTAATCTCTGACCCAAGAATGCATGTAGGAGCTCGTCGAATCGTCACATCACGCTCTATCTCCACCTCTCTAAGTAAGCTCGGCTCTACCACTTCCGCGTTCTCATGCGGGCACTTCCTCAAATGTGATACATGGAATACGTCGTGTACACCACTGAGTCTCTCGGGCAACTCCACTCTATACGCCATCTGTCCAATCCTCTCCTTAATAGGAAACAGACCTACGAACCTTGGTACTAACTTCCCAACGGACCCAAAGCGAACAACATTCCGTAATGGAGACACCTTGATAAAGACCATGTCCCCAATATCAAACTCAAGATCTGTCCTCCTCTTGTCCGCATAAGATTTTTGCCTATCTTGCGCCGTCTTCATCCTCCTTCGAATCAAATCGTTCTTTTCTGAAGTCTCGCTAATCATATCGGGCCCAAGTAAGATCTTATCCATAGGTTCCCACAAATATGTAGGCGAACGACACAACCATCCATAAAGAGCCTTGAAAGGTGCCATGCCAACGCTAGACTGAAAGCTATTATTATATGCGAACTCCACCAAAGGAAGATGCTCCTCCCATGTACCTCCAAAGTCTAAAACACATAGCCTCAAAAGGTCCTCTAGAATACGATTCACCCTCTCGGTCTGGCCGTCCGTTTGAGGAAGATATGCGGTGCTCAAACATAACTGAGTCCCTACCGCCTCTTGTAAGCTCTTCCAAAACTCACTAGTAAAGATAGGATCACGATCGCTCACTATGCTAGAAGGAACACCGTGCAAACGAACTATCTCTCGAATGTATACGGAGGCTAACCATGGAGCAGTCCTCTTACTCTTCACGGGAATGAAATGGGAGCTCTTAGTAAGTCTGTCTACCACGACCCAAATCCCCGTATTACCCTTCCTTGATCTCGGTAACCCATCGACAAAATCCATCGAGACACTCTCCCACTTCCAATGTGGGACATCCAATGGGTGAAGCAACCCACCGGGCTTCTTTTGCTCTGTTTTACTTGTTGGCACACCAAGCATCTAGCGATGAACTTGGCCACATCCCTCTTCATACTAGCCCAAAAGTAAACTTGTCTCATGTCCATGTACATCTTGTCCTCGCCGGGATGAATGGTCGTCTTCGAACGATGTGCATCATCAAGAATGGTCTTCCTCAAGTCCTCGTCTCGTGGTACACAAAGTCTACCGTCCCTACGTAACCAACCCTTATCATCTAGGGTATACCTACTGAGATGGCTCGATGACTCCCCCCTTATGAGCTTTTCTATTAACTCAACCAACTGTGAGTCATCTCGCTGTGCCTCACCAATCCGTCCCAAAAGCGTAGGTCTGACCTCTAAGGATGCTAGCAAACCAGGTAGAAAGCCAATGGAAGGTTTAAAGTCAAACATAGAGATGAACTCTAAGCTTCTTCATTCAACAAACAACGGACTCAAGGACAACCTTTTCCTACTAAAGGCGCCTGCCACCATGTTACCCTTGTTAGGGGTATATGCTATCTCGAAATCGTAGGACGCTAAGAATTCCATCCACCTTTGCTGCCTTAAGTTCAAGTCCTTCTAAGAGAACAAGTATTTTGGCGATTTGTGGCCAGCAAACAATTTGAATTTCTCGCCAAGAAGATAATGGCGCCAAGACTTAAGCGCGAAAATAATAGAGGCCAACTCTAGGTCATGCATAGGGTAATTTCTGTCATGTACTCTCAACTGCCTTCCTCCATAGGCTATTACCCTTCCCTCTTGCATTAAGACTGCTCCTAGTCTTGTCCCACAAGCATTTGTATAAACAATAAATGGCTTACTCCCATCTGGCAACACTAAGACTGAGGCTGTGGTCAGAGCTCTCTTTAAACGTTGGAACGCATCATCACAATCTACGTCCCACGTGAAAACTAGGTTCTTCTTCGTCAAGCGTGTCAATGGGGCCGATATCTTTGCGGAGTCCTTGATAAACTACCTATAGTTGCCAGCCAACCCAAGAAACTCCTCACCTCAGTAGCATTTTTAGGGACCTTCCAATCTTGGATGGCCACCACCTTCGTGGGATCCACAGCTATCCCTTCTTTGGAAACCACGTGCCCTAAGAATCGCACTTCCTTCCTCCAAAAGTGACATTTGGAAAATTTAGCTTTAAGGTTATGCACTCGAAGGGTCTCCAATACTTCCCTAAGATGTAGGGCATGCCCTTCCTC
Source organism: Allium sativum (assembly GCA_030737875.1). Classification (NCBI taxonomy): domain Eukaryota; kingdom Viridiplantae; phylum Streptophyta; class Magnoliopsida; order Asparagales; family Amaryllidaceae; genus Allium; species Allium sativum. The sequence continues at coordinate 137,262,409 of CM060921.1, read as the reverse complement.
GCTCTTAGAAAAGACCAAGATGTCATCCACAAAGACCACCACGAATTTATTAAGGTACTCCCTAAACACCCTACTCATCAAGTCAACAAAGTATGCAGGGGCATTTTTCAAACCGAAGGGCATCACAAGCCATTCATAGAAACCGTACGGAGTCCTAAAAGTAGTCTTGTCTATGCTATCCTCATCCACTCTCAACTGATGGAAACCAGTGGCTAAGTCCAACTGTGAAAACAATGAGGCGCTAACTAACTAATCAAAGAGATCGTCAATCCTCGGCAGTGGGTGCCTATTCTTCTTAGTAAGTTTATTAAGTTCTCTATAGTCCACACAAAGTCTAAGAGACCCATCCGCCTTCGTGGAAAATACTACTGGAGCACCCCACTCTGATATACTACATCTTATGAACCCCTTCTCAAGCAACTCCCCTACTTGCTTATTGAGCTCCCTCCTCTCACGAGGATACATGTGGCGTACTGGCAGAGATACTGGTTTTGCATTGTCTACAACATAATACGAAAGTCTATCTCATGTTTTGGGGGTAGACCCCTCACCTCATCGAAGACATCAACATATTCACGGACTATACGAACAGAATGTAAATCATCATTAGATGCGTCAAGTGACTCAAGATAACTAAGCATCACCGGTCCTCTAGGGTCACAAGAAATGTCAAGGGTCTTTCCACTACGAATCAACAATTTTACTACTCTTCGTTCACAATCTAGGATGGCGCCATATCGGGCTAGCCAATCCATCCCTAGAATCAACCCATAGCCCATGAAACCAAGCACAAAAGCATTACATTCAAAACCAACGCCTAAGATAGACAATCTCAAATCCCTACAAACCATGGATAAATGAGTCGACCCACCAATAGGATTTGAGACTACAATGGGATCCACAACAAGACTAGTATCTAAGTGCAGTGTTTCAACTAATTATGTAGAGATAAACGAATGTGATGTGCCAGAATCGAATAAAGTACGGACAGGATGATCAAACAGAAAAACTAAACTCTCGACGTAAATGTCTCTACCACATTCTTGCAGTGGTGGGACCGGGAGAGCCTGGACCTTCTCCTTTGCCTGCTCTGGTGCCATGAGAGCCTGAAGCTTCCCTCCAGAAGTTCTCTGCCCTTGTCCCTGTTTCCTTGGGAAGTCCTTAACTGAGTGACCTGCCTCTCCACAGTGGAAACAACCAGTCTTCTTCTTTTTCCTACTGTCTTTACTCAGATGGCCTGGTGTCCCACAATTAAAGCACTTCTTCTTTCCTTTGCCATTATTGTTCTTCCCGCCCTTCTTGTTTTGTTGTTGCTGTGGTTTCTTTTGATCCCCTTTCTTCTCAGGTGCCTTATTAGCATTGGCGCCCTTCTCCTCTTCATGCATAAGCGCCATATCAACTAGCCTCTCAAAGGTGGCCCCCATAAGGATGTGGGTCATACCTAACCCATGTAGTGGCTCGTTCAAACCCTTTACAAATCTCAGGGCCTTCTTTTCGGGTGTATTCGGCAAGTCCAAGCCATATCTCGTCAACTGATTGAAATTGTTGACGTATTCTTTTACTGATAGATTCCCTTACTTTAACGCCAAAAATCTTTCCATATATAAATTCTCTTCAACCCGTGAGAGAAACTTTGCCTCAAACCTATGCCTGAAATCTGGCCATGTATCAACTGGACGCTCTCCATTAGTGACTTCCCACCAAAACGAAGCTTTGTCCTTCATCAACCAAGCAGCCAATTGGACTTTCTTACAATCGTCCAAATCGAAGATGCCAAACAGATTCTCCACTTCTTTCAACCAATTTCTAGCTTCAGTGAACGTTTCAGATCCACTAAAAGATTTTCCACCCATCGAACGAAAGTATTTAAATATCTTGGAGAAAGTATCTCCACACGGAGGAATGACTAGAGCTGGGGGAGGAGGAAGAGGAACGTTGGCTGGTCCCGCGGCAGCGGCCTTAGCCTCGAGATATTGACGAAACCAACCGGGTACATGAACACCCTCCGGCATCTCAGATGCTCCAGACATGCTGAAAAGAAAAGGAAAGAGTTTTAAAACAAGGGAAACGAAAGAGAGATGTATGGCTTGTGGGGATTATGCTCTTTTAAGTAAACTTTCTGTAAAGACCCGCAAATCCCCGCCCTTCGAATCGACCATAAACCACACAGGTCTGATCCAAAAAGTGGAAACCTACGAATACTTTAACTTTGGGCATACAACACATTACAACAGATAACAGAAGACTTTTATAACACTATAATAAATGTTACATCAGAGTACAGAATATACATATCAGAGTACATTGGAATATAATTACAGCGGAAGGTAAATACAAAAAAATGTAATATACTGCAACGGAAGAACACAGCGGAAGACTCTCTATCTCTGGACACAGCTTTAAGCTTCAACCCAGAATCCTGCTTAATATATCTGCAAAAATAGCTACTCGACTGCCCGTGTGGAAAATATGGGCACCCGAGTTTGCCAGTGGACAAACTACAGGTCAGTCATGGGACTGGTGTGAGAATTCTACCTAACCAATAAAATATAATAAGGCTAATCACAGGACCACGCCACTTTCGCGGAACAGGTTTTCTCTTATGGATTGCCAGTGCATGACTAAAGTAAATCGTCAAAATAACGCAATGCTTTTTAGAAAAATGAAACCATTATAAGACCCAAGTCCCATCACACAATGCAACGCAAACCGGAGGATAGGGTTTTACCTTATAATGATCAAAAGATGCTTGATACGATAAACACGGTATTATATAATAATAGTGTGCAACCAATTTGAAATACATCAAAGTAAATGTATCAATCCTAGACAGCATGAGTGCCCCATCCCACTATGTCGCCATATATAGGTATACAATCAAAACCGTGTGATGTCGTATTGGAAATTTGGGTTTCCATCTGAGTCAAGGCTAGGGAGGAGATCCTTACCGATTCGAGACACTCTAGCAAATGCCCCAGGATTGGTACTCTGTCCAACCCTTGGATAGCTGCAGGGCCGGTCCACACTTGCTTTTGTGGATTAGTTATGCCTGAACACACGCTCCCCAGTCCTTTTGGACCTATAATACGGCCAGTGGCGACCGCATAAACCCGAGGCCTCGAAAAATCCAACAACCACAATGAATAAATGCCAGCGCTGGTAGGTCCCTGGCACCACTCTAGCTAGAAAGAAACGTGTGCACTCCCTGCGTTCCCTTCTCCCGTTTTAGACTCTACCGGGCTGTGAGGCTCGCGAAGTCACGATATACACAAAGCTATGCCTAAATAGACTGTGCTTTGATCATCAACCACAAGGCCTGCTTTTCAACAAAGCCTTGATCAATTCCATCTTAGCATGCCACATTGTCAAAATCTACCATATCATTGATCATCTACCAATATATATATAACCTCTAAGCTCATACGTCTTAGAGAAGGGGGTTAAATGAAGAATAAATTCTCCACCACCAAACAGAAATATATAATCAGTAGCGTTCAACAAATACAGTAGAAAAGAATACAATGTCAGACACACAATCCATTTACGAGTCCGCTCTGGGTCTGAGCGAAACAACGTGTCCGTCGATCTCCAAATACATTTGGACGATCATTACCAAATACCTTGCCTTGGGGTGTCCAGTCCCAATTCAAGATACCAGTCATCATCATCCCAACGATGTGCAAACTTCGGTCTTCAATTGCCATCTTCATCTTCGACTCTTGATCGTTGTGATGATTATTCAGAATGGGTTAAACCCGGTCTTTCTGAATAACTCGCGTATTTTGTGATTAAAAATCAAATATTGGAAAATCACACATTACGCCACATTTCCCACTCAGAATATTCTTTTAATAAGATATTCATATTAAAAGATTCTCATTAATTTTATCAAAGATAAAGTAATAAATTTAATCATAAATCTTCCTTAAAAGATTTATTAAAAATTCTAAATTTGATTTAATATCAAAAATCATTTTCACAAGATTATTTATTTTAAAGAATAAATCTTCTTTTAAACGGGTTAAAGAACTCGTGTCATTTAAAACACAGTTCACGATAAACCCATAAATCAATTTCCAAAATATGGAATTCCACAGAAATCAATCGATACATAATCGATGTGAATTTCTGTATCGGACTAACAATATACATGGAATAACGGCAAAGCCTCTTAAATTCCATATATAATATCGGTCTTCTATTACAGAAGCCCATCTCGATTATTACCAATCGAATTTTCCACTTAATTCCAATTTAATATATATTAAATTGGAGAACTAGATTTTTAGAAAATGTTTTTTTTTAAATCTATAAAATAGATTTATAAATTCCAAATAATAATTTCAATGTAAATTGGATTAAAGGAGAAATGTCATTTAAAAACACCGTCCACGATAAATCCACTTCACATCTCAATTTATTTCATATCATAAAATAAGATTTGCAAATTCTAATAATCTTAAATAAAAGATTTCTCTTTAAATATTTATTATTATAAGAAAAACGTATTTTAGAGATAATCATTAAAAATATTATTTATATAAAAGATTTTTACCTTTTACAAATATTCTTTGTTTAACATATACTTAATTAAAAAATATATATATATTTAAATAAAAAGAATTTCTAATGTAAAAATATTCTTATTTAAAAGAACATCTGAATCGAAATGCGACTCAACCATTTACCATATAATTTGGATTATATGGATTTAACACACATCATATATAACAATAAAAATGTAATTATCAAGTCATCCATTTACATCCAAAGTGTAAATTCCAACTGTGTAAGCGTTAAAATTAAATAATAATGCTCATCACAGCCTGTCGATCTAACGATCAACATACAACTAAATATTGGGATTAGTGTATGTTAATTTTCATCCCAACACCCGTGTGGGGTTTCATCTAACAAACAAATAATAAATTATTTGTGCACTTGGGCGATGTGTAAAAATAATCGACCCAATCACATAAACAAGTCAGGTAACTTGCCTATGGCAGTGTAATACACAATATATAACACGATGATAAAAATATCTCTTTTATTCCTGTTCTTTTTATCGCATGTAAAATGTCAATAAAAATGTAATCTTTATTTCTATTCTTTTTCGCATCAAAAATGATGATAAAAATATAATCTTTATTTCAATTCCTTTCATTGTAAATAAATGAAAAGAAAAATGTAATCTTTTAATTCCATTCGTAATAGGGGATATAAATAATAACACAAAATATAACTATTCATTTCATGCTTTATTTGCAATAGAGAATGCAAATAAAGATTCAACCTTTTTATTTGATGTTTATTTACACAGAGGAATGTAAATAAAAAAAAATTGTAACTTTTTCATTTCATAATTTATTTGCATTAAGGATTGCGAATGAAAATGTTTCTTTTATTCTCCTGTTTTATTTGCGTTGAGTAAAGCAAATAAAAGTGTAATATTAAATTTCTAGTTTTATTTACATCAAGAAATGTAAATAAAAGAACAACTCTTTATTTTATGTTTATTTACGTCAAGTGAAGTAAATAAATAACTAAAAATGTAACTTTTATTTTAATGCTTTGTTCACATTTAAAACATGCAACAAAAATGTATCTTTTGTTTTTAATAAATTTGTTTGCATCTAAATTTGCAAACAAAATTGCAATTTTTATATTCTTGTTTGTTTGCAACTAAAGTTGCAAACAAAAATGTAATTTTATCTTCTTTGTTTTATTTGCATGATAGAATGCAAATAAAAATGCATATTCTATTTTCTCCATTTCGTTTGCATTGTAGAATGCAAACAAAAATGTAATTTTTATTTTCATATATTGTTTGCATTCTGAAATGTTAACAAAAAATATGAACTTTTGATTTCATGAAACATTTGCATTGAAAATGCAAATAAAAATAAAAATGTACTACTTTAAAATCATGTTATATTTGTGTTGGAGAACACAAAAAAATGTTCTTTTATTTTTAATGTTTTATTTGTGTTTAAGAACACGAATAAAAAGACTATTTTAATTTTCTATGTTGTATTTGTGTTTGAGAACACAAACATAAAGGATCATTCATTTTCTATAATATTTTTGTGTTTAGGAACACAAATAAAAAGGTTCGTTCATTTTCAAAATGCATTTGCATAAGTGAATGCAAATAAAAGAATAAATTTTACTTTAATATATATATTTGTATTCGTAAATACAAATAAGAGAACAAGTTTCATTTTTAAATATATATTTGCAATTTTAGATGCAAACAAAAGAACAAGTTTATTTTTAATATATATTTACATTGGAAAATGAATATAAAAGAATAATTTTATTTTCAATATACCTTTGCATTGGCGAATGCAAATAAAAGAACAACTTTTTATTTACAAAATATATTTACAAATATAATGTAACTTCTGAAAATAATTTCTTATTTACATATAAAAATGTAAACAAACATCGTGATTTCCAAAACATGTCTTTTTTTTATACATAAAAATGTAAACAAAAGTTTTACTTCTAAAATGAATTTTAATTTACATATGATATGTAAACCAAAATGTGATTCTTAATCTTTGATTACATTAAAAATGTAATCCTTTTCTGTTCATTTTTCCTTACATATAAATGTAATCTTTTTTTTTTCTCATTACACATATGGATGCGATCTTTTCTATTCATTACAATGAACAAAATTTCAATAAAAATGCAATTTTAATTTATAAACTTTCCATTGCCAAAAATAAAAATAAAAATCCATTTTATCTTCATCTTTACAATGAAATCTAAATCACATTAAAAATGTGATTTTTTTATGCAAAGTCTTTCTATTGAAAACAATGGACACATAAAATATGAACTTTTTACGTTGCTTCTTTTTATTGAAAACACTTATTACATAAAAAATGAAATTTTAATGTTACCACATTTATTGAAAACAATATAACATAAAAATGAGATTTATAATGTTGCAACTTTTATTGAACATCAAAGTGACAAATAAATTATGACTTTTGATTGAAAACCATTTTTATATAGAAAAAAATGAGATCCTTTGTTTTCATTCTTTTTAATGAAACAACCTCATATCAATTTTTTTTTTTTTTAAACATTCTCTTTAATGTAAACCCGTAAAGATATATTTTATTCGTTGTGCCAATTTCTATTATAAAATCAACAAATAAAAATAAATATTTATTGTCGAACAAATTCCATTGTTAATTCAACAAATAAAAATATTTATTTGTCGATCAATTTCTATTGTTGAATTCAGAATAATAAAAATATTATTTTAATAACATAAAATAAACTTTTCCAACTAGATCTGAATAAATGGTTTTTTTCTTCTTTTGAATAAAATATGTTTTGATCTAATTTTAGATCCCATTTTCCAACCGCAGATAAAATATATACAATTCAAAGCCGATTTAGCATATCATGAACAACCAGCATTCAACAAGCAACAATTATCAATCCAAACCACACATGACATCCAGATCTGAATTTATATGACAATACAATTTTCTTTAATGCGAGAAAATAATTAATAATTAATTAAATGATTAAAATTAGAATTCTCACATTGAAATTTGGCTGAAATTCGACTGTCTCAGAATCAGCTCTAGTCTGCGCCATCGCGAAGCTCTTAATTTTGTGATTCCAACGCAATTTACGGTTTGTCAAACGGACCTCGTATGAAGAAGTTACGGATTTTTTAAGATCGGACAAATTAAATATAAAATAAATAAAATAATAATTAAAAAATGTTCGGACCTTCTCTCTCACGTCGGCCTTTCTTCCTCACGCTGAAACGCACGGCCGAACCCATCATCAAACTCCAACCTTCTATGCGCACCTCCCTTGGGACCTCCATTCACCGATCAACCGCCACCAGTCCGAAGCCCGCACCACCACCAACTCGCTCCACCAACCCCCTGAAGCTCGGCCTCCCCAATCACCTCGAAATCCACCAAAAACGCAGCACTTCAGGCCAAGAATCCGCGAAACCCGTGAACCAAAACCCGATCTTGACCGTATGGATTGAAAGGTCTTTGAATTCTCTTCGATTTGGTATATTATGCGTCGATTTTCGTTGAGCGGATCAAAAGTTATTGAGGTTTGAAAATCGGACAATTCTGGCCATTGAAAAACTGGGCGGCGGCTGGCCATGCCAAATTAGGGTTTCAGCCGAAATTTTATATAATATTTTAATATTAAATTTCGAAATTTGTGCTAAAAAGGTGGATTTTTGGACTTTCTCGGATTTGGGCCTGCTTACTGTCGATCTTAACGTTTTGAGGCCTTCTGAACGCGATGGGCTATGTCCCAAGGTCCAATTCCGAAATATACAGCAGTTTTTTCGGTTTTACTTGAAAATACAATATTAAATTAATTATTTAATTTCTACCGTACATTTAAATATGCCGGGGCCACATACGATCTCTAAAAATTCTAAAAATAATATTTTTAGCTTTCTTATGACGATACGGTTCTAACGAGACTAATTTCATCGAATTCTGAGACTGTTTGAAAAATGTCTATTTTTAAGGTGTTTAAATTTAGGGTGCGTTTTTTAGAGGTCCCTATTAGGTTTCAAAATATAAAAAAAACCCGGTCGTAAACTTATTGTAAATTTAGTCCCTATTTTTCGAAAATTCATAAAAAAATATAAAAAAATATTAAAAAACCATGTAAATTCGTATTTGATTAAAACAATTAATCGTGAAAAAAATCAGATCAAAAAAACATTAAAAACAACGTCGAAATCACGAAATACAGAAAATCAACGAAATGCAGTAAATTGCATCAAAACATGCATATAAGTCGATTAGTTGCATACATCTATGCATTTATTTCAAATCTGCGTCAAAACTGCAGTATAAATGCATACATGTATGCACATATTGTTAAAACATGCATCTGCCGATGCATTTATTTAAAAACTGCATACCTACGTGCAACTTATTCACGTTTGCATGTATTTTGACATATATGCACACATGTATGCAGTTATATAGAAAAACTGCATACATGTATGCAATTTTTCAAACAGGCGTGCATAAATATATGCATGTGTATTCGAATAGTTGCATAAATGTATGCAACTATTCGTAAAAGTTGCATACATTTATGCAACTTTTTTTTTTTAATTTCTGTGGACTTCTGGGAATGTTTACAGATTTTAGAATTTTTTTTTTTTTTTTTTAAGTGATAGCGCCTGAAAATTTGGACAGAAAACGAAAGAGGCGGAGGTATGGAAAGTGGCAGGCGGAAGATTCCAGGCGGCAGCTAAAATAGGGGGCGGGTTTACAGAGAAAACATTAATTACAGGGATGTACTGTGAATTTAAAAACTTGCAAATAGTTGCATACATGTATGCAACTTTTGCCAATAGTTGCATACATGTATGCAAGTATTTCTGAAGCTGTTTTAGTTGAAAATGCATGCAGAAACCTGCATACATGTGTGCAACTATTTGAAATACTTGCACACATGTATGCAAGTATTTACATGTGAAAATAAAATGTGTGCAGAAACCAGCATACATGTATGCAACTATTTTAAATACTTGCACACATGTATGCAAGTATTGCATGTAAAAATATAACAGAGAAATACTTGCACAGATGAATGCAAGTATTCCAAATATGTGCATGATTTGATGCAAATTACTGCATTTTTCGTTGTTTTCTGTATTTCTTTGAATTTGATGCATGTTTCGATTTTATTATGATCTGAATTTTTGGGCGAGTACATGTTTTATTTAAATACGAATTTTCGTGATTTTTTTATATTTTTTTTATATTTTTTTTATGACTTTTCAAAAAATAGGGACCTAATTTATAATAAGTTTATGACCGGATGTGAGCCTAATTAAGTTTCGTTTTAGGGATGTGTGCCTAATATACACATTTTATTTCGCCACGCTCACATATTAATTCGAAAAATTCTGAAAATTGAAACCTAGCAATAATTTGACATTCCGGTTCCAACAAAAGTGATTTCATTGAAAACCGAGGTCGTTTGAAAAATGACTATTTTTAAGGCCAATATATCTAATATTAAAAATATATTTTTAAACAAATAAATCCCGAAACTCAAAATATGTAAGTGTTTACTGTTTTTCAATGTAGAAACATCATTCTGAACTCAATGGAAGTGGTTTCGAGTTCAAATTCCTTCGTATGCAAAAAGTAGCATTTTGACCTTTATAAATTTCATAGCGACCTTTCTAAATATTGAATTGGCCATAACTTTTGATTTCCGCTATGAAATTTCAATTTTTCGGATTCATTGGAAAGATATTTTTAAATAGATTCTAATATTTTTGGTTTCACTAAAATCCGTTAAATTTTGCATCCTGTACGGTAGTCAAAGTTCAAGTTTGACTTTTCAAACTACCGCGCTATTTCTAACTCTTTTGTTAATTAAAATTAAATCATTCATTCTAACTTCGATTTAAATCAAATTTGTGATCATTATTAGTTAAATGAATTATTTTATATTGTCAAAATTCATTAAAATTTTCTAAAATAAAATTTTTAAATTGGTCCTGATTTTTACGGGTCGTTACAATCGCCCCCACTTAAAAACTTTTCGTCCTCGAAAAGGAACGTAGCTAAAAATTATAAAATTAACTATCTTAATTTTAAATTTTAATGGTTGATTATCTTTTCAAAATATATATAAAAATCATATTTCAAAGAATAGATTATAAATATCAAAAATACGTTAATTATAAATTCGTAGCTCTTAACTCGTTCTAGGGCATCACTAACCCCATCTCTAACGAGTTTACTCATTCTAGGATATTGCTGATCCTATCTCTAATGAGTATTCTTATTGGACATTACTAATCCAATCTCTGATGAGTCTTCCGTTTAGTTCTAACGAGTTGTACCCCAAAGGTTTGAGCTAACCTGGCTCTGATACCAACTGTAAAGACCCGCAAATCCGCGCCCTTCGAATCGACCATAAACCACACAGGTCTGATCCAAAAAGTGGAAACCTACGAATACTTTAACTTTGGGCATACAATACATTACAACAGATAATAGAAGACTTTTATAACACTATAATAAATGTTACATCAGAGTACAGAATATACATATCAGAGTACATTGGAATATAATTACAGCGGAAGGTAAATACAAAAAAAAATGTAATATACTGCAACGGAAGAGCACAACGGAAGACTCTCTATCTCTGGACACAGCTTTAAGCTTCAACCCAGAATCCTGCTTAATATATCTGCAAAAATAGCTACTCGACTGCCCGTGTGGAAAATATGGGCACCCGAGTTTGCCAGTGGACAAACTACAGGTCAGTCATGGGACTGGTGTGAGAATTCTACGTAACCAATAAAATATAATAAGGCTAATCACAGGACCACGCCACTTTCGCGGAACAGGTTTTCTCCTATGGATTGCCAGTGCATGACTAAAGTAAATCGTCAAAATAACGCAATGCTTTTTAGAAAAATGAAACCATTATAAGACCCAAGTCCCATCACACAATGCAACGCAAACCGGAGGATAGGGTTTTACCTTATAATGATCAAAAGATGCTTGATACGATAAACACGGTATTATATAATAATAGTGTGCAACCAATTTGAAATACATCAAAGTAAATGTATCAATCCTAGACAGCATGAGTGCCCCATCCCACTATGTCGCCATATATAGGTATACAATCAAAACCGTGTGATGTCGTATTGGAAATTTGGGTTTCCATCTGAGTCAAGGCTAGGGAGGAGATCCTTACCGATTCGAGACACTCTAGCAAATTCCCCAGGATTGGTACTCTGTCCAACCCTTGGATAGCTGCAGGGCCGGTCCACACTTGCTTTTGTGGATTAGTTATGCCTGAACACACGCTCCCCGGTCCTTTTGGACCTATAATACGGCCAGTGGCGATCGCATAAACCCGAGGCCTCGAAAAATCCAACAACCACAATGAATAAATGCCAGCGCTGGTAGGTCCCTGGCACCACTCTAGCTAGAAAGAAACGTGTGCAATCCCTGCGTTCCCTTCTCCCGTTTTAGACTCTATCGGGCTGTGAGGCTCGCGAAGTCACGATATACACAAAGCTATGCCTAAATAGACTGTGCTTTGATCATCAACCACAAGGCCTGCTTTTCAACAAAGCCTTGATCAATTGCATCTTAGCATGCCACATTGTCAGACTCTACCATATCATTGATCATCTACCAATATATATATAACCTCTAAGCTCATACGTCTTAGAGAAGGGGGTTAAATGAAGAATAAATTCTCCACCACCAAACAAAAATATATAATCAGTAGCGTTCAACAAATACAGTAGAAAAGAATACAATGTTAGACACACAATCCATTTACGAGTCCGCTCTGGGTCTGAGCAAAACAACGTGTCCGTCGATCTCCAAATACATTTGGACGATCAGTACCAAATACCTTGCCTTGGGGTGTCCAGTCCCAATTCAAGATACCAGTCATCATCATCCCAACGATGTGCAAACTTCGGTCTTCAATTGCCATCTTCATCTTCGACTCTTGATCGTCGTGATGGTTATTCAGAATTGGTTAAACCCGGTCTTTCTGAATAACTCGCGTATTTTGTGATTAAAAATCAAATATTGGAAAATCACACATTACGCCACATTTCCCACTCATAATATTCTTTTAATAAGATATTCATATTAAAAGATTCTCATTAATTTTATCAAAGATAAATTAATAAATTTAATCATAAATCTTCCTTAAAAGATTTATTAAAAATTCTAAATTTGATTTAATATCAAAAATCATTTTCACAAGATTATTTATTTTAAGGAATAAAACTTCTTTTAAACGGGTTAAAGAACTCGTGTCATTTAAAACACAGTTCACGATAAACCCATAAATCAATTTCCAAAATATGGAATTCCACAGAAATCAATCGATACATAATGGATGTGAATTTCTGTATCGGACTAACAATATACATGGAATAACGGCAAAGCCTCTTAAATTCCATATATAATATCGGTCTTCTATTACAGAAGCCCATCTCGATTATTACCAATCGAATTTTCCACTTAATTCCAATTTGATATATATTAAATTGGAGAACTAGATTTTTAGAAAATGCTTTTTTTTAAATCTATAAAATAGATTTATAAATTCCAAATAATAATTTCAATGTAAATTGGATTAAAGGAGAAATGTCATTTAAAAACACCGTCCACGATAAATCCACTTCACATCTCAATTTATTTCATATCATAAAATAAGATTTGCAAATTCTAATAATCTTAAATAAAAGATTTCTCTTTAAATATTTATTATTATAAGAAAAACGTATTTTAGAGATAATCATTAAAAATATTCTTTATATAAAAGATTTTTACCTTTTACAAATATTCTTTGTTTAACATATACTTAATTAAAAAATATATATATATATATATTTAAATAAAAAGAATTTCTAATGTAAAAATATTCTTATTTAAAAGAACATCTGAATCGAAATGCGACTCAACCATTTACCATATAATTTGGATTATATGGATTTAACACACATCATATATAACAATAAAAATGTAATTATCAAGTCATCCATTTACATCCAAAGTGTAAATTCCAACTGTGTAAGCGTTAAAATTAAATAATAATGCTCATCACAGCCTGTCGATCTAACGATCAACATACAACTAAATATTGGGATTAGTGTATGTTAATTTTCATCCCAACACCCGTGTGGGGTTTCATCCAACAAACAAATAATAAATTATTTGTGCACTTGGGCGATGTGTAAAAATAATCGACCCAATCACATAAACAAGTCAGGTAACTTGCCTATGGCAGTGTAATACACAATATATAACACGATGATAAAAATATCTCTTTTATTCCTGTTCTTTTTATCGCATGTAAAATGTCAATAAAAATGTAATCTTTATTTCTATTCTTTGATCGCATCAAAAATGATGATAAAAATATAATCTTTATTTCAATTCCTTTCATTGTAAATAAATGAAAAGAAAAATGTAATCTTTTAATTCCATTCGTAATAGGGGATATAAATAATAACACAAAATATAACTATTCATTTCATGCTTTATTTGCAATAGAGAATGCAAATAAAGATTCAACCTTTTTATTTGATGTTTATTTACACAGAGGAATGTAAATTAAAAAAAAATTGTAACTTTTTCATTTCATAATTTATTTGCATTAAGGATTGCAAATGATAATGTTTCTTTTATTCTCCTGTTTTATTTGCGTTGAGTAAAGCAAATAAAAGTGTAATATTAAATTTCTAGTTTTATTTACATCAAGAAATGTAAATAAAAGAACAACTCTTTATTTTATGTTTATTTACGTCAAGTGAAGTAAATAAATAATTAAAAATGTAACTTTTATTTTAATGCTTTGTTCACATTTAAAACATGCAACAAAAATGTATCTTTTGTTTTTAATAAATTTGTTTGCATCTAAATTTGCAAACAAAATTGCAATTTTTATATTCTTGTTTGTTTGCAACTAAAGTTGCAAACAAAAATGTAATTTTATCTTCTTTGTTTTATTTGCATGATAGAATGCAAATAAAAATGCATATTCTATTTTCTACATTTCGTTTGCATTGTAGAATGCAAACAAAAATGTAATTTTTATTTTCATATATTGTTTGCATTCTGAAATGTTAACAAAAAATATGAACTTTTGATTTCATGAAACATTTGCATTGAAAATGCAAATAAAAATAAAAATGTACTACTTTAAAATCATGTTATATTTGTGTTGGAGAACACAAAAAAATGTTCTTTTATTTTTAATGTTTGATTTGTGTTTAAGAACACGAATAAAAAGACCATTTTAATTTTCTATGTTGTATTTGTGTTTGAGAACACAAAAATAAAGGATCATTCATTTTCTATAATATTTTTGTGTTTAGGAACACAAATAAAAAGGTTCGTTCATTTTCAAAATGCATTTGCATAAGTGAATGCAAATAAAAGAATAAATTTTACTTTAATATATATATTTGTATTCGTAAATACAAATAAGAGAACAAGTTTCATTTTTAAATATATATTTGCATTTTTAGATGCAAACAAAAGAACAAGTTTATTTTTAATATATATTTACATTGGAAAATGAATATAAAAGAATAATTTTATTTTCAATATACCTTTGCATTGGTGAATGCAAATATAAGAACAACTTTTTATTTACAAAATATATTTACAAATATAATGTAACTTCTGAAAATAATTTCTTATTTACATATAAAAATGTAAACAAACATCGTGATTTCCAAAACATGTCTTTTTTTTTATACATAAAAATGTAAACAAAAGTTTTACTTCTAAAATGAATTTTAATTTACATATGATATGTAAACCAAAATGTGATTCTTAATCTTTGATTACATTAAAAATGTAATCCTTTTCTGTTCATTTTTCCTTACATATAAATGTAATCTTTTTTTTTTCTCATTACACATATGGATGCGATCTTTTCTATTCATTACAATGAACAAAATTTCAATAAAAATGCAATTTTAATTTATAAACTTTCCATTGCCAAAAATGAAAATAAAAATTAAAATAAAAATCCATTTTATCTTCATCTTTACAATGAAATCTAAATCACATTAAAAATGTGATTTTTTTATGCAAAGTCTTTCTATTGAAAACAATGGACACATAAAATATGAACTTTTTACGTTGCTTCTTTTTATTGAAAACACTTATTACATAAAAAATGAAATTTTAATGTTACCACATTTATTGAAAACAATATAACATAAAAATGAGATTTATAATGTTGCAACTTTTATTGAACATCAAAGTGACAAATAAATTATGACTTTTGATTGAAAACCATTTTTATATAGAAAAAAAATGAGATCCTTTGTTTTCATTCTTTTTAATGAAACAACCTCATATCAATTTTTTTTTAAACATTCTCTTTAATGTAAACCCGTAAAGATATATTTTATTCGTTGTGCCAATTTCTATTATAAAATCAACAAATAAAAATAAATATTTATTGTCGAACAAATTCCATTGTTAATTCAACAAATAAAAATATTTATTTGTCGATCAATTTCTATTGTTGAATTCAGAATAATAAAAATATTATTTTAATAACATAAAATAAACTTTTCCAACTAGATCTGAATAAATGGTTTTTTTTTCTTCTTTTGAATAAAATATGTTTTGATCTAATTTTAGATCCCATTTTCCAACCGCAGATAAAATATGTACAATTCAAAGCGGATTTAGCATAGCATGAACAACCAGCATTCAACAAGCAACAATTATCAATCCAAACCACACATGGCATCCAGATCTGAATTTATATGACAATACAATTTTCTTTAATGCGAGAAAATAATTAATAATTAATTAAATGATTAAAATTAGAATTCTCACATTGAAATTTGGCTGAAATTCGACTGTCTCAGAATCAGCTCTAGTCTGCGCCATCGCGAAGCTCTTAATTTTGTGATTCCAACGCAATTTACGGTTTGTCAAACGGACCTCGTATGAAGAAGTTACGGATTTTTTAAGATCGGACAAATTAAATATAAAATAAATAAAATAATAATTAAAAAATGTTCGGACCTTCTCTCTCACGTCGGCCTTTCTTCCTCACGCTGAAACGCACGGCCGAACCCATCATCAAACTCCAACCTTCTATGCGCACCTCCCTTGGGACCTCCATTCACCGATCAACCGCCACCAGTCCGAAGCCCGCACCACCATCAACTCGCTCCACCAACCCCCTAAAGCTCGGCCTCCCCAATCACCTCGAAATCCACCAAAAACGCAGCACTTCAGGCCAAGAATCCGCGAAACCCGTGAACCAAAACCCGATCTTGACCGTATGGATTGAAAGGTCTTTGAATTCTCTTCGATTTGATATATTATGCGTCGATTTTCGTTGAGCGGATCAAAAGTTATTGAGGTTTGAAAATCGGACAATTCTGGCCATTGAAAAACTGGGCGGCGGCTGGCCATGCCAAATTAGGGTTTCAGCCGAAATTTTACATAATATTTTAATATTAAATTTCGAAATTTGTGCTAAAAAGGTGGATTTTTGGACTTTCTCGGATTTGGGCCTGCTTACTGTCGATCTTAACGTTTTGAGGCCTTCTGAACGCGATGGGCTATGTCCCAAGGTCCAATTCCGAAATATACAGCAGTTTTTTTCGGTTTTACTTGAAAATACAATATTAAATTAATTATTTAATTTCTACCGTACATTTAAATATGCCGGGGCCACATACGATCTCTAAAAATTCTAAAAATAATATTTTTAGCTTTCTTATGACGATACGGTTCTAACGAGACTAATTTCATCGAATTCTGAGACTGTTTGAAAAATGTCTATTTTTAAGGCGTTTAAATGTAACTGTAAATAGTCAAAACACATTTTATTTCACCACGCTCACATATTAATTCGAAAAATTCTGAAAATTGAAATCTAGCAATAATTTGACATTCCGGTTCCAACAAAAGTGATTTCGTTGAAAACTGAGGTCGTTTGAAAAATGACTATTTTTAAGGCCAATATATCTAATATTAAAAATATATTTTTAAACAAATAAATCCCGAAACTCAAAATATTAAGTGTTTACTGTTTTTCAATGTAGAAACATCATTCTGAACTCAATGGAAGTGGTTTCGAGTTCAAATTCCTTCGTATGCAAAAAGTAGCATTTTGACCTTTATAAATTTCATAGCGACCTTTCTAAATATTGAATTGGCCATAACTTTTGATTTCCGCTATGAAATTTCAATTTTTCGGATTATTTGGAAAGATATTTTTAAATAGATTCTAATATTTTTGGTTTCACTAAAATCCGTTAAATTTTGCATCCTGTACGGTAGTCAAAGTTCAAGTTTGACTTTTCAAACTACCGCGCTATTTCTAACTCTTTTGTTAATTAAAATTAAATCATTCATTCTAACTTCGATTTAAATCAAATTTGTGATCATTATTAGTTAAATAAATTATTTTATATTGTCAAAATTCATTAAAATTTTCTAAAATAAAATTTTTAAATTGGTCCTGATTTTTGCGGGTCGTTACACTTTCCTTGAAAATAGCTTCTTTAAAACAAGTTTTTGAAAATACTTTCAAGGAAAATAATACTTTTGAAAACACTTTTCAAAACTTTTTATCTGTTCTTTTAACCATAGCTCTGACACTACGTGTAACACCCCACGTCCATTAATGTCAGTCACAAAGGGAATGCGTCAATGTCCATAAAGCGTTATTGTTGTATAAAACAGATAAATTACAAGAATAAATAAATAAAACAACACAGCGGAAGATAAAAACTTATTTTATTTCATCATAACTCAAAACGAGTTTACATAAGTAGTTTCCAAAACCATTGCAACAGGATCAGTAGTCTTTTCCAAAAACTTCAAAAACATAAATGGATAAATCCCCACTGAGCATAAGCAAAGCCATAAAGATGAGAGAGTCCAAAGCGATACATCTACTCTCTTCAAGAAACTGAAAGAAATCGGCACTAAGCTGTAGTATTCCCTCTTTGCAAACCTGAGGGGGGGGGGAAGGAAGAAAAGAGGTGGAAAGAAAAGGGGGTCAGACATAAAGTCTGGCGACTGCGATAACTTTAACAATATAATTATCAAAATAACTAGGCTAAGGCATACGCTGGAAAATAAGGAAATGACTGTGAACAATTGGGTATGACAGAACAAAACGAGGAAATAAGATGAACCAAGATATCGTTAAAGGCACCCCTAATCACTATAAGATAATTACCACACTGCACCACCACTAGTCACCCTAAAGGTTGATCCCGCCTACAAAACTTAATAATGATAATGGTAGTTTAGTGTACCCCTAGCTACCTTCATAGGGGTCGTCTGCCCCTATCTCCACTAGGTGTACCCACTACCCCCATTCGATCGGCTCCCTAACTCGTAGATACCCGTGTTGGCCCCACAGTAGGGTGTATCACTCCCCAAAGTGGCAACCCAATACAACCAAAAATGCATGGCTTATATCTACACGATGCAACAACGTCTTACCTACCAGCCTGGGCCCACACACGCATATGAACCCGTTGGACTTGCGTTGCCACCGCTGACCCGTTTTGACCTCTTACAATCAAATCCAGTACGCGTGTCCCGTCCTCGACTTGGGTCGAGCCCACAAAGATACTTAATGGGTTACTGGTTTGAAAAGGGCTCCCATGCATGACACAAGATTTCCACCTATGCTTGGTCCCCTCTAAGGTTTTTCCCCACTTAACCCCATTCTTATTCATGTCTTCTTACATGTTTTAGTCTTGGTTAAGTGCATCTAATTGTATTTCAAATGCCACGCAAGGCACCCACTAAATTCCACATTCCACCCAAGGCACCCACTTAACCCCCTCATGTCCCACTACATGTTTATCTGGTTAAGTGTTTCTTAATTCATTAAGACCGTAACCTTGTAAAGACCTCCCACATTAGACTGGCATTTGTGGCAGCTGGATTTGCTGGGCGGGTCCGGGCAGTCTTACACCACGAACGAGCCTAATCTCGTGTCTTTACAACTGTTACGCATTTAATTTATGCCTAAGACCTCCCACATTAGACTGACATTTGTAGCAGCTGGATTTGCCGGGCGGGTCCGGGCAGTCTTACACCATAAAAGAGTCTAACCTCGTGTCTTAGGCGGTTAATTACACATAATTAATTATCCCCAATTTGAATTAATTTCCCTATTCAAATTGCCAATCAATTACAAATTTAACTATGTCCATAATTGACTCAACTATGTCCATCTATTTATGGTATATAAAATTGTACCAATTAACATCACATTTAAGGCGTTTATGCCAATTCTCAATATTAAATCTTTTAATGTTATCCCCTTGCCCCACGTTGTACGTTCGTTCGTTTAACGTAAAATATACGTTAGACTCGAATAGTCTAACTTATGGAATAAAGAGAAAACATCACAACATGCATAGGATAAAAACTAGATCTAAACATAAGGGGTGAAATTGCATGTGAGAATAAGGTTTTTCATCTAAAACTTGCATGGGCCAAAGTTACAAACTTGCATAAACTATGGATGTCATAGATCTAATCATAAGGTGTAAACTTGCATAGGCAATAGTCACAAACTTGCATAAACTATGGATATCATAGATCTAATCATAAGGTGTAAACTTGCATAGGCAATAGTCACAAACTTACATTACAAGATTCATACTCCAATATATATATATATATATATATATATATATATATATATATGTACTTGCATATGTGATTTATACAACATAGACTATGATGTAACTTGCATCTAACTCACACACGTCATAGCCTAACTTTAGATCCAATTTACACATAAAATAGATGTCATGAAACATGTAAGGTTGTATATGATTCTCACTAACTAGCATATAATTCATATCTAAATTAACATCTAAACTTTCATACATACATAACATATGAATTAGTTCCAACAACATAACCAAACTAGCATATGAAACATCATTATGAATTGATTGTACATAAGACAACAATTAACATAGATTTACAACATAGATGATAACATCAAAGCTTTACAACATAGATAATAACACCATAGATATACAACATAGATAATAACATATGGTCAATGATTCACAACATAACCATATAATCCAAATCATAGCTCAATCCAATTAAATTGTTAATTATCTTATTGAAGAAATCGAACTCACAAAAAGAAGGTCATGCGTTCTGAAATCTGAGTTCTGAAATTGATTTAGCTCGCCTTTGTTGTAGATTCGTTATTGTTTAGATTAGAGTTGAATAGAATTGAGTTGATTAGCTTTTCTTCCTCTTTAATTAGTGGCGGCTACTCTAGGTTACAAGATAACAGCATGACGGCCATAGTTCCAATTTTTATTTTTATTTTAGGGTTTGAGTCTACCCATGTTTATATAGAATTTTAATTTAATTATAGCCAACGGATGATCTTAGGGTTAATCAAAACCATTCAGTCGGGATAGGGTGACACCTCAGCCCTAATGACTCAGCAAGGAGTCAGAAATGACTCAGCAATGAGTCACAATATGGATCATGTCACACCCGAAAGCTGTGATGGCTTCCAGCTCGGCCTGGGCGCACTTGGCAGGTGCGCCAGTGCAATTTATTTCCTGATTTTTCCGCTGACTTCGTTCGTCCATATCTCCTTCATCCGATATCCGTTTTACGCAAATTCAGACTCTATCTCAACCAGAATTCCGAGAAGAACACAATGGCGCAACCCATTTCCCTTAATTCTCACATTTGAGATTAATTATTCTTGAATTTAGTTAATTTGATTATTCAAAAATTCGGGGTGTTACATCTTGTTGATACTATAATCTGCTACTGTAAGTTGATAAAATCTCATGGCTAGATCTAACTGTGAGAAAACCGAAGTGCCTATTAGTTGGTCTAACAAGTCATCAATCCTCGAAAGTGGGTGCCTATTTTCTTAGTGAGTTTATTGAACTCCCTATAGTCCATGTATAAATGGAGAGAACCATCTGCCTTGGTCGCAAAGACGACTAGAGCTCCCCATATAGAAATGTTGCCTAATAAATACCTTCACAAATAGCTCACCTACTTGCTTGCTAAGCTCCCTCCTCTCTGTAGGATCCACGTGGCGCATTGGTAAAATGACTGCTATCGCATTCTCCACCAAATAAATCTAAAAATCTAACTCTTATCTGGGAGGTAATCCTCTTACCTCATCGAACACGTCCAATAAACTACTAACCATGGGTACTGATCCAATTTCATTAACGGAAGAATCAAGAGAATCTAGGTAACTGAGCATTACTGACCCCCGTGAATCACAAGAAATCTCGAAAGTTCTACCATGGCACGCTAGAAGTCTAACAAGTTTCCTCTCACAATCTTGAATGGTACCATACATGGCTAGCCAATCCATTCCTAATATAAGTCTGTAACCCATAAAGCAAGAACAAATACATCACATTCAAACTCAACGCCCATAGTAGAAATTCTCAAAACACTACATATCATAGACAAGTGATCAGTACCTCTTGTGGGGTTTGAGAATACAATAGGATCAAAAACCACACAAGTTTCTAAGTACACACTATTTACCACAATATTGGATATGAATGAATGAGAAGCACCGAAATCAAAAAAGTCCTAATAGGAGAGTTAAAAAGAGAAACTAAACCTTTGATGGTAACTTTCCTACCACGATCCGGTCTGCCAGCCTCATGTGCATGTACTTGCCCTCTAGATGATTCAACCTTTTATCCTTGCTTGTTAGGGCACTACTTGGTAAAATGTCCAACTTGACTACAAGTGAAACAAACATTCTTCATCTTCCTACAGTCCTTAACAAAGTGCCTTAAATTCCCGCAACCTTGACACTTAACCTCTGTCTTGATTTGTGCTTTGTCGGGTTTTCCTCCTTTCTCAGCTATACCCTTCTTGGGCCACCACTTATTTTTCGTAGTCTTGGGATTTTCCTCTTTGGTCTTAGCCTCTTTTTTCTCCTTTTTCTGTCCTCATGCATCAAAACCATGTCTACAAGTCTCTCAAAAGTCGTTACATTGTGATATGGGTCAATGCTAGTCCTTGCAACGGTTAGTTGAATCCTTTTGCGAACATTAAAGCCTTTTTATAAGGAGTGTTTACCAAATCCAAACCAAATCTTGCTAGTTGATTAAAGCTATTAACATATTCCTTCACAGTCATGCTTTCTTATTTCAAATTCAAGAACTTCTCCATTTGCACCCTTCCTCCGCTTGCGATGAGAATTTCATCTCAAATTTATTCTTAAACTCATACTAAGTGGCCACCGCTTGCCCTGCCTGAGTCATTTTCTACCAATAAGATACTTCATCTATCAGTTGCCAAGCGGCCAACTGAATCTTTCTCCAATTATCTAGCTTTAACAAGATAAACAAATTCTTCATTTCTCTAAGCCAATTGCGTGTATAACACCCCGCATTTTTAATATAATTAAAAAGGAGATATATGTATATATGCATGGATATATTTAAAGGAAAGATTAAATAATATTAATGTAATTTCATGTAAGAAGTTTATGTAGTGAAATAAAGAAAAAGATTAATAAAGAAATTACATGCAATATTTGAAATAAGAAGAAATATAGTGTAATGCGAAGAAATACATGCGAACATTTAAAAAGAAATAAAAAGGAGAATTTGAAGAGACTCTAGAATTTGGTCATGAAATTAGCGTCATTATGTTCATGGTGATTTTTTGGTCAATTTAGACCTATGGTTTGTAGAAAACTTATTTAAAACGAAGAAGTTATCCTTAATTTAAGAAATGCAACAAAACATGAAAAAGAGCAATGGGAAAAGAATAATATGTAGCTTGGTCCTAAGTCTTGTTAATAAAAGACTTAGTAGCTCATTTGGTTAATACATGAGACTTGTACATAAGAGGTTGTGAGTTCAATCCCCACCAGTGCCATTTTTTCTTAAGGAGCGGCTAAATAGTGGCTTAGCAAACAGGTTCAGTGCGAAAGGGGATAAGTTAATTGGAGGTTTAATTGAAAGAATGGAAATAAACCATTAATTAATTAAGGAAGATAATTTTCAAACAAAATAGACAATTGTTCGCAAATAAAATTAGTATATGCATAAGAGATGGATGCGTATGAACATGATTCAAATTTGAAGTTGCGCGCGAACATAGAGACAAACAAAAAGGGGGCATATATGTATACATGTTATTTGAAATTAATGCAATAAGGGAAAGAGGATATGTGAAATTATTGCATTAAATAAATGGATAATGCATGAACCTGAATAAAAATAAATTAATGTGATGCAAATAAAAGAAAGAGAATATGGAATGCAAAACATGTCAAATGTGCAATTAAAGCATGCATAGAAAAAGGTTGTAAACATTAAAATGGAGCAATTAAATGTGAAGGGGATCAACTTTTGAAATTTAAATGTTTAAAAAGTAAACTAATAAGGCCATAAGCAAGCCACAATTGGAGGAAGGTTAATGTTATTAAATAACATTCAAATCAGAGACGCATGCATATGTGATTAGAGGTAAATAAATAAAAGAAAATGGTTTAAGGACATGTGGTTTCTTTTCAAAAAAGTAGACAAAAAGAGAAAGAAACCAATTAATTGATTAGGAGAAGAATATAACAAATAAAGGTTCACGTATAAGTGCAAATAAATAAATAAATAATAATTGAATGCATGAAGGAAAGAGGTTGCTATACATTAAAAATAGTATGTAATGCATTAATTAAAAAGAAATAAAGCAGTTTCTTTTTTTATTTTACTTAAAGGAGCACTAATTGTGAAAAGCGTTGTTCTGGATGGTTCTTTTCTAGGGTGAGGTGGACAGTTTAGATGAGTTTTTATTTAATCCTAAGGTCCTAGTTGCTTAACCCACCTATAAAAGAACACCTAACCTAACCCTAAAATCATTCTATCTCTTATAAGACGCCTCCATGCCACCAAACTTCAACCCAACATAGCCACCGCATCTAAACTCTAAATTAAATTGCAAGTTCTTTATCAATTTTGGAGTTTAATCAAATCAAGTAGCAAGTTTCTTCAACAACAATTCACGTTCTGCGTCAATAATCAAATAAGAAGCCTAAACCAACGTTCTACCTCATCAACCAATTGTTTATTTCTCCAATCCAGTCAAGGTGAGTGGTTTAAAATATATTTGTTGAATAATCGTACTTCTATCCTTTGCCATTCCCCATAAGGAATATGATGATAATTTAATAAGATCAGTTATTTCATTTATGCTTACGATTGAGTTCTCTCCTTTTTATTCTTTCCTCTTTTTATTTGTATAGCTAGGCTATCTCGAGCCTACATCTATCATGAATTTATGCGTTGTAAACGAGAATGAGAAAGTAAAAGGAAAAAAGGGTTGTTTGGGCAGAATATGGGTTGGATGGATTTATGTATGATTTGAATAGTGTTATGGACATAATTGTATGGTAATTTTAAATTTATGTAGTTTGGCATGATTGAAATTGGATATGGAATTAGTACAATTTAATATTAACAACATGTAATTGGATATCATGGATTGGTGAAACTTATTGGTAAGATAAGCCTAAAAGGTGAATTAGGTTATATGTATGAACATGGGAACAGTGAGAAATATATTGGAAAAATATTGATTTTATGAACTTTAGTATTATTGGATATTTTGGATAATTGGAATATAAAAGAAATTGGCTTATTTGGGTATGGATTACATGGAATTGATGAAATTGCCTATAATTAGAAATTTGTAATTAAGGCTAATTAATATGTAATTAGTGACAAGTTGGAATAGGCAAAATTG
The DNA here is from genome assembly GCA_030737875.1 of Allium sativum. Lineage (NCBI taxonomy): Eukaryota > Viridiplantae > Streptophyta > Magnoliopsida > Asparagales > Amaryllidaceae > Allium > Allium sativum. The sequence continues at coordinate 137,237,087 of CM060921.1, read as the reverse complement.
TAAACATGACTATATGTTGAATTGGAAACACATAACATGATAATTGGAATTTGGGTGAAATACGATGTTAATGAACCTTTGACACGAGGTTAGGCGCAATTGTGGTGTAAGACTGTCCGGAACCGCCCGGCTAATCCAGCTGCCGCAATTGGACGTCTATTGTGAGAGATCAAAGGCATGAATTGTAGGCGTAATGGTTGGTGACACGAGGTTAGACCCGCTTTTTGGTGTAAGACTGCCCGGAACCGCTCGGCAAATCCAGCAACCACAAAGTGTTCGGTCAAATGTGGGAGGTCGTGCACCGTTCGTCATAATGAATGAATTAAGGAATACTAACCATAATAAGACATGTGGGTGACATGGGTATGGTTAGAGGGTTAGAGGTTTAAGAGGGTGACATGTAAAATATGACATGTAAACATGGACTTAACCGTAGTAAGACAAGACATGTAAAACATGTAAATATGGACTTAACCGTAATAAGACAAGACATGTAAAACATGTAAATGTGGACGTAACTGTAGTAAGATACGTGAAGTAAAATATGACTAAGGTGGACTTAACCGTAGTAAATCATGTGTAAGACATGGAAACAATAATAAAAGAGGTTAAGTGGGACATGGGCGACATGTAAGACTTAAATAAATAATGCTTAACCAAAAGGGACCCGTTATGGCATCACAAATTAATTGAATTGGGTAAAGTTTAGGTAATGGGTTAAATAAATGGAAAGGGTTAGGAAAATCTAAATTAATGACAAAAGTGGGGAACGGTAAATAAACTATTATGAATGAATTTGAATAAGAAAAAGAAGGATAATAGGTTAGACTTGTACTAGGGACAAGTGGAAAGTTTAACTTATGGGATAAGGTAAGTTATAAGAAACGATAGAGGGAAATAAGGTAACTTATATGTGAAGATATACTTAATTATAAATTAAGTAGTTTGGGAAAGAGAAGTGCAAAATTTAAGATGACATAAGTTATATGAATGTAAAAGAAGTAAATTAGAATCATATATGTTGGTTGGGTTGAGTAATTCTCTGGGTGCCAGTCAGATGTTGATTTCGGTCTTCGGGGCTGGTGTTTAGGGGATTATTCTCCTAATCAGTATATATGTGGATAAGACATACTTAACTATGAATTATGTATAACATGTTGTTGTAACCCTAAAAGGGAATAATTTATGAAGTTGGAAAACAGCATGTTGTGGTCTTATTAATGGACTTAAGTAGGTTAAGTATAAATTGAATTAATAAGCGAGGGTAACTTGGCAAACTTGAAAAGGAAGTCAATATGAATAAGAATAACCAATTTAAATAAGAAAAACTGACGAGGTAACACAAGCGTGTAAGAATTGATTAGACATAGGGTCTAATGATATATAAAATCAAGGTGCTTGGGGCAATCCGTACGTTGTAGGATGAATAACCCAACAAGGTAAATCATCACGGTATCATAAGACACGAGGGGAGCGCACATTCGTTATTTTAGCGGCTCCAACGGACTGGAAGGGGAAGCACGCGGCTTCCTGAGACGTTAAAGGTGCTCCTAGTAGTCCTCTATGTGGAGGCAGATGTTTCAGGCTGTGCCCGCAGAGGTTGGGACTGCGCGTAACTACTAGGTGGGTGGGCCTTGACTGCAAGAATAGCTGGGCAGTCAGAATGCTGTTCGCGGTGACGGAAAAGGTGATTCAACGGCTGCCTCAACGGAGGTGGAGGGTCAAGACCAACAAGGATATTAGGTCGTCGAGTGCCTGTTACACAGCCAGTAGAATGCGGAAAGACTAGAGCTAGACCCAATATACCATTAACCATTCACTATCGTGGGACGGTGGTTGAGGGGAGACGCCACATGGATGTTTAGATTGGTTGCTTAGGGCTTGTCGCTTAGCTCTCGTAGTCTTTATTAATTATGGGAGGGGCCGAGGTGGGGCCATAGCCACCATAGAAAACAGACTTTAGGGATATTTGTGTGGGAGGCTCTTAAAGGCGGGCCTTGCACAAATATAAGGAAAGCTGCCGACCGAGTTCCGTGTTTCTTGCATAGCCCTGCCACGGAACTCGGGCACGCACACACAATGGGTGTGCGGGTTAGATATCGAATACGATAGAGAATACGTAAGTGGAAGAGTCTAGATATAACTATGTCTGCTCTAGGTGGTGTATCTTAGACTGGTGGGCATTATTCGATAACGGCTGTCAAATTAGAGTGATCCTATGTGGGCGTAGTGTTGTATTATATATACAAGAGGATATACATTACTATGACATAGGACGCGGGACTGCGTATATCACTGCGAGGATACGGTGGGGACCATACGAGTGGGGTACCACTGGGCGTACCTCAGTTTGGGGGTAGCTGCATATACATTATATTAGGTTAATCTACTGGGAGTCGATGGGTGCGACGTGTGTGTAAGCCTTGAGCGCTAACGACACAAATAACCTAATAAACAATAAAATGTAATTGAACGGTATATGTAGGATTATTCAAGAAGTATAGTTTAAACTTATTCACACAGAACTTATGTTCTGACCCCCTCCTCATAACATTCGTAGGTTAGATTCATGACAGAGACTTATAGCTTTGGAGATACTGATTTAGCCGTATTGTAATTAAGGTAAAGCTATGTTTTTATATATATATATATATATATTATATTTTATTCCTTCCGCTGTGAGGTGTTTTCCGAACTCTGACATATTTCCTGTCTCTGTCTTTTCTGTACGATACCAGAGCAACCAACTCGGGTTTTGATTGATTGGGTTTTTGAAAAAAAATCGGTCCATTGGAATTCTGTTATATTTGGTATCAGAGTGAGGTTTATGATTCCTATATAGATAATGAGTGAGCGTATTTGTATTTTCGAAAATATAAATATATTATATATAAACCTAGATCTATAAAGAAGCCCACTAATAGAAAGAGTAAAGTATGGAAAGAATTGGGATAACTGTTTTGTACGCTAAAAGAATGAGCAAGGAAATCTGAGACCGTTAGGTATGTTGGGTAGAAAGTGTACAAAATGATTGGTGTTAAGAAAGATGCATCCCATACAATAGTAACTGAGATTAGTGGGTTTAGTAGGGAAACCTTATAAAGTGGAAAATGGATTAGGAATATATATAGTTGGAAGAAATGATTTCGTGGATGTGTCTAGGAAAACCTAGGTAATTTAGAAACCTGATTAAGAAATAGTTGTCCTTGTCTACTCCAGATTTTGATGTTTGAAAAAAAATGTTTTGCATTTTTGTTATGGAGTGTTTTTATGGTTTGGCAAAAGCAAGTTTTCGTAAAGAAAATAAAGTTTTACCATTTTTAATATTTGGGAGAAAAATTTAGAAAAAAAGACAGACCAAACCATGTTTTAAAACGAATGAAGTAGGTAAGGATTAGTGTCTAGAAAGAATGAGTTTGAGGCTAGGAAGTAAATAATAAGGACTATCCTAGAATTATAAAAATAAATTCCCGTATAATGCATAAGCATTATAAAGACTAGAATTGTTGCTCGAAAAAGATAAGTTGAAAAAAAAGTTTCTTATGTAATTGTGCTTGGATAGGAAAATAGGAACTTTTCATAGAACAGTTATGTAAAAGTCCAAGTGCAACCAGATAAGGTACATAAAAGAAAATCAAAAAATGTAAATTCTTCCATTTTGTACCTTTTTGTAACATAAGAAATCGAATTTGGAAAATTATATTTTTCTAAATTTCGAATTTAATCATGGTTGGTAGGATTTTGGATGCAACAATTGGATGAACTATGCTCTTATTCTATAAGAGTATGGGATAATATGGATGAAAAATGTTTTGGTTTTTCAAAAATATTGCATTCATATAGAACTGCAAGTATATTTAGGATGTGAGCATCATGTTTTGAAAGAAAGAAAAAATTGAAAGTTTGCATATATATATAGGTGGTACCAAATTAGGCATACATGCATTACTATAATGTATTTCACTTTGCACATGTGCACAATGTTTGCAAAAAAATTGGATGCACACTTGATGGTTTGATATTATGCGAGGAATTATATATTTTACCCCTATCGAATTTCAAGGACTTAAGGGTGGGAGAATGTAACACCCCACATTTTCAATATATTTAAAAATGAGATATATGTATATATGCATTGATATATTTAAAGGAAAGATTAAATAATATTAATGTAATTGCATGTAAGAAGTTTATGCAGTGAAATAAAGAAAAAGATTAATAAAGAAATTACATGCAATATTTGAAATAAGAAGAAATACAGTGAAATGCGAAGAAATACATGCGAACATTTAAAAAGAAATAAAAAGGAGAGTTTGAAGAGACTCTAGAGTTTGGTCATGAAATTAGCGTCATTACATTCATAGCGATTTTCTGGTCAATTTAGACCTACAGTTTGTAGAAAACTGAGTTAAAACGAAAAAGTTATCCTTAATTTAAGAATTGCAACAAAACATGAAAAAGGGCAATGGGAAAAGAATAATATGTAGCTTGGTCCTAAGTCTTGTTAATAAAAGACTTAGTAGCTCATTTGGTTAATACGTGAGACTTGTACATAATAGGTTGTGAGTTCAATTCCCACCAGTGCCATATTTTTTGTTGTTTTAAGTAGCGGCTAAATATTGGCTTAGCAAATTGGTTCAGTGCGAAAGGGGATAAGTTAATTGGAGGTTTGATTGAAAGAATGGAAATAAACCATTAATTGATTAAGGAAGATAATTTCCAAATAAAATAGACAATTGTTCGCATATAAAAATTAGTATATGCATAAGAGATGGATGCGTATGAACATGATTCAAATTTGAAGTTGCGCGTGAACATAGAGACAAACAAAAATGGGGCATATATGTATACATGTTATTTGAAATTAATGCAATAAGGGAAAGAGGATATGTGAAATTATTCCATTAAATAAATGGATGATGCATGAACCTGAATAAAAATAAATTAATGTGATGCAAATAAAAGAAAGAGAATATGGAATGCAAAACATGTCAAATGTGCAATTAAAGCATGCATAGAAAAAGGTTGTAAACATTAAAATGGAGCAATTAAATGTGGAGGGGATCAACATTTGAAATTTAAATGTTTAAAAAGTAAACTAATAAGGCCATAAGCAAGCCACAATTGGACGAAGGTTAATGTTATTAAATAACATTCAAATCAGAGACGCATGCACATGTGATTAGATGTAAATAAATAAAAGAAAATGGTTTAAGGACTTGAGGTTTCTTTTCAAAAAGAGTAGACAAAAAGAGAAAGAAATCAATTGATTTATTAGGAGAAGAATATAGAAAATAAAGGTTCACGTATAAATGCAAATAAATAAATAAATGATTGAATGCATAAAGGAAAGAGGTTGCTACACGTTAAAAATAGTATGTAATGCATTAATTAGAAAGAAATAAAGCGGTTTCTTTATTTTATTTTATTTAAAGGAGCACTAATTGTGAAAAGGGTTGTTCTGGATGATTCTTTTCTAGAGTGAGGTGGACGGTTTAGATGAGTTTTTATTTAATCCTAAGGTCCTAGTTGCTCTAACCCACCTATAAAAGAACACCTAACCTAACCCTAAAATCATTCTATCTCTTATAAGACGCCTCCATGCCACCAAACTTCAACCCAACATAGCCGTCGCCTCTAAACTCTAAATTAAATTGCAAGTTCTTCATCAATTTTCGAGTTTAATCAAATCAAGTAGCAAGTTTCTTCAACAAAAATTCACGTTCTGCATCAATAATCAATTAAGAAGCCTAAACCAACCTCAACAACCAATTGTATATTTCTCCAATCCAGTCAAGTTGAGTGGTTTAAAATACAGTTGTTGCATAATTGTACTTCTATCCTTTGCCATTCCCCATAAGGAATATGATGATAATTTAATAAGATCGGTTATTTCATTTATGCTTACGATTAAGTTCTCTCCTTTTTATTCTTTCCCCTTTTTATTTTTATAGCTAGGCTATCTCGAGCCTACATCTATCATGAATTTATGCGTTGTAAACGAGAACGAGAAAGTAAAAGGAAAAAAGGGTTGTTTCGGCATAATATGTGTTGGAAGGATTTATGTATGATTTGAATAGAATTATGGACATAATTGTATGGTAATTTTAAATTTATGTAGTTTGGCATGATTGAAATTGGATATGGAATTAGTACAATTTAATATTAACAACATGTAATTGGATATCATGGATTGGTGAAATTTATTGGTAAGATAAGCCTAAAAGGTGAATTAGGTTATATGTATGAACATGGGAACGGTGGGAAATATATTGGAAAAATATTGATTTTATGAACTTGAGTATTATTGGATATTTTGGATAATTGGAATATAAAAGAAATTGGCATATTTTGGTATGGATTACATGGAATTGATGAAATTGCCTATAATTGGAAATTTGTAATTAAGGCTAATTAATATGTAATTAGTGACAAGTTGGAATAGGCAAAATTGTAAACATGACTATAGGTTGAATTGGAAACACATAACATGAAAATTGGGATTTGGGTGAAATACGATGTTAATGAACCTTTGACACGAGGTTAGGCGCAATTGTGGTGTAAGACTGCCCGGAACCGCCCGGCAAATCCAGCTGCCACAATTGGACGTCTAATGTGAGAGGTCAAAGGCATGAATTGTAGGCGTAACGGTTTGTGACACGAGGTTAGACTCACTTTGTGGAGTAAGACTACCCGGAACCGCCCAGCAAATCCAGCAGCCACAAAGTGTTCGGTCTAATGTGGGAGGTCATGCACCGTTCGTCATAATGAATGAATTAAGGAATACTAACCATAATAAGACATGTTGGTGACATGGGTATGGTTAGTGGGTTAAGTTGGTGACATGTAAAATATGACATGTAAATATGGACTTAACCGTAGTAAGACAAGACATGTAAAACATGTAAATATGGACTTAACCATAGTAAGACAAGACATGTAAAACATGTAAATGTGGACTTAACTGTAGTAAGATACGTGAAGTAAAACATGACTAAGGTGGACTTAACCGTAGTAAAGCATGTGTAAAACATGGAAACAATAATAAAAGCGGTTAAGTGGGACATGAGCGACATATAAGACATAAATAAATAAATAATGCTTAACCAAAGGAGACCCGTTATGGCATCACAAATTAATTGAATTGGGTAAAGTTTAGGTAACGGGTTAAATAAATGGAAAGGGTTAAGTAAATCTAAATTAATGACAAAAGTGGGGAATGGTAAATAACCTATTATGAATGAATTTGAATAAGAAAAGGAACGATAATAGGTTAGGCTTGTCCTAGGGACAAGTGGAAAGTATAACTTACGGGATAAGGTAAGTTATAAGAAACGATAGAGGGAAATAAGGTAACTTATATGTCAAGATATACTTAATTATAAATTAAGTAGTTTAAGAAGGAGAAGTGTGAAATTTAAGATGATGTAAGTTATATGAATGGAAAAGAAGTAAATTAGAATCATATATGTTGGTTGGGTTGAGTAATTCTCTGGGTGCCAGTCTGATGTTGATTTCGGTCTTCGGAGCTGGTGTTTAGGGGAATATTCTCCTAATCGGTATATATGTGGATAATACATACTTAACTATGAATTATGTATAACATGTTGTTGTAACCCTAAAAGGGAATAATTTATGAAGTTGGAAAACAACATGTTGTGGTCTTATTAATGGACTTAAATGAGTTAAGTATAAATTGAATTAATAAGCGAGGGTAACTTGGTAAACTTGAAAAGGAAGTCAATATGAATAAGAATAACCAAGTTAAATAAGAAAAACTAATGAGGTAACACAAGCGCGTTAGAATTGATTAGACATAGGGTCTAATGACATATAAAATCAAGGTGCTTGGGGAAATCCGTACGTTGTAGGATGAATAACCCAACAAGGTAAATCATCACGGTGTCATAAGACACGAGGGGAGCGGACATTCGTTATTTTGGCGGCTTTAACGGACTAGAAGGGGAAGCACGCGGCTTCTTGAGACATCAAAGGTGCTCCTAGTAGTCCACTGTGTGGTGGCAGATGTTTCAGGCTGTGCCCGCAAGAATAGCTGGGCAGTCAGAATGCTGCTCGCGGTGACGGAAAAGGTGATTCAACGGCTGCCTCAACGGAGGTGGAGGGTCAGGAGCAACAAGGATATTAGGTCGTCGAGTGCCTGTTACCACAACCAGTAGGATGCGAAAGACTAGAGCTAGACCCAATATACCATTAACCATTAACTATCGTGGGACGGTGTTTGAGGGGAGACTCCACATGGATGTTTAGATTGGTTGCTTAGGGGCTTGTCGCTTAGCTCTCGTAGTCTTTATTAGTTATGGGAGGGGCCGAGGTGGGGCCATAGCCACCATAGAAAACATACCCTAGGGATATTTGTGTAAGAGGCTCTTAAAGGCGGGCCTTACACAAATATAAGGAAAGCTCCCGACCGAGTTCTGTGTTTCTTGTGTAGCCCTGCCACGGAACTCAGGCACGCACACACGATGGGTGTGCGGGTTAGATATCGAATACGATAGAGAATACGTACGTGGAAGAGTCTAGATACAACCATGTATGCTCTGGGTGGTGTATCGTAGACTGGTGGGCATTATTCGATAATGGCAGTCAAATCAGAGTGATCCTATGTGGGCGTAGTGTTGTATTATATATATATAAGAGGAATATACATTACTATGACATAGGACGGAGGACTACGTATATCACTGCGAGGATACGGTGGGGACCATGCGAGTGGAGTACCACGGGGTGTACCTCAGTTTGGGGGTAGCTACATATACATTATATTAGGTTAATCTACTGGGAGTAGATGGGTGCGACGTGTGTATAAGCCTTGAGCGCTAAAGACACAAATAACCTAATAAACAATAAAATGTAATTGAATGGTATATGTAGGATTATTCAAGAAGTGTAGTTTAAACTCATTCACACAGAACTTATGTTCAGACCCCCTCCTCATAACATTCGCAGGTTAGATTCATGACAGAGACTTATAGTTTTGGAGATACTGATTTAGCAGTATTGTAATTAAGGTAAAGCTATGTTTATATATATTATATTTTCTTCCTTCCACTGTGAGGTGTTTTACGAACTCTGACATATTTCTTGTCTCTGTCTTTTCTATAAGTTACCAGAGCAACCAACTCGGGTTTTGATGGATTGGGTTTTTGAAATAAAATCGGTACGTCGGAATTCGGGTTGTTACAGCGTGCCTCCATGAAACTCTCAGTACCACAAAACGGCTTGCCTCCCATCGCATAGAAGCCGTTACAAAGCTTAGAAAAGTCAACTATAGGATTGGGTTGAGCTACGGCGGCTACAGCTGGGGGAGGGACATTTCCTTGCACTTCGGCAGGTGCCATAATCTCTACGTATCTGCGGAACTATGTCGGAATGAGAATGCCCTCAGGGAAATTGAGAGCCTAAAGATGCTGAAAAGAGATGAAACAAGGATTTAGAAAGAGATCGAAGGAATATTGTAAATAACTTGAGGGGATGTTTTTTCTTTCAAAAGTTGGTTTTATTTGAAAATCTTTACTTTGAAAAATACCATTTTAAAAACTTTTTCTTTGATCTTGTAACCTTAGCTCTGATATGAAATGTGACACCCCACATCCCTTAATGTCACCCATATGAGGATGCATTAAGTTCTATGATGCACAATAATAATATAGAGACTAATTTAATAAGATAGAATATAAAACTGTAGCAGAAAAACTTTTTAACTTTTTATTTCAAATCAATTAGAACATTAAATTTTTCAAGACAAACCATCAGTATCATAACCAAAAACATCTGTCTCATAAAACGTTAGAGTACAAAACCAAAAAATAATACCCCTCGTATGCTATCACAATAAACATAGAAAATGAGACTGAAAGAGTACGTACAAAGAGGAGTAATCCAAGTCCAAGCAGAATAGAATCATGGTAATGACTACTGTCCCCCTCCACTCCGAGAACTTGAAGGAGGGAAAGGAAGAGGAAGAGGGAAAAACAATATAGGTCAGATATAAAGTCTGGTGAGTTCTAGTGATTTTCAGCACAAGGATAAGATAGAAAGTAACTAGACTGAATGCTGAACATGAAAATGCAGTAAAATATACAGGTACGAAATAAATGAGATAATAAGATAACAAGATAACAAGGGAAGGTAAAGATCATGCACGCTTCTCATTCATATCCTAAGAACAAGTTTCAGCACCAACTATCTGAATAAGGGAATTAGGCTTTACCCTAATTACTACCCATGTCATCGACTCCCTACAGATACGAAAAACCTGTGCCAGCTTCGGTGGTAGGGGATATCAGTCCTTAACCCATCAACTATAAAGACACAGCTCTATTCGTTGATGTTACAACGTTTTAGTTTCCCCTAATTGGACTCATGCACTCTCATGACTCCGCTGAAACACACCCATACCCACCTCCAAGATTTTGAACCTCTTACAATCCAAATTAGTAAAGCGTGCCCTGACCCATGCCTAGTGCGAGGCCCCAATATGATATCAATAGGGATACTGACTGATACAGGTTCAAACAACAACAAGATTGACACAAGACACCCCTAGGTTTGTGTCCCCAAGTTGCTAGGATTTTAAGAGTCCTGAAATAGGATACAAAAACAAGACATGGGACCTCTTAGCTTATTAGTTAACAGGTTTAAGTTCATTAATAAGCATGGTTGTAAATGAAATTTCCTGTAAATGTTATCCTGCATACAACCCGTTCCCCAAAATAGATAAGCACCTGCTCAGATGTACATAGATTAAGTTAATGTCCTACTTAACTACATCTGATTCCCATATATAACATGTTCTACTTAATATCAAATTAAGTTTAACCTATTTAGATTAACATGTTTTGCATATTATCCTAATTATACAGTCATTGAATTTCATGTTTCAATATGATTAATTCTCCTTTTTACTGTTAGGACTAGTTATTCCAATTTAACTAAATTTACGCAACTCTAACGAAAATAGCCTAAGCTCTCAACGGCTTAGGATCGACGTAAATAAAAAGAAAAAGGAGAAAATATAGATCCAACTCAGGAATACATAAATTGTATAAATAGGCATAAGATTTTAAATAAATCTAAAACAGAAAGAGGGATAATAGGGATATACATATAACTGGTTATAACTAAAAACAGAATAGATAATAGACTGTAAAACAATAACATATAAACTTATGAACGTTGTATAACTTCAGATCCAAATTAACTATTGTCAGAATACTTTTTAATTATTAGATCTAAATATAGTTAGAATCATAGTGGTTTGAATTAGATCCAGAAATTCCTTTTGAAACAGTTGTTGTAGAAAATCAAGAATTGTCCATTCAATCTAAGCTTTGGTAGCACCTCGAAATTTTCTTAGTTTTTATTTAGAACATAGCTTGGTGGAAGAAGAATGAAGAATGTGTGTAAGAAAATGGTGAGGCTGCTAGCCTATTAGTAGATTAGCTAGGATAATTCTAAACCATTAGATTTTAGGTTTATAAATCAAACCGTACACCGCAAGCTGAGTCAGCATACGAATATTGCAAATAAAATGTTGAGTCAAGGACTTTTAATTATCGTTTTGATTAATGACGAGAAGAAGCTTCATGATCGACAAAAAGAAGATTCAATGGTTTCATAGGTTAGAAGTTGGTTATTTAGAGTATTTTATGTTAAAATCTATCCTCAAATAATCATACTTCTCATTGCTTTCAAAATTATGCATGAGAACTCGTTTTTACTGTATATTGACAAAAACAGTTCAACCTGTTAAAAATAACAGGTCAACCTATTTTTAAATATAACAGGTCAACCTGTTAAAATTAACAGGTCAACAGCTTTTTGAAATAACGGTCAAAAACCTGTCAACCTATTAATTTTTCCTGTCGACCTATTTTTGAATTTCATGAAGAGTCATCTTCTTTCTTGAAAAGTTGCATCCATTTCTCTTCATTTAAATCATTTCTTTTGATTGCAACTTTTCACCAACAATTGCAACTTCTCAATTACTATAAATACATCAGTTTTCAATCAATCAAATCACCGAATTTTCTCTCCATTCTCTGATCTATATTGTATTATTCTTAGCATTCAAAAAGCACTCAAAAGCATTCAATTATCGTTTGAATCTCCAAGCATATTTAACACACTTGTGATTCAACTCGATAATACACTTCCAAATCTTTGCAAACATCAATATATATTTGAGGATAAGATTATAGGAAGGTTGTACTCAATCATTGACTAATTAGTGTTGAAGAAAGAACACATTCAAGGTCAAACTCTTGTAATCGTATTGTGGGTAAGCTTGTAGCCCGTGAAATCAAGTGGGTAAGCTTGTAGCCCATGAAATCAAGTGGGTAAACTTGTAGCCCGCAAATCAAGTAGTGTTGTGAACCTGTTCCTCCGGGTGAAGCGAGGGTGTTGTTTAGTGAAAAGCCGAAGAGGAGCTTCGGGACTGGACGTAGGATGGGAGGTCCGAACTAGTATAAAAATCCTGGTGTCGTTACTCTACTTTACTTTATCTACAACATTTATATTTGTTAGTAATATATTTCTTGTTTGTGAATTTTTACCTGCGTAACTATTGAATAGCTTAAGTTATCACATACATTCCGCATAGCCATATTATAGATCATGCACAAGTCGTACACACTCCGACTTTTCAATTGGTATCAGAGCAAGGTCATCATATAACCGTAACACAGTCATTTGATATATTCTAGTAATATGGCAAATAACGCAAGTACGAGTAACACCACTTACACTGAAGGTCAATCGACACAAAGACCTCCTTTCTTTAATGGCCTAAACTATAGCTATTGGGCAACACGTATGGCTTTTTATATGCAATCAACAAGTTATGACGCTTGGAATGCTACCCAGAAAGAAATAGTTAATCCAACAACTGAGTATGAAGAATGGACTCCTGCTAAGAAAACAACAGCAGCTGTAAATGCAAAAGCAATAAATATGTTGTTTTGTGCATTAGACCAAAATGAGTATAACCGTGTTAGTATGTGTACCAAAAGTCAATTTCAAAATTTTAAAATGAAGCCAAATGAAACAATCAATGAGATGTATTCAAGGTATCAAACTATTCATCATGCTCTTATCGGGTTAGGGAAAAAATATTCTGACTTTGATGTAGTTTCAATAGTCCTACATTCACTGACTAATGAATGGGAAGGAAAAGTATTAGCCATAGAAGAAGCTAATGATCTTTCCACCATGAAGCCAGATGAATTGATAGGAAATCTTATGTCCTATGAATCTAACTTGCAGGCTCGAAAAGAACAAAAAGAAGAAAAGAAAAATGTAGCTTTTCATGCTGATGAAGACATCTCAGATTCCGAAGATGAGGATCCAGCATTCATTGCAAAAGGATTCAAAAAATTCTTAAAGCAACGAAAAGCTAGTCGATACAACAGAAAGAAGTTCGGATCAAACAGACCATCATCATCAAATGTAGAATGCTTTAACTGTCATAAGAAGGGACATATGCAAAATGATTTTCCAGAACAAAAGAAGAAGATAGAAAATGACAAGTTCAAACACAAAAAGGACAAGTCAAAGAAATGGGCATTCTCAATAACTTGGGATGATTCAGATTCATTTTCATCCGAAAGTGAAAGCGACTCAGATAATGAACAAGCAAATATATGCTTTATGGCTAAAGAAGATGAGGTATAAATTCCTTCTTTTGAAGAAGTTCTTGATATAATTGTTGAGTTGATATATAAATTTAAAGATATGAAACGAAAATGCAAACAAGCTCAAGCTGATTTAAGTAGAGTAGAATTTGAACGAGATATGTTAAAAGATGAAAAGAAAATATTAGAAGAAGAACTTAAAAAGGCTCAAGAATCATTATCTAATATTGACTCTCAACTATCTCTTTTGACTCAAGAAATTGAAGTTCAAAAAGAGAAGAATGATACTCTTACTACTGAGAATCATGAGCTTAAAGCAAAAGTTAAATCTCTAGATCTTGAAAAAGCTAGTTTACAAACAAAGTTAGACGATATTACTAAAAATGTTTCTAACTTTAACAAAGGTCGAGAAAATTTGACAAAAATTATTGAGAGTTCACAATCAACTACAAATAAGCAAGGGTTGGGATATAAGAAACAAGTTACCAAGAAACATCTTGGTAAAAGAAAAAGGAAAAATAAGGTAGTACAAGAAACTGAAGCTAAGAAAAATCTTAGTTTATTATATTCCAAACCAAAACCGATTGTGAAATTTCAAAAGAAGAATGTCAAAACTATAAAAATATGGGTTCCTAAAACAGATAATAATTTGATTAGGGACAAGTATATCAAAAATTTTATGGATTATGTGCATAATAATTCAAATTATTTATATAAAGGGGATACCGGACCCGTATGGGTTTGGATTCCTAAGACCTAACTCTTAGGACCCCATAAAAAGTGGGTACCATGGGCTTAATTTTATTTTTTGCAGGTCACACTTAAGATATATTTACCAAGCCTCTACTGGAATTAAGTTTCGTTAAGTTGCATAGAGAGCTAGGTTTAGTTTCTAAAAGTGAACTCGAGAATTAAACGATATATAACATAAAAGAGTTCATCTACAGAAACTAATGTTTTAATAAAATATTAACTATATATAGTAGAGAAATTTTCTATGGTGGAATGAATATCAAACAAACAATTCATTTTCTATAAATAGAAATGATTCTCCCTATATATAATCTTTGAGTGCTTTCTGAAACCATTCCCTCAAATCTTCATTCATTTCATTTTATAATAGCTCATATCTGTGATGAATGTGCACGAAAATCGCACATCACCATAACAAGTTCCGAGTCCGAAGAACACTACTCCCCTAAGACACCGGAACACCCTCCTGGTTTTCATCAGAATTCTCGTACACCTGGAAATACTCCAACATCGAAACGATGCAAGAAGGCTCTTTTTTGTTCCCCACGAACCAAAGAAAAAATTGACGAGTTACACCACTATCAAAAACACCAAGTCGATCTCCAAAGGGAGATGTACTACGAGCAGAGATTAACTTCTTCTCGCTTAACGTATCTCGAACAGCTAGCTTCACTTTTCTGTGGTTCAAACAAGAATAATGTTCATGAACCCACGCAAATGCCATCATCATCAACAAGAACACCGAACTCGTGGGATAAAAATTTCAACAAAAATGAAGGCGTTAGTGGGAAATACTCTCCGTGGGAACCAAGAAAATGAGTTCTTTATATCGGATCAAAGGAGATGCTTTATAATGATTTTAATAATGTTTTTATTTCTTACTTCATTTATTTGTTATATATTTTTATAATAATACTTTGTTTGGCTTTGAATTCGATCAACAAAAGGCTGAAAATTCATTTCCATCAAAAAACGGTCGACCGGTAGATAATTTTCGGTTGACCGGTTTGTACACTTTTAACTTCCAGAGAATTATCTAGGTCGACCGGTTAAAAAAAGATGTCGACCGGTCTCTTGAAACACGAACAGGTCGACCGGTAATAATTTTAGGTCGACCGGTTTTAAGACACAAAAAATTTCCAGAGAGTTTTCACGGTCGACCGGTCACAAATTTCATGTCGACCGAAAAAGTTTCAGCAAAATATGAAAAAAAGTGTCGACCGAAATTTTTGCATAGGTCGACCGGTCTCTTACATTTTTGAAATTCAAAACCATAGAATCAGGTCGACCGGTTACAATTTTATATCGATCGATTTTACCATTTTTTCTTCAATTTATAACCAGAAACTAATTAGGTCGACCGGTATACTATTTTAGGTCGACCATTTTCAGATTACACTGTTTTTAAACATCCAATAGTCGGTTCAACCTCCTATATCAACACACTATTTCGTTTTTAACCTCTTCATTACTCAAATCAACACTTTTCTTCAAACCCTAACTCCTCAAATTCCATCACCTTCTCTTCAATGGCTCCAAAATCAAAGAAATCAAAAGCTTCTTCTTCTACTTCTCAACAACAACCCATAGATGCTCAAATCAAACATTGGCTTAAGGATCCGATTGCTATAACAAGATGGAATAAGATGAAAGATTATACCATTCATGAAGGGATGTTTATCAAATACTTCGATTTTCTCCTCTATGATGTTAAAGAAATTGCCACCAAAGAAAAAATAGCATCTCTTCTTAGTTTTGAGGACAATAATGTTGAGATTAATCACATTATGATGAAATTACTCTATGTTAATCTCAATTTGGAGAAGTACAAGCCAGCGAATTCATCAAATTGCTTATGGTTAGTTGTATGCGATCAACAAGTATTCATCTCCAAGTCCCGAATGGAAGAAGTTCTTAAATCTTCAAATAATGGTACGAAATTTTCTTCTGATTTCTGTCCCATTCATATTAGAGACAAAATTAGCCATTTATTCATTGAAGATCACAAGTCAAGTGCTAAAGGAATAAATTTGAGACCTACGGCTAGAATTCTCCATCATTGTATTGCTCATTCTCTCTTGCCACGAAATGGTAATTTTGATGCCATCTACAAAGAAAATTTTAAGGCGTTATATGCTATATATGGTGATATAAATATCAACTGGATTGATATGATTTCTGATGAGATATCGTTGGTAAATAAACTTTCTCGCAAACATTTATTTTACAATGAATATATAATGCGTCTCCTCATGAATTGCGGAATAAAATCTTCGGAATCCAAGATTTCAACACCTAAGTGTATTGATAAAGTATCAAAGAAGAGAATGAAACTTCCGGATCCATGCTTGACCATTATTCCATTTGAGCAATATAAACAAGAGGTCCTCCTGAAGCATCTTCATCACAAGCTCCTACTCCAAGACCAGAAGACGTTAAGATTCCTTCGCCAAATTCTACAACAAAGGATTCTCTTGAACAAATAGCAAGAAATCAATTTCTTTTAGAAGCAAGACTCAAGCGAACCGATACCAAGCTCGATCGGTTAGACACCAAAATGGATAAACGTTTTAACAAGCTTAAGTCTTTCTTTGGCATTCTTTGGGATGCAATTTCTTGCGGAGCTTCATCTTCAGCCACACATGTTCAGAATTCGGGAAAACGTCCAATGCCTCCTACTTTTACATGGTCTACTTCAGAGGAAAGCACTAGTTCTGGAGCGAGTGCCCATGTTGGTCGTGGACGTGGTACTTCATACATTGAGGAAGGAAATGATGAGGAAGAGGAACAAGATGAAGAGGAGGAATCAGACGAAGAAGAAGTAGACGAGACTGATCCAGATGTGCCATCTCAGTGATTCGATCTATCTTTTTATATTCTGTTTTATGTTAAAACACTCTATTAGCACTTGTATGTGATTGGTGCTATGTTTAATTTGGTAAGATTGCTAATTAGGTCATTTTGTTTTGTGATCTTTAATATGTAAAACATTCTACGTATGCTGTTCAATGTTGTTGGATCTTTAAAGGTGTTTCATATACCCTTTTTGTCGATGACAAAGGGGAAGAGTATGGTTACTAACCTTCTTTTTGCAGAGATTTAGTTATTTTTTGTCCAGGGAGATCATATACTCAGGGGGAGTTAGAGCATATATACAGGGGGAGATAGCAATGGAGATCATATTTTAAAGCTATGTTGTCATCAATCAAAAAGGGGGAGAATGTTGAGTCAAGGACTTTTAATGATTGTTTTGATTAATGTCGAGAAGAAGCTTCATGATCGACAAAAAGAAGATTCAATGGTTTCATAGGTTAGAAGTTGGTTATTTAGAGTATTTTATGTTAAAATCTATCCTCAAATAATCATACTTCTCATTGCTTTCAAAATTATGCATGAGAACTCGTTTTTACTGTATATTGACAAAAACAGTTCAACCTATTAAAAATAACAGGTCAACCTATTTTTAAATATAACAGGTCAACTTGTTAAAATTAACAGGTCAACAGCTTTTTGAAATAACGGCCAAAAACTGTCAACCTATTAATTTTTCATGTCGACCTATTTTTGAATTTCATGAAGAGTCATCTTCTTTCTTGAAAAGTTGCATCCATTTCTCTTCATTTAAATCATTTCTTTTGATTGCAACTTTTCACCAACAATTGCAACTTCTCAATTACTATAAATACATCAGTTTTCAATCAGTCAAATCACCGAAATTTCTCTCCATTCTCTGATCTATATTGTATTATTCTTAGCATTCAAAAAGCACTCAAAAGCATTCAATTATCGTTTGAATCTCCAAGCATATTTAACACACTTGTGATTCAACTCGATAATACACTTCCAAATCTTTGCAAACATCAATATATATTTGAGGATAAGATTATAGGAAGGTTGTACTAAATCATTGACTAATCAGTGTTGAAGAAAGAACACATTCAAGGTCAAACTCTTGTAATCGTCTTGTGGGTAAGCTTGTAGCCCGTGAAATCAAGTGGGTAAGCTTGTAGCCCGTGAAATCAAGTGGGTAAACTTGTAGCCCGCAAATCAAGTAGTGTTGTGAACCTGTTCCTCCGGGTGAAGCGAGGGTGTTGTTTAGTGAAAAGCCGAAGAGGAGCTTCGGGACTGGACGTAGGACGGGAGGTCCGAACCAGTATAAAAATCCTGGTGTCGTTACTCTACTTTACTGTATCTACAGCATTTATATTTGTTAGTAATATATTTCTTGTTTGTGAATTTTTACCTGCGTAACTATTGAATAGCTTAAGTTATCACATACATTCCGCATAGCCATATTATAGATCTTGCACAAGTCGTACACACTCCGACTTTTCATAAAACAGTCTACATTCAGCTGTAGGAATCTATCCTGCATGTAGGTGGATCGACCCACCTTTGACCCATATAGGTCGACCCACCTTAGATCTGGGTCGATATTGGTGTCGACCTACATTAGACATGGGTCGACACAAGTTTTGACCTAGTTAAGGATCGGGTCGCCCATTTACCATTGCTTTCTGACTTAATTTATTTTATTGTATATAAATATATATAATATAAATATATATTGTAGTTCAATTTTCATTAGTTTATAACTTCTTCATATTTAATCCGATTTATGAAAACCAAGATTCTATCTGAACCAAAATTTCATAACGGGCACAACAGTAAAGTCTTTACCTAATTCTGAATATTTAATTATTTAATATTCATTTTATTATCTTCTTTATATAATTATTGTGTATTAAAATATGGGGTGTTACGAACTTATTTATATTTTTCATCACACATATTGCTTAGATTTAATCTACTAAATCTAACAGCTTATATACACGATGTCAACTATAAATATGGCCCCCAACCCTCACTCAAAACCCTACATCTATTCTTCTTCATGCCTCTATTCTGCCAACCTATTTCAGGATTAAGGTCAGATCGCTTCTTCCTATCTTATCTTCATTTCTAACCTCTCTTAATTAGGGTTTTCTATAGATTTAGAATTTCTAGAAATTGTGTGTGTGTGTGTATATATATATATATATATATATATATCTAAGATTTTAATTGTTATATACATTATTATGTATTATATAATGATTACAGCTAGTCTGCACAGACAAAATCCAGATTTCATTTCTTCAGCAAATTCTATTGTTTTCTATCCCAAAATCTCTAAGTGGAACTCATTTAAGTTTACTAGTTTCTATGATTTTTTAGTCTAAATCTGGATTACTCTACTTGGAAGATTTGAGTTATATTACGAAAAGAAAACAATATCAAATCCTTTAAATCTTCCATTTGTTTGTATTTTTACGAAGAAATGATCAATCTATTTGTGTATTGGGTTCGGATTATTCTTCAAACCCACATACACAAATAGATTAATCATTTCTTCATACAAACACAAATAAATGGAAGATTTAAGGGATTTGATATTGTTTTCTTTTCTTAATAACTCAAATCTTCCTAGGTATAATAATCAGGATTTCGACAAACCAATCATAGAAAATAGTAAACTTAAATGAATTCTAGTCATAGAGAATTTGAGATAGAAAATAGTAGAATTTGATGAAGAAATGAAATCTAGATTTACCCTACGCAAATGAGATCTAATCCTTCTATAATATATATATATATATATATATATATATATAAGAATTAGAATTTATATACATATGAACCAAATTTCTAGAAATTCTAATAGAAAAACCTAGTTAAAAGAAGTTAGAAATGAAGATTAGAGGGGAAGAGATACCTAACCTTTCTCTTGAAATTGGTAATGATAGAATGGAGGCATGAAGAAGAACAGATGTAGGGTTATGAGTGAGGGTTAGGGACCATTTTTATAGTTGACATCATGTATACAGGCTGTTAGATTCAACAGATTAAATCTAAGCAGTATGTCTGACAAAAATTATAAATAAGTCCTCCTTTAAAAACACCTTCACTGCATACCTATAGGAGGGCGGACGACCGCTCTTATAAGGGCGGTCAACACCCCTGGTCGACCCTTATTCTGGGGTCGAGCCCAGGAAATTAATTCTCCTGTATGTTTCTTTTTCAATATTTTCTGAATTAATTTGATTAATTGGTTACTTTATATTGATTATTCTTGTCCCCTCTTATATATAAATATACACACACAAATTTGAATTTAATAGGAATATTCTTTTCATGCTTATCTAAATTAATATATTTTAAATTTGTATATTTATTTACTTGAAATCCAAACCTTGTGCATTAATATTTACACACAACTTGGTTTATTAATATCTTTTTGCATATATACTCTGTTTTCAGTAAATAGAATACGAAAATGGGTCAGAATTGTGCCACCAACACAACTACAATACTTTCGTGGACCATTTCCTAATTACTCAAATTTTCATTTTCAACCCATTAGCTTATTTTTAATTTTTATTATTTATTTTAAATTAAATTACCTTATGTCTAATTTAGGTTTATTGTACGGGGTGTTACATTATTCCCATTTTGTCGAGTGCTCCCTCAATGAAAGAAAAGGGAAACGACATCACTGCATGAGATATGATTTCAATCAATTGCATTTCCCTATGTGTTTTTATTTAGCATCATGACTTCATCGATCCATCTGATCTTTCGGTTTGATGGATGGGATGTGGTCGGGACTCGAGATCGTTCACTTGCTTGTCTTGATTATGACATACTACTTCAAGGACCTGGTTGGAACTTATGTATGTAACATCCCATGTTTTGTCACTAGATATTAATACTATGGATGACTGCAACATCCATAATGCTTTGTTCGGGCCTTAAGGCGGGGATTATTACAACATGGGTTGTATATACTTAGCAGTATACATGGTTCATCAAAATTTAATTTCATCTAGTCATGTTTTCTTTTTTGTTAATATGTTTGCAAATATGTTGATTTAAACTTAAAATTTTTAATATTGAGCCTTGTCGGAGGATATGGAATGTCAACGGATGTGAGAGGTTATTGTGATAATCGAGAACCAGAAAAATTTCTTTTTAGTAATGAGTAATCCTTGATTTAGTGATAGTAGGGTTAGATCATGATCTTCAATTGGATAGTCACTTGTTGTTGGGTGATAGCGGGCTGAGACACTAGGTTCCCTTGTAACAAGTTGTCATCTTAAATTGTAGCTTGATAGTGTATGAGCATATTCTATGAGGCGTCAAGATTACCATTGTATTTGAACTGAATTATGTATCAATATGATATTAGGTGGAGAACCACTATCCATGCCTCTAGGGCATGTGATACTTATGGAGTAGGAGACAAATAATTTTTGATGGCTTGTCTAATTAGCCCTGTGGACAAAGAGTGATCCATGTGTTGGACTTTCCTAAGAGATTTAGCCACCAAAGAGTATTTGGATGAATTGCGGTTATTATATCATCTTATGCGTTGCTTTATTCGTGATTGATTGGTTAGGCCATTTATGTTGAGGAGAAGGTTAGCAAATTTGGTTTGTTCCTTGAACTGTGTTCTAAGATATCATGTCGAGGAGTTATGCTTATGTAACCCAATCGTATCCTCATTTCCAATGCTGAGGAGGAAGCACAAGGAATAAGTGATGTTGAGTTCTTGTTGGTGTGGAGAAGACACCAATTAATGGTTTATTTTTTGTAGTATTGCTTCAGGATGGGAGAATAAAAGTTCTTGGGTCAAGTTACCTTGGTTAGGATATCCTTGTTGGTCCTACAAGGGTTA
Source organism: Allium sativum (assembly GCA_030737875.1). Taxonomy (NCBI): domain Eukaryota; kingdom Viridiplantae; phylum Streptophyta; class Magnoliopsida; order Asparagales; family Amaryllidaceae; genus Allium; species Allium sativum. The sequence continues at coordinate 137,214,965 of CM060921.1, read as the reverse complement.
CGCAAATTTGGAGTTTCAGTTGACCCATTAGAGTTGCAACTTTGAAGTTTGATTCGAGATTTGGTGAGGGTATCGACATAATAATTCCTTGTGAGAGTGAGAAGTCGATAAAATTCTTTTGTTTGTGTTGCTTAAGTAAATGCATCGGCATAGGTAAACGAAGGTTGTTGCATCCTTAGTCGACAATCAAAACCACACGTGAAGGAGAATCTGACTCGATTCAGAGTCGACTGCAGTAGAGTTCGCTTTGTGGACTTGGGGGCACTAATTATTAGGGAAGGAGCTAGAGTTGTTTAGTGATATCACATCACTGGGTTTCTCTCTCCTATGGTGATCTCAACCTTCATTATTAGTGACAATAAGAGTTCCCAGCCTCCTAGTGCAGTTGGTTGAGTTGGGGACGAACCAATTTAGTAGCGATGTTCCGTTAGAGGATGAAGCTCACATTTATTGCTGGCTATAACTGCAAAAATTAATAGTGATATGGTGTGCACTTAATTATGGTGTTTGGGTCGATATAGAAGAGGTGTTGTGTGTTATCGAGTCCGTTCGAGGAGAGTGCTTGATCATTCATATTAACATGGATGGATGATTAGTTATTAATGCCAAACAGGAAGTGTTGAGTGGTTTCATATAACCGTTCCAAGCCTGTTATAAGGTCAAAGAACAATTATGATTGTTTTCATAGACAGGTTGCCATGGAGTTGAGAATAGTATGATAACACTTTAGTCATGTCCGATTCGTTGGCGAGAGTTGTTGGATTGATGTCCTCAATGGGTGGCAATCCAATTTATTAGGTCGTATATGGATTTTATAACCTATTCGATGTAACATACTAGGAAGGATAGTATCGTGCATGCTAGGGTAGGAATGGATGTTATTTTCTTGATGACTTTTACTGTTTTAACTGCATGTGATTGATTGTGATGTTTGCATGACTGCTTGTACTTATAAGATTGTAATTAATGTAAGATAACTTTGTTTTCTCTAGTCTTCCTGTTTCCATACATGACTTAGCCATAATTTTGTCTTGAGTGGTAATTTTTTCCATGTTGAACCGCATAAAGGAGGTGCTATCGGAATTTTTTATGACCTTAGCCGAAGTCGAGAAATGGGTTGTTTTTTCTAGTTGTCTCCCAACTAAGAGTTTGTAATAAGCTGGAAATCTGTGCCAATTTAAAATTTTTATTTTGGCAATTTTAATGAATTTTGAATATTTAAAATGAATTATTTTAAATAATAACGACGAGAAATTTATTTTGAATAGAATTAGAACGTATATATTTATTTGAATCGGCGTTATAATATAAATATTTATTTTAAATTATAAAAGGAATTGAAAATGGCACGGTAGTTCGAAAATTCGATTTCAAAATTCAAATGAGTGTGCAGGATGCAAAATAAACCGGATTTTAGCGAAACCAAAAATAATAGAATCTATGTGAGAATATCTTTCCAACGAATCCGAAAAATTGAAATTTCATAGCAGCGGTAAAAAGTTACGCCCAGTTGAAAATTCAGAATAGTCGCTATGGAATTCTGGCCCTTAAAAATGGAAATTTTGCAAACGACCTCGGTTTTCGACGAAACCACTTTTGTTGGATCCGTAATGTTAAGTTATTGCTATGTTTCAAAATTCGTAATTTTCTGAATCAATATGTTAGCGTGGCGAAGTTAAACGTGTTTTGACAGTTTCAGTTGATTTCGATCGACCAGAAATTGGCCATTTTTCAAACGGTCTCAGAATTTGACGAAATTAGTTTTGTTAGGGCCGTATCGTCAATACGAAGCTAGAAATAATTTTTCTGGAATTTTTGGGGTCCGTATGTGACCCCAGTAAATTGAAATGCACATTTAAAATTCAATATAGTGATTTGAATGTTAATTTAAATGAAAACTGATCGAAACAGTCGAACTGGCTTACGGGACATATCCCATTGTGTTCGGAATAGGGGTATTTGGTTAGGGACGACAGTCGATGGGTTTGAATTTGAGTTCGAAGGAAAAAGTTGCTTTTTGAAAATAAAATAAAATAAAATATTATATAATAACCTTACCTCTATCTCCCTCACCCTCACTTTCCCTTTCACCGTCATTTTTCTAAATCAAATTTAAAAAAAAAAACGCGCAGCCGATTCCCGTCGCCACCCCCACTTCCGTCCATCGCGCCACAATCGGGGCTGGCGCCCCCCTTGCCGCCTGCGATCCCTCTTCCTCCGCCCCCTCTGTTCTCCTCCGTCCAGCAAAGAACCCTAACACCCCCAAATTGAACCCACCCCGCCACCACCGTCCTCCCGATCGATGACCACGAACGAGCGGCTCTTCCCCCCTTTTTCAGTCGATGGCATCAAACTTCCCCCTCCCCCCCGGTAAGAGAAAGGTAAATAAAATTGATTTTTATTTCAGTTTCTTTGATTTATTTATTATATGTAATACTGAAATAAAAAGGTGGTTTTTTTTAGATAGAAAGTATATATTTTTGTATAAGAAAGTATATAGATTTTTATAGAAGAAAGTTTATACTTTTGTATGAGAAAGCTTAGATTTTTTTTATGATAAAGCTATGATTTATACAAAGAAAAGGTCGGATTTTAAAACATGAAAAGATAATATTTTTCAACATGAAAAGATTATATTTTTCTACATGAAAAGACTATATTTTTCTACATGAAAAGATTATATTTTTCTATGTGATAAGATTGGGTTTTTAACACCAAAAAGATGAGTTCTTTAAAAATAAAAAGATGAGTTCTTTAAAAATAAAAAGATGAGTTCTTTAAAAATAAAAAGATGAGTTCTTTAAAAATAAAAAGGTGTGTTCTTTAAATATAAAAACGCGAGATTTTTAAAGTTAAAAAGATACGATTTTTATTATAAGTGAAGATTAAAAATATGATTTTTATAAGATAGAAAATATAAAAATTCGATTTTTATATATATGAAGTGGAAATAAAAATATGACTTTTATATATTTAATAACCATATATGTAACAACCCGGAAAATCTGGGCCAGTTTAAAATTTTTATTTTGGCAATTTTAGCGAATTTAGATTATTTAAAATGAATTATTTTAAATAATATCGACGAGAAATTTATTTTGAATATAATTCGAACGTATATATTTATACGCGTCGTTGTTAGAATATAAATATTTATATATAATTATAAATAGAATTGAAAATGGCGCGGTAGTTCGATAATTCGATTTCAAACTTCAATTGAATGTACCGGGTGCAAAACAATCCGGATTTTAGTGAAACCAAAAATGATATAATCTAATTGATAATACCTTTCCAACGAATCCGAAAAATCAAGATTTCATAACGTGAATCAAAAGATATGTCCAGTTGAAAATTCTGAATAGTCGCTATGGAATTCAGGCCCTTAAAAATGGACATTTTGCAAACGACCTCGGATTTCGACGAAACCAGTTTTGTTGGGTCCGGGATGTGAAGTTATTGCTAGGTTTCAAATTTCATAATTTTTCGAATCAATATGTGAGCGTGGCAAAGGAAAACGCGTTTGACAAGTTTCAGTTGATTTTAATCGACTGGAAATTGGCCATTTTGCAAACGGTCTCAGAATTCGACGAAACTAGTTTTGTTAGGACTGTATCGTCAATACGAAGCTAGAAAATATTTTTCTGAAATTTTTCTAGTTAGTATGTGGCCCCGGTAATTTGAAACGTGCGTTTAAAATTCAATATAGTGATTTAAATGTAAATTTAACGGAAACTGATTCAAACGATCAAATCAGTTTGCGATACATATCCCATTTTGTTCGGAATGGGGGTAAAACGCTATGGACGACAGGCGGTGGGCCTCGTTTCGAGGTCGTATGTGAAAGTCAACTCTTTAGGATAAAATTAATTAATTAATTAATAAAAAAAAAAAAAATCTCTCTTTCTCCTCTATATACGCTGGCCCCCCCCCCCCACGATCAAATTCATTTTTCAGAAAAATAAAATAAAAAAAAAAAAGAAGAAGGGAGGAGCGCAGCAGCGCCGCCGCGCCCAGGGAGCCGCCGCCCCCCCCCCCTCGAGACCACCGCGCCGCCAGTAGCCACAGAGCCCCCCCCTCAGTCCCCTCTTCGATCGGCTAGCCACAGAGCCCCCCCCCCCCCGATCCTTTCGAGCACCGCACCCCCCCCCCTCAACTACCTCCGCGCCTCCCACCTGAAGGCCGACAACCCCTCCCTAGCGCGCCACCAACCATCCCCGAGCCCCCTGTAAGTTTTATTATTAATATTTTATTTTTGTTTTATATTTTAATTAGGGTTAAAGGAAAGAAAAAAAACTGATTTAGGTTTAAGAAAAAAAAACTGATTTAGGTTTAAGAGAAAAAAAAAACTGATTTAGGTTTAAAAAAAAAATGTAAAACTGATTTTATAAAAAAATGTAAAACTGATTTTATAAAAGATTAGAAAACTGATTTTATGAATGATTTTAAAACTGATTTCTAAAAAGGTTTTAAAAGATTTAAACTTTAAAAAGTAAAAGGTCATATTTTTAAATATGAGAAGACCATATTTTTAAATATGAGAAGGCGATATTTTTAAATATGAAAAGACGATATTTTGATATGAGTAGCGAAATAAAAATTTGATTTTTATATAGAAGTTAACAAGATAAAAATTCGATTTTTATATATTGAACTTTGAAATAAAAATTCGATTTTTATATATTGAACTTTGAAATAAAAATTCGATTTTTATATATTGAACTTTGAAATAAAAATTCGATTTTTATATATTGAATAGCGAAGTAAAAATGTGATTTTTACGTATGTAGTGAAAGCAGCAACGAAGGTGACAAAAAGGCGAAACGACGAAGACTTCTGCAAATGAAGTGCCGTGGAGCTGGATAGCTATATGTGAGAATTTCTCACCTTTCAATTTTGTTTCTAGTTATATATATATACTAGGATGCAGACGGTGCTTAGTAGCACCCGACACAATCGTCCACAGACCATGGACTTGTTTGTTTGGCTGTTTGGTGATTGATTGCGATATTGGTTTGAATGTGGTTTGTGGTGTGAAAAATCGAATCGATAAATTGGTTAGGATTAGACGTGCGCCGTTATAAGGCGTAGGAGTAAGGCTAGGTTAGACCCTTACTCCAAATTTTGTGGTTTGCAAAATGAAATTGATTTGATTGATGTGTGAATGGCGTGGGCCTTCACTAGACCGGGGATAAGGCTAGGCCTTGTCCCGTTTCTAGTATCGTGCCGTTATGCCGCCGAAATTTTCTAAAATGTGTCAGAAAAATAAAAATATCATTTTATTTAAAGAATGAACTGAATAGAAATTCATATGTTGGAATAAAATGTTTTATCGTTAAAAATATAATTTTTAACGTGAAGTGAATAAAATAGAATATTCATTTACAAACCAGACGGTTTGTTTATGTACACCTATTTGAATGACATTGATTGGGACGATAAATTTTACACATCGCCCAACTGCACAAATAAAATATTTGTTTGATTGTTTGAAACCCTACACGGGTGTTAGGATGAAATATGCAGTTCACTCATCCTGATTGATTAAATATGTCGATCGATTGATTGACAGGCTGTTATAAGCGTTGAATATCTATATTTGATGCTTATACGGTGTAGTGCACTTTGGTTGATGGTTGATTATTTTTCAATGCTATGATATACATGTGTTGTATGAAAATCCATATAATTAACTTTATATGGTAATTGATTGGGCCTCATTCCAATTTGAAAAATAAAGAATATTATAAAATAAAAGTTCATGTGTTGACAGTACTCATTCATTGAGATTGGTCATGGGTTGAACGAAATATTTTAATATTAAAATTTACATCTTTATCGATATAAAATAAAGTTCATGTGTTGACAGTACTCATTCATTGAGATTGGTCATGTGTTGAACGAAATATTTTGATAATAACAACTATTTTGAAAATAGAAATTTATGAAGCCGTGTTGATTAGATTAACGCCATTTTGACGTGAACGATATTCATATCGATTTTAAACGATTTCGAAATGAATTGAATTGAAAACGATTTCGAAATGAATTGAATTGAAAACGATTTCGAAATAAATTGAATTGAAAACGATTTCGAAATGAATTGAATTGAAAACGATTTCGAAATGAATTGAAGTGAAAACGATTTCGAAATGAGATGAATTGAAAACGAATTCGAATTGAATTGAAAATGATTTCGAAATGAATTGAATTGAAAACGATTTCGAAATGAATTGAATTGAAATCGAATTGAAATGAATTCAAATTGAATTGAAATTTGAATTGAATTGAAATGAATTTTAAAACGAATTTATAAGGAAGAATTCAATTTTGATTTGAATTGAAATGGAAGTTGAAGTTGCTTTTGAAACGAATTTAAAACTATTTATATAATTCGTTTTAAATAGAAATCGACGAAGTATATATTATATATATTATATATATAATATAATGGCCTGAATAGAACGCGCCGCGCCGCGGCAGTTCGCGAATTTCGACCATTTATTTCAAACGGACATTACGGGAGATCCGACCGTCGGATTCTCCTAAAACCGGAACCGTTGGGTTCGTATCGAAAAGAGCTTTCTAATGAATGTTAGAAATTTGAAATCTAACGGTTGGATTTGGAGATACGTCCAAATCAAATTCGAAAAAGGTCGCTGTAAGTGCAGTTCGATGGCCGTTAATGGAAATCGACTGTACGGGCCTTGATAAAATTATTAAAAATAGTAATAATTTGTGTAAAATCATAAGAAATGATTGGTGAAAGTTTGGGATGAAAAACTCCATATTTGAAAAGATAAAAATAGATTTTTATCGAAATGAACTAGTTTTGAACTAGAATTATAATTCTATTTATTTTTAAATAAATAAATTGAATTCGAAAAGGGTTTTAAAAGTAACCAAAATTCCAATGATTGCATTGGAGTGGATTTGAATCGAAATTGTCTTCGGAATATTTCGATGTTGGAATTCGGGATTATACAGGTGTTGTTATGAAAATTTGAAAGATATATATTTATATCGTTATTTCCAATACGACATTTGTTAGTCGTAGGATTCGATATTGAATATAAGCCGATATATTTTCTATTCAGAGCCTTGTATTGAATATCGAATGTGATTTGAGTTTGTCGTGACTGGTGTCTTCACTAACACTGTTCTTGAACCCAGTTGAGAAAAGATTAAATCTTTTTATTTAGATTTAATGAAGTGTACCAATTAAATGATATTTAATTGGAATTGAATTGGTATTGATTTTTGGGTTTATCGTGAACAGTGTTTTAAATAACACTTGTTCTTTAACCCGATAATTAATGGAATGTGATTTGGGTTTGTCGTGAATGGTGTCTTCACTAACACTGTTCTTGAACCCAGTAGAGAAAAGATTAAATCTTTTTGTTTAGATTTAATGAAGTGTACCAATTAAATGATATTTAATTGGAATTGAATGGATATTGATTTTTGGGTTTATCGTGAACAGTGTTTTAAACAACACTCGTTCTTTAACCCGATAATTAATGAATGTGATTTTTGGGTTTATCGTGAACAGTGTTTTAAACAACACTCGTTCTTTAACCCAATAATTAATGAATGTGATTTTTGGGTTTATCGTGAACAGTGTTTTAAACAACACTCGTTCTTTAACCCGATAATAAATGGAATGTGATTTGGGTTTATCGTGAACCGTGTTTTAAATGACACTGATTCTTTAACCCAGTCGAAGATTAAAACTAAGTGGAGTTTTAATGAATCTTTAATTAGATTGAAAGATCGAAAATGGAGTATCACCAGTTTTGCTCCAGGCGATAGTTAAATCTTTAATTAGATTTGAACGTGAAATGGTAATTGAATTTACCGATAACACTGTGGTGTTAGATATGAAGTATTACCCGTTTTACTTCATGGAATGAATAGGTTGGGATTGGGAAATTAAAATAAATGATTACTTCGGTAAGGTTCGCTAATCCCGACTAGTTTGAATTGATATTCAAAAATGGATTAAAGAATAAATTCAAGGAATTTATCTTTGATAAAATAAATGGGAATCTTTCCCTATGAATGTGAAATTTAGAAACTAACTGTCGGTTAGCCAAGCAGAATGGTTTTCTGGATATCGATCTGATGTTGGTTTCGGCCTTCGGGGTTAATATTTGGGAAATTATTCTCTTGATTAATTTACGGTTAGTGACTAATGAATTGGAATGAGGCGTATGTTGTGTTTGTGTAACACTTATTTAAAATATACGCGAGTTATTCGGAAAGACCGGGTTTATCCCATTCTGAATAACTGATACGACGATAAGTCGAAGATGAAGACGATGGTCGAAGACCGGAGGTCTTCACGTCGTTTGGGTGATAACTGATGATCTTGATTGGGCTGTACACCCAAGAAGATGGAAACAGTTAGTGATCGTCCAGACGTACTTGGAGATCGATGGATATGCGGGGTACTAGGTGCCTCCGGTTTCGTTCAGACCCAGAACGGACTTGTAAATGGACTGTGTGTCTGACATTGGATTTTAGTCCGTGTGATTGATCTCTATTAAATATATATTTGTTTGGCGGCGGAGAATTTATTCTCTTGCTTAACGCCCTTCTCTGAGACGTACGAGCTCAGGGGTTATATACTGATGGATATCAAACACATAGAGTGAATTGCCTGTGTGGCATGCCTAAGTGGCAATTGATCGAGGCTTCTGTTGAAAAGCAAAGTCTTGTGGTGATGATCAAAGCACGGCCTTTGTGGCGTAGCTTTGTGTAACGTTTACCTCGCGTGTTTCACACCCGGTATGAACCAAAAACGGGAGACGGACCTCAGGGAGGGCATGCGTTTCTTTCTAGCTAGAAGTGGCGTCAGTGGTTTTACACGCCCTGACGAGTTTGACTTATGTGGTTGTTGCTGTTGCGAGGCGCCTCGGATTGATCGGTCGTTCTCGAACCGATGGAGTCATTTGTTGGCTCGTTTACGCCCCATAGGGCGGAGAGACGTATTGTTCAGGCATAATAATCCACATCGGTGGACCGGCCCTGACGATCTAAAGGGTTGATGCGTTCTGATCCTGAGACATGGGCTAGATTGTCTCGAATCGGTTGAGGACTATCTTTTGCCTCGGTTCATAGATGGAAATCCAATTTCCAAATACGTGACATTTGCGGTTTTATTTGTAAACCTATATATGGCGACATGATATATGGTACCCATGCCGCCTATGATTGATACTTATGATTTGAAGTTGTTTTAGACACTATGCACTTATACTAGTATCAAATGATTTGTTTTAAACGTATCAAGCATTCTTTGGCTGTTATAAGGGAAAACCCTATCCCCCGGCTTGCGTTGCATTGTGTGATAGGACCTGGGTCTTATAACAGCTTCATTTTTCTTTATTTAGCATTGCGCTATTCGTTTTATGCACTGGTATTCTTGGGAGGAAACCCGTTCCGTGTTATACGGCGTGGTCCCTTGATTTACCGAACTTTAAAATAAAGAATTATAACTGTTTTAGTTCTCACACCAGTCCCATGACTGACCTGGAGTTTATTGTTTTAACCTAAACTCTGGGTGCCCTTATTTTGACACGGGCAGCTAGTAGTTTTGGTTTTGCAGATTTATATTCACAGGATCCTGGTTTACAGCTGGAATGATATCCGGAAAGCTTTGTATCCGTATATCTCTTCTAGTTGTGTATTGTATTATTTTCCGCTGCGATGTATTTAAATGTAATTTAAATCTCTGATATTTCTGTGTAATATTCTTTTATACTCTGTATATTCTTGTAATCTGATGCATTGTTGTAATATACAATGAAACGTTCTTCTGTATGCGTTCTGTTGTGGCTTGTTCTCGAACTATCCGACGCTTTCCTTTACGGGGAGGTTGCGGGTCTTTACACGTGGTATCAGAGCTTTGGTTTACAAAGCTCAGAGAACAAGACACATTAGAACCATACGAAAGAATTCATCAGATATTGGATTAGTAATATCCCATGGGAATGACTCGTTAGAGATAGGATCAGTAGTATCCTAGAACGAGTGTGAAGAGTATATTTTTAAAAGTGAAAACAATTTTTGTTTTGAAAATTTAAATCAATTATTCGTATTTGATTATTTATTTATATTGATGTGGACAATCCAGTATATATAGATTTTGCGTATACGTCTGATCCGCGTGTATTCGAAGTTTTAATATATTGGATAGATATAGAATTACACTCTAATCGCCCGGAGATGATTTTGATGATGGAGCTCCATCATTAGAATTTATATTCGAGAGACGAACGTGTAATATCTATATACTTCCTATTGACTGGTGTGAGAACCAAAATTAGATAGGGCTTATTGTTGTGAATTGGCATCAAAAACATGATTTTTGTATATGTATCAAAATTATCAATTTGAAACTCTAATCCACTAATTGATTGATGTTTGTGTTGTTTGTTCATTTGTTTGCTAATTTTGAATCATTTAGCCTAATTGGATCAAATGTTGAACTGTATTGAAAATTGGTCGCATTTGCTTGCATATACATGTATATCATTGAACAGGTCATAGCAAGGAGGCTAGAGCAGAGAATAAAATTTGTTTGCCCGACAAATAGGTACATGTTTACTACATAATTTCCTGTTTTGTTTGGGTGATGATGATTTTGTGAGCCTATTGGCTAGCCGCTTGGCTTTTTCTTTTTCTTTTTGAGATCTGAAGGACCGGGGAAGCTATTTGAAATTCCCCGATGCTCCCGGTGCAGGGGAGGTTATGGCGAAATTTTTCAAAAATTTAGGGTGTTAGCCAAATTTTTGAAATTTTGGAAATTCTCAGAAACTAAAGAGTTGGAGAATGGAAGCCAGATCGAACGTAGAGCTGAATAATCAAACCACTTTCGACTTTGTTCCTTTTCGGGGACGAAAAGTTTTAAGTGGGGGAGATTGTAACAACCCGGAAAATCTGGGCCAGTTTAAAATTTTTATTTTGGCAATTTTAGCGAATTTAGATTATTTAAAATGAATTATTTTAAATAATATCGACGAGAAATTTATTTTGAATATAATTCGAATGTATATATTTATACGCGTCGTCGTTAGAATATAAATATTTATATATAATTATAAATAGAATTGAAAATGGCGCGGTAGTTCGATAATTCGATTTCAAACTTCAATTGAATGTACCGGGTGCAAAACAATCTGGATTTTAGTGAAACCAAAAATGATAGGATCTAATTGATAATACCTTTCCAACGAATCCGAAAAATCAAGATTTCATAACGTGAATCAAAAGATATGTCCAATTGAAAATTCTGAATAGTCGCTATGGAATTCAGGCCCTTAAAAATGGACATTTTGCAAACGACCTCGGATTTCGACGAAACCAGTTTTGTTGGGTCCGGGATGTGAAGTTATTGCTAGGTTTCAAATTTCATAATTTTTCGAATCAATATGTGAGCGTGGCAAAGGAAAACGCGTTTGACCAGTTTCAGTTGATTTTAATCGACTGGAAATTGGCCATTTTGCAAACGGTCTCAGAATTCGACGAAACTAGTTTTGTTAGGACCGTATCGTCAATACGAAGCTAGAAAATATTTTTCTGAAATTTTTCTAGTTAGTATGTGGCCCCGGTAATTTGAAACGTGCGTTTAAAATTCAATATAGTGATTTAAATGTAAATTTAACGGAAACTGATTCAAACGATCAAATCAGTTTGCGATACATATCCCATTGTGTTCGGAATGGGGGTAAAACGCTATGGACGACAGGCGGTGGGCCTCGTTTCGAGGTCGTATGTGAAAGTCAACTCTTTAGGATAAAATTAATTAATTAATTAATAAAAAAAAAAATCTCTCTTTCTCCTCTATATACGCTGGCCCCCCCCACGATCAAATTCATTTTTCAGAAAAATAAAAAAAAAAAAAAAAGAAGAAGGGAGGAGCGCAGCAGCGCCGCCGCGCCCAGGGAGCCGCCGCCCCCCCCCCCCTCGAGACCACCGCGCCGCCAGTAGCCACAGAGCCCCCCCCTCAGTCCCCTCTTCGATCGGCTAGCCACAGAGCCCCCCCCCCCCCGATCCTTTCGAGCACCGCACCCCCCCCCTCAACTACCTCCGCGCCTCCCACCTGAAGGCCGACAACCCCTCCCTAGCGCGCCACCAACCATCCCCGAGCCCCCTGTAAGTTTTATTATTAATATTTTATTTTTGTTTTATATTTTAATTAGGGTTAAAGGAAAGAAAAAAAACTGATTTAGGTTTAAGAAAAAAAAACTGATTTAGGTTTAAGAGAAAAAAAAAACTGATTTAGGTTTAAAAAAAAAATGTAAAACTGATTTTATAAAAAAATGTAAAACTGATTTTATAAAAGATTAGAAAACTGATTTTATGAATGATTTTAAAACTGATTTCTAAAAGGGTTTTAAAAGATTTAAACTTTAAAAAGTAAAAGGTCATATTTTTAAATATGAGAAGACCATATTTTTAAATATGAGAAGGCGATATTTTTAAATATGAAAAGACGATATTTTGATATGAGTAGCGAAATAAAAATTTGATTTTTATATAGAAGTTAACAAGATAAAAATTCGATTTTTATATATTGAACTTTGAAATAAAAATTCGATTTTTATATATTGAACTTTGAAATAAAAATTCGATTTTTATATATTGAACTTTGAAATAAAAATTCGATTTTTATATATTGAACTTTGAAATAAAAATTCGATTTTTATATATTGAATAGCGAAGTAAAAATGTGATTTTTACGTATGTAGTGAAAGCAGCAACGAAGGTGACAAAAAGGCGAAACGACGAAGACTTCTGCAAATGAAGTGCCGTGGAGCTGGATAGCTATATGTGAGAATTTCTCACCTTTCAATTTTGTTTCTAGTTATATATATATACTAGGATGCAGACGGTGCTTAGTAGCACCCGACACAATCGTCCACAGACCATGGACTTGTTTGTTTGGCTGTTTGGTGATTGATTGCGATATTGGTTTGAATGTGGTTTGTGGTGTGAAAAATCGAATCGATAAATTGGTTAGGATTAGACGTGCGCCGTTATAAGGCGTAGGAGTAAGGCTAGGTTAGACCCTTACTCCAAATTTTGTGGTTTGCAAAATAAAATTGATTTGATTGATGTGTGAATGGCGTGGGCCTTCACTAGACCGGGGATAAGGCTAGGCCTTGTCCCGTTTCTAGTATCGTGCCGTTATGCCGCCGAAATTTTCTAAAATGTGTCAGAAAAATAAAAATATCATTTTATTTAAAGAATGAACTGAATAGAAATTCATATGTTGGAATAAAATGTTTTATCGTTAAAAATATAATTTTTAACGTGAAGTGAATAAAATAGAATATTCATTTACAAACCAGACGGTTTGTTTATGTACACCTATTTGAATGACATTGATTGGGACGATAAATTTTACACATCGCCCAACTGCACAAATAAAATATTTGTTTGATTGTTTGAAACCCTACACGGGTGTTAGGATGAAATATGCAGTTCACTCATCCTGATTGATTAAATATGTCGATCGATTGATTGACAGGCTGTTATAAGCGTTGAATATCTATATTTGATGCTTATACGGTGTAGTGCACTTTGGTTGATGGTTGATTATTTTTCAATGCTATGATATACATGTGTTGTATGAAAATCCATATAATTAACTTTATATGGTAATTGATTGGGCCTCATTCCAATTTGAAAAATAAAGAATATTATAAAATAAAAGTTCATGTGTTGACAGTACTCATTCATTGAGATTGGTCATGGGTTGAACGAAATATTTTAATATTAAAATTTACATCTTTATCGATATAAAATAAAGTTCATGTGTTGACAGTACTCATTCATTGAGATTGGTCATGTGTTGAACGAAATATTTTGATAATAACAACTATTTTGAAAATAGAAATTTATGAAGCCGTGTTGATTAGATTAACGCCATTTTGACGTGAACGATATTCATATCGATTTTAAACGATTTCGAAATGAATTGAATTGAAAACGATTTCGAAATGAATTGAATTGAAAACGATTTCGAAATAAATTGAATTGAAAACGATTTCGAAATGAATTGAATTGAAAACGATTTCGAAATGAATTGAAGTGAAAACGATTTCGAAATGAGATGAATTGAAAACGAATTCGAATTGAATTGAAAACGATTTCGAAATGAATTGAATTGAAAACGATTTCGAAATGAATTGAATTGAAATCGAATTGAAATGAATTCAAATTGAATTGAAATTTGAATTGAATTGAAATGAATTTTAAAACGAATTTATAAGGAAGAATTCAATTTTGATTTGAATTGAAATGGAAGTTGAAGTTGCTTTTGAAACGAATTTAAAACTATTTATATAATTCGTTTTAAATAGAAATCGACGAAGTATATATTATATATATTATATATATAATATAATGGCCTGAATAGAACGCGCCGCGCCGCGGCAGTTCGCGAATTTCGACCATTTATTTCAAACGGACATTACGGGAGATCCGACCGTCGGATTCTCCTAAAACCGGAACCGTTGGGTTCGTATCGAAAAGAGCTTTCTAATGAATGTTAGAAATTTGAAATCTAACGGTTGGATTTGGAGATACGTCCAAATCAAATTCGAAAAAGGTCGCTGTAAGTGCAGTTCGATGGCCGTTAATGGAAATCGACTGTACGGGCCTTGATAAAATTATTAAAAATAGTAATAATTTGTGTAAAATCATAAGAAATGATTGGTGAAAGTTTGGGATGAAAAACTCCATATTTGAAAAGATAAAAATAGATTTTTATCGAAATGAACTAGTTTTGAACTAGAATTATAATTCTATTTATTTTTAAATAAATAAATTGAATTCGAAAAGGGTTTTAAAAGTAACCAAAATTCCAATGATTGCATTGGAGTGGATTTGAATCGAAATTGTCTTCGGAATATTTCGATGTTGGAATTCGGGATTATACAGGTGTTGTTATGAAAATTTGAAAGATATATATTTATATCGTTATTTCCAATACGACATTTGTTAGTCGTAGGATTCGATATTGAATATAAGCCGATATATTTTCTATTCAGAGCCTTGTATTGAATATCGAATGTGATTTGGGTTTGTCGTGACTGGTGTCTTCACTAACACTGTTCTTGAACCCAGTTGAGAAAAGATTAAATCTTTTTATTTAGATTTAATGAAGTGTACCAATTAAATGATATTTAATTGGAATTGAATTGGTATTGATTTTTGGGTTTATCGTGAACAGTGTTTTAAATAACACTTGTTCTTTAACCCGATAATTAATGGAATGTGATTTGGGTTTGTCGTGAATGGTGTCTTCACTAACACTGTTCTTGAACCCAGTAGAGAAAAGATTAAATCTTTTTGTTTAGATTTAATGAAGTGTACCAATTAAATGATATTTAATTGGAATTGAATGGATATTGATTTTTGGGTTTATCGTGAACAGTGTTTTAAACAACACTCGTTCTTTAACCCGATAATTAATGAATGTGATTTTTGGGTTTATCGTGAACAGTGTTTTAAACAACACTCGTTCTTTAACCCAATAATTAATGAATGTGATTTTTGGGTTTATCGTGAACAGTGTTTTAAACAACACTCGTTCTTTAACCCGATAATAAATGGAATGTGATTTGGGTTTATCGTGAACCGTGTTTTAAATGACACTGATTCTTTAACCCAGTCGAAGATTAAAACTAAGTGGAGTTTTAATGAATCTTTAATTAGATTGAAAGATCGAAAATGGAGTATCACCAGTTTTGCTCCAGGCGATAGTTAAATCTTTAATTAGATTTGAACGTGAAATGGTAATTGAATTTACCGATAACACTGTGGTGTTAGATATGAAGTATTACCAGTTTTACTTCATGGAATGAATAGGTTGGGATTGGGAAATTAAAACAAATGATTACTTCGGTAAGGTTCGCTAATCCCGACTAGTTTGAATTGATATTCAAAAATGGATTAAAGAATAAATTCAAGGAATTTATCTTTGATAAAATAAATGGGAATCTTTCCCTATGAATGTGAAATTTAGAAACTAACTGTCGGTTAGCCAAGCAGAATGGTTTTCTGGATATCGATCTGATGTTGGTTTCGGCCTTCGGGGTTAATATTTGGGAAATTATTCTCTTGATTAATTTACGGTTAGTGACTAATGAATTGGAATGAGGCGTATGTTGTGTTTGTGTAACACTTATTTAAAATATACGCGAGTTATTCGGAAAGACCGGGTTTATCCCATTCTGAATAACTGATACGACGATAAGTCGAAGATGAAGACGATGGTCGAAGACCGGAGGTCTTCACGTCGTTTGGGTGATAACTGATGATCTTGATTGGGCTGTACACCCAAGAAGATGGAAACAGTTAGTGATCGTCCAGACGTACTTGGAGATCGATGGATATGCGGGGTACTAGGTGCCTCCGGTTTCGTTCAGACCCAGAACGGACTTGTAAATGGACTGTGTGTCTGACATTGGATTTTAGTCCGTGTGATTGATCTCTATTAAATATATATTTGTTTGGCGGCGGAGAATTTATTCTCTTGCTTAACGCCCTTCTCTGAGACGTATGAGCTCAGGGGTTATATACTGATGGATATCAAACACATAGAGTGAATTGCCTGTGTGGCATGCCTAAGTGGCAATTGATCGAGGCTTCTGTTGAAAAGCAAAGTCTTGTGGTGATGATCAAAGCACGGCCTTTGTGGCGTAGCTTTGTGTAACGTTTACCTCGCGTGTTTCACACCCGGTATGAACCAAAAACGGGAGACGGACCTCAGGGAGGGCATGCGTTTCTTTCTAGCTAGAAGTGGCGTCAGTGGTTTTACACGCCCTGACGAGTTTGACTTATGTGGTTGTTGCTGTTGCGAGGCGCCTCGGATTGATCGGTCGTTCTCGAACCGATGGAGTCATTTGTTGGCTCGTTTACGCCCCATAGGGCGGAGAGACGTATTGTTCAGGCATAATAATCCACATCGGTGGACCGGCCCTGACGATCTAAAGGGTTGATGCGTTCTGATCCTGAGACATGGGCTAGATTGTCTCGAATCGGTTGAGGACTATCTTTTGCCTCGGTTCATAGATGGAAATCCAATTTCCAAATACGTGACATTTGCGGTTTTATTTGTAAACCTATATATGGCGACATGATATATGGTACCCATGCCGCCTATGATTGATACTTATGATTTGAAGTTGTTTTAGACACTATGCACTTATACTAGTATCAAATGATTTGTTTTAAACGTATCAAGCATTCTTTGGCTGTTATAAGGGAAAACCCTATCCCCCGGCTTGCGTTGCATTGTGTGATAGGACCTGGGTCTTATAACAGCTTCATTTTTCTTTATTTAGCATTGCGCTATTCGTTTTATGCACTGGTATTCTTGGGAGGAAACCCGTTCCGTGTTATACGGCGTGGTCCCTTGATTTACCGAACTTTAAAATAAAGAATTATAACTGTTTTAGTTCTCACACCAGTCCCATGACTGACCTGGAGTTTATTGTTTTAACCTAAACTCTGGGTGCCCTTATTTTGACACGGGCAGCTAGTAGTTTTGGTTTTGCAGATTTATATTCACAGGATCCTGGTTTACAGCTGGAATGATATCCGGAAAGCTTTGTATCCGTATATCTCTTCTAGTTGTGTATTGTATTATTTTCCGCTGCGATGTATTTAAATGTAATTTAAATCTCTGATATTTCTGTGTAATATTCTTTTATACTCTGTATATTCTTGTAATCTGATGCATTGTTGTAATATACAATGAAACGTTCTTCTGTATGCGTTCTGTTGTGGCTTGTTCTCGAACTATCCGACGCTTTCCTTTACGGGGAGGTTGCGGGTCTTTACAATATAAAAAAGTGATTTTTATAGAAAAGATTTAGAATAAAAAATATAATCTTTATAATGAAAACATCGTGTTAAAGATGTTGTTTTTATCATCTTGAAAGCGAAATAAAATTGTGGTTTTTATAAATGTAGCGAATACGGGCGATGAAAGTGACGAAGTGCGAGCATGGCGAAATTTTCTACATATGAAGAGTCGTGACGTTTGGTTTAGCTCTTGGTGAGAACTCCTCACTTTTATTTAAATTTCTAGTTGAAATATATAATAGGATGCAGACGGTGCTTAGTAGCATCCGACACCCGTCGTCCACAGACCATGGATGACTTGTTTGTGTGATTGTTTGTGTTGTGAAATTTGACTGTTGATTGTGGTGAGAGAAATATAATTTCATGTGTTGAAAGAAGAAATATAGTTTCATGTGTTGAAAGAAAGATAATTTCATGTGTTGAAGAAAAAAATATATATATATATATATATTCATGTGTTGAAATAAAATTTATATATTCATGTGTTGAAATAAAATATATATTCATGTGTTAAAGTAAAATAAATATTCATTTACAAATCGAATGATTTGTTTATGTACATCGATTTGACTGATACTGATTGGGACGATAAGTTTTACACATCGCCCAACTACACAAATAAAATCTGTGTTTGTTGATTTGAAACCCCACACGGGTATTCGGATGATATTTGACGTACACTAATCCCGATTGTTTAGTTGTATGTCAATCGATGGGTTGACAGACTGTGTAAGCGTTAATTATTTATATTTAATGCTTATGCAGTTGTGTGGTGCACTCTGGATGATGGTTGATGATTTATCGTTGCTGTTATATACATGTGTCGTAGGGAATCTATTAATAAAAGTTCTATGGTAATTGATTGGGCCTCATTCCAATTTGGAAAATAAGAAATATAAATTCATGTGTTGAATAGAAATAGAAATATAAATTCATGTGTTGAATAGAAATAGAAATTCATGTGTTGAATAGAAATATAAATTCATGTGTTGAATAGAAATAAATATTCATGTGTTGAATAGAAATGTATATTCATGTGTTGAATAGAAAAATAAATATTCATGTGTTGAATAGAAAATATAAATTCATGTGTTGAATAAAAAAAATATATTTATGTGTTGAATAAAATATATATTCATGTGTTGAAGTAATTATTCATTTGTTGAATAGAATAACGAAGTTATTGAAATATATAAAGCCATGTTGATTAGATATGTGCCATTTTGACGCGAACGATATTTATATCGATTATATTCGTTTTTAGAATGAATATAGAAAAGGAAATAATTTCAAAATATAACGTTTGAAAATATTATCATTTGTATGTCGATGATGTGGAATATTCAATTTTGATTAGAAATTGAATATGAAGTTGAAATCATTTCGAAAACGAATTTAAAACGATTTATAAAATATGTTTTGAAAGGAAATCGATGAAATATAAATAATATATATATTATATATATATATTAAATGGCCTGAATAGAACGCGTCGCGCCGCGGCAGTTCGCGAATTTCGACCATTGACTTTGAATGGATATTACGGGAGATCCGACCGTCGGATTCTCCTAAAACCAGAATCGTTGGGTTCGTATCGAAAAGAGCTTTCTAATGAATGTTAGATATTTGAAATCTAACGGTTGGATTTGGAATTATGTCCAAATCAAATTTGGAAAAGGTCGCTGTAAGTGCAGTTCGATGGCCGTTGATGGAATTCGACTGTACAGGCCTTGATAAAACTATTAAAAATAGTAATAATTTGTGTAAAATCATAAGAAATGATTTGTGAAGAATTGAGATGAAAAATTCCAAATTCAAAAAGATAAAAATAGATTTTTCTCGAAATGAACTAGTTTTGAACTTGAGTAATAATTTATTTATTTTTAAATAAATAAATTGGATTTGAAAGGGTTTTAAAAGTAACCAGAAGTTTCAATAATTGAATTGGAATGGAATGTGATTTTGGGTTTATGGTGAACCATGTTTTAAATGACATTAGTTCTTTAACCCAGTTAAAGACAGGATATGATTTCCTAAGTTAAATAATCATTGATATTGATTTTTGGGAAGATTAAAACCAAGTGGAGTTTTAATGAATCGTTAATTAGATTGAAATGATCGAGAATGGGGTAACACCAGTTTTGCTCCAGGCGATAGTTAAACCTTTAATTAGATTTGAACGTGAAATGGTAATTGAATTTACCGATAACACTGTGGTGTAAGATATGAAGTATTACCAGTTTTACTTCATGGGATAAATAGGTAGCGATTGGGAAATAAAATAAATGATTACTTCGGTGTGGTTCGCTAATCCTGACTAATTTGAATTGATAGTCAAAAGAAGATTAAAGAATAAATTTAAAGAATTTATCTTTGATAAAATTAATGGGAACCTTTCCCAAAGTATAAGAATATTTGAATAAAAGAATATTATGAATTGGAATGAGGTGTATGTTGTGTTTGTGTAACATTTGTTTATTATATATGCGAGTTATTCAGAAAGACCGGGTTTATCCCATTCTGAATAACTGATTCGACGTGGTGTCGAGGATGAACACGGTGGTCGAAGACAGGAGGTCTTCACATCGTTTGGGTGATTGCTGATGATCTTAATCGGGCTGTACACCCAAGAGGAGGGAATCAGTTGGTGATCATCCAGATGTACTTGGAGATCGATGGATATGCGAGGTACAAGGTGCCTCCGGTTTCGTTCAAACCCAGAACGAACTTGTAAATGGATTGTGTGTCTGACATTGGATTTTATTCTGTGTGATTGATTTCTATTAAATATATATCTGTTTGGCGGCGGAGAATTTATTCTCTTGCTTAATGCCCTTCTCTGAGACGTACGAGCTCAGGGGTTATATATTGATAGATATCAATCGCATGGAGTGAATTGCCTGTGTGGCATGCCCAAGTGGCAATTGATCAAGGCTTCTAATGAAAAGAAAAGTCTTGTGGTTGATGATCAAAGCACGGCCTGTGTGGCATAGCATTGTGTAGCGTGGATTCGCGAGCCTCGCACCCCGGTTGTGAACCAGAAACGGAAGAAGGACCTCAGGGAGGACATGCGTTTCCTTCTAGCTAGAAGTGGCGTCAGTGGTTTGAAACGCCCTGAAGAGTTTTACTAATGTGGTTGTTGCTGTTGCGAGGCACCACGGATATATCGATGACTGTGTGGAGCCGATGGAGTCATTGGACTCATTGACACCCCATAGGGTGGGGAAACGCAGTGTTCTGGCATTTTAATCCACATCGGTGGACCGGCCCTGACAATCCAAGGCTTGTCTGCACGCTTGCCTGAGACACGGGCTAGAGCATCTCGAATTCGGTAAGGACGATCCCTTGCCTTGGTTCACAGATGGAAATCCAACTTCCAGTACGTGACATTTGCGGTTTTGATTGTAGAGCCTAGTATTAGCGACATCATATATGGTACCCATGCCGTCTATGATTAATACTTATGATTGAAATTGTTTTGACACTATACACTTATAGTAATAATAAAAGATGAAATTTAGCGTATCAAGCATGCTTTGGCTATTATAAGGTAAAACCCTATCCTCCGGCTTGTGTTACATTGTGTGATGGGACCTGGGTCTTATAATAGCTTCATTGTTCTTTATTTAGCATTACGCTGTTGTTTTATGCACTGGTATTCTTGGGAGGTAACCCGTTCCGTGTTATACGGCGTGGTCCCTTGATTTACCTAATTTTAAAATAAAGATTAATAACTGTTTTATTTCTCACACCAGTCACATGACTGACCTGGAGTTTATTGTTTTAACCTAAACTCTGGTTGCCCTTATTTTGATACGGGCAGCTAGTAGTTTTGGTTTTGCAGATTTATATTCACAGGAACCTGGTTTACAGCTAGGATGATATCCGGAAAAATCTGTATCCATATATCTCTTTCAGTTGTGTATTGTATTGTTTTTCCGCTACGATGTATTTAAATGTAATTTAAATCTCTAATATTTATCGAATGTGTAATATTTATTCATACTCTATATATTCTTGTATTCTGATGAATTGTTGTAATTAACAATGAAATGTTCTTCTGTTTGCGTTCCGATGTGGCTTGTCCTCAACTCAATCCGGGCTTTCCTTCACGGGGAAGTTCGGGTCATCTCAGAGTTCGTCACTTATATTCTCTTTTATCTGTTCGTTTGGAAGTAAGCGTGCGACATGGCGTTTTGGTTTAATTATATCGATCTCAAATTATTATCATGGTTGTACTTAGAAACCAGAATGTTGGATTTGTGCCAAATTCCAAGTCTATTTCCATTTTCGAGATCACTTTCAATAGTTGTTCTGAGAGTGATAAATGACGATTTTTCTTGGGTCATCATTTTATAAGAAGTGTTGTGTTGTATTGTTCTATTATTAAGGATTATGAAGATGCAATCCTTTATGCAGGGAAGAATGTAGCAACCTGTATTTCTAGCGACTGGATATTTAAATCACTCATTTAAATTCAATCATTAATTAATTGACGATTCCAAAGTGGGACTTTTCATAAACGATTGAATCACGTCTTGAGACCATTTCCATTGAGTTAGGATAGTTTGTTAGGTAGAGGAAAAGGTATAAGGATCGTCCTATTTCTAGATTTAACGTCTCAGGGGAAAAACAATTTCTAAAGATGCGCAAAAACTAACCATATTATATATGTATATATATATATATTGAATCATCATTGTGGCAATATATTGCATGTTGTCACTTCTCGTAGCAATCAGATGTACCATTTGATCATGCGAAATTAAAGCATGTATTTGTTTCGGGTGGAGGATTAAGACACTTGTATCTAATCACATTATAAAAACCCTTAGTTACGCAATACCACAATTTCTCATTAGCAGACTATTGTAACTTTCTTATACACAAATTCATGATTGCCACTCTCCTTTTATCTTCAAAAATTAATTCTTGTCGATCCAAATATTTAAAAATCATGAAGTCGGTTCCTAAATTTCTATGTTGAATCACTCTACATGCATATGCCATTTGTGAAAGGTGCATAATGTTTCCTGAGACCGACAAGAACAAGTTGGCAACTATGGTTGAGATTATCTCGTGATTCAAGCGATGGTTGGCCAAGGCAATTTCGGATTCAGATTCATGGGGGTAATTGACATTTGTGAGCTGAGTTTGTTAGTGTACGGTCCTATGTAGGAGAGTGCGACATTATGGGAGTCATGGCTTGTCCTTTACGCATGGCTGAGGATGCATTTCAGGGGGAGGCAGCGAAGGCTTAGGGTATGGGTGCAGATCGTAGAGAGGTTTCCTTGCTCGATTCATAGGCTCTTCCTGTTTGTGTTTTCATTGGGAAATGGGGAAGAATGAAGGGAAAAGAGAAAGCTTGAAAGGGTGGGTTTCATTCTCTGTTATATCATGTACACGCACATGGAATTTGGGGATACGAAAGGGATAATTAATATTAATGACTTTATTTAGTTAATTTTTTATTTAAATAATCCATAAATTTATATATTATGTAACTTTTACTTATGATATCAGATATGGATGACATTTCTTACATTAGACTCGTATTGGCGAGCTTTATGTTTTGACACCAGTTTAAGCTAATTTGGCTAAGATGGGTGATATTATCTCTAACTGATCTTTAATTTTTTTGTACGATGAATAATCGACATATTAAAATGAGTTATAACCTGAAAACATTAATAAATAAAAGAATGAAAAAGTAATTTTCTTTAAACTACCCACTTGCACATTATTACGTGCTATTTTGACATAATTTCTAAAAGGAGGATGCAAATTAAGGATCTTAAGGCTAATTTACCGCTAGATAGGTGATAATGTTTAATGATATTTAAGACGTGCATGAACCAAATGAAACTTTAACACACAAAAATACAAAACTCAAACACAGAACAAGCACAGAATCAGCCATAGATGCAGAAAGTAAATAAAAGCAATATAAAGAATGAACACAACAGGATTTTTAAAGTAGTTTGAAGTTAACCTATGTCTAGTCCTGCACAAATATCTTGTGCAGATTTTCATTAAATCAATGTCAAGATTACAATCCTCAATTTCTAAGGCATTGAAGCACCCTTACGTCTCCAAGTCCAGGGAAAACTCACTTGTTTTACAGGACACGAGATCACCATATTGATTTCCAGGCACAACCACAACTTAAGTAGAGAGACTCCATATACTTTATCTTATAAATGATCCTACAACTCTGAATTGCACTTTGATCTTTGATACTGCACAGAGAATCAAACAAGAGAAGGTTCTACTTTGATTCACTAAATAATTCAATAGAGTTATGGCATGATATTTGAAAATATGAATAGATGAGAGTATGGATTTATAGAGAAGAAGAAGTAGTGAGATGTATGAAAAAGTTTTTAAGAAATCGTTTCTAGTTAGGTATTTATAGGGAAGTAACAACTATGTCCATTCACGAAGAGATTCGAACGAATGGATGAAAATCAATATTTTGAAGTCGACGAACACCACGCCGACATGGGATATCCCATGATGTCGACATTCCTATGTTAAAATTGAAAATTTAATTTTGGTAAAAAGGCGAAAAGGATGTATAAATAGATTGAAGTAATTAGGAAGTTAAAAAAAACTATTTTGCTATATTATAAGATAGTATAATAGAGTAAAAATATAGATTTAAAACGTATACTTATAATATATATTAAACTTAAGTATATATTATAATTTTGAGATTTAAGACTTAAAATATTTAAACTAGATGTTAGTTTAAAATATTTTGAAAGCTATTTTGAAATTGTTTTGTGAGTTCCCAATTGTAGA
Organism: Allium sativum; assembly: GCA_030737875.1. Taxonomy (NCBI): domain Eukaryota; kingdom Viridiplantae; phylum Streptophyta; class Magnoliopsida; order Asparagales; family Amaryllidaceae; genus Allium; species Allium sativum. Next base: position 137,190,278 of record CM060921.1, on the reverse strand, counting down.
TTATTTCATCATGTCAAGCCTCAATTCCTGCCAAAACTCGAGTTGGTATTGGGTTCCATCCCATTAACAAAGAGAGAAGTTGGTTCCATCCCATAATAAAACGGGAATAAAATTTTAGTGTTAGTATGAAGTTTTAACAAAAAAAATCTAGATACTTATCTTTATCTTGAAGTCTTGATCTATATATTCATGAGTCTTTATACTATACAGTCTTCAATAATCAATGCCTGCATATATATCATGCATATGCATATATATATACCTAGAAAATAGTGTTAGTGTATATATTTGTTAATAATAATAGTTAAAAGGTTGTTGTGGTCAAAATCATTATCTCGGTTCCTAACAATCTTCCCCTTTTTGATGATGATAACCTTTGTTTATCAAATATACTTACTATACTTATAATTCTCCTTTTACTCCCCTACTCAAATAACTCCCTCTTTACTCTACTAACTCCCTTTTACTTTAAGCTTACTATTCTATAACTTCTCCCCCTTCATCATCAACAAAAACTTTCTTAAACAAAAATTATCCTAAAATAGAACCTATCCTAAACTATATAACTCCCCCTATCTTTTATACTATAGTACTCTAAAACTTCCTTTTAAACTAATACTATAAGCATTATGCAGTAAAAATGTGAAAACCATGATTTTACTTACATATATGTGTATGAGTATATTTCAAGCAATCCAGTTAAGTCAAACAGGTCAATCAAGTTAGTGAAGTTAAGCAAGTCAATGATTTGCCAAACAAATCAAAGACTACTAATCCTTTATTTTTAAGGTAATAATGTATCATAAGTATAAGAGTGTATAAATATAATCATAAGGGTATTAACAATTCATAATATAGTAAGTTGTTTGTCACACCAAATTAATATTTTGTTTATTTACAAAAATTAATCAAACATAGTGTTTTCAAGCCAATCAATCAATTTAAACAATCAAAACACACCAACCAAATGTGATTTATACAGGATAATTAGACATTCCTAGGAAATTCCACCTATCCATCTTTTCCAACGATAGGGCCTGCTTTAATAACTTCCCATTCTTTATTATCTTTGTTGAGAGTTCCTGGTGGATTTCCCTTGAGATCGTCCTTATTAAGAGCTGAGATCATCCAATGAATTGCGTCGAAATGCCTATCTTAGTCCTTGATCATATATATTTGACTAAGTTCTAAGAAATGTTGATTTTGAAGAATAAAATTAAGAATCTTAACAGAATTGAGTGTTACTTCAAGATTTTAACTTAAATCCTTAATTGGAGAATCCACTATCGAAGATATAAAAAGCATGGTAGAGATTGATTAGAAATGGTTCAGAGCACTATATTCTGGAAGAAGCAGACATATATATGATTGGAAAGTCATTTGAAGTGAAGAGACAAGGTAGTTATGGTAGTTTCAATTTGCAAAAAACCACCACAAATTAGTCATTGGATGTTGGCATGGGGTGATGTGGCATGTTGATATGCCCCTGTGAATTTTGGATTTTTTTTTTTAATATTATGATTAAGTATATATATAATCTTTATGTAATACTAAACATGTAATTCCCGAGACAAGCAAAGCCGATAAAAGGATACAATAGATTCTCATTGATAATTTTTAGCTAAAATTATATGAAGTGATATATAACATTATCTAAAAGAAAAGAAAATAAGAGATGTTGCATAACAAAACTACGAAAAAACTAGTTGGATGAAGATGATGATTAAAGTCCAATCTCGCGACTTACTTTAGTAAAGAACTTATTCATTTTTATGGAGATTTTATCCATTTTTTTTACTAAATAATCTCTTTAGAATCTTCTGATGTTAGGGATGTGGATTAAGGATCTTAAGGCGGAATTAACACTAGAGGAAGGGGTGAATAGTGTTTATAAGAAATTTACATAAAATTTTAACTAACTTGAATTACTATATGAATCACGTAGTAATTATCACACCAAAAATGATCACAAACACATAAACAATCACAGACACAGATATAAGTAAATATAAAATGCAGAAATGGAAAGAACACACCAGATTTTATACTAGTTCAAATTACTTCTACGTCCAGTCCCATGCAGTGCAGGATTGTGTAGAGTTTTATTAATACTAGTATCAATCTTACAACACCCTTGATTTCACGGCTATAAGGTTAACATCAATTCCATCACCCTTGATTTTACAGCTGCAAGGTTCACACCACTCTCTTTCCTTGATTTTCAGGCTATAAGGAACACACCCTTTCCTAAATGATTACAATAGCCCTAGAACTCTTGAACCGCACTTCTAATCAGAGAGTATTTGATAGAGATTGAGAAGAAAAGAAGTCTGATATATTTTCAGTAGAAATCGGCAGAGTATAAGTGTAGAAATCAAGAAATTAAAGTTTAATAATGGTGGTTAGAGATAGGATGAAGATGGGGAAGAAGAAGTGATAAAAAATTCGAATTTAACCCGTATTTATAGAATTTGAAAGGTTGCAATGTTTATGAAGCATTTCAAATAATGAAAAGACACTTCCTTTGAAATTTGAAAAAGTGACAGTTATATGTCGACATGTCCAAACCTATATGTCGACATATATGTGTTTTTTGAATTTTAAAACATTTTTAAAGTATTTAAATTAATATATGTATATATATATATATATATTCTGTAAATTCTTGGATCAAAGCTAGTGTTTGAAATGAAGTTTCTAAATTATAAAAAGATAGTGATATATAATACAAACATGTTTATAGAATTATACAATATAAAACTATAAAATGTATATATTATAAACATATATATTATACAACTTTATAAACTATAAACGTACGTATATATATATATATACACATTTGGAATCAGAAGTAAAATCTTAATAATTTGAAATTATTTTTAGAAAAGGAGTTTGAATCAATTTTGAAAAGGAATTTGAAAACAGAATTTGAAACTGCTAACCGAAGTTTTAGAAATAAACCAGACTCTTATAATTTGATAATCTTGAGCTCTGGAAATCTTGATTTCATGATTCTCACGAGTCTTGGATTCCTTGACATCTTGAATTTCTAAAACTGTATAGTCTTCTATATCACCTGTATATAATTCCTGCATATATATCTATATATATTATGGGTAAATATGTTAGTATATATTTTATAATCAATAAGGTTAATAATTGAAACAAGGTTGCTGTAATAAAAATTCCATTCTCCAACAATCTCCCCATACTTGATGATGATAACCTTGGTTTATAAAATATTCATACCTGATATTACATGTTTATTTGATTCCTTGAATACTTCTCCTTTCACCATGAAATTCTTCTTACTCCCCCTTAAACTATGCCTATCTTAACTATATCTATTTTCTAATTTCTCCCCCTTTGTCATTATCAAAAATTATCCTGTACTAAACTATACTATTTTATACCAAACTGGATTAGACTAAACTGTACTCCCCTAAATCTATGCTATAAATAATTCTAGATACCATATCTGAATAACTCCCCCTTATTCCATGACAATATTAAAGAAATAGGAATATATCCAAACAAATATATAAAGTATTTACAAATGGTTCATTTAATATTTACAATCAATCCAAGAATTGCAATCCAAACAATATAAACAAGTTTGTCAAAACAACAAATTCAAACAAATCATGCCAATCAATTCAAACATATTCAAATTCAAACATCTCTTAGAACTTCCACCCATCCATCTCCTCCAAAGATTGGATCCTTATTAATGACTTCCCAGTCTTTATCTTCTTTGGTGACTGGTGTTTTAGTGAGGTTGTTGTTGTTTTCATCTCTGAAATGGGAAGAGATTAACCAATGAATGACATCAAAGTGTTTCTCTTGATATTCAACCATCTTTATCTAACTCAAATCTAGATGACACTAATTATGAAGTATTATAGAAAGGATATTCTTAAATGAATTGAGTGTTTCTTCGAGATTCTCACTCAAATTGTGAATAGGATTGGCCATTATTTGATTATATAGATAAGGAATGAATAGAGAAGAAGGAGAGAGTTTAAAATAAACTTTCTGTGTAAGAAAAGAGTATTTATAGAGGCTAGACTTTGTTTAAAATGAAGGGACATAAGGTAGTTATATAAAAATTCAAATTTGAAACAATTTGAATTTCCTGACAATTAATTTCAACATGTTCATTTATACATGTCAAAATACCCATGTCAATTTTTAGATATTTGAATTTTTGCTTACTTTTTGAATTGTTTCTTATTATATTATATTATTTAGTTTAATTGTTTTCACAAATACTAGAGATCAATTTTGACAACAAACAAGACTATATATTACTACTTAAAAGAAAGTACATTCAAACGATACAAGGTACTAAATACGAGATTTGAAATGGAGATACAAGCAAATACAAAAGGATTACTTAAACTAATAAACTAAGGTTACAGCGGATGATGATGATAATCCAACTTTTCTTCCCAATTTGCGAATGAACTTGTTCATTTTAGAAGATAGTGGGTAAGAGTCTTCTTGATCTTCTTTTGGTTCTTGGCTAACTTCGCTTGATTTTGAACAAGTGTTTCTTCGGTTATGGCTCTATATTTGTTGGACACTCTACACTTTCCAAAGAGGATTCTTCTTATTCTACGTCGATTTCCAATGGGTTTTCCTTTTGTTCCATTCGGGCTAGTTTTTCCTCAAATGTTTCAAAAGGCTTAAAAATGAATGGAATTTGCATAAGGTTTATATTTTCTTAGTTAAATACCTCTCTTGGCACAACTTCCTCTCTTTTTGGAGATCCACTCCAAAATATTTAAAGATACAGGTAAGATAAACTCCATTATAAAGAGTGTTTTCCTTAGTGGACATCTCTTTAGGCTTAAACACTTTCAAAATTACATCGTCCTAATTAATATCATAAGTGCCAAAGATGGCAAAAAGAGCCTTTTGGATCTTGCGGGTAGGGTTATTGAAATTTCCGGAGTGGGGAGTGAGTGTATGTTGAAGAAGGAGTGTTTGACGATTCTTGCTTTTGGGCGGGAAAAGAAAATTTTAAATTCTATATGTTCATCGCTTTCAAAGATGCGATGAAAAGTTTCCAAATCCGTTTCATCAATTTCAAATTCCAAAAAATCTGAGCCCATACTCTTACAATTTAAAATGGTACCCAAAATTTCACAATCCAAAATGATTTGAATGCCTTTTACACGACTTCAAACTTGATTTTCATTTTCTGCGTAAAAGCAACAATTCAAATTCGCATAAAACATTTTGACTAGATTCGAGTAACATACTTCATCGTTATCCCGAGAATATATCAAGCTTAAAACTTCATTTCGATGAAAAAGAGAATGATGATCATAAGAAGGGAAGTCTTCAAAGATAGCAAAGTCTTCCCGTGTTTACTTTTTCATTAGCGGCATAGTCAATATAGTCTTGAATAGCTTCTGAGTCATTGTAGAGATGACCGTTGAGAGTTTTGGTCAATCTCATTGGTTTTGGTGTACTTGAGGAATCCAAAGGAGATAATTTTGTAGAGAATATAATGAAGAGAGTTGTTTTGTATTTTGAATGAGAGGTAGAGAGAAATGAATTGAATTGAATAGATAAATAAATTGAGAATGAATAGACATAACTTTTCTAAAATAAGAACACCTTTTCAAAGCTTGGGAGTTGGTAAAAAGACGGAGGGAAGTTCGAAAGTTCAAACTTTTGAAATTCAAAATTTGAATTTCAATTACTAGTACACATGTCGACATGTCGATTCTGGTATGTCGACATATATGTATATTTTCCAAAGACATGTTTCTTTTTGACTTTGTTTTATATTAATGTTTTATATTTTTAGGTTTATTATTTCCTGAAATAATATTAATCCTAACAAACATCTAAAATTAATTATTATTATATTATTATTTATTATTTTATTATTATTTGAATTTCAAAAGTCAAATGTCAAATAAAGTTTGAATTTTTAGAATTTAAATTTTAAATTCAATCAAGACAAGCAATCAAAAACATCCATTCAACCAACTCAATCAAAAATTAATTAAGGCGTACTTGGTTTTTAGATCCATTTCTTCAATATTTTCTGAATCCTGAATCGTTGGGAAACACATATTCGAATTTCCTATTTCTAGTTCTCCATCGCTTGATGATGAGTCTAAATCATCTAAAGTGGCTACATATGCCTTTTCCTCTTCTTTAATGAATTATTATTATCTGTCTGTTGACTTGATTTGTCTAGATATAGACAAATTCTCTTTATCTGGCCTAGTCTGTTGCAGTTGTAAAATTTTCCAACATTTCTTCCCGAACTTCCTTGATTATTTCTGTGAAATATTTCTCCCTTTATATCTCAGAAATTTTCTGAAATTCCTTGTCATTAAGGCAATTTCTTCATCATCCTCATTACCTGACTCAGAACCATCAGTTGTTGCTTTGAATGCTACATATTTCTTTTATGTCGACTTATTCTCCTTTCTTCTCTGTAACTGAACTTCGAATGACATCAAATTTCTTATTAACTCCTAAATCTTCATTTCACTAACATTATTTGCCTCTTCAATAGCTATTGTTTTCTAATCCCATTTTGGGGCTAGTGAATTGAGAATTTTTCTCACTTGATCCTCCTCAGAGTAAGTTTTTCCCAACGCCATTAATGAATGCACGATTTCCTAAAACTTGAAGTACATATCGGAGACAGATTCATTCTGATTCATTTTAAATAACTCAAATTGATTAGTTAACATATATATCCTAGTTTTTTTTAACATTATTGGTTCCTTCATTAGTAACCTACAATGTTCTCAATATTTCATACGAAGATTTGCAAACTGACACTCTATTAAATTCATTTCTATATAATGAATAGAATAACATATTTACAACTTTAGAATTACTTTATGCAGCAGCCTTTTGTTCATTGGTCCATTATGCAAAATTAGTTGTGGGTTCAACATATGCGATTTGTGTACTATTCCAAGTGTCTAATCCTATGGATTTCAAATATATTTTCATTCTACATGCCCAATAAAAACAACTACTTCCATTAAATAATGGTAGTCTAACGATGGATTGACCCTCATCAAATGAACTATTGTTACTAGCAATTCCAGTGTTGGTTGCCATTTAATATTTCCAAAATTCAGATGATGAAATTTTGAAAACCTATGCCCTGATACCAATTGTTAGGGATGAGGATTACGGATCTTAAGGCATAATTAAGACTTGAGGGGAGTGAATAGTGTTTATATGAAATTTGTAGAAATCTTTAACTAACTTGAATTACTATACGAATCACACAATGATTATCACACGGTAAATGATCATAAACATAGAAACAATCATAGGCACATATATAAGTACGTATAAAGTGCAGAAAAGGAAAGAACACACCGGATTTTATATTGGTTTGAATTACTTCTCGTCCAGTCCCACGCAATGTTGGATTGAGTAGAGTTTTATTAATACTAGTATCAATCATACAACACCCTTGATTTCACGGCGACAAGTTTAACACCGATTCCTGCACCCTTGATTACACTGCTACATTGTTCACACTTCTTCCCTACCTTGATTTCCGGGCTACAAGGAACACACATTTCCTGAACAACTACCAGATGATTACAATAGCCCTAGAACTCTTGAATAGCACTTCCAATCAGAGAGTATATGATAGAGATTGAGAAGAGAAGAAGTTTGATATATTTTGAGTAGAAATCGGCAGATTTATGTGTGGAAATTAAAGTATAATAATGGTGGTTAGAGAAAGGCTGAAAATGGAGAAGAAGACGAAGTGATAAAAAATCGAATTTAACGCCTACTTATAGAGTTTGAAAGGTTGCAACTTTTCTGAAGCATTTCAAATAATGAAAATACACCTCCTTTGGAATTTGAAAAAGTGATCGTTATATGTCGACGTGTCCAAACCTGTATGTTGACATATATGGGTTTTTTGAAATTTATAACATTTTTAAAGTGTTTAAATTAATATATATATATATATTCTGAAAATTTTGAATCAAAACTAGTGTTTCAAATGAAGTTTCTAAAGTATAAAAGCATATAAAACATAGTGATATAAAATATAAACATATTTATAAAATTGTACAATATAAAACTATAAAACATATATATTATAAACATATGTATTATAATTCTTTATAAACTATAAACATATATATATATATATATTTGAAATCATAAGTAAAATCTTAATAATTTGAAATTATTTTTAGAAAAGGAGTTTGAATCAATTTTGAAAAGGAATTTGAAAATAGAATTTGAAAGTGCTAACCGTAGTTTTACATATAAACTATGCTCTAATACTTTGATAATCTTGAGCTCTTGAAATCTTGATATCTTGATTCTCATGGGTTCTGAATTCCTCGGTATCTTGAATTTCTAAAACTATAGTCTTGTATATCACCTTTATATAATTCTTGCATATATATCTATATATATTATGAATATGTTAGTATATATTTTATATTCAATAATGTTAATAATTGAAACAAGATTGTTGTCATCAAAATTCCATTCATCGACATATGATTCCCCATGAGGACCTTTTAGTTCTCAAGGATGGTTTTTTTAGATGGATTCGCGGGATTATCGGGATATTCAATATTTCCTAAGGATTTTTCTTCTTCTTCGTCTTCCTAAAATTTAATTCCTTCCCTTCTACTTCGTCTTCTTCCATTTCTTCATAGGTTAATCTATTCCCTTTTTCCGTAAGTGTTTCATATGGCTGAAACACTAATGAAATCTTCATACGTGAGATATTGCCATGGTTAAAGATTTTTCTAGAGACAAACTCCTCTCTTTTGAAATAGGCATCAATTTTTTTGAAACTACGTGTAAGGTAAACTCCTTGGTGTAACGTATTGTAATGACCCACATTCTAAGCATCGAAGGATCGTAGAATATTTATTTCTTTCTCATACGAAGTCGTATATCCATGTAACTTTGGGAGACGACTATTGGGGTCATTTCCGATGTTCATGATTTTTGCCGATTTTTAAATTATCATTTTACCCTTAACTAATCTTGTTTTGGCCATAACTTTTGATTGGAAAGGAGTTTTGACTTGAAATCACTTCCATTAGATCCGGATGATGGTTTACCTTTCCATAGAGTGGTCATATTAGCCAAACGGACTCCCCGTTTGGGAGATATGGCTGAAACAAGGTTTGGAAGGCGAAAAACTGCTTAATCGGGCCAAATGAGGTGATTAGTGAATGGGCCCATAACCCATTTCGGGATTAGGGTTATAGGGAGGCTGAAATGAGTTAGGTTTTCATCTCATTTCAGTTTTCTAGCCGCCATTTACCTCCTAGGAACCCTAACAATGGCCTCCAACATCTAGAATCATCTCTAATCAAGTTTTAGCCTAATCTACGTCAAATCAAGGAGAAATAGCACCAAAGCAAGGTTGGAGCTGCTGTGTAGCCTTGGGAACAACGCCTAACAAAGGATAATTTCAGATTTGGTATTTTATTTGTGGCAAAGGTGAGTGATTTGCATAGTTCCTCACTAATTATGGTTAATTAAGGGTAATTAGTGTTAATTAGCGAATTATACATGATTAAATTCTGGAAAAATATTTATAAATTTCAAAATATTTTTTTAGGCCTCTGTTAGAAAATTTGGTTAATTTGGTTAAGTTTTGCTAATCCTATCATTAGTTTTGCTTAAACACGCTTAAGGGAAAATATGGGATTTTGGCTATGTTTGATCCGTTTTAACATATAAAATTGTTTTTTTGGTGTTTATGGTTAGTCCTCTATGCTGCTATGACTATTTGGAATGATTTGTGATTGTTTAGAAAAGTTAGATCAGTCAAAAACGCCATCGAATGGCGTAAACAGGTCATTGGAAAAGTTGTAGAAAATATGCAGGAACCAGATCGGATCGTCCCTGCCCCCTCCGATCCGAACTGCTCGCACTTGAAGATCACGACCCAACCCGGATGGAGAAGCTCGACCCAACCTGGTGAAAGTGGCAAAATCCAAACTAGTGTGGCACCACGAATCAGTCTAGAGCATTCTGAAGCAGGTGACCACGATCCGAACCGGTAGAGGAGGCCGAACCGATCCGATGTCATGACCACGAGTCGACTTGGAGTTCACGAACGGAAGGAAGGTAACCACGACCGATATGAACTGCCCCAGGAGAACCGAACTGAATAGAGGCCGAACCAAGATGAAGACCCAAACCCGAGATGCAAAGGTAGCCCAAATGGGAAGTAGAACTCAGGATCCAGTTGGGAAAAAACGAGTTAACTTCATGAGTTGGGCTTTCCTGCGGGACGTGTGCAAAGGGGTTATCGACGTCCATAGCTTTGATTCACCACCGAGACGGATGTTAGGCTACGTATCAGTGCAGTGGGGTAGTTATTACTCCATGGGGCAGAGTGATCGTAGCATGGCTATGAGCTCATGCAGTGGAGTTGTTATGACTTCATGGGGCAGAGTGGACTTAGCAAGGACTAGTGGCTATGGATCAGTGCAGTGGTGTCATTATGACTCGATGGGGCAGAGTGATCATAGCAAGGAATGGGTGGTCAGAGCAGTGGACATCGTATTCTTTACGCACTGAGTGAGAGATGCGAGGATGGTTGCTCTGCTTGATTGTTTGTTATCACTATGATATGCACACTCCCACCCCCATATTCTTTACACCATATGTTAGTGGCACCTTAGAGTATTAAGCGGTATGTTGTGCTAACTCTTTGGTTCCAGGTCCAGGTTCAGGTATGGTTTAGTATACCTATTATTATTCTGTTTTGCTGCTTATCGCTCATACCAGACTTTTGTCTGACCCAGAGTTTTATGTCTCTTCTAATTACTCTAGGTGCTCTTAAACGGGAAGACTAGAGACAGGTTAGGTGGTATGCACGAGTAGTTGTATTGGAGATGAGCAGGAGGCTCCCACGTATGATATATATAGATATTCTCCCTGTGTCGCTATTGGTCACTACTTTGGGCATTAGTAGTGTACCTTCTTTATTTGCTTTAGAGACAGTTTTCAAAAGTTGTAATAATAGTTATGGATCATAAGTTGTATTTTGGATTTCCGCTGCTATGATGATTATGGTTTAGTTTTCAGCTTATGCACTGTCTTGCTTGTTTTATGTCAAAGTATGTTATTATTATATTTTATTCCATGCGCTGTGAGACATTCTACAGATTCTTTGTTAGTCCACCGTTAAGTTTTCCTTTCCTTCCCTTTCTTTAGCGATCGTCCCGTGCTGGTTGGACATTGGTACAACGCACTTTCATTGGAGCTATCGGCTGGTGCGGGGCGGGCCGTCACACTTGGTATCAGAGCTCTAGGTTGCGTAGCTAACCTAGGGAAAGACACCAGGGAGAGATAATATGTATATGAGAGCGCGTATTTGTGATTATTTTGGTTTTCAAAAGCTATATATATATACTATTAGTATAGTTAAGGATGAAGTCGCACTGCACTGACACCACAAAGAGGTTGGTTAATCATTTCTCTTTATAGATTGAACGATAAGCCGATATACAAGGGGTGCTGGTAGAGGAGCCAATAATGGGAATGCTCCTAACATGAGGACTATGTTCACTGACTTCATGAGAGAGATGCTTAGGGACGTTCAGAGGGAATTTCCTAATGCTGCTAACGGTGGTGGTGCATCGATGCAGGCACTAGGGCTGATTTCGCCAAGCTATGCAAGGATTACACTAGTGTTGGTGGAAAGCCATTCACGGAATGGAATCGTCCACGGATGTTCAAGATTGGCTGGATAGCTGTGAGCGTATCTTCGAAGACTTGGGTATCGAGGATGCGATGAAGAAGAAGCTAGCGTCCCGTCAGCTGCAAGGACGGGCAATGAATTGGTGGAATGCTATTAAGGCAGCTACTCCTGAGGATCAGATTACTTAGGATCAGTTTAAGACTCGCTTTAGCGACAAGTTTTTTCCAGCTGCTCTTATTTAAGAGGTTCTTGGAGCTAAAGCAGAATGGTAGAGCAGTCTCGGAGTATATTGCTGAGTTCGATACTTTATCGAAGTATGAATTATCCCTCATTAACACTCCCAAGAAGCAAAATGAGAAGTTCATAACAGGCTTGGATCAGTACTTGGGGGAAAGGCTTATTAACCACATCGATGAGACGTTTGAATTGATTGTGGGGAAAGCTTTAAGATCAGAGAGTCTATACCCCAAGTTAAAGACTGAGATTGCATCTGCAGAAGAGCCAAAGTCGCAAGTAAGCGGTGGAGGCAAGAACGGTTCTCAAAATAAGAGAAAGCAAAATCAGACCAAGGATGGCCAGAAAAAGAGTAAGAAAGATGTTGAGTGTTTCAGCTGTGGTAAGAAGGGACACAATGCCAAAGAGTGTCGGGCCAAGCCAGCAGATAGGAAGTGCTTCAACTATGGCCAAGTAGGACATCATAAGGACAAGTGTCCGCAACCCCTTAAAGAAAAGCAGATTGTGAAAGCATATGCCCTTAATGCTGTTCTTCTTCGTCAAATGCCCCAACTGCGGTGGAGAAGGGAAAAAATGTCATCATTCGAGGCATGCTTTCTATTTATGATGTTCCTGTTCGAGTACTGTTTGATACCGGAGCTTCCCGTTCCTTCATATCTAGTGACCTGGTAGATAGGTTGGGATTAGAACCTGAGATAGTTGATAGACCTTTAGCGGTGACGAACCTGATTGGTGGTTCGACTAGCCTTAGCATGATTTGTCGTAATGTGGTCTTATTGAGTCATGGATGCATGTTTGTTTGTGATTGCTTTGTTTTGGGCTTTACTGGGTTTGGCATTATTTTGGGAGTCAATTGGCTCCAAAGATACAGGGTGGTGGTAGACTGTGCGGGCTTTTTGGTGACAGTTAGAGCGGATGATCGGCAGAGGGTAGTGTTTGGTGGTCTACCTAGTGATGGGGTAATGGATAGTTTTCTAAATTCCCTCGACATCCCGCATGATGAGTTGTCAGATGTGCCCGTGGCTGGCCAGTATCTGAACGTCTTCGAGGAAGTGACCGGACTTCCACCACACCGAGAGATTGAGTTCCGTATTGATTTAGTGAAAGATACGACACCTATAGTGATGCCACTTCATCGTATGGCGCTCAAGGAGAAGCGAGAGCTCGGGGTGCAAGTAAGCGATCTGTTGAAAAATGGATTTATCAGAAGAAGTGTTTCTGAGAGGGGAGCACCAGTTGTGTTTGCTATCAAGGCAGATGGTTCCCTTCGATTGTGTGTGGACTACCACGAGTTGAATAAGGTAACGAGGAAGAATAAGTATCCTCTTCCGCGGATAGATGATTTGTTTGATCAATTGAGTGGCACGAGAGTGTTCTCCCAGTTGGATCTCGTGACTCTTTTTCATCAGCTTAGAGTGGAAGCTGAGAGTATAGCTAAAACGACATTTCGGACGCCGTCTGGATTTTATGAGTGGTTGGTCATGCCATTCGGGTTGACCAATGCACCAACATATTTTGTGGATCTTATGAATAGGGTATTCAGTGATCAGTTGAATAAGTTTGTTTTATGTTCATGGACGATATACTTGTTTTTTGAGGACAGAGGAAGAACATAAAGAACATGAGAGGATAGTGATGGAGGTGTTGAGAAAACACCAATTGAAAGCAAAGTTTTCTAAGTGTCACTTCTGGAGGAGGGAAGTGAGATTCTTGGGCCATGTTGTTTCAGAAAATGGTATCGCCGTGGACCCTACGAAGGTGGCTACAGTACAAGATTGTTCTACGCCCAAGAATGCAACAGACATAAGAATTTTCTTGGGATTAGCTGGATATTATCGCAAGTTTATCCAAGACTTCTCCAAGATAGCAGCACCGTTGACTAAGTTAACCAAGAAGAATCAAGCTTTCTTCTGGGACGAAAAGTGCGAGAATGCATTCAAGAGTCTAAAGGAAAAGTTGACATGTGCACCAGTGTTAGTCATTCCTAAAGGGAATGAAGAGATGACGGTATACACAGATGCATGTGGTACCGGACTAGGTGTTGTATTGATCCAAGGAGGTAGGGTTGTAGCTTATGCTAGTCGGCAACTGATACCGCATGAGAAAAGATATCCTACCCATGATTTGGAATTGGCAGCGATCGTATTCGCGTTGAAGATGTGGAGACATTATCTTTTGGGAGAAAGATTCGAGTTGTTTACTAATTATAAATCGTTAAAGTATCTTTTCTCCCAAAAGGATCTAAATCTCCGACAACAAAGATGGTTAGAATTCTTGGTTTCCTAAGATTTCGATATCGCATATACACCAGGAAAGGGAAATGCGGTAGCTATTGCCTTGAGTAGAAGACATGCCAGTTTAGAGGCTATGTTTCTTGAGTGGAAGCAACTGGAGTACATCGCTGGGTATGATTTCAGACCAAAGTGCAAATTGGATCCAGAAACGTTAGCAAGTTTGACGATCAGACCCACTTTGATTGAGCGGATTGGTTCCAGTCAGAGAGATGATCCTAACCTATTGGAAATCATCTTAAAGTTAGAGATGGGAATTGACGAAGAGATGAACAAGTATGGGCTTGATCGAGATAGATGGCTTAGAAAGAATGGAAGACTAGTTGTGCCCAATGTCAAGGGATTGAGAGATGAAGTTCTTAGAGAATGTCATCACTCAAAACTGACTTTACACCCCGGTGGTAACAAGGTGTATCGAGACATGAAGCAGACCTACTACTGGGAAGGAATGAAAAGAGGCGTTGGGAAGTTTATATCCAAATGCATGAATTGCCAGCTAGTTAAAGCTGAGCAAAAGAAGACAAGTGGTTTGTTGCAACCATTAGAAATTCCCGAATGGAAATGGGAGCAAGTCTCAATGGATTTCATTGATGGGTTACCAAGGACCAGATCGGGCCATGATAGCATTTGGGTGATTGTGGATCGATTGACTAAGAGTGCAAGGTTTATACCTATCAAGTAGAATAGAATGGCAGCTAAGTTAGCTGAACTATATATAAAGTGGGTAGTAAGATTTCATGGAATGCCCAAAGGCATTGTGAGTGACCGAGATCCGCTGTTCACTAGTGGATTTTGGAAGAGCTTACAAGAGGCGTTAGGATCAGAATTACATCTCAGTACCGCGTATCATCCTCAAACCGACGGTCAGACAGAGAGGGTGAATCAAGTGTTAAAGATCTCTTGAGAGCTTGCATATTAGATTTTGGTGGATCATGGGATGACCATTTACATCTAGTAGAGTTTGCCTATAATAATAGTTATCAATCCAGTATTAGTATGGCTCCATTTGAAGCTTTGTACGGAAGACCGTGCAACTCACTGTCATGTTGGATAGAGACCGGTGAGAAATTTGTGCTTGGGCCATTTGTGATAAGAGAAACCTCAGACAAGATCAAGATCATTCAGCAGCGAATGAAGGTTGCCCAAGATAGGCAGAAGAGTTATGTCGATAAGAGGAGAAGAGATTTAAAGTTCTCCATTGGCCACTTGGTGTTTGTCAAGATTTCTCCGTTAAAGGGCGTGATACGATTTGGTAGGGGAGGCAAGTTAACACCAAGATTTGTTGTACCATTCCCAGTTCTCGAACAAGTTGGGAATTTAACATATAAAGTTGAATTATCAGAGAATATGGCAGGAGTTCATAATGTATTTCATGTTTCCCAGTTAAGGAAGTTTGTGCACGAACCTAGTGTGGATATTTCACCTGGTCAATTGGATGATATCGAGGTTGAACCCGAGGCGTTTGAAAACCGCAGATGTATGCGTATTGTTGGGAATGATACGAAGCAGCTTTGAAGGAAGGCGGTGAAACTAGTCAAAGTTCAGTGGGGTGATGATGAGGAAGACTGTACTTGGGAAACAAAGGAGAACATAAGGAAGAAGTATCCAGAACTCTTTGCCTGATAAGGTTTTTATATCGGTATAGTACTCCCTTATTAGTAAACCGCATGCTAGGATAGGCTTGTTGTGTTGTTTTGTATGCTTTATTGTTCTATTAATGATTGGTAGGCATGCATGATCCTTTGTATGTTTTGGGTTAAGAAATTTCGGGGACGAAATTTCTTAAAGGGGGGGAGGGGGAGAATGTAACGACCCGCATTCTATGCACTGAAGGATCGTAGAATATTTATTTCTTTCTCATACGAAGTCGTATAGCCATGTAACTTTGGGAGACGACTATTGGGGTCATTTCCCATGTTCATGATTTTTTCCGATTTTTAAATGACTGTTTTGCCCCTAACTGATCTTGTTTTGGCCATAACTTTTGATTGGAAAGGAGATTTGACCTGAGAGCACTTCCATTAGATTCGGATGATGGTTTACCTTTCCATAAGTGGTCACATTAGCCAAACGGACTCCCCGTTTGGGAGATATGGCTGAAACAAGGATTGGAAGGCGAAAAACTGCTTAACCGGGCCAAATGAGGTGATTAGTGAATGGGCCCATAACCCATTTCGGGATTAGGGTTATAGGGAGGCTGAAATGAGTTAGGTTTTCATTTTATTTCAGTTTTCTAGCCGCCATTTACCTCCTACGAACCCTAACAATGGCCTCCAACATCTAGAATCATCTCTAATCGCTCTCTAATCAAGTTTTATCCTAATCTACGTCAAATTAAGGAGAAATAGCATCAAAGCAAGGTTGGAGCTACTGTGTAGCCTTGGGAACAGCGCCTAATAGAGGATAATTTCAGATTTGTTATTTTGTTTGTGGCAAAGGTGAGTGATTTGCATAGTTCCTCAGTAATTATGGTTAATTAAGTGTAATTAGTGTTAATTAGTGAATTTAAACATGATTAAATTTTGGAAAAATATTTATAAATTTCGAAATATTGTTTTAGGCCTCTGTTAGAAAATTTGGTTAGTTTGGTTAAGTTTTGCTAATCCTATCATTAGTTTTTCTTAAACACACTTAAGGGAAAATATGGGATTTTGGCTATTTTTGATCCGTTTTAACATATCAAATTGTTGTTTTCGTATTTATGGTTAGTCCACTATGTTGCTATGACTATTTGGAATGATTTGTGATTGTTTAAAAAAGTTAGATTATATGAAAACGCCATCAAATGGCGTAAACAGGTCGCTGGAAAGTTGCACGATCCAAGCCAGTGTGGCACCATGACTCAGTCTGGAGCATTCTGAAGCAGGGGACCACGATCCAAATCGGTAGAGGAGGCCGAACCGATCTAATGTGATGACCACGAGTCGACTTGGAGTTCACGAACGGAAGGAAGGTAACCACGACCGATCCGAACTGGCCCAGGAGAACCGAACCGAATGGAGGCCGAACCAAGATGAAGACCCAAACCCTAGATGCAAAGGTAGTCCAAACAGGAAGTAGAATTCATGATCCAGTGGGGAACAAACGAGTTAACTTCATGAGTTGGGCTTTCCTGCTGGACGTGTGCAAAGGGGTTATCGACGTCCATAGCTTTGATTCACTACCGAGACGGGTGTTAGGCTACATATCAGTGCAGTGGGGTAGTTATTACTCCATGGGGCAGAGTGATCGTAGCATGGCTATGAGCCAGTGCAGTGGAGTTGTTATGACTTCATGGGGGCAGAGTGGACATAGCAAGGACTAGTGGCTATGGATCAGTGCAGTGGTGTCATTATGACTCCATGGGGCAGAGTGATCATAGCAAGGAATGGGTGGTCAGAGCGGTGGACATCGTATGCTTTACGCACTGAGTAGTGAGAGATATGAGGATGGTTGCAATGCTTGATAGTTTGTTGTCACTATGACATGCACACTCCCTCCCCCGTATTCTTTACACCATATGTTAGTGGCACCTTAGAGTATTGAGCAGTATGTTGTGCTAACTCTTTGGTTGCAGGTCCAGGTTCAGGTATGGTTTAGTATACCGATTATTATTCTGTTTTGTTGCTTATCGCTCATACCAGACTTTTGTCTGACCAGAGTTTTATGTCTCTTCTTATTACTCTGGGTGCTCTTAAACGGGCAGACTAGAGACAGGTTAGGTGGTATGCACGAGTAGCTGTACCGGAGATGAGCATGAGGCTCCCACGAATGAAATATATATATATATTCTCCCTATGTCGCTGCTGATTACTACTTTGGGCATTAGTAGTGTACCTTCCTTATTTCTTTAGAGATAGTTTTCAAAAGTTGTAATAATGGTTATGGATCATAAGCTATATTTTGGATTTCCGCTGCTATGATGATTATGGTTTAGTTTTCAGCTTATGCACTGTCTCACTTGTTTTATGTCAAAGCATGTTATTATTATATTTTATTCCATGCGCTGTGAGATATTATATAGATTCTTTGTTAGTTCGCTGTTAAGTTTTCCTTTCCTTCCCTTTCTTTGGCGACCGTCCCGTGCTGGTTGGACATTGGTACAGCGCACTTTCATTGGAGTTGTCGGCTTGTGCGGGGCGGGCCGTCACACGTATTATCACCATTGAAAAGTTTTTGGGTTGAAACTCATGCAAAATAGCTTGAACCTAACTAATGTCATAATTTCCAAAAATTACAAAAAAAAGCTTTGCAAATTTCATAGTTAGGTTACTGAAATTTCCCGATTTAAGTGCAACGGAGTGTTGAAGAATTAAGTTTACAATTCTTACTTTTGGATGAAAATAACAATTTTTGAATTCTAAATTATCACCTCCTTTAAAAATATGATGAAAAGTCTCTCGATCGTGTTCATTGATTTTGATCCTAAGAGATCCACTCCTGTTCACTTAGAACCAAAAACAATTTCCAAAACATCACAACCTGAAAAAATTTGAATGCCTTTCACACTTCTCCAAATTTCACCTTCATTTCCATCGTAAATACCATGTTTCAAGTTTGCATAAAACATTTTCACAAGGTTTGGATAACACAAAAAATAATTTTGCTTGGAATCAATCAAACTAAGAATTTGATTTTGTTTAAAGAGATAATTAAGTTTATAAGATTCAAAATCATCAAAAATTGCAAATTCACCCATATCAACTTTACCAAAGTTCTTACATATACATACGTATATATACATACATACAAACATACATACATACACACACACACACACACACACACACACACACATATATATATATATATATATATATATATTGTGTAAGATTTGATAGCTTTCGGGGCATTAAAAAGAAAATCCTTGTTGGCTTTGGACAGCCTTATGGTACTTGGAGTGCTTGAGGAGACCAATTTTGATGATTATGAAGAGTAGAAGGTAATGATCAAAAGTTTAAATTTTGAATTAAAGGTGAAAAGTAATGACAAGGATAAATAGATAAATAAAAATTATGTTCATGTTCTCTAGTCAGGACGTACCTTTTCAAAGCACTGCAATTGGTGAAAAGGTGGAGGGAATGTCAAATTTTGAACTCAAATTTGCTAAAGGGATGTTGGTATAAGGTATCATAGCATGTCGACATGTGTCCCTTCATTCAAAGGACATGTGTAATTTATATTATCTAACATATGTGTATATATATATCCTATATTTTAGTTATATAATTCGTGAGTTAATATTAAATATAATAATAGTTAAATATCAATATTTAAATATTTAAATTGTTATTTAAATAGTATTATTTTTGAATTTAAAATTCATACTTCAAATGGCAAATTTGAATTTAAAATTCAAGGAATTTTAAACAAAGCAAGCAATCAAACAACAATTCAAGCAAGAAATTTCAATCAAAGTAAAGTAAATGTGTACCTATTTTTATGTCCATACTTCTGCCATTGTCTGATTCATGAATAGCAGTAAAGTACAGATTTGAATTCTCCATCTTGTTTTCTTCGTCACTGGATAATGAGTTTGAGTCATCAAGTGTTGCAGCGTATGCTTTTTTCTTTTCCTTATAGAACCATTATTCGGAGGGAATTTTTACTTTTTGGATACAGACAGTCCTTCTTCTGGTGACCAGTTTTATTGCAATTGTAACATCATTAGTTGTTGATATTCTCAGTAATGTTTTTGGTATTTCTGTGATCGTTCCTTCTAAAGTTGTTCATTTTCATGTATTTCAGGAATTTTCTAAAATTTCTTGTCATGAATGATGTCTCCTCGTCACTATCTGCTTGTGAATCCTCTTTTGTTGGATTGAACGCTAATGACATCTTTTCGATGGCCTTGCTTTCACTCCTTTGTAACTGAGCTTCATAGGGTATCAGATTCCCAATAAGTTCTTCAATTTTCATCTGATTGAGATTATTGGCTTCTCCAATTGTGAATGTCTTTTAATCCCATTCTGGAATGAGTGAATTTAGGATTTTTCTAACTTGGCCTTCCTACAAAAAACTTTTTTTCACTGCGATTAGTGAGTGTAATATATCTTGAAATTGACAATTCATGTTGGAAATAGACTCATTTTGATGCATTGAAACTGTTTAGCTAATATGAAAATTTTGATATTTTCAACTTCACTTGTTCCTTCGTGAGTAACTTGCAAAGTTTTCCATATTTTTTATGCAAATTTACAAACAAGCATCTATTAAATTCATTAGTATTTAGCGAACATAATAATACATTTGTAACACCCCATGTCCATTAATGTCACTAATAAAGGGAATGCATTAACTTCTATGGAGTGTTTTAAGTATGTATAGAACAGAAACATAACAATAAGACAGATATAAAACCATACTTGAAAATTTAAAACTTCATTTCATTGCAGCGGTAAATACATAAGTTTGATTACATCATTAAAAACCAAAGACTAGAGTCAAGTACATAATATCCATCTTGACTAAATCAGAGTACATAAAATGAAAGACATAACCCCAACATAAAATAGCCATAAATGAGATAGGCTGAACTTTTACTTCAGTGATCCAAGCAACTTCTAAAAGCAAGAGATAAAGTTGTCCAAGTCAAGCTCCACTAGTGCTAGTCCCACCCTAAGCACCTTGGGGGGGGGGGGAGGAAGAAAAGAGGTGGAAACAAGGGGGTCAGACATAAAGTCTGGCAAGTGCGATAACTTTAACAATATAATTATTGAAATAACTAGGCTAAGGCATAAGCTGGGAAATAAGGAAATGACTGTAAACAATTGGGTATGGCATAGCAAACTAAGGAAATAATATGAACAAAGATAACGCTAAAGGCGCACATAATCACTATAAGATAATTACTACACTGCACCACACCAAACACTCTAAAAGTTGATCCCGCCTACAAAACTTTAATAATGATAACGGTAGTTTCGTGTACCCCAAGTTGCCTCCATAGGTGCCGCCTGCCCCTATCTTCACTAGGTGTACCCACTACCCCCCTTTTCGATCGGCTCCCTAAATCATAGATACCCGTGTTGGCCCCACAGTGGGGTGTATCACTTCCCAAAGTGGCAACCCGATACCACCAACGATGCACGGCTTATACCTACACAATGCAACAACGTCTTACCTACCAGCCTGGGCCCACACACGCACATGACCCTGTTGGACTTGTGTTGCCACCGCTAACCCGTTTTGGCCTCTTACAGTCAAGCCCAGTATGCGTGTCCCATCCTAGACTTGGGTCGAGCACACAAAGATACTCATGGGTTACTGGTTGAAACGACCCCCCATTACTTGACACAAGCTATCCACCTGAACTTGGTCCCCACTAAAGTTTCCCACTTAACCCCATTCTTGTTCATGTCTTCTTACATGTTCAACTTGGTTAAGTGTTTCTAATCGTATTTCACAAGCCACCCAAGGCACCCACTTAACCACCTCATGTCCCACCACATGTTAATCTATTTAAGTGTTTCTTAATTTGTTAACACCGTAACCTTGTAAAGACCTCCCACATTAGACTCGCATTTGTGGCAGCTGGATTTGCCAGGCGGGTCCGGGCAGTCTTACATAAAAAACGAGCCTAACCTCGTGTCTTTACAACTGTTACGAATTTAATTTATGCCTAGGACCTCCCACATTAGACTGGCATTTGTGGTTGCTGGATTTGTCGGGCGGGTCCGGGCAGTCTTATACCACAAACGAGTCTAACCTCGTGTCTTAGACGATTAATTACACATAATTAATTATCCCCAATTTGAATTAATTTCCCTATTCAAATTGTCAACCAATTTCAAATTTAACTATGTCCATAATTGACATCTTAATTATGTCCATTTATTTATGGTATATAAAAATATACCAATTACCATCACAAATTAATTATATGCCATTTAAGGCATTTATGCCAATTCTCAATATCAAATATTTTAATATTATCCTATTGCCCCACGTTGTACGTTCGCTTAACATGACATATATGTATATTAGACTAACAAATAGTCTAACACACACAAAAAGGAAGAAACATCACAAATTCGCATGAGACACGGAACATATCTAACTTACAAATAGGAATCACATCACAACTTGCATAAACTTTTTATTGCCATGAATCTAAACATAAACCTAAAAGGTGTAAACTTGCATAGGCAATAGTCACAAACTTGCATAAACTATGTATGTCATAGATCTAATCATAAGGTGTAAACTTGCATAGGAATCTCTTACATTACATGATTCATACTCCAAATATATATATATATATATATATATATATATATATATATATACTTGCATATGTGATTTATGAAACATAAACTATGATGTAAACTTGCAAGATTGGCCTAATTTTCATAATCCATAACTAACATATATGTAGCAACAAACTAGCATGGACTAAATTATATACATGGTGTGATTTGCATAGATTATTATGCATAAAGGTAAACTTGCATAGTGTATAGATGTATAAACTACAATCTAGCATAAACTATGTATTACAATAGATCTAAACATAGATCTAATCATAGATCTAAATATCACATACTTGCATATGTATACAAACATAAGATTCACATATATAATTCACTTGAAATTTTACATATGATTCACAAATGAACTTGCATATGACTAATATCCCACTTGCATAAAATTCCAATGCCCTAACATAATCAAATTACACATATAGGATTAGGCATAATGAATAGATTCACTAAATTAACTAACTTGTTTATATGTTTACAACATAGGTGATAATAGCTAACTATGCCACATGAATCAACAGGCAAAATCTCATAATCCAAATATAAACCCATCAATATTAATTTCAGAATTATCTTGTTAATGAAATCATACTCACATATGTCTTAGCATATACTTTAGATCCAAACTTACATATAAAATGGATGTCATAAATCAAATTAAACTTACAAAGTTGCATATGATTCTCATTAAACTTGCATATGATTCTTGTATAAATTAGCATATCCAAACTTGCATATCAAGTTAAACATACATATGAATCAAGGTTAAACTTACATATGATTTAACATATGAATTAATTCCACAAACATAACCAAACTAGCATATGAAGCATCATTATGCATTGATTGTACATAAGCCAACAATTAACATAGATTTACAACATAGATAATAACATCATTGGTTTAGAGCTTAAGTCTATACGTGTTTTTATAGAATAATTAGATTAATATTGGCTATTGGATCTCACAGGAGCCATCATCTTCGTCAAGACTAGATAGAGTTATCCTATTGACTCAACAACAGGTGAGGGATAACTCAGCAAATGTATTAATAAACTTCTATTTGTACTAAATGTTCATCTTTTACTGATTTACATATTTATGGTTTATATGTAAATCACTCACAATTAAATTATAACATTAATAATGTTCTAATTAACAGTATACCAATTATACCAATTACCCAAATTCACCAAATCTAGATTTATATACTAAATTTCATACTTTGTCGTTCATGCCAATTCTAAGTTTAATATGTCAAGTTACATATTCCATAATTCATGTCAAATTACTCCAAATTATAACTTAACAATCATTCCATGATACATGTTCCCAAATCATGCCTACTTAATATATTTTTTTCTTTTTAATTAATATCAATGACAAATTAACACTCATATACAAATTAATTTCAATCTATTCATGTTTACATTAATTGCCCATATATATATATATACACACACACGCGCGCGCACCTATTCATAAATTCTAATATTGACAAATAGTGCAAATTGATTGCTTACGTAAAAAAAAGGAAATCGAGTATATAATTTAATTTCCCCTTTTTTCTACTTTCCTTGAAACATGCAAAATTAATGCATAATGAAGTTACCTACATACATATATATCTATTTATGCATAAATCTTTCCCTCCAAATAAACTGATTGTATTTATCTTCTCAATTATATATATATATATTCAATATATATATATATATTTATTTAATTTTCTTTTTATCTATCTTCCCAATTAACCATTTTCACACTAAACTACTTTTTGAACCGCATTCACACTAAGCCACCTTTTAGTCATTCCCCTAAAACAAAAATATGGCGTTGGCGGGGATCAAACTCTGTACCTCTTGTATGCAAGTCACATGTTCCAACCAAATGAGCTATTATGTCTTTTGCTTACAATCCTTAGAACAATGCTAAACATTATTCTTTTCTCATTCCTCTTTTTCCATGTTTTGCTGCAATATTTAATTTAAGGATATCTTTTTCATACGGAGTCCAATTTACGCAAACGCGGACTTTATCTCAAGCAGAATTCTAAGATGAACGCAATGGCGTAACCCGTTTCACCTATTTCTTTTTCTAAAAATTAATTATACCTCGATTTGTTAATTTATGTTCACAGAAAATACGGGGTGTTACATTCTTGTAACGACCCAGAAAATCTGAACCAATTTAAAATTTTTAAATTGGCTAAAATAATGGATTTTAAATATTTAAAATAAATATTTTAAATAATAGAGATGAAAAGTGAGTTGAATCGACAATTGAAAATGAATATAATTAATTTTAATTATAAACAAGGCCTGAAATGGCGCTGCAGTTTCAAAAATTGAATTCAAACTTTGTCGGACTGTACCGGGTGCAAAACAAAACGAATTTTAGAGAAACCAAAATTATTTAAATCTGTTAGTGAATACCTTTCTAACGAATCTAAAAAATCGAATTTTCATGGCGGAAAGCAAAAGTTATGGCCGAATGAATTTTCAGAAAGGTCGCTATGGAATTTATATAGGCCGTGAAATTGGCCATTTTGCATACGACCTCGGAATTCGACGAAACCACTTTTGTTGGATCCGGAATGTGAAGTTATTGCTAGGTTTCAAATTTCATAATTTTTGAAGCTAGTATGTGAGCATGGAAAAAGAAAACGTGTTTTGGTCAATTGTAGTTAAATTGGATCGACCAGAAATGGGCCTTTTTGCAAACGGTCTCAGAATTCGATGAAACAAGTTTTGTTGGGATCGTATCGTCAAAACATAGCCAGATTTATTTTTTTGGAATTTTTCGAATCAGTTTGTGGCCCTGGCAAATTGAAATGTGCGTTCGAATCAAATATTGAATGTTATATATTTTAATGTGAAGGAAAACTGGCTGAAACAGTCGAATGGGCCTACGAAACATATTCCGTTGTGTTCGGAATGGGGGTAAAACGCTAGGGACTCCAGTCGTTGGGTTTGATTAGGTGTCCGGATATGAAAAGACTATTTTAGAATTAAATATTAATATGGGCCAATCATAATTTTTCTTTCATTAATTATATTTTCAAAAAAACCCCGTAAACCCACATTTTGACGGCGGAAAATCTTCTTCCATTCTTCCCTCGATTCCTCTCTGATCGTTCCTCTAAACCCATCGATCCTTTTGGTGATTTTGAAGATCGTCCTTCGACCTTCGAATCAAGACCAGAATCGGCCGATACTGTTGCGTGGATCTCGAGATATCCTGCTCGAAATTCGAGCTGCTGCGAGGCCAGCACCGCCGCCGATCCGCCACCGCATCTGATGCCACCACCGCCGACAGGAGCGTCTCGCCTAGCTCTTCATCGCAGTGCAGCCCGATCATTACCTCGTGCTACGAATCCGAAGATAAATCCAACCCTAGTTTCGAACCCGTGAACTGAGGTACGGGTTTATCTATTTTTAACTGATTTTCACACTATAAAGCGTTGCAAACTTTGTAAAAATCATATCTTTTTGCTATGTGGTCGAAATTCAGTGAAATAGGAAACTTCGTGACCGTGTGGACGCCTTCTACATTTTAGAAGAGACCGCATTTTTTTCTGAGCCTTCTGCTATTTTTGGTGGAGTGAAACCCAATGTGAGATTTCTAATTTATAAACGATATGGAAAACGACGATGTATAAATTATATAGTCGATGCATGAGTTATATAAGCGTTGTACACCTTTTGTATAAGCGTTGTATAAGTTGTATGTTTGATGTATAAGTTATATATGCGTTGTTAAAAAATTATATATGTGTTGAAATAGAAGTGAATTGCTATATATATATATATATATATATATATATACACGCCCCTCGTCCACAAACCATGGACGATATTTATTGGTTATGATTGGTGTGAAAATTGATTGATAGCGAATGGTTGATTGTGATTGTTTGTGGTTGATATTGATTGATTGTAGTTGAAAAATACCCATTTGTGGTTGAGAAATATTTGGTTGAAACCACATAGGATTAGTTTGTGGAAATGAAATAAATATATATATGTCGCCTGCATGCGAACTAGATGCATGATCCCCATTGTCAAAAACCGCGAGGTTTTAAGGTAGAGCGAGGAGCCGTACTAGGGACTGTCCCGGTTTTAACTACCCTGCCGTTATGCGGCCGAAATTTTGAATAATATTCATGTGATTGAATTATTTTCATTTGCTGAAACCATATTTATTCATTGAATAGAAAACCTTCATGTGTTGAATCGATATTCATTCGTTGATTAGAAATTCATGTGTTGAATGGTATTCGTGTTTTAAATATAAAAATCACATTTTTATCTATATATAGAAACTATAGAAAACCTTCATGTGTTGAATCGATATTCATTCGTTGAATTGAAATTCATGTGTTGAATGGTATTCATATTTTGAAATAAATTGTTTCATAATATAAATCACCTTTTATCAACTATATGGACTATGTAAAATAATCTCGTTTTAAAAGAAATTGTTTTATAATAAAAATCCTATTTTCATCACCTATATAAACTATATAAAATAATAGTGTTTTGAAATGAATTGTTTTACAATAAAAATCACATTTTTATTATATACATGAATTGTTGAAATGTGAAGTGTTAAAAATAGCAACTCGTTCAAATAAATATGCGTGAGTCGAAATATTCATTAATTAGCTAATGATATGATTTTTGCCTATGCATGCAACATTAGAATGAATGGTGTTGTTAAACCAAATGGAATCAAAAATGAAGTTGAATGGAAAATGATAAGTGATTGGAACTGTATATATGTACATGCATATTTATTGAACAGGTTATAGCAAAGGGGCTAGAGAAGAGGAATAAAATTTTGTGCCCGACAAATAGGTACACATTTACTGTTTTGTTTGGGTGATGATTTTATGAGCCTGTTGGCTAGCCGCTTGGCTTTTTCTTTTTCTTTGACATGAGACGCCCGTGTGGCTATTTGGAAATTTTCCCAGCCCCTCCCGTACAAAGGAGGTTATGGCGAAATTTTCCAAAATTTAAAGGCGTTAGTGAAATATTTGAAGTGAAAACGATATTGAAATTGTTGAATGAACTATATTTATATAAATATATAAATATAAATAAAATTAAAACGAAACGTGGTCGTGCAGTTCGTATTTTGAAATCGTGATTTCAAACAACTAGTGCGGGAAATCCGACCATTGGATTTTCCTGAAACCGCAACTGGTGGGTTCGCCTTTCCAACGGCACCAACTTTGTAAAAATCCAACGGTTGGATTGTCTGGAATGTTTAATTCAAATCTGAAGAAAAACAGCGCCAGAAACGATTATATTTATATATATATAAATATAATTATATTTAATCGAATAACGACGCTGCAGTTCGTATTTTGAAATCGAAACTTCAAACGATTGTACCGGGAGATCCGACCGTCGGATTTTCCCGAAACTGGAACCATTGGATTCGTTTTGAAAAGACCTTTCTAATGATGTAAATTTTGTGAAGATCCAACGGTTAGATTTTCAGATATGTGTAAATCAAATCTGAAGAAAAACAGCGCCACGGCCGCGTTATGGCCTGAAGCGTCATTTTGACTAAATTGGCTATTTTAAAATAAATAAAAATAGCGATAAATTGTTATAAAATATCATAAACGATATGGAATGGAAATAATCTGAATTTGCTCGCTTTATGTGGCTTTTGATGGTTGAATGTGTTTGGTGTGAAAAATACATTAAAAAACAAAATTGGTGTTGTCGAATGATTTAACCATTGAAATAAATTGATTTGAAATTCTAAATATACGTGAATTATTTGAAAAGGCCGAGTTAATTCTCATTTCAAATAATTGACCGACGATTGAAATTCGAAGATGAAGACGGTGGTCGAAGACCGGAGATCTTCACCTCGTTTGGATGGTAACCGAGGTCCTGATTGGGAGGCATCCCGAAATATGGATAATGAGTGGTGATCGTCCAGACGTACGTGGTGACCGATGGGTTTGCGAGGTATTTAGGGCCTCCGGTTTCGTTCAGACCTAGAACGGACTTGTAAATGGACTGTTTGTCTGACATTGGAATTTATTCTGTGTTGATTGATCTCTATTAAATATACATCTGTTTGGCGGCGGAGAATTTATTCTTTTGCTTAACGCCCTTCTCTGAAACGCACGAGCTCAGAGGTTGTATATCAATGGACATCGGTCGCATGGCATGAATTGCTAGTGTGGCATGCCTAAGTGGCAAATGATCAAGGCTTCTGTTGAAAAGCAAAGTCTTGTGGCGATGATCAAAGCCCCGCCTGTGTGGCGTAACTTTGTGTATAATGTGAATTCGCGAGCCTCACACCCGGTATGAACTAGAAACGGGAGGAAGGACCTCAGGGAGGACATGCGTTTCTTTCTAGCTAAGGTGGTGTCAGTGACCTACCAGCCCTGACATTTATATACTTTTCACCTGTGTGGTTGTTGCTGTTGCAAGGCGCCTCGGTTAGATCGGATGATACGGGTCCGATGGAGTCATTCATTGGCTCGTTTATGCCCCAAAGGGCAGGGAAACGTATTGTTCAGGCATTTTAATCCACATCGGTGGACCGGCCCTGACGATCCAAAGGCTTGACTGAGTACTTGCCTGTGGCTCGGGCTAGATAATCACGAATTCGGTAAGGACTATCTTTTGCCTTGGTTCATGATGGAAATCCAATTTCCAAATACGACATCGTGCGGTTTTGATTGTTTACCTAAATATGGCGACATAGTGGCATGAGACACTCATGTCGTCTATGATTGATAGTTATGATTTGAAATTGTTTTCGAAACATATAAACACTAGTAGTAATATTAAATGCCTTTGTTTTATTCGTATCAAGCATATTTTGGCCGTTATAAGGTAAAAACTCTATCCTCCGGTTTGCGTTGCATTGTGTGATGGGAACTGAGTCTTATAATGGCTTCATTTTTATAAAATGCATTACGTTGTTTAAAAGAAAGATTTCTTTTAAAGCACTGGCAATCCAATGGAGTAAACCCGTTCCACGAAAGTGGCGTGGTCCTGTGATTAGCCAAATTATATATGTGTTGAGTAGATTTCTCATACCAGTCCCATGATTGACTCGTAGTTTGTTTCACTTTCAAACTCGGGTGCCCCTTTTTCTACACGGGCAGCCTTGTATTCAGGTTTAGCTGGCTTTCTCTGGATAGCTGGAGCTGAAGATGGATTCTATCATTTATCTCTTTTTATGCTGTTCAGCTCCTATTGTACATATTTTGTTTGTTTTCCGTTGTAGACATTTATGTATAGCTGAACTGTAATTGTACTAAGTAAGATCCTGTATACTGTGTAACTCTAATGATTACTTTTATCCAGTATATTCTATTGTTCATTATCTGGTGTATTTATTTAATTATGTTCTGCTATTATCCGTTTCTGTGTTATATTCCAAAGATAACCCTTGTCTCCGTTTGTACGGGATTTGGGGTCGTCACAACGTGGTATCAGAGCTTTGGTTAAGCTTAGTTCTGGAATATAACATATTAACGAACTCGTCAGAAATAGAACCAGTAGTGTTCTAGGAC
This sequence comes from Allium sativum, assembly GCA_030737875.1. Classification (NCBI taxonomy): domain Eukaryota; kingdom Viridiplantae; phylum Streptophyta; class Magnoliopsida; order Asparagales; family Amaryllidaceae; genus Allium; species Allium sativum. Next base: position 137,160,254 of record CM060921.1, on the reverse strand, counting down.
GGGTAACTCTATACAGATAGGATCAGCAATATCCTAGTATAAGTAAAGCAGAATGAAATTACACCTCGATAGACACATTTACATTGAAGTATATGTTTCTATATTTTAAATTATCTTTTCTGTGACCTGACACTTGATCTGCTGTTTACAGAAGTACTAGAAAATGAGTGTCAGAAACAGAAGGAATGCAGAACCGGATATCGAGGCCCTATTAATCAAATATCGAAATATGGGTGGAATACCGTTCTCAGGTGAAGAATCTATTATGAAGACACATGCTTGGATTCGTTCGGCTGAAAAGATCTTTGGTGGTTTAAAGCTGAGGGATGACCAGAAAAGATTACTGGCATCCTGGGCACTCAAAGATGAAGCTTTGTCCTGGTGGGATTCAGTTATTGAGAATAATCCAGAAGGTGATATCACCTGGGATAGATTTAAAATGTTTTTCTTAGAAAGATTTACTCCTCCAGAAGCGACTGAGCGATTATGCGATGAATTTTCTTATCTGATACAAGGTGATATGACTATCCCAGAATATCATAAGAAATTCAACGAACTTTCTCACTTTGCTCCTTATCTGATTAAAGACCCAAAGAGGAAGAATCTGAGATTTATTCATGGCCTGCAAAGAAAATATCAGAATAATGTGATGAGGAATGTGAAGCTTCCTTTCTCAGAAATGATTTATATGGCTTATCAGTATGAAGATCTCCATAGGAAAGGTATGTTACAGTATGAAGAGGAAGTCAGCTCTAGCAATAAAAATGAGTCTGAGACAGATCATCCTGAGGCCAGTACAACGTCTGAGGTTGGTAAGAAGCCCAGTGCCAAGAGAAAAAAGGGCTGAATCTAGGAAAGAACCCGTAACGACCGCCGTATGCAATAACTGCAATAGGCGAGGACATTTCTCGATAAGTTGCCGATCTTTAGAGAAACAGATCAAGAGTGGATATAAGCGCACTATGAAACAAAAGAACCCACATGGGGAAAGGAGGTGCCATAAGTGCCGCCAAGCAGGTCATATTGCACGGGAGTGCCAACTCTCAAAGAAATCGGAAGCCGTATATATAAATGAAGTAGCAGAAACTTCTGAGCCCTCAGCTAGTCAAGAAAGGGCCAATGTTTTAGAAGGCACGCTAACTGTCAAAAACATTCCAGTCAAAGTACTGTTTGACACATGTGCGTCAAGAAGCTTCATTGCCAAAGATGCAGCTAAGAAACTGGATTTGAATTTGAAGAAGCTCAAAGAACCAATGACTGTCCAGAATCCGGTTAGGGGTTCCATTGATCTCAGTTGGGTTTGTGGAGTGCCGGTTTCTTTCTCTCGTTATCAGTTTCCTACCATAGCAGTCTTCATGAATTTTAAAGAGTTTGATCTTATCTTGGGGTTAGACTGGTTGACCAAATATGAAGCTGAAGTTAAATGCGCCGACAGAGTCGTAAAGGCGAGGATTAAATCAGGTGATTATATAACCATTCCCTGTGAAGGTCAGAATGCTAATAGAAAAGACTTCTGGGCAGCTTTGAATGTTTCTCCAGCCCAAATAGGAAATATCCCTGAAATCACAGAGAATATTCCTGACCTAGTGAAAGATATTCCTGTCGTCAAGAACTATGCGAATGTGTTCGAAGAAGTTGTTCGCTTACCTCCGTAGAGAGAAATAGATTTCAAAATTGCTTTAATTCCGAATGCAAGGCCGGTAGTTCACGCTATTCGAAGAATGTCCTTGAAAGAGAAGGAGGAATTAGACAATCAAACATGACAGCTATTATGGAAGGGTCTGATCAGGCCCAGTTTCTCTGATTGGGGTGCAGCAGTGGTATTTGTCCCAAAATCTGACGGCACTCTATGGCTATGTGTGGACTATCGTGATCTGAACAAGCAGACGATAAAGAACAAATACCTATAGACGCGGATCGATGATTTATTGGATCGTCTGAATGGAGCACAAGTATTTTCACGAATGGACCTAGCTACAGGCTTCCATCAACTTCGAATTGCCGAAGAGTGTGTTCCAATGACAGCATTCAGAGGTCCAGACTTGTTCTACGAGTGGTTAGTAATGTCGTTTGGCTTATGTAACGCTCCTGCTTACTTCGTCGATCTAATGAACAGAGTCTTCAGAGGAGTTTTGAATAAATTTGTTCTGGTTTTTATTGACGATATTCTAATCTTCTCTAAATCAAAGGCCAAACATGAAAATCATCTGGAACAGGTTCTAGAAATTCTGAGACGGAATGTATTAAAAGCCAAGTTTTCCAAATGTATATTCTGGCAGGATGAAGTGAAATTTCTAGGCCACGTCATATCGAAAGAAGGAATTGTTGTGGATCCAAGCAAAATCACAGCTATTCAGAACAGGAAACAACCCAGTACCCCCACTGAAGTCCGCAGTTTTCTCGGATTGGCTAGCTATTACCGGAAGTTCGTTAAAAACTTTTCGAAGATATCTGGTCATTTAACGAAGCTTACGAAGAAGCACTCTAAATTCAAATGGACTCCAGAAAGTGAGGAGGCTTTCGAAGAGCTAAAATTAAGACTAACGACTGCTCCAGTGTTAACCATCATCGATGGCAACCAGGATTTAAAAGTCTGGACCGATGCTTCTAGAGAAGGCCTTAGCGCAGTGTTAATGCAAAGGGGTCAAGTGATTGCTTATGCTAGCCGTCAGCTGAAGCCACATGAGAAAAACTATGTAACTCATGATCTTGAGTTATTGGCTATTGTGTTCGCCTTGAAAATCTGGAGACACTATCTTCTGGGAGAGAGATTTGAACTATTTACAGATCACCAGTCGTTGAAGTATCTGTTCACCCAAAAAGACCTAAATCTGAGGCAGCAACGTTGGCTAGAGTTCCTTGTAGCATACGACTTTGAGATTATATACACCCCAGGGAAAGCCAATGTCGTGGCCGATGCGTTAAGCCGAAAGAATGAAATGATCGCCAGTTTTATCATTGCGATTTCGTTGATTGACAAGATATCAACTCTCCAAAAAGACGACCAATTTATCAAAGGAATGAGTCAGCGAATTCGGGAAGGCAATGCTTCAGATTTCCAGCTCGACAGCGAAGGGATTCTGAGATTAGAAGGACGAATATGTGTTCCAGAAATTCCTGAACTCAGGAGAGATGTGCTTGATGAATGCCACAAATCTAAGCTCAGTATCCATCCGGGTGTGAGTAAAATGTATAACGATATCAAGTGCACATTCTGGTGGAAGTCATTAAAAAGAGACATCTCGATATATGTTAGTCGATGCCCTACTTGCCAGCTAGTCAAAAGCGACCAACAGAAATTGGCTGGATTGTTACAACCACTAGAAGTTCCTGGTTGGAAGTGGGAACATATTTCCATGGACTTCATTGATGGTTTGCCCAGAACCAGAAAAGGAAATGACAGTATTTGGGTGATCGTAGATCGCTTCACGAAGACCGCCCATTTCATACATGTCAGATCAAACAGAACTGCTCAGAGTCTGGCGCAGATTTATTTCAAGGAAATTGTTAGACTACATGGAGTGCCGCTCAGTATAGTCATTGATAGAGACACAATATTTACTAGTAAATTCTGGGAGGCATTTCAAGTCGAGATGGGAACGAAGCTGAATCTAAGCACCGCTTATCATCCTCAGACAGACGGTCAGACTGAGAGAGTGAATCGTGTACTAGAAGATCTATTGCGGGCTTGTGTTCTAGATTTCGGTGGATCATGGGAAGACCACCTACATTTGGCTGAATTCTTTTATAACAACAGCTACCAGGCGAGCCTGACAATGTCGCCATTCGAAGCATTATATGCTAGACCGTGTCGATCTCCTGCTTGTTGGGTCGAACCTGGTAATAAACTTGTGTTGGGGCCAGATATGATATGAGAACCTGCCGACAAAGTCGACTTTATTAAGAAACGATTATTGGCCGCTCAAAGCCGACAAAAGAGCTATGTCGATAGGAGAAGAAGAGATATATCCTTTGTTGTTGGCGATTAGGTATATTTGAAAGTATCACCGATGAGAGGAGTACTCCAGTTCGGTAAGACTGGAAAGTTGGCGCCCAAATTCATTGGTCCGTTTCCTATTCTGGAACGGATCGGAACTCTCGCTTATAGGGTCAAACTGCCTGATTGGTTGCCTGGAGTTCATGAAGTATTTCATATATCTCAACTTCGAAAGCACATTCATGATCCAGACTTGATCGTCGAAGAAGCAGCTCAGCAGGATATTGAAATTACTCCCGAATTAGTTGTGAGAAGAGAGCTGCTAAAGATTATCGGCAAAGGAACCAAAGAGCTGAGGAACAAGAAGGTTCACTTAGTCAAAGTGCAATGGAGTGGAGATCCGCGAGATTGTACTTGGGAAACTGAGGAGAGCATTCAGAAAGCTTATCCTAGATGCCGAGTGGATATCTCTGATTGACTCTGGTGCAAGGTACATTTACCCTACTTTGCGTTACCATTTAATTCTCTACTCTGTTGTTATTTTCTTTCCATGGATGTGCACTTTTAAATTCTATAGTCTGAATGATTTTAAAAAGAGTATAGAAATTGATTAGTATATTATTGAAAGGTTGAAAACAATTGGATTGGTTGTTGTGTTGTGTGATTGTAGATTTATCAAACCACTTTCGACTTTGTTCCTTTTCGGGGACGAAAAGTTTTAAGTGGGGGAGATTGTAACGACCCAGAAAATCTGAACCAATTTAAAAATTTTTAATTGGCTAAAATAATGGATTTTAAATATTTAAAATAAATATTTTAAATAATAGAGATGAAAAGTGAGTTGAATCGACAATTGAAAACGAATAGAATTAATTTTAATTATAAACAAGGCCTGAAATGGCGCTGCAGTTTCAAAAATTGAATTCAAACATTGTCGGACTGTACTAGGTGCAAAACAAAACGGATTTTAGAGAAACCAAAAATATTTAAATCTGTTAGTGAATACCTTTCTAACAAATCTGAGAAATCAAATTTTCATAGCGGAAAGCAAAAGTTATGGCCGAATGAATTTTCAGAAAGGTCGCTATGGAATTTATATAGGCCGTGAAATTGGCCATTTTGCATACGACCTCGGAATTCGACGAAACCACTTTTGTTGGATCCGGGATGTGAAGTTATTGCTAGGTTTCAAATTTCATAATTTTTGAAGCTAGTATGTGAGCATGGCAAAAGAAAACGTGTTTTGGTCAATTGCAGTTAAATTGGATCGACCAGAAATAGGCCTTTTTGCAAACGGTCTCAGAATTCGATGAAACTAGTTTTGTTGGGACCGTATCGTCAAAACATAGCCAGATTTATTTTTATGGAATTTTTCGAATCAGTTTGTGCCCCTGGCAAATTGAAATGTGCGTTCAAATCAAATATTGAATGTTATATATTTTAATGTGAAGGAAAACTGGCTGAAACAGTCGAATGGGCCTACGAAACATATTCCATTGTGTTCGGAATGGAGGTAAAACGCTAGGGACTCCAGTCGTTGGGTTTGATTAAGTGTCCGAATATGAAAAGACTATTTTAGAATTAAATATTAATACGGGGCAATCATAATTTTTCTTTCATTAATTATATTTTCAAAAAAAACCCATAAACCCTCATTTTGACGGCGGAAAACCTTCTTCCGTTCTTCCCTCAATTCCTCTCTGATCGTTCCTCTAAACCCATCGATCCTTTTGGTGATTTTGAAGATCGTCCTTCGACCTTCGAATCAAGACCAGAATCAGCCGATACTGTTGCGTGGATCTCGAGATATCCCGCTCGAAATTCGAGCTGCTGCGAGGCCAGCGCCGCCGCCGATCCGCCACCGCATCTGACGTCACCACCGCCGATAGGAGCGTCGTGCCTAGCTCTTCATCGCAGTGCAGCCCGATCATCACCTCGTGCTACGAATCCGAAGATAAATCCAACCCTAGTTTCGAACCCGTGAACTGAGGTACGGGTTTATCTATTTTTAACTGATTTTCACACTATAAAGCGTTGCAAACTTTGTAAAAATCATATCTTTTTGCTATGTGGTCAAAATTCAGTGAAATAGGAAACTTCGTGACCGTGTGGACGCCTTCTACATTTTAGAAGAGACCGCATTTTTTTCTGAGCCTTCTGCTATTTTTGGTGGAGTGAAACCCAATGTGAGATTTCTAATTTATAAACGATATGGAAAACGACGATGTATAAATTATATAGTCGATGCATGAGTTATATAAGCGTTGTACACCTCTTGTGTAAGCGTTGTATAAGTTGTATGTTTGATGTATAAGTTATATATGCGTTGTTAAAAAATTATATATGTGTTGAAATAGAAGTGAATTGCTATATATATATATATACACACACACACCCCTCGTCCACAAACCATGGACGATATTTATTGGTTGTGATTGGTGTGAAAATTGATTGATAGCGAATGGTTGATTGTGATTGTTTGTGGTTGATATTGATTGATTGTGGTTGAAAAATACCCATTTGTGGTTGAGAAATATTTGGTTGAAACCACATAGGATTAGTTTGTGGAAATGAAATAAATATATACATGCCGCCTGCGTGCGAACTAGATGCATGATCCCCATTGTCAAAAACCGCGAGGTTTTAAGGTAGAGCGAGGAGCCGTACTAGGGACGGTCCCGGTTTTAAGTACCCTGCCGTTATGCTGCCGAAATTTTGAATAATATTCATGTGTTTGAATTATTTTCATTTGCTGAAACCATATTTATTCATTGAATAGAAAACCTTCATGTGTTGAATCGATATTCATTCGTTGATTAGAAATTCATGTGTTGAATGGTATTCGTGTTTTAAATATAAAAATCACATTTTTATCTATATATAGAAACTATAGAAAACCTTCATGTGTTGAATCGATACTCATTCGTTGAATTGAAATTCATGTGTTGAATGGTATTCATATTTTGAAATAAATTGTTTCATAATATAAATCACCTTTTATCTACTATATGGACTATGTAAAATAATCTCGTTTTAAAAGAAATTGTTTTATAATAAAAATCCTATTTTCATCACCTATATAAACTATATAAAATAATAGTGTTTTGAAATGAATTGTTTTACAATAAAAATCATATTTTTATTATATACATGAATTGTTGAAATGTGAAGTGTTAAAAATAGCAACTCATTCAAATAAATATGCATGAGTCGAAATATTCATTAATTAGCTAATGATATGATTTTTGCCTATGCATGCAACATTAGAATGAATGGTGTTTTTAAACCAAATGGAATCAAAAATGAAGTTGAATGGAAAATGATAAGTGATAAGAACTGTATATATGTACATGCATATTTATTGAATAGGTTATAGCAAAGGGGCTAGAGAAGAGGAATAAAATTTTGTGCCCGACAAATAGGTACACATTTACTGTTTTGTTTGGGTGATGATTTTATGAGCCTGTTGGCTAGCCGCTTGGCTTTTTCTTTTTGACATGAGACGCCCGTGTGGCTATTTGGGAATTTTCCCAGCCCCTCCCGTACAAAGGAGGTTATGGCAAAATTTTCCAAAATTTAAAGGCGTTAGCGAAATATTTGAAGTGAAAACGATATTGAATTTGTTGAATGAACTATATTTATATAAATATATAAATATAAATAAAATTAAAACGAAACGTGGCCGTGCAGTTCGTATTTTGAAACCGTGATTTCAAACAACTAGTGCGGGAAATCCGACCATTGGATTTTCCCGAAACCGCAACCATTGGGTTCGCCTTGGAAATATCTTTCCAACGGCACCAACTTTGTAAAAATCCAACGGTTGGATTGTCTGGAATGTTTAATTCAAATCTGAAGAAAAACAGCGCCAGAAACAATTATATTTATATATATATATATAATTATATTTAATCGAATAACGACGCTGCAGTTCGTATTTTGAAATCGAAACTTCAAACGATTGTACCGGGAGATCCGACCGTCGGATTTTCCCGAAACTGGAACCGTTGGATTTGTTTTGAAAAGACCTTTCTAATGATTTAAATTTTGTGAAGATCCAACGGTTAGATTTTCAGATATGTGTGAATCAAATCTGAAGAAAAACAGCGCCACGGCCGCGTTATGGCCCGAAGCGTCATTTTGACTAAATTGGCTATTTTAAAATAAATAAAAATAGCGATAAATTGTTATAAAATATCATAAACGATATGGAATGGAAATAAGCTGAACTTGCTCGATTTATGTGGCTTTTGATGGTTGAATGTGTTTGGTGTGAAAAATACATTAAAGAACAAAATTGGTGTTGTCGAATGATTTAACCATTGAAATAAATTGATTTGAAATTCTAAATATACGTGAATTATTTGAAAAGGCCGAGTTAATTCTCATTTCAAATAATTGACCGACGATTGAAATTCGAAGATGAAGACGGTGGTCGAAGACCGGAGATCTTCACCTCGTTTGGATGGTAACCGAGGTCCTGATTGGGAGGCATCCCGAAATATGGATAATAAGTGGTGATCATCCAAACGTACGTGGTGATCGATGGGTTTGCGAGGTATTTAGTGCCTCCGGTTTCGTTCAGACCCAGAACGGACTTGTAAATGGACTGTGTGTCTGACATTGGAATTTATTCTGTGTTGATTGATCTCTATTAAATATACATCTGTTTGGCGGCAGAGAATTTATTCTTTTGCTTAACGCCCTTCTCTGAAACGCACGAGCTCAGAGGTTGTATATCAATGGACATCAGTCGCATGGCATGAATTGCTAGTGTGGCATGCCTAAGTGGCAAATGATCAAGGCTTCTGTTGAAAAGCAAAGTCTTGTGGCAATGATCAAAGCCCCTCCTGTGTGGCGTAGCTTTGTGTATAATGTGAATTCGCGAGCCTCACACCCGGTATGAACCAGATTCGGGAGGAAGGACCTCAGGGAGGACATGCATTTCTTTCTAGCTAGGGTGGTGTCAGTGACCTACCAGCCCTGAAATTTATATACTTTTCACCTGTGTGGTTGTTGCTGTTGCGAGGCGCCTCGGTTAGATCGGACGATCCGGGTCCGATGGAGTCATTCGTTGGCTCGTTTACGCCCCAAAGGGCGGGGAAACATATTGTTCAGGCATTTTAATCCAAATCGGTGGACCGGCCCTGACGATCCAAAGGCTTGACTGAGTACTTGCCTGTGGCTCGGGCTAGAGAGTCACGAATTCGGTAAGGACTATCTTTTGCCTTGGTTCATGACGGAAATCCAATTTCCAAATACGACATCGTGCGGTTTTGATTGTATACCTAAATATGGCGACATAGTGGCATGGGACGCTCATGTCGTCTATGATTGATAGTTATGATTTGAAATTGTTTTCGAAACATATAAACACTAGTAGTAATATTAAATGCCTTTGTTTTATTCGTATTAAGCATATTTTGGCCGTTATATGGTAAAAACTCTATCCTCCGGTTTGCGTTGCATTGTGTGATGGGAACTGAGTCTTATAATGGCTTTATTTTTATAAAATGCATTGCGTTGTTTAAAAGAAAGATTTGTTTTAAAGCACTGGCAATCCCATGGAGTAAACCCATTCCACGAAAGTGGCGTGGTCCTGTGATTAGCCAAATTATATATGTGTTGAGTAGATTTCTCATACCAGTCCCATGACTGACTCGTAGTTTGTTTCACTTTCAAACTCGGGTGCCCCTTTTTCTACACGGGCAGCCTTGTATTCAGGTTTAGCTGGCTTTCTCTAGATAGATGGAGCTGAAGATGGATTCTATCATTTATCTCTTTTTATGCTGTTCAGCTCCTATTGTACATATTTTGTTTGTTTTCCGCTGTAGACATTTATGTATAGCTGAACTGTAATTGTACTAAGTAAGATCCTGTATACTGTGTAACTCTGGTGATTACTTTTATCCAGTATATTCTATTGTTCATTATCTGGTGTATTTATTTAATTCTGTTCTGCTATTATCCGTTTCCGTGTTATATTCCAAAGATAACTCTTGTCTCCGTCTGTACGGGATTTGGGGTCGTTACAATTCTCCCCTCCTTAAAGGATTTCGTCCCCGAAATCTTCAAATTAGGAAGAATGTGTCCTACCATCCAATCATCCATCTACTCAACCATCAGGCACAGGCATCCGTTGTCCTTAAGAGACTTCTAATGCTTTCATGTTTATATGCATAGTGTGTGTACATGTCCTTATCCAATGCAAAAATCAGGCGGTCTACCGATTCAGTTTACCTCCTTGATTCGAACCATGATAGTGTCATGCGTCCATTATGTTTGCAAAAGATTCCTAATGATACACATTATTTCTACATGCGTGCACAACCATTCATCCGAATGCAGCATCCATATGATAATACAACCATGATACATCCATTAATTTAAATATGCACACATACTAATATGCAATATGAGAGTGATTGAGCCGATCTAGTGCCTAATGTGTGTGTAAATGCATCAACGAGCAACCACTTGCATCCACCAAGCACAACATGTGTCAAACACATGTTTACACCCATTAGTTTCTACCTAAAGGTTGAAGACTCGATCGATAGGATACAGCTGAGACGACCCGAACTTCCCCGTGAAGGAAAGCACGGATAGAATTGAGGACAAGACAAAAAAGAACGCAAATGGAAGAACATTTCATTGTATATTACAACAATTCCATCAGATACAAGAATATACAGAGTATAAATGAATAAATTACATTCGAATAATATCAGAGATTACAATAAATTACTAGCTGCGGAAAAATATACAAAACACAACTGAAAGTGATACACGGATACAGAGCTTTCCGAGCATCGTTCCAGCTGTAAATCAGGACCCTGTGAATATAAATCTGCAAAACCAAAACTACTAGCTACCCGTGTCGAAAATAGGGGCACCCAGAGTTTAGGTTAAAACAATAAACTCCAGGTCAGTCATGTGACTGGTGTGAGAACTAAAACAGTTATTAATATTGGTTTTAAAGTTTGGTAAATCAAGGGACCACGCCGTATAACACGGAACGGGTTTCCTTCCAAGAATACCAGTGCATAGAACAAACAGCGCAATGCTAAACAAAGAAAAATGAAGCTGTTATAAGACCCAGGTCCCATCACACAATGCAACGCAAGCCGGAGGATAGGGTTTTTACCTTATAACAGCCAAAGCATGCTTGATACGTTTAAAACACATTATTTGATACTATTATAGGTGTATAGTGTCAAAACAATTTCAATCATAAATATCAATCCTAGGCGGCATGAATGACCCATACCACTATGTCGCCATACTAGGTTCTACAAATAAAACCGCACTATCACGTATTGGAAATTGGATTTCCGTCATGAGCCGAGGCAAGGGGCAAGCTCCTCTCCGCGTTCGAGACACTCTAGCAAATGTCCCAAGACCCCACTATGATCCTTGGATCTTCAGGGCCGGTCCTCTCTTACTTTTGAGGATTAATTATTCCTGAACACACGTTTCCTGGTCCTTACAGACCTATATCCAAGGCGCCTCGTATCCAACAACCACACAGGTGAAAAGCATATAAATGTCAGGGCTGGTAGGTCACTGACACCACCCTAGCTAGAAAGAAACGTCGTACTCTCCCTGTAGTCACTATCCCGTTTTTGACTCATACCGAGGTGTGAGGCTCGCGAATTCATGTTATACACAAAGCTATGCCACACAAGCCGTGCTTTGATCATCAACCACAAGACTTTGCTTTTCAACAGAAGCCTTGATCAATTGCAACTTACGCGTGCCACATTGGCAATTCACTCCATGCGACTGATGTCCATCGATATACAACCTCTGAGCTCGTACGTCTCAGAGAAGGGCGTTAAGCAAGAGAATAAATTCTCTACCGCCAAACAGATGTATATTTAATAGAGATCAATCAACACAGAATAAAATCCAATGTCAGACACACAATCCATTTACAAGTTCGTTCTGGGTCTGAACGAAACCGGAGGCAATTTCCTCGCATATCCATTGATCTCCAAATACGTCTGGACAATCACCAACTGTTTCCCTCATCTTGGGTGTACAGCCCAATCAAGATCATCAGTAATCACCCAAACGATGTGAAGACTTCCGGTCTTCAACCACCGTCTTCATCTTCGACATCTCGTCGAATCGGTTATTCAGAATGGGTATAAACCCGGCCTTTTTGAATAACCCACGTATATGATAAACAAATGTTACACAAACACAACAGACGTCTCATTCCAATTCAGATATTCACAAAATCACATTCTTAGGGAAAGGTTCCCATTAATTTTATCCAAGATAAATTCTTCTAAATTTATTCTTTAATCTTCCTTTGGATATCATTTCAAACTAGTCGGGATTAGCGAACCACACCGAAGTAATTATTTGTTTTATTTCCCAATCCCAACCTATATATCCCATGGAGCAAAACTTGTCATACTCCATATCTAACACCACGCCGTTATCGGTAAAATTAATTACCATTTCACGTTCAGATCTAATTAAAGATTTAACTATCGCTCTGGAGCAAAACTGGTGATACTCCATTCTCGATCTCTTTTCAGATTTGATAATTTAAATTATCAATTCACATTTTAATCTAATTAAAGATTCATTAAAACTCCACTTAGTTTTAATCCTTTCAAAAATCAACATCTTGCCTTTAACTGGGTTAAAGAACCAATATCATCTAAAACACGATTCACGATAAACCCAAATCACATTCGATATTAATTACAAGGCTCTGAATAGAAAATATACCGACTTATATTCAATATCAAATTCTAAAACCAACAAATATCGTATTGGAAATAACGATATAAAATATATCTTTCGAATTCCCATAACAATATCTGTATAGTCACGAAATCCAACATCGAAATATTCCGAAGATAATTTCGATTCAACTCCAGTGCAATTCATGTATTGGGAATACTGATTATTTTTAAAATCACTTTCAAATTCAATTTATTTATTTCAAAAATAAATTGATTTTAATTCTAGTTCAAAACTAGTTCATTTCGATAAAAATCTATTTTTTATCTTTTCAAATGTGGAATTTTTCAGCCCAATTTTTCCCAAATCATTTCTTATGATTTTACACAAATTATAGATATTTTTAATAATTTTATCAAGGCCCGTACAGTCGATTTCCAACAACGGCCATCGAACTGCACTTACAGCGACCTTTTTCGAATTTGATTTGGACATAACTCCAAATCCGACCGTTAGATTTCAAATTTATAATATTCATTGGAAAACTCTTTTCGATACGAACCCAACGGTTCTGGTTTTAGGAGAATCCGACGGTCGGATCTCCCGTAATGTCAATTCGAAGTCAATGGTCGAAATTCACGAACTGCCGCGGCGCGGCGCGCTCTATTCAGGCCATTATATATATTATATATATTTCGTCGATTTCCTTTTTAAAACATATTTCATAAATCGTTTTAAATTCGTTTTCAAAACCATTTCAACTTCATCTTCAATTTCAAATCGGTTTGATTTCAATTCAATTCGAATTCATTTCAATTTTATTTAATTCGATTTACGTTCCTTTTAAATTTCATTCAAAATGATTTCTATTCGTTTTAATTCAATTTCAATTTAATTCAATTTGAATTCATTTCTATTTGAATTCATTTCTATTCAATTTGAATTCAAATTCACTTTCTATTCAGTTCGAATCGAATTCATTTTCTATTCAATTCGAATCGAATTCATTTCAAATTGATTCAATAAAATTTCAATTTGAATTTTAATCTAATTTAATTTGAATTTCATTTCAAAATATTAAATTTTGAAATCACTTTTCAATATTCATTATAAAACGAATAAAATCGATATAAATATCGTTCGCGTCAAAATAACGCATCTCTAGTCCACACGGCTTTATATTTTTCAAAAACTTCTTTATTCTATTCAACAAATGAATATTTATTCTATTCAACACATGAATCTATATTTCTTTCAACACACGACTATTTTTGTTATGTAAAATATTTTATAAAATTATGGTATCTATCATTTGATTTTTAAATCAGACTCGACTGTGAAGTAGTTCTAATTTTAAATATGATAAAGATGTAAATTTTATTATTTAAAATATTTTACTCAACACATGAACATCGTCAACACATGACTATCTTTATATTCAACACATGAATTTCCTTTTATAATATTCATTATTTTCCCAATTGGAATGAGGCCCAATCAATTACCATATAATGTTAATTATATGGATTCCATACAACACATGTATATAATAGCAATGATAAACAATCAACCGTCATCCAAGGTGCACCACACAACTGCATAAGCATCAAATATAAATAATCAACGCTTACACACCCTGTCGACCAATCGATCGACATACAATTAAATAATTGGGATTATTGTACTCAAATATCATCCCAACACCCGTGTGGGGTTTCAAATCAACAAACACATATTTTTATTCGTGCAGTTGGGCGATGTGTAAAATTTATCATTCCAATCAATATCAGTCAAATCAGTGTATATAAACAAATCGGCCGATTTGTTTATAAATATTTATTTATTCACTTTCACGTTAAAAATTATATTTTTAACGATAAAATATTTTTAACGATATAAACATTTTTTTCTTTCAACACTAGAATATTTTATTATTCAATCATTCCACAACACAATCAATTTTCACAACACATCAATCAAACAAACAAGCCGTCCATGGTCTGTGGACGACGGGTGTCGGGTGCTGCTAAGCACCGTCTGCATCCTAGTATATATATATATATAACTAGAAAAAGGAAATTTGAGTGAGAAGTTCTCACCAATAGCTATTCCAACTCCACGTCTCTTCATTTATAAAAATCTTCGTCGTTTTCGCCTTTCGTCGCTTTCGTTGCCCGTAGCCACTATATATATAAAAATCACATTTTCATTTCGCTATTCAACATATAAAAATCATATTTTTACTTCGCTATTCAATATATAAAAATCATATTTTTACTTCGCTATTCAATATATAAAAATCGAATTTTTACTTTGCTATTCAATATATAAAAATTCAATATATAAAAATCGAATTTTTTACTTCGCTATTCAATATATAAAAATCATATTTTTACTTCGCTATTCAATATATATAAATCATATTTTTACTTCGCTATTCAATATATAAAAATCGAATTTTTACTTCCCTATTCAATATATAAAAATCATATTTTTACTTCGCTATTCAATATATAAAAATCGAATTTTTACTTCGCTATTCAATATATAAAAATCGAATTTTTACTTCGCTATTCAATATATAAAAATCATATTTTTACTTCGCTATTCAATATATAAAAATCATATTTTTACTTCGCTATTCAATATATAAAAATCGAATTTTTACTTCGCTATTCAATATATAAAAATCGAATTTTTATTCCTTAAACAACTATATAAAAATCACTGATTAATTACATATTAAAAATAAAATAGAAGGGAGCTTACAGTGTTTTGCAGAGGAGGGGGACTGATTCACTTCAGGAAGAGGAGGAGGGTGGGGCGCGCAAGTGGAGAGGGTGCGGTTTTTGGCTGAAGGGGGCTAGGGTTTGGCTGCGCGCGAGCGGTGGATCGGAGAGAGAGGGTGGAGGGGCGCGCGCCTGTCGGATGGGGAGGGGAAGAGGTGGAGAAGGTCGGCGATGGGTGGCGAGGTTGATCGCCTGGCGGCGGCGAGAGGGGCCAACGCGCTGAGGCGCGATGGTTTTTTTTTTTTTGATTTGCAAATGAATTCTAACGGGGGGGTTAAGGAGATAAAAGGGGTTTTTATTTTATTTTATTAATTTAATTTCAAAAAGGTACTTTTATTTCGACCTCGAAACGGGACCCACCGCTTGTCGTCCATAGCTAATTACCCCCATTCCGAACACAATGGGATATGTATTGTAGGCTGATTTGATCGTTTCGATCAGGTTTCGTCAAAATCAACATATAATTCTATATATTGAATTTGAACGCGCATTTCAATTTACTGGGGTCACATACTAACTCGAAAAATTCCAGAAAAATATTTTCTAGCTTCGTATCGACGATACGGTCCTAACAAAACTAGTTTCGTCGAATTCTGAGACCGTTGGAAAAATGGCCATTTTTCAGTCGATTAAATTCAACTGAAACTGATCAAACACGTTTTCCTTTGCCACGCTCACATATTGATTCAAAAAATTATGAAATTTGGAATCTAGCAATAACTTGACATCACGGATCCAACAAAAGTGGTTTCGTCGAAATCCGAAGTCATTTGCAAAATTCTCATTTTTAAGGGCCTGAATTCCATAGCGACTATTCAGAATTTTCAACTGGACGTTTCTTTTGATTCCCGCTATGAAATTTCGATTTTTCAAATTCGTTGGAAAGATATTCTAAAATAGATCCTAATGTTTTTGGTTTCACTAAAATCCGGATTGTTTTGCACCCGGTACATTCAATTGAAGTTTGAAATCGAATTATCGAACTACCACGCCATTTTCAATTCTATTTATAATTATATATAATTATATATATTCTAACGATGACGTATATAATATATACGTTCGAATTCTATTCAAAATAAACTCCTCGTCGATATTATTTAAAATAATCTATTTTAAATGTTCAAAATTCGCTAAAATTGCCAAAATAAAAATTTTAAACTGGCCCAGATTTTCGGGTTGTTACAATCTCTCCCACTTAAAACTTTTCGTCCTCAAAAAGGAACAAAGTCGAAAGTGGTTTGATCAATCAACTCTACGTTCGATCTGGCTTCCATTCTCCAACTTTTCAGTTTCTGAGAATTTTCAAATTCTTCAAAAATTTGGCTAACACCCTAAATTTTCGAAAAATTTCGCCATAACCTCCCCTGCACCGAGAGCCACGGTAAAATCCCGAAATTGCCATACAGGCCTTCTGATCTCAAAAAGAAAAAGAAAAGGCCAAGCGGCTAGCCAATCGGCTCATAAAATCATCATCACCCAAACAAAACAGTAAATTATAGTAAACATGTACCTATTTGTCGGGCAAACAAATTTTATTCTCTGCTCTAGCCTCCTTGCTATGACCTATTCAATGTAAGTACATGTATATGCAGGCAAATGTGACCAATTTTCAATACAGTTCAATATTTGGTTCAATTAGGCTAAATGGTTCAAAATTATCAAACAAATAAACAAACTACACAAACATCAATCAATTAGTGGATTAACGTTTCAAATTCATAATTTTGATATATATATATATATATATATATATATATACAGAAAAATCATGTTTTTGATGCCAAATCACAACAAATAAATCTATCTATATTTTTTTGTTTTTGTTTTTGGTTCTCACACCAGTCTAATGGAAATATATAGAAATCACACCTTCGTCACTCGAAAATAAATACTGGTAACGCTGCAGCATTATCAGAACCATCCCCGGGCAACTATAGTGTGATCCTATATCTATCTAGTATATTAAAACTTCGAATATACGTTCATGACGCGTATACGCGAAATCTTTATATACTCGATTGTCCATATTCAAAATAAATAAATATTCAAATACGTATAAAGCGATTTAAATTTTCAAAACAAAATTATTTTCATTTGAAAAATATACTCTTCACACTCGTTCTAGGGTACTACTGATCCTATCTCTAACGAGTCATTCTAATTGGATATTGCTAATCCAATATCTGATGAATTCTTTCGTATGGTTCTAATATGTCTTGTTCTCGAGCTCTGTAAACCAAAGCTCTGATACCAACTGAGACGACCCGAACTTCCCTGTGAAGGAAAGCAAGGATAGAATTGAGGACAAGACAAAATAGAACGCAAACGGAAGAACATTTCATTGTATATTACAACAATTCCATCAGATACAAGAATATACAGAGTATAAATGAATAAATTACATTCGAATAATATCAGAGATTATAGTAAATTACTAGCTGCGGAAAAATATACAAAACACAACTGAAAGTGATATACGGATACAGAGCTTTCCGAGCATCGTTCCAGCAGTAAATCAGGACCCTGTGAATATAAATCTGCAAAACCAAAACTACTAGCTGCCCGTGTCGAAAATAGGGGCACCCAGAGTTTAGGTTAAAACAATAAACTCCAGGTCAGTCATGTGACTGGTGTGAGAACTAAAACAGTTATTAATATTGGTTTTAAAGTTTGGTAAATCAAGGGACCACGCCGTATAACACGGAACGGGTTTCCTCCCAAGAATACCAGTGCATAGTACAAACAGCGCAATGCTAAATAAAGAAAAATGAAGCTGTTATAAGACCCAGGTCCCATCACACAATGCAACGCAAGCCGAAGGATAGGGTTTTTACCTTATAACAGCCAAAGCATGCTTGATACGTTTAAAACACATTATTTGATACTATTATAGGTGTATAGTGTCAAAACAATTTCAATCATAAATATCAATCCTAGGCGGCATGAATGACCCATACCACTATGTCGCCATACTAGGTTCTACAAATAAAACCGCAGTATCACGTATTGGAAATTGGATTTCCGTCATGAGCCGAGGCAAGCGGCAAGCTCCTCTCCATGTTCGAGACACTCTAGCAAATGTCCCATGACCCCACTATGGTCCTTGGATCTTCAGGGCCGGTCCTCTCTTACTTTTGAGGATTAATTTTTCCTGAACACACGTTTCCCGATCCTTACAGACCTATATCCGAGGCGCCTCGTATCCAACAACCACACAGGTGAAAAGTATATAAATGTCAGGGCTGGTAGGTCACTGACACCACCCTAGCTAGAAAGAAACGCTGTGCTCTCCCTGCAGTCACTATCCCGTTTTTGACTCATACCGAGGTGTGAGGCTCGCGAATTCATGTTATACACAAAGCTATGCCACACAAGCCGTGCTTTGATCATCAACCACAAGACTTTGCTTTTCAACAGAAGCCTTGATCAATTGCCGCTTACGCGTGCCACATTGACAAATCACTCCATGCGACTGATGTCCATCGATATACAACCTCTGAGCTCGTATGCCTCAGAGAAGGGCGTTAAGCAAGAGAATAAATTCTCTGCTGCCAAACAAATGTATATTTAATAGAGAACAATCAACACAGAATAAAATCCAATGTCAGACACACAATCCATTTACAAGTTCGTTCTGGGTCTGAACGAAACCGGAGGCACTTTCCTCGCATATCCATCGATCTCCAAGTACGTCTGAACGATCACCAACTGTTTCCCTCATCTTGGGTGTACAACCCAATCAAGATCATCAGTAATCACCCAAACGATGTGAAGACTTCCGGTCTTCAACCACCGTCTTCATTTTCGACATCTCGTCGAATCGGTTATTCAGAATGGGTATAAACCCGGCCTTTCTGAATAACCCACGTATATGATAAACAAATGTTACACAAACACAACAGACGCCTCATTCCAATTCAGAATATTCTTTTATTCACAAAATCACATTCTTAGGGAAAGGTTCCCATTAATTTTATCCAAGATAAACTCTTCTAAATTTATTCTTTAATCTTCCTTTGGATATCATTTCAAACTAGTCGGGATTAGCGAGCCACACAGAAGTAATTATTTGTTTTATTTCCCAATCCCAACCTATATATCCCATGGAGAAAAACTGGTCATACTCCATATCTAACACCACGGTGTTATCAGTAAAATTAATTACCATTTCACGTTCAGATCTAATTAAAGATTTAACTATTGCTCTGGAGCAAAACTGGTGATACTCCATTCTCGATCTCTTTTCAGATTTGATAATTTAAATTATCAATTCACATTTTAATCTAATTAAAGATTCATTAAAACTCCACTTAGTTTTAATCCTTTCAAAAATCAACATCTTGCCTTTAACTGGGTTAAAGAACCAATATCATCTAAAACACGATTCACGATAAACCCAAATCACATTCGATATTAATTACAAGGCTCTAAATAGAAAATATACCAACTTATATTCAATATCAAATTCTGAAACCAACAAATATCGTATTGGAAATAACGATATAAAATATATCTTTCAAATTCCCATAACAATATCTGTATAGTCACAAAATCCAACATCGAAATATTCCGAAGATAATTTCGATTCAACTCCAGTCCAATTCATGTATTGGGAATACTGATTATTTTTAAAATCACTTTCAAATTCAATTTATTTATTTCAAAAATAAATTGATTTTAATTCTAGTTCAAAACTAGTTCATTTCGATAAAAATCTATTTTTATCTTTTCAAATGTGGAATTTTTCAGCCTAATTTTTCCCAAATCATTTCTTATGATTTTACACAAATTATAGATATTTTTAATAACTTTATCAAGGCCCGTACAGTCGATTTCCAACAACGGCCATCGAACTGCACTTACAGCGAGCTTTTTCGAATTTGATTTGGACATAACTCCAAATCTAACCGTTAGATTTCAAATTTCTAGTAGTAATTGGAAAGCTCTTTTCGATACGAACCCAACGGTTCCAGTATTAGGAGAATCCGATGGTCGGATCTCCCGTAATGTCAATTCGAAGTCAATGGTCGAAATTCACGAACTGCCGCGGCGCGTTCTATTCAGGCCATTATATATATAATATATATATTATATATATTTCGTCGATTTCCTTTTTAAAATGTATTTTATAAATCATTTTAAATTCGTTTTCAAAACCATTTCAACTTCATCTTCAATTTCAAATCGATTTGATTTCAATTCAATTCGAATTCATTTCAATTTTATTTAATTCGATTTCCGTTCCTTTTAAATTTCATTCAAAACGATTTCTATTCATTTTAATTCAATTTCAATTTAATTCAGTTTGAATTCATTTCTATTCAATTTGAATTCAAATTCACTTTCTATTCAATTCGAATCGAATTCATTTTCTATTCAATTCGAATAGAATTCATTTCAAATTGATTCAATAAAATTTCAATTTCAATTTTAATCTAATTCAATTTGAATTTCATTTCAAAATATTAAATTTTGAAATCACTTTTCAATATTCATTATAAAACGAATAAAATCGATATAAATATCGTTCGCGTCAAAATAACGCATCTCTAACCCACACGGCTTTATATTTTTCAAAAACTTCTTTATTCTATTCAACAAATGAATATTTATTCTATTCAACACATGAATCTATATTTCTTTCAACACACGACTATTTTTGTTATGTAAAATATTTTATAAAATTATGGTATCTATCGTTTGATTTTTAAATCAGACTCCACTGTGAAGTAGTTCTAATTTTAAATATGATAAAGATGTAAATTTTATTATTTAAAATATTTTACTCAACACATGAACATCGTCAACACATGACTATCTTTATATTCAACACATGAATTTCCTTTATAATATTCATTATTTTCCCAATTGGAATGAGGCCCAATCAATTACCATATAATGTTAATTATATGGATTCCATACAACACATGTATATAATAGCAATGATAAACAATCAACCATCATTCAAGGTGCACCACACAACTGCATAAGCATCAAATATAAATAATCAACGCTTACACAACCTGTCGACCAATCGATCGACATACAATTAAATAATTGGGATTAGTGTACTCAAATATCATCCCAACACCCGTGTGGGGTTTCAAATCAACAAACACATATTTTTATTCGTGCAGTTGGGCGATGTGTAAAATTTATCATCCCAATCAATATCATTCAAATCAGTGTATATAAACAAATCGGCCGATTTGTTTATAAATATTTATTTATTCACTTTCACGTTAAATATTATATTTTTAACGATAAAATATTTTTAACGATATAAACATTTTTTTTCCTTTCAACACTAGAATATTTTATTATTCAATCATTCCACAACACAATCAATTTTCACAACACATCAATCAAGCAAACAAGCCGTCCATGGTCTGTGGACGACGGGTGTCGGGTGCTGCTAAGCACCGTCTGCATCCTTGTATATATATATAACTAGAAAAAGGAAATTTGAGTGAGAAGTTCTCACCAATAGCTATTCCAACTCCACGACTCTTCATTTATAAAAATCTTCGTCGTTCTCGCCTTTCGTCGCTTTCGTTGCCCGTAGCCACTATATATATAAAAATCACATTTTCAATTCGCTATTCAACATATAAAAATCATATTTTTACTTCGCTATTCAATATATAAAAATCATATTTTTACTTCGCTATTCAATATATAAAAATCGAATTTTTTACTTTGCTATTCAATGTATAAAAATCGAATTTTTTTACTTCGCTATTCAATATATAAAAATCATATTTTTACTTCGCTATTCAATATATAAAAATCATATTTTTACTTCGCTATTCAATATATAAAAATCGAATTTTTACTTCGCTATTCAATATATAAAAATCGAATTTTTACTTTGCTATTCAATATATAAAAATCGAATTTTTACTTCGCTATTCAATATATAAATATCGAATTTTTATTTCGCTATTCAATATATAAAAATCATATTTTTACTTCGCTATTCAATATATAAAAATCATATTTCTACTTCGCTATTCAATATATAAAAATCGAATTTTTATTCCTTAAACAACTATATAAAAATCACTGATTAATTACATATTAAAAATAAAATAGAAGGGAGCTTACAGTGTTTTGCAGAGGAGGGGAACTGATTCACTTCAGGAAGAGGAGAGTGGGGCGCGCAAGTGGAGAGGGTGCGGTTTTTGGCTGAAGGGGGCTAGGGTTTGGTTGCGCGCGAGCGGTGGATCGGAGAGAGAGGGTGGAGGGGCGCGCGCCTGTCGGAGGGGGAGGGGAAGAGGTGGAGAAGGTCGGCGATGGGTGGCAGGGCAGATCGCCTGGCGGCGGCGGGAGGGGCCATCGCGCTGAGGTGGATGGTTTTTTTTTTGATTGGCAAATGAATTCTAATGGGGGGGTACAGGAGATAAAGGGGTTTTTATTTTATTTTATTAATTTAATTTCAAAAAGGTACTTTTTATTTCGACCTCGAAATGGGACCCACCGCCTGTCGTCCATAGCTAATTACCCCCATTCCGAACACAATGGGATATGTATCGTAGGCTGATTCGATCGTTTCAATCAGGTTTTGTCAAAATCAACATATAACTCTATATATTGAATTTGAACGCGCATTTCAATTTACTGGGGTCACATACTAACTCGAAAAATTCTAGAAAAATATTTTCTAGCTTCGTATTAACGATACGGTCCTAACAAAACTAGTTTCATCGAATTCTGAGACCGTTGGAAAAATGGCCATTTTCCAGCTGATTAAATTCAACTGAAACTGGTCAAACACGTTTTCCTTTGCCATGCTCACATATTGATTCGAAAAATTATGAAATTTGGAATCTTGCAATAACTTGACATCACGGATCCAACAAAAGTGGTTTCATCGAAATCCGAAGTCATTTGCAAAATTCTCATTTTTAAGGGCCTGAATTCCATAGCGACTATTCAGAATTTTCAACTAGACGTATCCTTTGATTCCCGCTATGAAATTTCGATTTTTCGGATTCGTTGGAAAGATATTCTAAAATAGATCCTAATGTTTTTGGTTTCACTAAAATTCGGATTGTTTTTCACCCGGTACATTTAATTGAAGTTTGAAATCGAATTATCGAACTACCGCGCCATTTTCAATTCTATTTATAATTATATATATTCTAACGACGACGTACATAATATATACGTTCGAATTCTATTCAAAATAAATTCCTCGTCGATATTATTTAAAATATTCTATTTTAAATGTTCAAAATTCGTTAAAATTGCCAAAATAAAAATTTTAAACTGGCCCAGATTTTCGGGTTGTTACAACAGCCGATTGATAGAGCGAGTACAATTAAAACAAAAGCTTTGTTCCCATTAGACATCGGTTAAGAGAACAATTCCCCAAATATTAACCCCGAAGGCCGAAATCAACATCAGATTGACACTCAGAGAATTACCCCCATTAATAAATGTCAAAACTAGAAATCTACTTCACGCTTCGAGTAAAAACCCCTATCCTTTTCAGAAATATTCAGATACTTACAGACTACTGGTACAGATCAGATTATCAAATGATTCTTAAGAAACTAAGCATGAGAGAACCCCACTATATCCCACAAAACCCAGAATGTATGCATCATCTTGGAGCGATGTGAGTCTTCAAGAATCGCCTTCCTCGAGCTCTTGTCTTGCGGTACGCAAAGTCTCTCATTTCTACGCAACCAGCCTTTCTCATCTGTAGCATATCTACAAAGATGGCTCGAAGACTCCCATATGGAAAAACTAAAACTGGAGCTGTTGTCAAAGCCCTCTTCAAACGCTCGGTTGCGTTCTTAGGAATCTTCCAATCTTGGATTGCCACCACCTTCACGGGATCCACAGCTGTCCCTTCCTTAGAGACCACGTACTCTAAGAATCTCACCTTCTTCCTCAAAAGAAATGGCATCAACATAGGGTCATAAACAATCCATTACTTCACATCTTTCTCGAGTCCACTCGAGTCATCTCATAACCCTATTGAGTCTAACTCGGGGCAGTCTATACCATCGAATAGTCTTATCATGTCACGGCTGCCCATCACTCTTCGAGTAAACCACGATATCATGCAATGAAAAATTGCTACAGCTATTTATCTCTCACACAAAATATCCTAGTTGAACTCGACATCCCCTTAGCACAAGCCCCAAAGGCCTAAACCAATATCAGACAAGCACCTAAGGAATACCTCCTCCAAATTCGGACAATCTACGTGAGATGATACTAGCAAAACAACCAAACAATTGAGCACCCCACTCCGAAATGCTTCTTCTTATGAACCCCTTCTCAAGCAACTATTTCACTTGCTTACTGAGTTCTCTCCTCTCTCTCGGAGCCATGCGGCGCACTGGTAATGCAACTGGCTTTGCATTATCCACTAGGTATATACGAAAGTCTATCTCGTGCCTCGGGGGTAAACCCCAAACTTCATCGAAGACGTCACCATACTCACGGACCCCACGAACATATTCCAAATCATTGTTGGACGTGTCAAGAGATTCTAGGTAGCTAAGCATCACTAGACCTTTAGGGTCACAAGAAATATCAAGGGTCTTTCCACAACGAGTCAACAATCTAACTACCCTTCTTTCACAATCTAGGATGGCACCGTATTTGGCTAGCCAATCCATGCCTAGAATCAAGTCGTAGCCCGTGAAACCAAGAACGAAGGCGTTGCATTCAAACCCGACGCCCAAGATAGACACTCTCAAATTCCGATGAACCACAAATAAGTGAGCCGAACCACCAATAGGATTTGAGACTACATAGGGATCCGTAACTAGACTAGTATTTAGGTGCATCATTTCAACTAACGAAGCAGATACAAACGAGTGCGAAGCGCCAAAGTCAAAAAAGTACGAACAAGATGATCAAATAGAAAAACTAAACTTTCAACTGATATGTTTCTACCTCTCTCCTGTCCTGGTGCCATGAGTGCCTGAACTTGCCCTCCAGAAGTAGACCCTGTCCTCTGCCCTTTTCCTCGGGCAGTCTTTAATCATTGATCAGTTGTCCTGCCTCACCATAGTGGAAACAGCCAGTCTTCTTTTTCTTCCTACAGTCCTTGCTCAGATGGCCTAGTGTTCCACAATAAAGACATTTTCTTTTGTCACGGGGTTTATTATTTTTGCACCCTTCTTAGGTTCTACTTTCTTACCCCGTGGCCAATCCATGCCTCCACTATACGTTCTCCATTCGTGACCTCCGACCTACAAGAAACTTTGTCCTTCATCAAACAAGCAGCTAGTCGAACCTTCCTCCCTTCGTCTATCTCAAAGATACCGACAAGTCCTCCACTTTCTTGAGCCAACTTCTAGCCCTGACAAACGTCTAAGTCCCATGAAGTGGTTTTCCGCCCATCGTACGGAAGTCCTCATATATCTTAGGAAAAAGCATCTATATGCAGAGGAAGAGATTCAAAAAGGGAAAGAGGAAGAGATTCAAAATGGAGAATCGAAGGAAATATATATGGCTCTTGGGGATTATGTTTTTAAAATAAACCTTTCTCTTGAAAATACTCTCCTTAAAACATATTTTTGAAAGTATTTCTTTATAAAATGCTTTTGAAAAATAATTTTTTTCGAAAATCTCATATCTGTTTTGGTAACCTTTAGCTCTGATACCACGTGTTACACCCCATGTCCATTAATGTCACTCACAAAGGGAATGCATTAACTTCTATGGAGTGTTTTAAGTATGTATAGAACAGAAACATAACAACAAGACAGATATAAAACAGTACTTGAAAATTTAAAACTTCATTTCATTGCAGCGGTAAATACATAAGTTTGATTACATCATCAAAAACCAAAGACTGGAGTCAAGTACATAATATCCATCTTGACTAAATCAGAGTACATAAAATGAAAGACATAACCCCAACATAAAATAGCCATAAATGAGATAGGCTGAACTTTTACTTCAGCGATCCAAACAACTTCTAAAAGCAAGAGATAAAGCTGTCCAAGTCAAGCTCCACTAGTGCTAGTCCCACCCTGAGCACCTGGGGAGGGGGGGGGGAGAAAGAAAAGAGGTGGAAACAAGGGGGTCAGACATAAACTCTGGCGAGTGCGATAACTTTAACAATATAATTATCGAAATAACTAGGCTAAGGCATAAGCTGGGAAATAAGGAAATTGTAATGACTCGTATTCTACACATCATAGGATCGTAGAATATTTATTTCTTTCCCATATGAAGTCGTATGGTCATGTAACTTTGGGAAACATCTATTAGAGTCATTTCCCATGCTTATGATTTTTGTCGATTTTTAAATGACCATTTTGCCCCTAGTCGGTACTGGTTTGGCCATAACTTTTGATTGGGATGGAATTTTGACCTGAAACCCCTTCCATTTGATTCGTTTGATGGTTTCTCTTTCCGTAGAGTGGTCATAATAGCCAAACGGACTTACCGTTTGGGAGATATGGCTGAAACAAGATTTGAAGAGTGAAAAACTGCTTAACCGGGCCAAATCGGGTGATTAGTGAGTAGGCCCATAACCCATTTCGGGATTAGGGTTATGGGAGGGCTGAAATGAGATGAAGAATCATTCCATTTCAGTTTTCTAGCCTCCACTTATCACCGAGGATCCCTAAAAATGGCCTCCAACCTCTAAATCACCTCCAAATCACCTTTAGGTTAAGGATTTGGCTTAGCAACCCCTAATCAAGAAGGATCTTCACCAAATCAACAAAGGAGCTGCTGTTTGGTATTGAAATTCGCATCAAATCAGAGATTCATTTCAGATCTTAGTTTATTTTGTGGCTAAGGTGAGTGATTTGCTTAGTTTTGCACTAATTATGGCTAATTAGGAGTGATTAATGTTAATTAGCGAATTTAAACAAGATAAAATTCTGGAAAAATATTTATAAAATTCGGAATGATGTTTTAGGCCTCTGATATGAATTTGGGTTAATTTGGTTAAGATTTGCTAATCCTATCATTAGTTTCACCTAAGTATGCTAAAGGGGAAATTTGGGATTTTGGGTATGTTTGATCCATTTTTATATGCTATGATTTATGTTTTGATGTTTGGGATCGACACTACATGTTGCTATGACTGTATGGTATGCTTTGTGATTGTTTAGAAGTGTTAGTTTGGTTAAAAACGTTGTCGAATGGCGTAAACTGCTTGCTGGAAGGACTGCAGGAAGTTGCAAGTGGGATCGGATCGGACTCCCCGACCCGAACCGATCATGGACATATGCCACGATCCGATCCGAAGACAGCGATCTGCATGTTCACCCCTGATTGCGAATCCTCTCCACGATCCGATCCAGATTTGATGAGGCACAATGATCCGAAGGGAGGAGCACGAACCGATTCACTTCAGAAGTTCACGAGCTGACTACCTGGGAAGGCGCACCCGACCCGACTCGACCAGTTGGGGAAGCACGAACTGACTTGAAGGAGGAACCCCGACCCGATCCGAATGGGTGATCATGACCCGATCCGAATGGGTGACCACGACCCGATCCGAATGGGTGACCATGAGCTGATGGCGTAACTTGATCCGATCCGTGCAGACGAGGAAAGCTGGGCTCCGAACCGATCCGATCTGAAGGCCACGATCCGATCCGATCTGGTGATGATCAATAACCCGAGATGCAAAGGTAGTCCAAATGGAAGTTAGAGCTCAGGATCCCGGAACCAGTTGGGAACCAATGAGTTCACTTCATGGTTGGACTTTGCTGCGGGACGTGTGCTAAGGAGTTTTCGACGTTCATAACTTCGATTCACCACTAAAAAGGAATGATGGGTTACTTATCAGTGCAGTAGGGTCATTATGACCTGAGGGGCAAAGTGATGGTAGCAAGACTACGTTATCAGTGCAGTAGGGTCATTATGACCTGAGGGGCAAGGTGATGCGTAGTAAGACTATGAGCCAGCGCAGATGGGGTGAATAACTCCATGGGGCAAGTGGACATAGTAAGGATTAGTAAGGCTATGAGCCAGCGCAGATGGGGTGAATAACTCCATGGGGCAAGTGGACATAGCGAGGAATTAGTGGCTACATTATCAGTGCAGTGAAGCCATTTATGACTTCATGGGGCAAAGTGATCGTAGCAAGGAATGTTGGGTGATCGAAGTGGTGAATATCGTATGCTTTACGCACTGAGTGAGAGATGTGAGGATGGATGCTATGCTTGATTGTTTGCCATCATTATGACATGCACACCTCCCCCACCTCCGTAACTTTATACCGTTTGATATGATACCTTAGAGTGTTGTACAGTATGTAGTGCTAACTCTTTGGTTGCAGGTCCAGGTTCAGGTACGTTTTAGTCTACCTGTTATTGTTCACTTTAGATGCTTATCGCTCATACCAGGCTTTATGTCTGACCCAGAGTTTTATGTCTCCTCTTATTACTCTGGGTGCTCACACGAGCAGACTAGAGACAGGTTAGCTGGTGGTGCGCGAGTAGCTGATTCGGAGGCGGGCAGGAGGCTTCCACGTATGATATATATATATATATATATATATATATATATATATATATATATATATATATATATATATACACACACACATTCTCCCTGTGTCGTTGGCAGTCACTACTTGGGCATTAGTAGTGTACCTCATTTACCTTATTTTGCTTTGAGACAGTTGAAAGTTGTAATAAGCTGTACTCTGAATTTCCGCTGCTATGATGTTTAGTTCTGATTTTCAGCTTATGCACTGTCTCTCCTGTTTTATGTCAAGTATCTTATTATTATATTTTGTTCTATGCGCTGTGAGACATTCTACAGGTTCATTGTATGTTCATTTCCTTCTTCCTTTTTCCCTTCTGGCGACCCGTTCCGTGCTAACTGGACATGTGTACAGCGCACCTTTGGAGTAAATGTCGGTTGGTGCGGGGCGGGCCGTCACACTTGGTATCAGAGCTCTAGGTTGCGTAGTTAACCTAGGGAAAGACACTAGGGAGAGTTAGTACGTATATGAGAGCGCGTATTTGTGATTACTTTGGTTTTCAAAAACTATGTATTTATATACTATTAGTAGTATAAAGATGAAGTCGCACTGCACTAGCACCACTGTGGGGTCGTTAATTGTTTCCCTTTTTACAGATTAACGATGAGCCGAGAGACGAGGGGTGCTGGTAGAGGGACCAACCAAGGGAATGCCGCTGACATGAGGGCTATGTTTACTAACCTCATGAGAGACATGCTTAGAGAAGTGCAAGGGGCAATTCCCAATCCCGGAGTTGGTGTTGGCCTAGTAGTGCAGGCACCTAGGGTCGATTTCGCCAAGTTGTGCAAAGATTACACTAATCTTGGTGGGAAGCCGTTCCACGGAACGGAGTCGGCCACGGATGTTCAAGACTGGATGGATAGCTGTGACCGTATCTTTGATGACTTGGGTCTCGAGGATGCGATGAAGAGAAGGCTAGCGTCTCGTCAGCTGCAAGGGCAAGCGATGAATTGGTGGAATGCCATTAGAACAGCTACTCCAGAGGACCAAGTTACTTGGGTTCAGTTCAAGGCTCGCTTTAGTGAGAAGTTTATTCCAGTTGCCCAGAAGTCAGTATTGTTCAAGAGGTTCTTGGAACTCAAGCAGAATGGGAGGGCAGTTTCTGATTATATTGCTGAGTTCGACACTTTGTCGAAGTATGGACTGTCTCTCATTGATACTCCTGAAAAGAAGAATGAGAAGTTCATTACTGGCCTGGATGGGTACTTGGGGGAGAGGCTTATTAACCACATCGATGAGACTTTTGAATCGATCATGGGGAAAGCTTTGAGGTCAGAGAGTCTTTACCCTAAGTCAAAAACTGAGGCTGCATCTGCAGAAGGGCCAAAGCCGTAAGCAGGCGGTGGAGGCAAGAATAGCTCTCAGAATAAGAGGAAGCAGGACCAATCTAAAGGTGGCCAGAAAAAGAGCAAGAAGGATGTTGAGTGCTTCAGCTGTGGAAAGAAAGGTCATTATGCTAAAGAATGTCGGGCCAAGCCAGCGGAAAGGAAGTGCTACAACTGTGGTCAAGTGGGACATCAGAAGGATAAGTGTTCGCAACCTCTTAAGGAGAGGCAGATTGTGAAAGCATATGCTCTTGATGCTATTCCTTCTTCGTCGAATGCCCCAACTGCGGCGGAGAAAGGAAAGAATGTTGTTATCCAAGGTATGCTTTCTATTTATGATATACCAGTTTGAGTTTTGTTTGATACTGGGGCTTCCCGTTCCTTCATATCTAGTGACCTGGTAGATAGGTTGGGACTGGAACCCGAGATAGTCGATAGACCATTGATTGTGACGAACCCGATTGGTGGTTCGACTAGCCTTAGTATGATTTGCAGGAATTTGGTCTTATCGAGTCATGGATGTATGTTTGTATGTGATTGCTTTGTTTTGGGCTTTACTGGGTATGGCATTATATTGGGAGTCGATTGGCTCCAAAGATACGGGGTGGTGGTAGACTGTGAGGGCTTTTTGGTGACAGTGAGGGCGGATGATGGGCGGAGGGTAGTGTTTGGTAGCCTACCTAGTGATGGGGTTATGGCTAGTTTTGTAAATTCCCTCGACATTCCGCAGGATGAGTTGTCAGATGTGCCCGTGGTTGGCCAGTATCCGGACGTCTTCGAGGAGGTGACCGGGCTTCCACCACACCGAGAGATTGAGTTCCATATTGATTTAGTGAAAGATGCCAGACCTATAGTAATGCCACTTCGTCGTATGGCACCAAGGGAGCAGCGAGAGCTCGGGGTGCAAGTCAGCAATCTTTTGAAGAAGGGATTTATTAGAAGGAGTGTCTCTGAGTGGGGAGCACCAGTTGTGTTTGCCACTAAGGCAGATGGTTCCCTTCGTTTGTGTGTGGACTATCGCGAGTTGAATAAGGTGACGAGGAAGAATAAGTATCCTCTACCGCGGATAGATGATTTGTTTGATCAGCTGGAAGGAGCTAGAGTGTTCTCCCAGTTGGACCTCGCGACAGGATTTCATCAGCTTCGAGTAGCAGATGAGAGTGTTCCGAAAACGACATTTAGGATGCCGTCTGGATTTTATGAGTGGTTGGTTATGCCATTTGGGTTGACCAATGCACCAGCCTATTTTGTGGATCTTATGAATCGAGTATTCAGAGATCAGTTGAATAAGTTTGTTCTTGTGTTCGTGGATGATATCCTTGTTTATTCAAGGACAGAGGAGGAACACAAGGGGCACTTGAGGATAGTGATGGAGGTGTTGAGGAAACACCAATTGAAAGCGAAATTCTCTAAGTGTCATTTTTGGAGAAGGGAAGTAAGATTTTTGGGTCATATTGTTTTCGAGAGTGGTATTGTCGTGGACCCTGCAAAGGTCGCTACGGTACAGGATTGGCCTACGCCCAAGAATGCAACGGATGTAAGAAGTTTCTTGGGATTAGCTGGATATTATCGTAAGTTTATCCAAGACTTCTCCAAGATTGCAGCACCGTTGACTCAGTTGACTAAGAAGAATTAGTCCTTCGTCTGGGATGGAGTGTGTGAGGATGCCTTCAAGAGTCTAAAAGAGAAGTTGACGCGTGCGCCAGTGTTAGTCATTCCTAAAGGGAATGAAGAGATGACGGTATACACGGATGCTTGTGGTATCAGACTAGGTGCAGTATTGATGCAAGGAGGTAGGGTTGTAGCTTATGCTAGTCGACAGCTAAAGCCGCATGAGAAGAAGTATCCTACCCATGATTTGGAATTGGCAGCGATTGTATTTGCGCTGAAGATGTGGAGACACTATCTCTTGGGAGAAAGATTTGAGTTGTTTACCGATCATAAATCGTTGAAATATCTTTTCTCTCAGAAAGATCTGAATCTCCGTCAGCAGAGATGGTTAGAGTTCTTGGCTTCGTATGATTTTGATATCGCGTATACACCTGGGAAAGGTAATGCGGTAGCCGATGCCTTGAGTAGGAGACATGCCAGCTTAGGGGCAATGTTTCTTGAATGGAAGCAACTGGAGTATATCGCCGGGTTTGATTTCAGACCAAGGTGCGAATTGGATCCGGTTATGCTAGCTAGTTTGATGATCAGACCCACTTTGATAGAGCGGATTGGTTCTAGCCAGAGGGACGATCCTAACCTATTAGAAATCATCTCCAAGTTAGAAATGGGAGTTGATGAGGAGATGAATGTGTATGGATTTGATCGAGATGGATGGCTTCGAAAGAATGGAAGACTAGTTGTGCCCAACGTGAATGGTTTGAGAGATGAAGTGCTTAGAGAATGTCATCACTCAAAACTGACTATACATCCCGGTGGTAATAAGATGTATCGAGACATGAGACAGACTTACTACTGGGAAGGGATGAAAAGAGACGTTGGGAAGTTTATATCCAAATGCATGAATTGCCAGCTAGTTAAAGCCGAGCAAAGGAAGCCTAGTGGATTGTTACAACCATTAGAAATTCCCGAATGGAAATGGGAGCAAGTCTCGATGGATTTCATCGATGGCCTACCAAGGACTAGATCGGGATATGATAGCATTTGGGTAATTGTGGATCGATTGACCAAGAGTGCAAGATTTATACCAGTCAAATCGACCAGAACGGCAACCAAGTTGGCAGAATTGTATATGAAGTGGGTAGTGAGATTTCATGGAGTACCCAAAAGCATTGTGAGTGACCAAGACCCGTTGTTCACTAGTGGGTTTTGGAAGAGCTTACAAGAGGCTCTAGGGTCAAGATTACATCTCAGTACCGCATATCATCCTCAGACCGACGGTCAGGCGGAGAGGGTGAATCGTATATTGGAAGCTCTCTTGAGAGCGTGTATATTGGATTTTGGTGGATCATGGGATGACTATTTGCATCTAGTAGAGTTTGCATATAATAATAGCTACCAATCCAGTATCGGTATGGCTCCATATGAATCTTTGTACGGAAGACCATGCAACTCACCATCATGTTGGATAGAGACTGGCGAGAAGTTCGTGCTTGGACCAGATGTGGTGAGAGAAACTTCCAATAAGATTAAGATCATTCAGCAACGAATGAAAACTGCCCAAGATAGGCAGAAGAGTTATGCTGATAAGAGGAGAAGAGACTTGAAATTCTCCGTTGGTGACTTGGTGTTTGTCAAGATCTCTCCGTTGAAGAGCGTGATACGATTTGGCAGAAGAGGAAAATTTGCACCAAGATTTGTTGGGCCATTCCCTGTTCTTGAACTAGTCGGGAATTTGGCGTATAGAGTTGGCTTACCAGAGAAGATGGCAGGAGTTCACAATGTATTTCATGTTTCCCAACTAAGGAAGTTCGTTCATGACTCAGATGTGACTATTTCACCTGATCAGTTAGAGGACTTCGAAGTAGAACCCGAGGCGGTTGGGAACCGCAAGCCGATTCGTATTGTGGGGCACGATACGAAGCAACTTCGAAGGAAGGCGGTGAAGCTAGTCAAGGTTCAGTGGGGCGAGAACGAGAATGATTGTACTTGGGAGACAGAGGAAAGCATTAGAAAGGCACATCCAGAACTCTTTGTCTGGTAAGATTTACTTCGTAATTTAGTTTTTCCGCATGCTAGGATAGACTTGTTTAGCTTGTTTTGCATGTTTTATTGTTGCTTTATGATTAATAGGCATGCGGGAATCTTTGTGTATGTTTGGATTAGGGAATTTTGGGGGCGAAATTTCTTAAAGGGGGGAGAGTGTAATGACCCGTATTCTACACATCATAGGATCGTAGAATATTTATTTCTTTACCATATGAAGTCGTATGGTCATGTAACTTTGGGAAACATCTATTAGAGTCATTTCCCATGCTTATGATTTTTGTCGATTTTTAAATGACCATTTTGCCCCTAGTCGGTACTGTTTTGGCCATAACTTTTGATTGGAATGGAATTTTGACCTGAAACCACTTCCATTTGATTCGTTTGATGGTTTCTCTTTCCGTAGAGTGGTCATAAAAGCCAAACAGACTTACCGTTTGGGAGATATGGCTGAAACAAGATTTGGAGAGTGAAAAACTGCTTAACCGGGCCAAATCGGGTGATTAGTGAGTAGGCCCATAACCCATTTCGGGATTAGGGTTATGGGAGGGCTGAAATGAGATGGAGAATCATTCCATTTCAGTTTTCTAGCCTCCACTTATCACCAAGGATCCCTAAAAATGGCCTCCAACCTCCAAATCACCTTTAGGTTAAGGATTTGGCTTAGCAACCCCTAATCAAGAAGGATCTTCACCAAATCAACAAAAGAGCTGCTGTTTGGTATTGAAATTCGCATCAAATCAGAGAATCATTTCAGATCTTAGTTTATTTTGTGGCTAAGGTGAGTGATTTGCTTAGTTTTGCACTAATTATGGCTAATTAGGAGTGATTAGTGTTAATTAGCGAATTTAAACAAGATAAAATTCTGGAAAAATATTTATAAAATTCGGAATGATGTTTTAGGCCTCTGATATGAATTTGGGTTAATTTGGTTAAGATTTGCTAATCCTATCATTAGTTTCACCTAAGTATGCTAAAGGGGAAATTTGGGATTTTGGGTATGTTTGATCCATTTTTATATGCTATGATTTATGTTTTGATGTTTGGGATCGACACTACATGTTGCTATGACTGTATGGTATGCTTTGTGATTGTTTAGAAGTGTTAGTTCGGTCAAAAACGCCGTCGAATGGCGTAAACTGCTTGCTGGAAGGACTGCAGGAAGTTGCAAGTGGGATCGGATCGGACTCCCCGACCCGAACCGATCATGGACATATGCCACGATCCGATCCGAAGACAGCGATCCGCATGTTCACCCCTGATCGCGAATCCTCTCCACGATCCGATCCAGATTTGATGACGCGCAACGATCCGAAGGGAGGAGCACGAACCGATTCACTTCAGAAGTTCACGAGCTGACTACCTGGGAAGGCGCACCCGACCCGACTCGACCAGTTGGGGAAGCACGAACTGACTTGAAGGAGGAACCCCGACCCGATCCGAATGGGTGATCACGACCCGATCCGAATGGGTGACCACGACTCGATCCGAATGGGTGACCACGAGCTGATGGCGTAACTTGATCCGATCCGTGCAGACGAGGAAAGCTGGGCTCCGAACCGATCCGATCTGAAGGCCACGATCCGATCCGATCTGGTGATGATCAATAACCCGAGATGCAAAGGTAGTCCAAATGGAAGTTAGAGCTCAGGATCCCGGAACCAGTTGGGAACCAATGAGTTCACTTCATGGTTGGACTTTGCTGCGGGACGTGTGCTAAGGAGTTGTCGACGTTCATAACTTCGATTCACCACTAAAAAGGAATGATGGGCTACTTATCAGTGCAGTAGGGTCATTATGACCTGAGGGGCAAAGTGATGGTAGCAAGACTACGTTATCAGTGCAGTAGGGTCATTATGACCTGAGGGGCAAGGTGATGCGTAGTAAGACTATGAGCCAGCGCAGATGGGGTGAATAACTCCATGGGGCAAGTGGACATAGTAAAGATTAGTAAGGCTATGAGCCAGCGCAGATGGGGTGAATAACTCCATGGGGCAAGTGGACATAGCGAGGAATTAGTGGCTACGTTATCAGTGCAGTGAAGCCATTTATGACTTCATGGGGCAAAGTGATCGTAGCAAGGAATGTTGGGTGATCGAAGTGGTGAATATCGTATGCTTTACGCACTGAGTGAGAGATGTGAGGATGGATGCTATGCTTGATTGTTTGCCATCATTATGACATGCACACCTCCCCCACCTCCGTAACTTTATACCGTTTGATATGATACCTTAGAGTGTTGTACAGTATGTAGTGCTAACTCTTTGGTTGCAGGTCCAGGTTCAGGTACGTTTTAGTCTACCTGTTATTGTTCACTTTAGATGCTTATCGCTCATACCAGGCTTTATGTCTGACCCAGAGTTTTATGTCTCCTCTTATTACTCTGGGTGCTCACACGAGCAGACTAGAGACAGGTTAGCTGGTGGTGCGCGAGTAGCTGATTCGGAGGCGGGCAGGAGGCTTCCACGTATGATATATATATATACACACACATTCTTTCTGTGTCGTTGGCAGTCACTACTTGGGCATTAGTAGTGTACCTCATTTACCTTATTTTGCTTTGAGACAGTTGAAAGTTGTAATAAGCCGTACTCTGAATTTCCGCTGCTATGATGTTTAGTTCTGATTTTCAGCTTATGCACTGTCTCTCATGTTTTATGTCAAGTATCTTATTATTATATTTTGTTCTATGCGCTGTGAGACATTCTACAGGTTCATTGTATGTTCATTTCCTTCTTCCTTTTTCCCTTCTGGCGACCCGTTCCGTGCTAACTGGACATGTGTACAGCGCACCTTTGGAGTAAATGTCGGTTGGTGCGGGGCGGGCCGTCACAGAAATGACTGTGAACAATTGGGTATGCCATAGCAAACTAAGGAAATAAGATGAACAAAGATAATGTTAAAGGCACACCTAATCACTATAAGATCTTTACTACACTGCACCACACCAAACACCCTAAAAGTTGATCCCGCCTATAGAACTTTAATAATGATAACTGTAATTTTGAGTTCCCCAAGTTGCCTCCATAGGTGCCGCCTGCCCCTATCTCCACTAGGTGTACCCACTACCCCCCCTTTTCGATTGGCTCCCTAACTCGTAGATACCCGTGCTGGCACCACAGTGGGGTGTATCACTCCTCAAAGTGGCAACCCGATACCACCAACGATGCACAACTTATACCTACATGATGCAACAATGTCTTACCTACCATCCCGGGCCCACACACGCACATGACCCCGTTGGACTTGCGTTGCCACCGCTAATCCGTTTTGGCCTCTTACAGTGAAGCCTAGTATGCATGTCCCGTCCTCAACTTGGGTCGAGCCCACAAAGATACTCATGGGTTACTGGTTGAAACGGGCCCCCATTACTTGACACAAGCTATCCACCTAAACTTGGTCCCCACTAAAGTTTCCCACTTAACCCCATTCTTGTTCATGACTTCTTACATGTTCAACTTGGTTAAGTGTTTCTAATCGTATTTCACAAGCCACCCACTTAACCTCCTCATGTCCCACCACATGTTTATCTGGTTAAGTGTTTCTTAATTTATTAACACCGTAACCTTGTAAAGACCTCCCACATTAAGCTGGCATTTGTGGAAGATGGATTTGCCGGCCGAGTCCGGGCAGTTTTACACCACAAACGAGCCTAACCTCGTGTCTTTACAACTGTTACGCATTTAATTTATGCCTAAGACCTCCCACATTAGACTGGCATTTTTGGTTGCTGGATTTACCCGGTGGGTCCGGGCAGTCTTATACCACAAATGAGTCTAACCTCGTGTCTTAGACGATTAATTACACGCAATTAATTATCCCCAATTTCAATTAATTTCCCTATTTAAATTGTCAATCAATTTCAAATTTAACTATATCCATAATTGACATCTTAATTATGTCCATATATTTATGGTATATAAAATTATACCAATTACCATCACAAATTAATTATATGCCATTTAAGGCATTTATGCCAATTCTCAATATCAAATATTTTAATATTATCCCATTGCCCCACGTTGTACGTTCGCTTAACATGACATATATGTATATTAGACTAACAAATAGTCCAACACACATAAAAAGGAAGAAACATCACAAATTCGCATGAGACACAGAACATATCTAACTTGCAAATAGGAATCACATCATAACTTGCATAAACTTTGTATTGTCATGAATCTAAACATAAACCTAAAAGGTGTAAACTTGCATAGGCAATAGTCACAAACTTGCATAAACTATGTATGTCATAGATCTAATCATAAGGTGTAAACTTGCATAGGAATCTCTTACATTACATGATTCATACTCCAAATACATACATACATATATATATATATATATATATATATACTTGCATATGTGATTTATGAAACATAAAATATGATGTAAACTTGCAAGATTGGCCTAATTTGCATAATCCATAACTAACATATATGTAGCAACAAACTAGCATGGACTAAATTATGTACATGGTGTGATTTGCATAGATAATTATGCTTAAAGGTGAACTTGCATAGTGTATAGACGTATAAATTACAATCTAGCATAAACTATGTATTACAATAGATCTAAACATAGATCTAATCATAGATCTAAATATCACATACTTGCATATGTATACTAACATAAGATTCACATATATGATTCACTTGAAATTTTACATATGATTCACAATTGAACTTACATATGACTAATATCCCACTTGCATAAAATTCCAATGCCCTAACATATTCAAATTACACATATAGGATTAGGCATAACGAATAGATTCACTAAATTAGCTAACTTGTTTATATGTTTACAACATAGGTGATAATAGCTAACTATGCCACATGAATCAACAGACAAAATCTCATAATCCAAATATAAACCCATCAATATTAATTTAAGAATTATCTTGTTAATGAAATCATACTCACATATGTCTTAGCATATACTTTAGATCATAACTTACATATAAAATGGATGTCATAAATCAAATTAAACTTACAAAGTTTCATATGATTCTCATTAAACTTGCATATGATTCATGTATAAATTAATATATCCAAATTTGCATATCAAGTTAAACTTACATATGAATCAGGTTAAACTTACATATGATTTAACAAATGAATTAATTCCACAAACATAACCAAACTAGCATATGAAGCATCATTATGCATTGATTATACATAAGCCAACAATTAACACAGATTTACAACATAGATAATAACACCATAGATTTACAACATAGATAATAACATAATGGTCAATGATTCACAACATAACCGTATAACCCAATTCATAACTCAACCTAATTAAATTGTTAATTATCTTATTAAAGAAATCGAACTCACAACTCAAAGAAGGTCTTGAGTTCTGAAATCTGAGTTCTGAAATTGATTTGCGTTCCCTTGATGTAGACAATTTTGTTGTTAAGATTTAGGCTTGAGTTGAATTGATTCACTGTTTTGCTTCTAGTTTGATGGCGGCTACTCTAAATTGTGGACTGACAACATGACGGCCATGGATTTTAATTTTGATTAGGTTTAGAGCTTAAGTCTATACGTGTTTTTATAGAGTAATTAGATTAATATTGGCCATTGGATCTCATAGGAGCCATCACCACCGTCAAGTCTAGATAGAGTTATCCTATTGACTCAGCAACAGGTCAGGGATGACTCAGCAAATGTATTAATAAACTTCTATTTGTACTAAATGTTCATCTTTTACTGATTTACATTTTTGTGGTTTATATGTAAATCATTCACAATTAAATTATAACATTAATTATGTTCCTAATTAATAGTATACCAATTACCCAAATTCACCAAAACTAGATTTATATACTAAATTTCATACTTTGTCGTTCATACCAATTCTAAGTTTAATATGTCAAATTACATATTCCATAATTCATGTCAAATTACTCCAAATTATAACTTAACAATCATGCCATGATACAATGTTCCCAAATTATGCCTACTTAATACATATTTTTCTCTTTTTAATTAATATCAATGACAAATTGACACTCATCTACAAATTAATTTCAATCTATTCATGTTTACATTAACTGCCCATATACACACACACACACACACACACACACACACACACATATATATATATATATATATATATATATATATATATATACGCACCTATTCATAAATTCTAATATTGACAAATAATGCAAATTGATTGTTTACGTAAAAAAAAGAAAGGAAATCGAGTATATTATTTAATTTTCCTTTTTTTCTACTTTCCTTGCAACATGCAAAATTAATGCATAATGAAGTTACCTACATACATACATATCTATTTATGCATAAATCTTTCCCTCCAAATAAATTGACTGTATTTATCTTATCAATTATATCTATATATATATTCAATATACATATATAAATATATATATATATATATATATAATTTTATTTTTAGCGGTAGTAGCCCGTAACTTCCCCGTGAAGGAAAGAGTGGATACTTTGAGAACAACACACAAAGGAACGCAGAATGAAGAACATTTCATTGTATATTATAACAATTCCATCAGAATATAAGAATAGACAAAGTAAGAATAAATATTACACAGAAAATATCATAGATTTAAATTACATTTAAATACATCGCGGCGGAAAAATAATACAATACACAACTAGAAGTAATACACGGATACAGAGCTTTACGAGTATCATTCCAGCTGTAAATCAGGATCCTGTGAATATAAATCTGCAAAACCAAAATTACTAGCTGCTCGTGTCAAAATAAGGGAACCCAGAGTTTAGGTTAAAACAATAAACTACATGTCAGTCATGGGACTAGTGTGAGAACTAAAACAGTTATTAATCTTTATTTTAAAGTTAGGTAAATCAAGGGACTACGCCGTGTAACACGGAACGGCTTTCCTCCCAAGAATACCAGTGCATAAAACAACAGCGCAATGCTAAATAAAGAAAAATGAAGCTATTATAAGACCCAGGTCCCATCACACAATGCAACGCAAGCCGGCGGATAGGGTTTTACCTTATAACAACCAAAGAATGCTTGATATGCGAAATTTTATCTTTCGATTCTCAATCAGAATCCAACCGTAAATTAGTAAGAGAATGACCCCCTAAGTATTAACCCCGAAGGCTGAAACCAACATTAGACCAATACCCAGGAAACCACCCATCTTAGCTCGTTTCCAGTTAGTTTCTGATTTTATATACAATCATAAATATCAATCATAGACGGCATGGGTACCATATATCATGTGGCCATACTAGGCTCTACAATCAAAACCGCAAATGTCACGTATTTGGAAGTTGGATTTCCATCTGTGAACCAAGGAAAAAGATAGTCCTCTACTGATTCAAGACAATCTAGCCCATGTCTCAGGACCCAGACTCAGGTGGGCCCTTGGATCATCAGGGTCGGTCCACCGATGTGGATTAAAATGCCTGAACACTGCGTTTCCCCGCCCTTTGGGGCGTAAATGAGCCAAAAATGACTCCATTGGCTTCACATAGTCACCGATATATCCTAGGCGCCTCGCAAACCAACAACCACATAAGTCAAACTCGTCAGGGCGTGTCAAACCACTGACGCCACTTCTATCTAGAAGGAAACGAATGCCCTCCCTGATGCCCTCTCCCGTTTCTGGTTCACAACCGGGGTGTGAGGATCGCGAATCAACGCTGCACAAAGCTATGCCACACAGGCCGTGCTTTGATCATCAACCACAAGACTTTTCTTTTCAACAGAAGCCTTGATCATTTGCATCTTAGCATGCCACACAGGCAAACCACTCCATGCAACCGATATCCATTAATCACACAGAATGATATCCAATGTCAGACACACAGTCCATTTACAAGTCCGTTCTGGGTCTGAACGAAACCGGAGGCACCTTGTACCTCGCATATCCATCTATCTCCAAGTACGTCTGGACGATCACCAACTGATTCCCTCCTCTTGGGTGTATGACCCAATCAAGATCATCAGTAATTATCCAAATGACGTGAAGACCTCCGGTCTTCGACCACCGTCTTCACCTTCGACTAATCGTCGAATCAGTTATTCAGAATGGGATAAACCGGACTTTCCGAATAACTCGTGTATATAATAAATAATTGTTACAGAAACACAACATACGCCTCATTCCAATTCATCAGTCACTAACCGTAAATTAGCAAGAGAACAATTCCCCAAACATTAACCCCGAAGGCCGAAACCAATATCAGATCAATACCCAGGAAACCATTCTTCTTAGCTGACCTACAGTTAGTTTCTAAATTTCATATTCTTAGGGAAAGATTCCCATTAATTTTATCAAAGATAAATTCTTCAAATTTATTCTTTAATTTTCTTTTGAATATCGATTCAACTAGTCGGGATTAGCGAACCACACCGAAGTAATCATTCATTTTATTTCCCAATCCTAACATATTCGTCCCATGAAGTAAAACTGGTCATACTTCATATCTAACACCACGGTGTTATCGGTAAATTCAATTAGCATTTAACGTTCAAATCTAATTAAAGATTTAACTATTGCCTAGAGAAAAACTGGTGACACTCCATTCTCGATCATTTCAATCTAATTAAAGATTCATTAAAACTCCACTTAGTTTTAATCTTTAACTGGGTTAAATAATCAGTGTCATTTAAAACACGGTTCACGATAAACCCCAAAATCACATCACATTTCTATTAGTCCCTAACCGTAAATTAGCAAGTGAGCAATTCCCTAAGTATTAACCCCGAAGGTCGAAACCAACATCAGATCAACACCCCAGAAACCATTCAACTTAACTAATCTCCAGTTAGTTTCTGATTTTCTTAACTCCTTT
The DNA here is from genome assembly GCA_030737875.1 of Allium sativum. Lineage (NCBI taxonomy): Eukaryota > Viridiplantae > Streptophyta > Magnoliopsida > Asparagales > Amaryllidaceae > Allium > Allium sativum. The sequence continues at coordinate 137,117,529 of CM060921.1, read as the reverse complement.
GGGTCTAAGAACAGTATTATTGAAGATACCATTCACGACAACCCAAAATCACATTCCATTAATTATCGGGTTAAAGAACAAGTGTTATTTAAAACACTGTTCACTGTAAACCCAAAAATCAATACCAATTCAATTCCAATTAAATATTATTTAATTGGTATACCTTATTAAATCTAAATAAAAAGATTCGATCTTTTCTCAACTGGGCTTAAGAACCGTGTTAATGAAGACACCATTCACGACAAACCCAAATCCCATTTGATATTTAAATACAAGGCTCTGAATAGAAAATATATCGGCTTATATTCAATATCAAATTCTACGTCCAACAAATATCGTATTGGAAATAACGATATAAATATATCCTTCAAATTCCCGTAACAATATCTATATCATCACGAAATCCAACATCGAGATATTCCGAAGACAATTTCGATTCAAATCCATTCCAATTCAATTATTGGAAATTCTTTTTTTTTTTGGCAAAGCCGACGGGGGTTAAATGGCCCCATACCATTTATTGATATACCAAAGACGAGTACAAAGGGATACAAAGAGAGTTCAAATATAAAAAGGAAAACGGAGACAACATGGCATACCAATGCCTTAAGGAGCTAACACAAAACACAGAACTTGCTGCCGCACACAAGGTGCTATACAAAAATACCAGGGTCGTACGTAAAATTGAGAAATTTAATCCCATCCCTGATGTCACTCCATACTGTTTGCTTCCATAGGGTCTGATTCTGCACATTAGTAGGATCAAATATGCTGCTATTCCTTTGCCTCAAGATGTTTGTTATTATTTTTTTGAGCACATAACAAAAGATTCTTGCTCTAATACTTCTGCCTTTTATACGTTTGTGTATTCTTTCCCATTCTGCGTTGCTAGATCTTAGACTGCTCGTTTCTTGTATTCTTTGCATAGCTTCATTCCATATACTTTCCGTGTAGTAGCACTCAAAAAAAAGATGCTGAATACTTTCCATTTGCTTGTTACAAAGTTGACAATTTGGGTTCACATCCATGCCAAAACCGGCAAGCTTATCATTGGTAAGTAGAGCTCCAGCAGTCAGCTTCCAGAGCATGACATTCTCTTTAGCTTTGTTATCCTTTCGCCAAACCGGTTTATGCCACCTGCATGTTAGCATAGATGAAGTTTCACGGAAAATATTGTACATGGAATTTATTTGGAAATTCTCACCTTTGCTGTTCCACACTACAAACCCTGTGCTGAATCCAAGAGATTGCGCAGCTTTAATTTTATTCCATATAGTTAGAACGTTGTGTATCGGAGAGGCTGGCAAAACAATGTGGTTTTCAATGTAGCAGTCCCCAACTTTAGTCGCACTAGGAATACCAGAGAGCTGTAGTTCCAGGTTGGTGATAGCTTCACTATTAATGTACCCAAAATCGACCCAAGGGTCTGACCAAAACCTAGCAAGATGAAAAGCTGCTGCACCATATTTAAAGTATGGTAGAAATTTCGGTCTCAATTTAAGGATACTCTTCCATGTCCAGCTATAGCTCGGCAAAACAGTCATGTTCCAGAAACATTTTTGTTTGATTATGTTCTCATGAGACCATTGGACCCATATACTTTTTTTCATGCTTAACAAATTATCAATATGTTTAACAAAAGCTGATTGATTCCACATAGTAACATTAATTATGCCCAGTCCCCCCTTGTTTATCGGTTTCTCAAGCACTTTGAATGAAATAGGAGCCAAATATTTATTGTGAATGTTGCCCTTCCATATAAATTTCATGAAAGCCGTTTTAATCATACTAAGAAGTTTTTGGGGTAGAACGAAGGTTCTAGCCCAATACACTTGCATAGAGATTACTACCGACTTGACGAGCGTGATACGCCCCGCTTGACTTAGGAGTTTCGTAGACCAGCACTGAAGTTTAGTTGTGATTTTTTCAAATAAAGACATGCATTGCACAGTGGTGATTCTGGAAGTTGCTAGCGGTAGACCAAGATAAGAGGAGTTATTATTGTTAGAATTCAGACCGGTTAACATGTGTATTTGCTGCATTCTATCACGACTAACTCCAGCAACCATAATTTTAGACTTATCGTAATTTATTTTAAGACCAGTCATTAAATAAAATTATTGAAGAACATCCATTATATTTACTAGAGTATTATCGTCCGGTTTGCAAAAGATGACCAAGTCATCTGCAAACATAAGCGCGGTGACACGGGGGCGTTTGCATTTAGGGTGCAGAGCGTACTTATTATTGTCAACTAAATTATTCAGCATACCCGTAAGTAATTCCATTACCGTAATAAAGAGGTAAGCAGAGATCGGATCTCCTTGACGTATTCCTTGCTTGCTACCGAAAAAGCCTACCGAACTACCATTAACATTAACCGAGTAATGGACAGTGCTAACACATTCATATATCCAAGCATTGAAATTGTGGGGGAAGTTCATAAAACTCAAAATCCTAATGATAGAACTCCATTGAAGGGTGTCAAAAGCTTTCTTAATGTCAAGCTTTAACATAGCACGCGGAGTAATATTCTTGTTATTATAGCCTTTTATGAGTTCTTGAGCTAACAAAATATTATCAAGGATGCTACGGGTAGGCAGAAAAGCCGACTGATTATAAGAGATTAATAGCGGCAAAACAACTTTTAGCCTACTAGCTAGCACTTTGGAAATACACTTGTATATAGTATTACAACAAGAGATAGGCCTGTAGTCAGCAACATGACTAGCATTGCGAGATTTTGGGATAAGCGCAATAGTTGTGTTATTAAAAGCCGAGAGCATATTAGATCTAGCGAAAAACTGTTTAACAGCTTTAATAACGTCGTTGCTAATAATATTCCAATTATGTTGGTAAAATTTAGCATTAAACCCATCCGGGCCCCCACTCGAATTAGAGTTAAGAGAAAAAATAGCGTCTTTGATTTCAGTAACAGATATAGAAGCGTTCAGCATTTGGCATTGCATTTCATTTAGTTTAGGCAAAAAATACGGGTTTATTTCATCAAGAATGGGAATAAAGTCATTGCTGTTACCAAAGAGAGATGCATAGTAGTCAGTAAAGGCATTTTGAATGCCAAGGACAGAGAAGTGCACCTGACCTTGTTGATCTCTTACCGAGTGTATATTCTGTTTCTTTTGTCTAGCTTTTAGCGCCGCATGAAAATACTCCGAGTTCCTGTCGCCATCTTGAAACCACTTGGTTCTGGCCTTCTGTTTATACATCAGAGCTTCGGTTTGTAAGGCATTGGAATGCTTAATGGAAAGCTCGGATTCCAGCGTTGCGAGAGGACTATTGGATGGATCATTCATCATTTGAAGTTGTATGTCCTTGAGTTGTCTCAGCCAAGTAGTCGATATAAAACTCCCACTGCCAAACCTATTACTGGCCCACGGCTTGAGAACATGCTTGAGAGATTTCAGTATTTTGTACAATACATACATAGGGTTTCCGTAGCATGGTGTACTCCACGCGGAGCAAACAATTTCACTAAAGTCAAGCTCTTTAGTCCAGCAATTAAAAAATTTAAAGCTAGTTCTCCTATTTACAATTAGCTCGCCAATATGTAAAATCAGTGGAGAGTGGTCAGATAATATTGGTTGCAAGATCTCATTATTGAGCGTCGGCCAAAAATTCAGAGCACATCTATTACAGAAGGCATGATCAATTCTACTGTAAGTTCTTAGCCCGTCTCGCTTACTATTGTTCCAAGTATATTCACAACCGTAAGAACTAATCTCTATAAGTTTAGAGTTTCTTAAGGCTATATTTAAGGGTCTAATCTCGTGTTGCAAAACGGGGGAGCCACCTATTCTATCAGAAAATTTGAGAGGTGAATTGAAATCACCGCAAGCCAACCAAGGAAAAGTCGACTGTTTCATTGTAGGCAAAATGTCGAGGAAAACTTCCCTAGCAGCTGTAGAGTTATGGGCATAGACGAAAGTGCAGAAAAAATTGGTAGCCGTATGCAAGTGAAGAATATGACAGTGAATATGTTGAACCGAAGTACTTACAGTGGTGAATCTTAGAGTAGATGGGTCATAAAGAATAAGGATCCTACCGTAGCTAGCATCGGAGAGATTGTGTAGCATGACCCATTCAGAATTGATGTACCTGGCTGCTCTGATTGTCAAAGCTTCATTAAGCTTAGTTTCAAGAATTGCGATCGCTCCAAGATTGTAGTTCCTTATACTTTGCTTACATTGGTCAAGTTTGGTGTCCGAGTGGGCACCCCTAATGTTCCAAGTGCATAGATTTTGTAACATTGGATAACACTTTGTTCTTGTTTGCACTGATTGCCTTATATCTAGTCAAAATCTGCTTTGCTTCATTTAAGTTCTTGTGCAACTCCAAGGAAGAAATTTTGCTTTGTTTAGAGTCCAGGCCATTTTGCATTTCTTTAAATTTTTTACTTTCATCGTAGAAATGAGAGTCAAGCGGGGATTTATGCCCCGGAGGCGGCTCAAAGGTGGTGCCATTTTCTTTTTTGCTTGTTTCCCTTAAGGGAACCTGATGCGAACTTTGAGAGTTGTTAGAGTTTCCTTCAGAATTCTGTATTTGTTCACTCCCGTATAAAGCACTATTCCCAGTTTCAGTTGCTTCCTTTTCCTGTTGTCCTTTATCAACAAGGTCTTGAGTGTCAGCGTCCATAAATTTCTCCTTCATACTGTTGAGGGCCTCCTGATCATTAGAAAGTAAGGCACCAGCTAGTGGCAGTACTTCTCGTAGTAGAGGATGGAGGGTTTTAATTTCTTGAAGACTAGTTTGCATGGATGGTTTGAAGTTAGAACTTGAATGCAGTGGAGTAATACTTTCATGGTAGATATGAGCCGCACTCATCGTAAGCTGTTTGGCAAAGTTCGTTTTGTGCATGACAGCGCTGTCTCCATCACACACTGATGCCTTGAAGTTGTTTAAGATCATGTGGACTCCTGTCAACCTTGTTATTGCTTGAGTTTTCTGGGTCGTCGGTAATAGGTTCTGTGGTCCAAGAGTTCTTGTTCTTGTTGCCTAAAAGCACTGCCGGACCTATGGTAGACAAAGGAGGATCAGCTAAAATTATGACTGAATTTCGCTCTTTCTCTGCTATGTCCGAGATAACTTGTTGGCTATGTTCCTCTGTTGTATTATCTACGTTATCTTTATTATTAGTATCACAAGCATCTTGACCTCCAGTTGCTTTGACTTCATTCAACTTTTCATTGAAGGTATTTCGTGCACCGCTGTCTACTCTGGTAGTTCTCCCTGTTTTCTCTATTGCCTCTTTTTTACTGGAGTTGCTTTTGTCTTTGTTACTGACTTGCTCTTCATTAGCTAAGTCACTTAGAGTGCCAAAACTATTGTATGTGTTAACCTTACTCACTGCAACAACTTTATCAGTTGTCTTGCTCTTGTCTTTCATACTATTTAGCTCAGTAGCTTGATTTTGAAATTCTCGTATCTCTCCCTCTTCAATTTCTTGATCATCTTGACTGATCACAGTGCTTTTCCTTTGTTGCCATTGAGTCATACTAGCCAACGCCAATGTTGATTTGTTCCCATATTGCTTGAATTTTACTGATCTCTTGTTTTTCTCTACCTTCTGCCATGGTAGCTTTTTAGGTGGTAGATGTCTTGCTTTGGTTCTTATTCCTTTCCTTGCTTCGTAGTACACAGGGATAGGCACATTTGCACTTTTAGCATTGACATTGCTTGCTTCCTGGAGGGGAGCAGGGGGTTCTCTGGAAGTACTGTTCTTTTCTCCAATTGTGTCTTTCCTTTTTTCATTTTGTTTATTCCCTTCACAATTAATTGTAGTATGCCCAAAGACTTTACATTTAGTGCACACTAGCGGCCTCCAGAGATAGCTGACATATACTCTTTGTGTTCCTCCATCTGGGGTGGTAACCATGAAGTCATCGATAAGCTCATAATTCGGAGTTACTTCAATAAGGCACTTGGCATACTCCAAACGCTCCAGTTTCTCAGTCATCTCATCAAAACATATGAGTTTTCCAATTCTAGATGCTAACCAATTCACTCCAGGAAGAGACCAGGTAAACAACGGAATGTTAGAGATTTGCACCCATACCGGAACGGCTTTAATAGATCCTCTTACATTGCAGACTCGTGGGTCATAGGGTTTAATGATAAATAATTTGTTCCGCATAATGATAGGATCACCCATTAAAATTCTCTGTCTGTCTTCGGCACACGTAAATTGAAAAAGAAAGAGTGTACCATCTGATTTCACTGTCATAGTGCCTTTTAGATTCCACATATTATTAACCTTTTGTACAACAACAGAGTACGTAAGCGGCTCGTCTAAGAAGAAGCCTACAAGAGAGTCCTTCCATACTTGAGTTCCGGCGAGAACAATTTCTTCAGTGTGAACCATTGCTCCATCTCTGAAGATAGGGTAATAGTCAACGTGGATGTACTTCCCTGCATTTCTTGGTAAATGCTGAAACAAGGAAGTCCAGATACATTGACCAGAGCGAAGGCCAGTCGCTTGAGGAATTGCGTTAAAGGCTGATGAGGCAGCAGGATTAGCATTCTGGTTTTGCATGTTAGGGAGGGAGAGAGTTGGCAAGATAGGGTGCTGGTTCAGGGAAGGTTGAAGCGTGTGTGCAGAATTAGAGAGGTGCGGAGCTGAAACTATGGATGTAGAGGAGGAGAGAGGGCGGTGGGAGAGGATAGAGGGGGGAGGAGGAGACGGAGGATCAGGAGGTGCAGGAGGCGGTTGCGGAGGTGAAGCAAAGGTAGGGGGCGCTACTGGGTAGGTTTGGTTAGAAGACGTTAAGGAGGAGAGGAAAGGGGGAGCAGAAGTAGACGCCATTATGACCGTTGGGAAAGCAAGGTTGATTCTTTACTGAACTTTTGAATATGAATTATTATTGGAAATTCTGGTTACTTTTAAAACCCTTTTCAAATTCAATTTATTTATTTAAAAATAAATAGAATTATAATTCTAGTTCAAAACTAGTTCATTTCGATAAAAATATATTTTTATCTTTTCAAATATGGAGTTTTTCATCCCAATTATTCCCAAATCATTTCTTATGATTTTACACAAATTATTACTATTTTTAATAATTTTATCAAGGCCCGTACAGTCGATTTACACCAATGGCCATCGAACTGCACATACAGCGACCTTTTCCAAATTTGATTTGGACATAATTTCAAATTCAACCATTAGATTTCAAATCTCTAACATTCGTTAGAAAGCTCTTTTCGATACGAAACCAAGGTTCCGGTTTTAGGAGAATCCGACGGTCGGATCTCCCGCAATGTCAATTCGAAGTCAATGGTAGAAATTCACGAACTGCCGCTGTGCGGCGCGTTCTATTCAGGCCATTATATATATAATATATATGTTATATATATTTCGTCAATTTCCTTTTAAAACGTATTATATAAATCGTTTTAAATTCGTTTTCAAAATGATTTCAATTTCATATTCAATTTCTAATCAAAATTGAATCTTTCCAATATAAATTCGTTTTAAATTCATTTCAACTCGATTTCAATTCAAATCAATTCCAATTCAATTTCAATTTAATTCAAATTTCAAATCTATTTCAATTTAATTCGAATTTCAATTCTATTCAATTTAATTCGAATTTCAATTCATTTCAATTTAATTCAAATTTCAATTTTTCAATTTAATTCGAATTTCAAATCTATTTAAATTTAATTTGAATTTCAATTCATTTCAAAATATCAGATTTTGAAATCACTTTCGATATTCGTTATAAAATGAATAAACTCGATATAAATATTGTTCACGTCAAAATGGCATCAATCTAATCAACACGACTTTTATTCAACACATGAATTTTCTTTACTATTCAACAAATGAATTTTCTTTACAATTCAACAAATGAATTTTCTTTACAATTCAACAAATGAATTTTCTTTATATTCAACAAATGAATTTTCTTCACAATTCAACAAATGAATTTTCTTTATATTTTCCAAATTGGAATGAGGCACAATCAATTACCATATAATGCTAATTATATGGATTCCCTACAACACATGTACATAATAGCAACGACAAATCATCAACCATCCTCCAGAGTGCATTCTACACTGTACACTACACCAAAACAGGTGATTACCAACGAGTATAACCGTCGCAAACAATTTCAGCAAAACTTATTAGTGTCGCTACGGCGGCGTGGCAATGTAGTACCAATGCTTATAAGCGTTGGTAGATTTCCTCTCCCAACGCTTATAAGCGTTGATATATTTTCATTCGCAACGCTTATAAGCATTGGTAATTTTTTGTTTGCAACGCTTATACATGTTGCAATATTTTTGTTTGCAACCCTTATACATGTTGCAAGATTTTCATTCACAATAACTAACAAGATTATAATATAAACGATATTTAATATGAATCCAAAATAGATATTATTCTCAATTTAAAAAGTATAATTCAATGAATACCAATAGACAACGTTCATAATTAAGTAACGACATAGAATTAATATCGGTTAACAATATATAAGTATAATACATAACTAAGTTGCTAAATTCGATACATAATTAAGTCGCAAAAGTCAATGGATAAATGAAATTCTACAAATACCGAATACAAAACATGGTAGTACTCCTCTCGAATTTATTTTATGTCCAGCCTTCCAAATCGTCGTTCGTGAAATATTTGCTTTTGGATTTGCTATGGCCTACAAGAAAGATCAAAGTTGACAACAATAATTAATATAACATTCTATAAACAATTTACAAAAGATATTTTTAATACCAATTATTTGTCTTGGCATTTATTTGTGTTTTCGTTGGGTAAGTTAACTAAATTATTTTAAGGCATTGAACTATAATGCATCTATCAATGTGACCACATCAAAACTGAGTTTATCTCAGTTAGAAACTGAGTTTGCAAACTCAGTTAAACCGAGCCTTGCTCGGTTTCGATTCGAAACCAAGCCAGAAAGGCTCAGTTCAAAACTAAGCCTAGCTCGGTTTCTAAACTGAGCCAGGCTCAGTTTAACTGAGCCTTTCCAGCTCGGTTTCGAATCCGAAACTGAGCCGGATAGGCTCAGTTTCCAAACTAAGTGGCTTAGTTTAGAAACTGCACCTTTCCAGCTCAGTTTCGAATCCAAAACTGAGACAGGCTCAGTTTTGTTCCTTTTAAGTTCACTGATCCTTTTCACTACCATGTACACAACATGCTTTTCACTACCATATACAATACCAAAAGCATTTTCACTACCATGTACACAAACTGCACAGACCAAAAGCATTTTCACTACCATGTACACAAAACAAAAGCTACTTGCTAAGGGGGTTGACTGAATTTGATGAGCTTCTTCCTAGCAAAATCTATAATGATCTTATTTTATTCTCATTAGACCACAGTTATGGTTACAAGGGACATAAACATTGTTTGTTCCTATACATTACCCTATCCTTACGGTAAAATGTAGGATACATAATGAATAAATTACATGAATACTCCGTTAAATATCTGCACATTTTGGATAAATTAGACGATGATAGCAGGGAAATACAAGTGTTCTACACTAGTTTGGACTTGAAACGCTAACCTGTCTTAGACGAAGGAGCTGCAGAATCTTCCGAGACTTCGGATCCATAGCATTAATACTGTACCGGAAAGTTTCCCCAGAACAAGTGTTAATATAAGGAAGAAAGTAATGTCAGCATGAGCTGAGAAACATGAAACTGGATATGTTTTCTTGGTGTGAAATAATGAAAATGATCTTTATGTGAGCTTGTGACATGAAAAAGATTACCTTTCAAGTTATATAACTACCACTTCAATGTGACTATTTAAGCCCAAAAGTCGTAACTTATAATAATAACCAGTTGATACTACAAATTGATATAAGATAAAAGATATTATCAACCCCAGAAAGTAACAAAAGATTTCGACATAAAGTGGACTTGACATAAAATCAATTATTTCCCAAGGTGTGCTTATTTGAGCCTCAGCACCTCGAGGAAAAGCGCAAAAGGCGCACTCTATTTGCACCGCAGTTAGCCGAGGTGCCTCGAAGGCCAGGCGTAAAGCCTGGGCCTGAGCCTTAGGCGTGCGCATGCGCCTTAACAACTTTGTTTGAATCTCAAAACGGACTCATTAAAATAGACCAACAGTAAATATAGTGAGCTATGTCCAATCCAATGTTTCTGATGTTGTCTATAATATACAACAGCCATATTACCATCTACAAAGCTATGTCCAGTGTTTTATTTTTTGCATGTTCATGTAAATTTATTGGAATTTAAATCTAATTTAGGTATGCTAAAGAAAGCTTTGTTTCTACTTAGAAAGGGATTAAGAGGTGTATGATATCACTAACTGACGTTTCAAAATACAGTCAAAATTTGGTAATTTTCTAACTAACAATTCTACTGGAAATTCAAGTTTAGCTAGACTAAATATACTTTTAATCAAACTAAGCATATTTACAGATTAAATGTATAATAGAATGACTTGGTCATGCTTCAGACAACATTTCAAGCTATTTCTCTCTTTAGAATTCATCCTATGTACGAATATGGTGCTGCTATATTGATGCTTGTTGCAACATTTGTCAAAGATTTAGCACTACTTTTTCCATATACCTTGTATTAATTATAAAATGTAGTCTGCATTCTACTGTAACCTCTGGGGAAAATACGCAGTTAATATGAATGTCTAATTAAAAAATGCAGCACACACTTGCAATGCAGCGTCTAATTATCCAACTATCCCTTGCATCTCGCACAACAGGCTTTGGCACTTATTCATTGCATCTCATACAACAGGGTTTGTATTAACACACAACACAAACATGCATTCATACATCTTTTTTTGTGTGTATATGCATGTCTCTTATCATCATGCTCATTAAGGTTATATGTATCTGTATACCTTATATTTTTTTCTAGTATATTAATTACTTGTATTCGTTAATGTTTGCCTTATCCCACACACATCTAGCACTGTTCATTTTTATATTTTCTGAAGTGGGAACTCATTTCTCTCCTTTAATTTGATATAAGTTGTCCCTTTTTGGTCAAAAGCTTCTGATATTGTTACAATGAACTTCATGAGAAGACAACTTAGTGGCAAAGAATAAAAAAAAATATAAATGACATTACACTTTGACTTTACTGCTTTAGAAAATTTGATTTCATCAGAGCCAATAAACTACATCCGCCCAAAAAAAGGAAAAAATAAACAAATAATTTACCGTGCGAAAATTCCTATCATGGAATATCAGTTCAATTAATTGAAACTAACTAATTTCTTCGTAAATAAGTTGGTCATTTAGAAACACTTACCTCAAATTTGAATAACTTATCAAACAACTGCATTTCAATTTTTAGAGGATCAACCCCAGGAGATGGCTTGGAAACAGTGAAATAATATCTGCAGATTATAGAGGAACAACAGTCTATTATCGCTACTCATCACAACATCAGTGCATTTTGCAAAAAATAATTCTTGCAGGCAAATCAAATTGAGATCACCTGTAAGACTAGGGGAAATGCTGCTTGTTTTGACTTAACATCTAGTTTTACAGTTCCTTCCCAAAAGTAAATTCATATAGTTCCTGTTTAATTCCTGGAAAGAAAAATTAAGGGAGAAAGCACAACAATCACATCATTTAGAAAGAGTCTCAAATAGTAGAATACTCGAACAATTGTGATGGCTAAGTGTCTTCATCAACGACCATGGCTGTCGATGCCGACGTTGTTGTTGCTGCAGGTTGGGTGGTCGAAGGCGATGTCATCGATGATGGAGCATCGATTATTGCAAGAACCCCGGCTTCTTCAGGCTTTAAATCTTTGAGAAGGGAAAAACCAAAAGGCGGAAGTTTAACCGGAACGTAACGGCTATCTTCTAGAAACTGATGTACTTCTCTTGTGCAGGGATCACTCTGGTTGGGTTTGTTAGGATTTCGAATGATGACATCGGCTCAGCCGCCGTTTTCTCTATAGTGGAATCAACCAAGTTCTTATCACCGACCTATTAAATCCGTGGGTACGGCGCTGTCATACCTATTTATGTTTAATAACACTGCCAATCGCCTTCTAATTATTGCATTGTGAACTTCCTTTCCCTCTGTAAAATAAAGTCTGCAAGCAAATGAAAAAACATGAAAGCCTATAATAAAATGTATCGAACAAAAATTCGATGCTAGAATCTCATCTAAACAAGGAAATAATAGTATTATTGTTCTTTAGTGGAATAGAATAAGAGAACACCAATCCAAAATAGACTATCCCAAAGATTTCCAGCACCAGAGTGACTTCTTCCTCATTTGGTGCTTCTAAAATATTAATTTTAAATAAGATAGTTAATGTCAGTAACCTCCATATTTTAAATAATGAATAACCAAAAACATAAGAGTGACTTCTTCCTCATTTGTTCTACACTTTTATCATCTACTAGACCAACTCCAGAGGTCCTCTCTACCTCTTTCAATGCAACCAACCATCATCTAAGAAGTTGGACTCTCTCTTGTCCCCTACAAGACACAGCAGCTTCTTCTAATCTTTTTACAGTCTATTTAAAACTTTATAGTTTCGCATGCCCTATAATTCATAAAAACATAAAAAGTGATGATTTAATTCAATGCATCAGTGAAATTATTTTATCTTGCTTTCCTATCCACACATCCGTTACAGCTAGAATACTCAAGTCTCGATATTCCAAGCATCCAAGCCAATAAACGTTTGCTTCTGGAAAACAATAGAAAACCAAGACAAAGAGTCAAAAATCAGAACACATAACCCAAGATGAGACACGTAGAGGCAAATCAACAAAAACAGGATTTAAGTGAGCAAAAATAATATATATATATATATATATATATATATATATATATATATATATATATACCTGAAGCGACTAAATGGGATTGAAATCGAGATTGAAATCGGATTTGGATAATGATTTAGGCGGCCGCTTCTTTGATAATGAAATCGGATTTGGATTGAAATCGAGACTGAACGGGACTGAAATCTACTCGCGGATGAATCTTCGGCATGATGCTTTTTTTTCCTCTGAAATCGGATTTGGATAATCTGATTTAGGCGGCCGCTTCTTGGATAAGCGTTGGGCAAACGATTGGCACATGGGAAATAGGGTTACGGAAGGCAGTTTACGTTTTTACCCTTAGAAATCAGCGCTACCAACCCATATAAGCGTTGCCAAGAAAAAAAATTATAATTATGTATTTTTGGCGACACTTTTTTAATATAGCAACGCTTATTATTGTTATTACCCTGCAACACAAATAAGTGTTGGCGATTGTGAAAAAAAAGGGTTGCCAAATGGCCATTATGGTGTAGTGGTACAAGCATCAAATATAAATATTCAACGCTTATAACAGCCTGTCAATCAATCGATCGACGTACAGCTAATTATTGGGATTAGTGTATGTCCTATTTCATCCCAACATCCGTGTGGGGTCTCAAACAATCAAACACAAATTTTATTTGTGCAGTTGGGCGATGTCTAAAATTTATCGTCCCGATCAATATCAGTCAAATCAGTGTATATAAACAAATCTCCGATTTGTTTATAAATATTTATTTTGCATACACGTTAAAAATCATATTTTTAACTATAAAATATTTTTCACTATAAAATATTTTATTTCATTTCACATCACACAAACAAATTTCACAACACAGCAACCAAACAAACAAGTCATCCATGGTCTGTGGACGACGGGTGTCGGGTGCTACTAAACACCGTCTGCATCCTAGTATATATTTCAAACTAGAAATAAATTAAAAGTGAGGAGTTCTCACCGACTAGCTAAACCAAACTCAATGACTCTTCATATGTAGGAATCTTCGTCGTGCTCGCCTTTTGTCAATTTCATTGTCCGTAGCCACTACATATATAAAAATCACATTTTTATATTGTAGCTATGTATATAAAAATCACATTTTTGATTCACTCTATATGGATAAAAATCACATTTTTATGCCGCCACTATATAGATAAAAATTCTATTTATACTATGGTGTTCATATAATAAAGATTATATTTTTATCACACTATTCTCTATATAAAAATTATATTTTTATATCGCTCTTCTTCCAATAAAGAATATATTTTTATAACGCTCCTTCCTATATAAAAATTATATTTTTATACTACTTCTAATATAAAGATTGAATTTTTATATCATCGCTATAAAAATCAAATTTTTATTTTAACATATATATAATAAAAATCGGATTCCGCTATATCTATAAGAATTATATTTTTATACTCTACATCATATAAAATTTATACCTTTATCTCTTCTACATAATAAAAATCGAATTTTTAATACTTCTACATTATAAAAATCATATTTTTATTATTTACATCATATAAAAATTTTGACTTACTTAGAAAAATATCGTCTTTCTACTAATTAAAAATTAAACCTTCCTTGTAATTAAAAATCAACTTTTCTTGTCAAAAATCATATTTTTATTACATAACTAGAAACTATATTTTTATTTTTAAAGAACTCATCTTTATGGTGTTAAATACCCGATCTTATCACATAGAAATATCTAATCCTATATGCTAATATATATATATATATATATGTAAACTGATATATATATATATATATATTTTCAGATTTTAAAACTATAGAAATGTATATATATAAAAACTAAATTAGTCAAAATAGAACTCACTGCTTGGATTTGGGCTGAGGGCGCCGGACGCTGGAGGGGGAGCTCGCAGTCACGCCTGTGGTAGTGGGTGGTGAATCGCGGTGGTTCTGGGTGGAAGGGGTGCGGTTTTCGTTTTCGGGAAGCGGAGGGTGCGGTTTCAGGAGAAGGAGGGAAGAGAGAGGAGCAGGAGGGGAAGGAGGGGAGGCGCGCCAGGGGAGATGTTCGGCGGCCTAGGGCGGCGCGACGCCCTGCCTGGTGGAGCGACGATTCCACTGGTTTTTTTTCTTTTTTATTTCGATTTCTGTTATCGGGTTTGGGGGAATAAGAGAAACGGGGTGGTTGACCTTGAATATATATAATTATATATCTTATTATTAAATTAATTCAAAAAGAAACTTTTTATTTTGATCTAGAAACGAGACCCACCGCCTGTCGTTCCTAGCTAATTACCCTCATTCCGAACACAATGGGATATGTATCATAGGCTGATTTGACTGTTTCGATCGGTTTTCATCAAAATCAATATATAACTCTATATATATTGAATTTGAACGTGCATTTCAATTTATCGAGGCCACATACTAACTCTAAAAATTCCCATTTTTAAGGGCCAAAATTCCGTAGCGACTATTCTGAATTTTCAACTGGGCATATCTTTTGATTCCCGCTATGAAATTTTGATTTTTCGGATTCGTTGGAAAAATATTATCAATTAGATTCTAATATTTTTAGTTTCGCTAAAATCCGGTTTATTTTGAATCCTGTACATTCATTTGAATTTTGAAATCGAATTATCGAACTACCGCGCCATTTTCAATTTCTTTTATATTTATAAATAAATATTTATATTCTAACGACGACGTATATAAATATATACGTTCTAATTCTATTCAAAAATAATTTTCTCGTCGTTATCATTTAAAATAATTCATTTTAAATAATAAAAATTCGCTAAAATTGCCAAAATAAAAATTTTAAATTGGCTCAGATTTCCGGGTTATTACAATCTCCCCCAATTAAAACTTTTCGTCCCCAAAAAGGAACGAAACCGAAAGTTGTTTAATAAATCAACTCAACTTTCATTCTTTTCACTACGGCTTAAGTTCTTCAACTTTTCAGTTTCTAAGAACCTTTCAAATTTTTCAAAAATTTGGCTAACACGCTAAATTTTCGAAAAATTTCGCCATATCCTTCCCTATACTGGGGACTTCGGGATATTTCATATAGCCTCCCATGGCCTTCTTCAATCCAAAAGAAAAAGAAAAAGCCAATCGGCTCATAAAATCATCATCACCCAAAAAAACAGTAAATTATGGTAAACATGTACCTATTTGTCGGGCAAACAATTTTATTCTTCTGCTCTATCCTCCTTGTTATGACCTGTTCAATGTAAGTACATGTACATGCATGCAAATGCGAGAAATTTCCAATACAACACACTATTTGATTCAATTTGGCTAAAGGTTCAACATTTAATTAATCAAACAACACAACCATCAATCAATTAGTTGATTAACGTTTCAAACTCATAAATTTAATATATAGTCTAAAAATCAGTTTTTTGATGCCAAATCACAACAATAAGCCCTATCTAATTTTGGTTCTCACACCAGTCAATAGGAAATATATACATATCCCACCTTCGGCACTTGAACATCAACTCTGATGACGATGCATCAATCATCAGAATCATCTACGGGCGACTAAAATGTGATTCTATATCTATCCAGTATATTTGGGACTTCGTATACACGCTAGCTAGGCATATATGCAAAATCTTTATATATTGGATTGTCCAAATTAATTTAAAATAAATATTCAAATACGTATACAACGATTTAAATTTCAAAACAAAATTGTTTTCCTTTGAAAAATATACTCTTCACACTCATTCTAGGATACTATTGATCCCATCTCTAATGAGTCATTCCCATTGGATATTACTAATCCAATATCTGATAAATTCTTTCGTATGGTTCTAATGTGTTTTGTTCTCTGAACTTTGCAAACCAAAGCTCTGATACCAGCTGTAGTAGCCCGTAACTTCCCAGTGAAGGAAAGAGCGGATACTTTGAGAACAACACACAAAGGAACGCAGTCAGAAGAACATTTCATTGTATATTACAACAATTCCATCAGAATACAAGAATAGACAGAGTAAGAATAAATATTACACAGAAAATATCAGAGATTTAAATTACAATTAAATACATCGCAGCGGAAAAATAATACAATACACAACTAGAAGTAATACACGGATACAGAGCTTTCCGAGTATCGTTCCAGCTGTAAATCAGGATCCTGTGAATATAAATCTGCAAAACCAAAACTACTAGCTGCCCATGTCAAAATAAGGGCACCCAGAGTTTAGGTTAAAACAATAAACTCTAGGTCAGTCATGGGACTGGTGTGAGAACTAAAACAGTTATTAATCCTTTTTTGAAGTTAGATAAATCAAGGGACCACGCCGTATAACACGGAACGGCTTTCCTCCCAAGAATACCAGTGCATAAAACAACAACACAATGTTAAATAAAGAAAAATGAAGCTATTATAAGACCCAGGTCCCATCACACAATGCAACGCAAGCTGGAGGATAGGGTTTTACCTTATAACAACCAAAGAATGCTTGATATACGAAATTTTATCTTTCGATTCTAAATCAGACTCCAACTGTAAATTAGTAAGAGAACGATCCCCTAAGTATTAACCCCGAAGGCCAAAACCAACATCAGACCAATACCCAGGAAACCACCCATCTAAGCTCATTTCCAGTTAGTTTCTGATTTTATATACAATCATAAATAGCAATCATAGACGACATGGGTACCATATATCATGTCTCCATACTAGGCTCTATAATCAAAACCGCAAATGTCACGTATTTGGAAGTTGGATTTCCATCTGTGAACCGAGGCAAAAGATAGTCCACTACCGATTTGAGACAATCTAGCCCATGTCTCAGGACCCAGACTCAGGTGGGCCCTTGGATCGTCAGGGCTGATCCACCGATGTGGATTAAAATGCCTGAACACTGCGTTTCCCCGCCCATTGGGGGCAAAATGAGCCAACGAATGACTCCATCGGCTTCGCATAGTCACTGATATATCCGAGGCGCCTCGCAAACCAACAACCACATAAGTCAAACTCGTCAGGGCATGTCAAACCACTGACGCCACTTCTATCTAGAAGGAAACACATGCCCTCCCTGATGTCCTCTCCCGTTTCTGGCTCACAACCGGGGTGTGAGGCTCGCGAATCAACGCTACACAAAGCTATGCCACACAGGTCGTGCTTCGATCATCAACCATGCTTTGATCATCAACCACAAACTTTGCTTTTCAATAGATGCCTTGATCATTTTCATCTTTGCATGCCACACAGGCAAACCACTCCATGCAACCGATATCCATTAATCACACAGATTGGTATCCAATGTCAGACACACAGTCCATTTACAAGTCCGTTCTGGCTCTGAACGAAACCGAAGGCACCTTGTACCTCGCATATCCATCGATCTCCAAGTACGTCTGGACGATCACCAACTGATTCCCTCCTCTTGGGTGTACGGCCCAATCAAGATCATAGTAATTATCCAAACGACGTGAAGACCTCCGGTCTTCGACCACCGTCTTCACCTTCGACTAATCGTCGAATCAGTTATTCAGAATGGGATAAACCCGGTCTTTCCGAATAACTCGTGTATATAATAAATAAGTGTTACACAAACACAAAATACGCCTCATTCCAATTCATCAGTCTCTAACCGTAAATTAGCAAGAGAACAATTCCCCAAACATTAACCCCGAAGACCGAAACCAACATCAGGTCAATACCCAGGAAACCATTCTTCTTAGCTAACCTACAGTTAGTTTCTAAATTTCATATTCTTAGGGAAAGATTCCCATTAATTTTATCAAAGATAAATTCTTCAAATTTTTTCTTTAATCTTATTTTGAATATCGATTCAACTAGTCGGGATTAGCGAACCACACCGAAGTAATCATTTATTTTATTTCCCAATCCCAACCTATTCATCCCATGAAGTAAAACTGGTCATACTTCATATATAAAACCATGGTGTTATCGGTAAATTCAATTAGCATTTCACGTTCAAATCTAATTAAAGATTTAACTATCGCCTGGAGCAAAACTGGTTATACTCCATTCTCGATCATTTCAATGTAATTGAAGATTCATTAAAACTCCACTTAGTTTTAATCTTTAACTGGGTTAAAGAATCGGTGTCATTTAAAACACGGTTCACAATGAACCCCAAAATCACATCACATTTCAATCAGTCCCTAACCGTAAATTAGCAAGTGAGCAATTCCCCAAGTATTAACCCTGAAGGCCTAAACCAACATCAGATCAATACCCCAGAAACCATTAAACTTAACTAATCTCCAGTTAGTTTCTGATTTTCTTAACTCCTTTGGGTCTAAGAATAGTATTATTGAAGATACCGTTCACGACAACCCAAAATCACATTCCATTAATTATCGGGTTAAAGAACAAGTGTTATTTAAAACACTGTTCATGATAAACCCAAAAATCAATACCAATTCAATTCCAATTAAATATTATTTAATTGGTATACTTCATTAAATCTAAATAAAAAGATTCAATCTTTTCTCAAATGGGCTTAAGAACAGTGTTAATGAAGAAACCATTCACGCCAAACCCAAATCCCATTTGATATTTAAATACAAGGCTCTGAATAGAAAATATATCGGCTTATATTCAATATCAAATTCTACGACCAACAAATATCGTATTGGAAATAACGATATAAATATATCTTTTAAATTCCCGTAACAATATCTGTATCATCACGAAATCCAACATCAAGATATTCCGAAGACAATTTCGATTCAAATCCATTCCAATTCAATTATTGGAAATTCTGGTTACTTTTAAAACCCTTTTCAAATTCAATTTATTTATTTAAAAATAAATAGAATTATAATTCTAGTTCAAAACTAGTTCATTTCTATAAAAAAACTATTTTTATCTTTTCAAATATGGAGTTTTTCATCCCAATTCTTCCCAAATCATTTCTTATGATTTTACACAAATTATTACTATTTTTAATAATTTTATCAAGGCCCGTACATTCGATTTCCACCAATGGCCATCAAACTGCACTTACAGCAACCTTTTCCAAATTTGATTTGGACATAATTCCAAATTCAACCATTAGATTTCAAATCTATAATATTCGTTAGAAAGCTCTTTTCGATACGAACCCAATGGTTCCGGTTTTAGGAGAATCCGACGGTCGGATCTCCCACAACGTCAATTCGAAATCAATGGTCGAAATTCGCGAACTACCGCTACGCGGCGTGTTCTATTCAGGCCATTATATATATATTAAATATATTTCGTCGATTTCCTTTTAAAACGTATTATATAAATCGTTTTAAATTCGTTTTCAAAATGATTTCAGCTTCATATTCAATTTCTAATCAAAATTGAATCTTTCCAATATAAATTCGTTTTAAATTCATTTCAACTCAATTTCAATTCAAATCAATTTCAATTCAATTTCAAATCTATTTCAATTTAATTCGAATTTCAATTCTATTCAATTTAATTCGAGTTTCAATTCATTTCAATTTAATTCAAATTTCAATTTATTTCAATTTAATTCGAATTTCAAATCTATTTCAATTTAATTCGAATTTCAATTCATCTCAAAATATCAGATTTTGAAATTACTTTCGATATTCATTATAAAATGAGTAAACTCGATATAAATATCGTTCATGTCAAAATGGCGTCAATCTAATCAACACGGCTTTTATTCAACACATGAATTTTCTTTACTATTCAACAAATGAATTTTCTTTATAATTCAATAAATGAATTTTCTTTACAATTCAACAAATGAATTTTCTTTATATTCAACAAATGAATTTTCTTTACAATTCAACAAATGAATTTTCTTTACAATTCAACAAATGAATTTTCTTTATATTTTCCAAATTGGAGTGAGGCCCAATCAATTACCATATAACGTTAATTATATGGATTCACTACAACACATGTATATAATAGCAACGACAAATCATCAACCATCATCCATAGTGCATTCTACACTGTACAAGCATCAAATATAAATATTCCACGCTTATAACAGTCTGTCAATCAATCGATCGACATACAACTAATTATTGGGATTAATGTATGTCCTATTTCATCCCAACACCCATGTGGGGTTTCAAACAATCAAACACAGATTTTATTTGTGCAGTTGGGCGATGTGTAAAATTTATCATCCCAATCTATATTAGTCAAATCAGTGTATATAAACAAATCTCCGATTTGTTTATAAATATTTATTTTACATACACGTTAAAAATCATATTTTTAACTATAAAATATTTTATTTCACATCACACAAACAAATTTCACAACACAGCAACCAAACAAACAAGTCATCCATGGTCTGTGGATGACGGGTGTCGGGTGCTACTAAACACCGTCTGCATCCTAGTATATATTTCAAACTAGAAATAAATTAAAAGTGAGGAGTTCTCACCGACTAGCTAAACCAAACTCCACGACTCTTCATATGTAGGAATCTTCGTCGTGCTCGCCTTTTGTCAATTTCATTGTCCGTAGCCACTACATATATAAAAAACACGTTTTTATATTGTAGTTATGTATATAAAAATCACATTTTTAATTCGCTCTATATGGATAAAAATCACATTTTTATGCCGCCACTATATAGATAAAAATTCTATTTATACTACGGTGTTCATATAATCAAGATTATATTTTTATCACACTATTCTCTATATAAAAATTATATTTTTATATCGCTCTTCTTCCAATACAGAATATATTTTTATAACGCTCCTTCCTATATAAAAATTATATTTTTATATCTACTTCTAATATAAAGATCGAATTTTTATATCATCGCTATAAAAATCCCATTTTTATTTCAACATATATATAATAAAAATCAGATTTTTATTTCGCTATATCTATAAGAATTATACTTTAATACTCTACATCATATAAAAATTATACCTATATCTCTTCTACATAATAAAAATCGAATTTTTAATACTTCTACAATAAAAAATCATATTTTTATTATTTACATCATATAAAAATTTCGCCTTTCTACTTAGAAAAATATCGTCTTTCTACTAATTAAAAATTAAACCTTCCTTGTAATTAAAAATCAACTTTTCTTGTCAAAAATCATATTTTTATTACATAACTAGAAACTATATTTTTATTTTTAAAGAACTCATCTTTATGGTGTTAAAAACCCAATCTTATCACATAGAAAAATCTAATCCTATATGCTAATATATATATATATATATATATATATATATATATATATATATAAACTGATTTATATATATATATATATATATTTTCAGATTTTAAAACTATAGAAATGTAAATATATATATAAACTAAATTAATCAAAATAAAACTCACTGCTTGGATTTGGGCTGAGGGTGCCGGACGCTGGAGGGGGAGCTCGCAGTCACACCTGTGGTGGTGGGTGGTGAATCGAGGTGGTTCTGGGTGGAAGGGGGTGCGGTTTTCGTTTTGGGGAAGCGGAGGGTGCGGTTTTAGGAGAAGGAGGGAAGAGAGAGGAGGAGGAGGGGAAGAAGGAGGGGAGGTGCGCCAGGGGAGATCGGCGGCGGCCTAGGGCGACGCGGCGCCCTGCCTGGTGGAGCGACGGCTCCGTTGAGGTATTTTTTTCTTTTTTATTTCGATTTATGTTATCGGGTTTAGGGGTGGTAAGAGAAACGGGGTGGTGACGTTGAATATATATAATTATATATTTTATTATTAAATTAATTCAAAAAGCAACTTTTTATTTCGATCTCGAAACGAGACCCACCGCCTGTCGTCCCTAGCTAATTACCCCCATTCCGAACACAATGGGATATGTATCGTAGGATGGTTCGACTGTTTCAATCGGTTTTCATCAAAATCAACATATAACTCTATATATTGAATTTGAACACGCATTTCAATTTATCAGGGCTACATACTAAGTCTAAAAATTCCCATTTTTAAGGGCCAGAATTCCATAGCGACTATTCTGAATTTTCAACTGGGCATATCTTTTGATTTCCGCTATGAAATTTTGATTTTTCGGATTCATTGGAAAGATATTATCAATTAGATTCTAATATTTTTGGTTTCGCTAAAATCCGGTTTATTTTGAATCCTGTGCATTCATTTGAATTTAGAAATCGAATTATCGAACTACCGCGCCGTTTTCAATTCCTTTTATATTTATAAATAAATATTTATGTTCTAACGACGACGTATATAAATATATGCATTCTAATTCTATTCAAAAATAAATTTCTCGTCGTTATCATTTAAAATAATTCATTTTAAATAATCAAAATTCGCTAAAATTGCCAAAATAAAATTTTTAAATTGGCTTAGATTTCCGGGTTATTACATTATCTATCTTCCCAATTAACCATTTTCACACTAAACTACTTTTTAAACTGCGTTCACACTAAGCCGCTTTTTAGCCACTCCCCTAAAACAAAAATATGGCGTTGGCGGGGATCGAACTCTGTACGTCTTGTATGCAAGTCACATGTTCCAACCAAATGAGCTATTATGTCTTTTTCTTACAATCCTTAGAACAATGCTAAACATTATTCTTTTCTCATTCCTCTTTTTCCATGTTTTGCTGCAATATTTAATTTAAGGATATCTTTTTCATATGGAGTCCAATTTACGCAAACTCGGACTCTATCTCAAGCAGAATTCCAAGACAAACGCAACGGCACAACCCGTTTCACCTAATTCTTTTTCTAAAAATTAATTATACCTTGATTTGTTATTTTTATGTTAATAGAAAATACGGGGTGTTACAACATTGATGGCTTTAGAGTTGTTTTGAGCATCACTCTTTTGCTCACCAATCCACTAGGAAAAAATGTTGTTGGTTCAACATAGTATATTTATGTGAAAGTCCAAATGTCTGAACCTACTATCTGTAAATATATTTTCCTTCTACAAGCCCAATATGCATAGTTACTGCCATTGAAAAATGGTGGTCTCGAAGTAGACTGTGTTGGATCTAGATAAACCCTAGAGGGGGGGGGTGAATAGGGTTTATTGAATTAATTCAAGATATTAAAAATATCACAAAACAGATTGCAGAAGATAAAATAAATGCAGAAAATAAAACATAGTTTTTGCCCAACTTCGGCAAACCTTGCCTATTGCTACATTCCCAAGATTTTTACTAGGTATTAATACAGATTTCGCTTACGAAAACCTATAAACTCGCAAACCGTGCTCTTGTTCTAATCCTATGCTCAAAACCCTAGATTGATATTTATTCCTAAGATCATATTTACCCTAGCTACAAACCCGTAGCTAGTAAACCCTAATTATTACAGACACTAGAAAACTGCTAGTTTAAATCCTATAACTAGATGACCTAATTTTACAGAAAAACAAGAAAAACTAGATTATATGATTTCAAAAATACAAATTAAATCAAAACAATATAAAATAAAGGAAATTAAAAATCCTAAGCCTTAAAAAAATAGACCGACCTTTTCATCACTTAAAACAATGGCTCTTCTTATAGCTCCTATGTCGATCGTTCAAAAAAAAGGGAATTAGGGTTTTTCTGAGCCCCAAACTACGATGCTATTTCAAGCTGTTCCCTCTGGAAAAACTGTCTGGTGTCCTTCGAGAAAGTTTGATTTTTGTTGATTGAAATGGAAGGCTTGCGATCGAAAATCAAGTATGTTCTCTGATTTTATTTCTCTGAGCTCTCGAAATTGTGGTTGTTGATTTTCAATGCTTGTTGCCGATGATGTATTAGGTGTTATTATAGGATTATTAAATCCTAAAGTTACTCGTATTTCATATATGGATTTATCTGATTATAGCGAGATTTGTTGCATGATTTTCTTGCTCGAATTGTTGCTGTGAATTCTGCGTGATTGCTAAATTGATTTATTGCCTTGATTAAATTTGAATCCGAGAATTGTTCTTCCTATTTCTGGAATGATTTAAATCGAAAGAAAACAATTACCAAAAATGAAACTTTGATTTTATTGAAAAAATCCTTCCAAAAAAAATGCGAACTGATTTCAGGAACCAATGGATTTATTTCTAGTTTTACTCATCACCGTCGATCATATCCTCATGTGATTGAATGGTTTCAGGAAACAACAGAACTGATTTTTGCCCAAAAATTGAACTTTGGTTTCTAGACATAAGAAAACTTCCTGAAACATGATTGTATTTCTAGAAATGATTTTCTGTGAATGCTGGTAACACAACAATCACTTGCCAATTTTTCTCATTAGAAAATCTTGAATTTTCTGGAACCAAATGAATGATTCCATGCGTATGTTATTGTTTAGTTGCTTGTGCATAATAGTTCTTTTCCAGTTTCTTTGCATGTTGATTTATATTCAATTATTTCTGGACACCCATTTGAATCTTGAATCCCCTGTTCCCAAAAATGTGCTTCAGCATTAAAAACATACATATATCAATGACTTTCTGCATGTTATGAATGTCGGTCGTTGTAGTGTCAGAAATTCCGGTACAATTTAAGCTGACCAAATAACACAAGTCTAACCCAAATCACACCGGAAACCAGAAAGCTAATAGAAAGGAAACAGAGGGCGAGAGTAGATAAGATAGAAACTTAGAATAGAAGAAGAAGAAGAAGAACATACAACATCGGAGTAAACACGAGTCTCACAGTGGAACGAACAATATATAATAGATACATAACTTTGAAATAAAATCAGTATATGTATATAGTAACATTATCATAGTATAACACCTACAACACTGTGGAAATAAACAATAGATATATAATCTTGAAACCTCCTGCTCCATGCTCTCCAGGTATATCTGCAAAACCTGACTACTTGAATGCCCGTACAAATTTGGGCACCCAAGAGTTTAGGAAAAAAATGAAATAAACTCCGGGTCAGACATGGGACTGGTGTGAGTAAAACAATTTAAAACAGTTTGAGCAATAAAATGATATCTCATAAGACCACGTTGCATATTGGAACGGGTTTTTCCCTTATAAGAATCCAAAGCATTTGATTTAACATCAAAAATCCTTTTGAACGAAATGATAAACTTTATATCAAACTCCTTGATATTATAATAGTGTCTATCAATCACAACTAAATAATCAACTAGCAGAACGCTTTCATCTCACGTTCTACATATATAGTATATAATCAAAACCGCGAGCACTTATTGGATAATGGATTACCAACTATGACAAGTATGGAACCACCTTCCGATAGTGTACCTCTAGAGAGGAATACATTGGGTTCAAACGTCTTGTAACCTCATCATGCATGACCGACCACTCATTTTTCTTGAGTGTATCGAATGTATATCACCAACGGTCGGGATCAACAACCGTTTCCTGAATGGCACAACATCGAATAGATTAAAGAATGAAATTAATATCTCTAGATAGGAGATAATACACCCTAATTGGCAGCCAACCACTTAGCCATGCTGCCTGCCCGATTTTTGTCATTTCCCGATTGTGCGGTTAGAGGCCACGCTTATCTCTAACAGATCACACAATCATTCACTTTGAATGTCAATTGTCATACCTGCCAAATCACAAATTGATTTCCCCAAAAATACAATGGGTATACAGCTAAGAGAAACAAATTCCTCTGCCACTAAACGAAAATACGTTTGAAGAGATCAACTTACGCCATTAAATATACTCTATCAAACATTCTTCCATACAGGTCGTCCTTGGACTGGACAAGCCGAAGGTACTATTCTGCAAATCCATCTTAGGCAATTTCTACCTAGGATCGCCAGAATAGCCCTTCCATAACTCCGTCTTCAATTATCTTCATCATATTTGATTCACAACGCTAATCCCCATATTGAGTGGTTTTCAGATAATGAATCTGATCCCGGTCTCTCTGTATTGACAATGGAAAAATGGTCAAAAACTTCGATAGTCGGTGAGTTAACTACCAAAGAAAAACACGTGTGCAAACCACGATATTATTCCCAGATGGGAATTATATCGATCAAACATCATTTAACATTTATCTCTTAAGTTCATTTTTCCTCTCCTTTTTCCAAATATGCAACATTTTATATTTTCTAAAATTAGAAAATATACGTTATTAAAATTGGGAAATATTTTTGTTTCTTGTTTTCTATATTAGAAAACATTTTTGATTCTTATTTTGAAAACATTTCCAAAATTCCTACATTGGATTTAAACAGATGTTTAAATCAAACATCGCTATGCCAACTCAAACCATTATACTCGTTAACTAAATTCACTTAACCAATCTTCAATGTCGAACCTTAACCATTCCTTAGTTAAAAACGAAGCCAATCAAGTTGGAGTATGACTACCTCTCAGACCTTAACCGACCAACATTTCTAACTTCGAAACAAACAAGGTTCACCTTTTAAACCTTTAACAACTTCCTTACGTAATTCTCTTTCGAATAAATCTCAATTCGATTACTCTTTCCTCCGAATAAACTATATTCGAAAATCTCTCTTCGGATAGCCATATTCGATTAACTCTATTCAATTAACACTATTCGATTAACTCTAATCGATTAACTTTTATCAGTTAGCTCTATTTGATTAAGTCTATTCTACTAACTCTATTTGATTAACTCTATTGGATTAACTTTATTTGAGTAACTCTATTCTATTAACTCTATTTGATTACTCTATTGGATTAACTCTATTTGATTAACCCTAATCGATTAACTCTATTGGATTAACTCTAATCAATTAACTCTTATCAATTAACTCCTATCAATTTACTCCTTCCGAATAAACTATATTCGATTTATTCCTTTAACTCTATTCGAATAAACTATATTCGATAACTACTTTCGAATAACTAATATTCGATAACTCCTTTAACTTTATTCGAATAAACTATATTCGATTAACTTCTTTAACTCTATTCAAATAAACTATATTCGATTAGCTCTTTAACTCTATTCGAATAAACTATATTCGATTAACTCCTTTTCGAATAACTCTAATTTGACTAACTCTAATCGATTAACTCTAATTC
The DNA here is from genome assembly GCA_030737875.1 of Allium sativum. Lineage (NCBI taxonomy): Eukaryota > Viridiplantae > Streptophyta > Magnoliopsida > Asparagales > Amaryllidaceae > Allium > Allium sativum. The sequence continues at coordinate 137,089,790 of CM060921.1, read as the reverse complement.
GACTAACTCTAATCGATTAACTCTAATTGATTAACTCTAGTCGATTAACTCTAATCGATTAACTCTAACTCTAATCGATTAACTCTAACTCTAATCAATTAACTCTAACTCTAATCAATTAACTCTAATTCAATTAACCCTAATTCTAATCGATTAACTCTATTCTAATCGATTAACTCTAACTCTAATCGATTTACTCCAACTGATTAATTCTAACTGATTAACTCCAACTGATTAACTCTAACTGATTAACTCTAACTGATTAACTCTAATCGAATAACTAATATTGGATTTACTTGTTTCGATTAACTCTTTTTGATTAACTCCTTTTGATTAACTCCTTTGGGTTAACTCCTTTGGATTAACTCCTTCTTGAATAAGTAATATTCAATTCACTCTTCGTCCATATTCAGTTTCAAATATCGATGTTGAAATTTGATTCTTACTTCTTATATAAGTCCTAACTTATATATTCCATTTAGTGAATATTAGGCACACATCCCTAAAACGAAACTTAATTAGGCTCACATCCGGTCATAAACTTATTGTAAATTTAGTCCCTGTTTTTCGAAAATTCATAAAAAAAATATTAAAAAAATATAAAAAAATCACGTAAATTCGTATTTAAATAAAACATGTAAAAACATGTACTCGTCCAAAAATTCAGATCATAATAAAATCGAAACATGCATCAAAATCAAAAAAATACAGAAAATAACGAAAAATGCAGTAATTTGCATCAAATCATGCACATATTTGGAATACTTGCATTCATCTGTGCAAGTATTTCTCTGTTATATTTTTACATGCAATACTTGCATGCATGTGTGCAAGTATTTAAAATAGTTGCATACATGTATGCAAGTTTCTGCACACATTTTATTTTCACATGTAAATACTTGCATACATGTGTGCAAGTATTTCAAATAGTTGCACACATGTATGCAGTTTTCTGCATGCATTTTCAACTAAAACAGCTTCAGAAATACTTGCATACATGTATGCAACTATTGGCAAAAGTTGCATACATGTATGCAACTATTTGCAAGTTTTAAATTCACAATACATCCCTGTAATTAATGTTTTCTCTGTAAACCCGCCCCCTATTTTAGCTGCCGCCTGGAATCTTCCGCCTGCCACTTTCCATACCTCCGCCTCTTTCGTTTTCTGTCCAAATTTTCAGGCGCTATCACTTAAAAAAAAAAAAAAAATTTCTAAAATCTGTAAACATTCCCGGAAGTCCACAGAAATCAAAAAAAAAAGTTGCATCAATGTATGCAACTTTTACGAATAGTTGCATACATTTATGCAACTATTCGAATACACATGCATATACTTATGCACGCCTGTTTGAAAAATTGCACACATGTATGCAGTTTTTCTATATAACTGCATACATGTGTGCATATATGTCAAAATACATGCAAATGTGAATAAGTTGCACGCAGGTATGCAGTTTTTAAACAAATGCATCGGCAGATGCATGTTTTAACAATATGTGCATACATGTATGCATTTATACTGCAGTTTTGACGCAGATTTGAAATAAATGCATACATGTATGCAACTAATCGATTTATATGCATGTTTTGATGCAATTTACTGCATTTCGTTGATTTTCTGTATTTCATGATTTCGACGTTGTTTTTAATGTTTTTTTGATCTGATTTTTTTCACGATTAATTGTTTTAATTAAATACGAATTTACATGGTTTTTTAATATTTTTTTTATATTTTTTTATGAATTTTTGAAAAATAGGGACTAAATTTACAATAAGTTTCTGACCGGGTTTTTTTTATATTTTGAAACCTAATAGGGACCTCTAAAAAACGCACCCTTCCATTTATCCAATGATAAATATTTTATTTAATTTATAAAATATTATTTATAAATTAATCTTCTCAATCTATCGGTTAGAATAGATTCTATTTAAAATCTTTGCTTTAAATCCATATCATGTTATACCCGTTTGCGATGCACGGGTCTAAACCTTTCAAATGTAAAATTCTCTTTTTATACAATTCTATTCATTTTTCAAGCATTTCCTTTTATAATCTATTTATTTACCAAATAAATCCCTTTTGATAATTCTATTTATTTGATAAAATATTTCCTTTTTATATAAAATTCATTGATTATGTAAGTAATTCTTTTTAACTATTTCCTTTTCTATTTTTTTACAAATATTTCCTCTTTCTATTTTATCATATTTATTTCCCATAAATATTTCCTTTTCAAAAACCCTTTTTGATTTCATAACTATTTCCTTTTATAAAATCCTTTTCCCTTTTATATATAAAATCCATTGATTTTATATAAAAAAAAAATTCTTCAAAATACACTTTGGAAATCCCCTTTTCTACATCCTAGTATTTCTTACAGTATTTAAAATACCAAATAACAATGATCGATATCATTCAACACACATAATCAACAACAGATTATATATATCACATCATATATTACAATATATAAAAAGAATAGTTTTATAAATACTGAGGAATTCAGTTGGATTCCTCCAACCTGTTTCCCTGCCTCACAGATGTTATAAAATATAATTAACATCAACTTCATTTCAATATGAAATATTCTGATAAACAGAATCAATATATAATTAACGATATATATATATATGTCGTTATCTATAATTTCAACCAATCAATCAGCAGTTTAATCAAACAGTCAGCACACAGCAATCAATCATCATTTATCAGTTCTAAAAATACATTATAAAAATATGAACTGATAGAGTTGGTGAGTTTTACTCACGTTTGACAGTTATCGTTAAATAACGATTAACTATCTTTGATTCAGAGCAGACAATTTATCTTGCAATAAATTGTAATGAGCTCTGATTCACTTCCAGTCAATTCCAGTGTGTATCCACCATCCGTTCGATCCGAACGGATCTTGTTTCGCTGAATTTCGAGAACGTATGGAGGAGATATCAACATTACAAGTTTAATTCAAATTCAACGTTGATTGAAGAACTAATTAAATATTACTTATAACCTTTATTCCTTAGCATGCCTTAATACATGGTTAAAAACTCAGCCCGCCCACTTAGTACATCTCTCCTCTTCCAGTATAATGTTCAAATTATGCTGGATCACCACAACACCCTGACCGAACGTTTACATCAGTCGTTCTCCCTTTCCTCTCGACTAATTATGAAATGAAGATCACCCCTCTTCCTTACTCACCATGCTCCGCCATTCCATCCTCATTTCATTCATTTCGAATTCACGTAGAAAACTGCGTTTTACAGCGGCTCTTCACCATTCGCCGTACTTTCAATGACCACAGACCCCTCTCTACTAAATGAAATCGAGTGAAACCTCCACCGTAACAATCCTCTTCGAATCCTTAATCACCCCACCACCAAAATACAGAACTCGAACATCCATATGCGACATCAGGTCTCCAAACTAATGAACAGTACAACCCAAAAAAAGCGTCGAACTTCCTCAAACTTGGTATACAAGTGTGGTTTTAACCCCAGTATCCAAATAAAATACTCAAAACCGGAATCGATGTTTCAAATGCCCAAATTGATAAACCCTAGGTCACGTTGTTCCTGTTTCCAATGAACAAAAACCAGGATCGAACCCTTTGAAAACTATATACAAATAGAGAGAAACATCATAGGAAGCTTATGAAACATGTTTGAGGAATTTAGAGACCTTATTTGATTTTTGGTAGATTTAAGAACTCACGATTTTTGTTTGAGAATTAAAAAAACTGGCGGCTTCATTTTGACCAGACCGAAAAATAATTTAGGTTAGAAGAGTAGGCTGGTCTATTTAAAGGACAAATTTAAATATTTGATTATTTATAATATAATAAGCTATCGCTATTTATATTCATCATTTAAAATTCCTATGGTCATATACGATACCCAAAAATCATGAAAATGGACATACACCTACAGTTTGACATTACGTACCTAACGAAACTTGTTTCGTCGAATTCCTACTTCGTTTGCTCACACAACGTATTTTTTACCACCAAAATACAGACTGTTTTTGACAATAAAAATCCGTACGGCCACACACTGACTTCTAAAATCACGAAAATTGAAATCTAACAATAATTTAACATTGCGGATCCAACAAAATTAGTTTCGTCGAAAACGGAGGTTGTTTGCAAAACTGGCTATTTTTAAAGCTCTAAATAAACTCTTTTAAATATATAAATATATTTAATAACAATTAAATTAAATATAAATAAATATATATTATCATATATCTATATTCACACAAAATATTGTATAGCTCCATTTGGATTTATAACTCGATATTCAAATCCCGGTTGAATCGATATTCAATTTAAATTGAAAAATCCTTTTATAATATAAATAAATCGCTATAATTTATAAAGGAATTCCATAACAACTTTTCAAAAATTTGATTTGGACATAAATCAAAATCTACACAATAAAATCCCGATTTTTCTCTTCCATTTGAAAGACATACTTCACCAGCTCCGAACATTTCTTATTTCACAGAAATCCGATTTAAAACAGACCCTGTATATTCAGTTAAAGTTCGAATCGCCAAATTACGAACTGTCGCGCCATTTGGAGCTCGATTTTAATTATAATATAATTATACGTTAAAACTTCGTTTAAATAATATATTCGTTACTCTAATTCAAGTTCTAAGCTGAAATTAAACATTTTAAATTGTCCAGTTCACATTATATTGTCAATTCACTATTTCCGACTATTTCAGAATTAAATATATTATTCTATTATTATATTAATTAAATATTCAATATTATTTAATTTAAACAACCATTTCAATCTCTGAATCTCTATTTAAATAATTAAATAAATTAATTATAATACCATAAAAAACGGGTCGTTACATTCTTCCCCCTTAAAATAATTTAGTCCTCGAAATTGTTAAGGTGGAAAACAAACCCTATTGACTGGGTTAAAAATTATTTTTACTTCTTTAACTTCCGTTTCACTATACCAATTAATTTCAGCTAAATTACTAATTTTATTCCTACTAATGAAAATTTCCATAAACTCTGAAAATTTTCTAACAACCGAAATTTCTAAAAAATTTCGCCAGCACCTTCTTTGTATTGGTCAATAACTCAAACTCCAGCTCGCCTCTCTAGACCTTCTTCGGCCAAAAGAAAATCAAACAGCCAAGCGGCTTGCTAACTTGGCTCATCAAAATCTCAAACCCAGATATAATATAGGCTGGTACCTTTTTGTCGGGCATATCATTTCATCTATCATATCTGCTACTAATTCAACATATACAAATGTTATCCCAATCAAACTCAAGTCACTTTTATCTCCAACACAACCATTCGCTTATCCAAGCCAAATTAAATTTCAAATCAAAGTTCCATTCTCGATTTTCAAATTCTTAACTCATCAATCCAATACCATTTCGGATACCTATGTCACAAATCCAATTTTCCGATATCATTCTAATCCAATTCAATTTCCGCTTAATTGGTTTTCAATTCAATTCCAATTTATTTCCACAAATTTTTATTTAAATTTGTTTCTAATTCAAACAGTCTTTTTCCTGGGAGTTTTAAATAACTTTGCTTTTCTCAAAAATCAAACTTTCCTTTTCAGGACTTCCAAAACAACATGTTTTTCTCAAAACAATTCAAAAACAAAATCTTTGATAGTAATCCATCACTTAGCAACTCAAAAATGAACACTAATGATGTCGCGATTCATCATCAGGGTTATTTCCCAACTATCGAAGTGAGTTCAATACTATAACTATTTCAAAACTTATTTAAGCACCTTCATTTTGAAATTACATTCAAAATATCCTTCACAATGCTTGTAAAAAATTTAAAATCTCCCAGGATTTTAAAATTCTCTTAGACTTAATTAAATTCCATGTACAAACACTTTTCATGTTTTTGGAATTTTAATTTCAATTCTGATTTAAATTCAGATTTAATTTACCTGATTTTATATGTTTCTCTTATGTGATTTCTGATTGGTTATTTACATAACCATTTCAATTTATAATCTCATTCGATTATAATAACAACCAACACATCCTATATATTATAATAATTCCAATATATAGATTCCATTTATAACAAAATATATTTTGGTTAAAATTATTTCATTTACCCTCCTTCCAAAATATCCTATGTCGGTTCATCGTATTCAAGTGTTTATAAACCCCTATCGATACAGTGGATCAAACTGATCGACCAGAACGCATAAACAACTCATTCAATAAATCTCCACAATATGAATTCATTTTATATTGAATAACAAATACGCGCTCATATATATACACTCAAACTCAATCTAGTGTATTACTAACCCCATCTCTACTGAGTCACGCCACAAAGCCAAGGTAATTACTTAACCTTAAGCTTTGATACCAATTGTAGTGTCCCGAAATTCCGGTACAGTTTGAGTTGACCAAATAACACAAATCCAACCCAAATCATACTGGAAACAAGAAAACTAATAGAAAGAATACATAGGGTGAGAATAGATAAGATAGAAACTTAGAATATAAGAAAAAGAAGAACATACAACATCAGAGTAAACACGAATCTCACAACGGAACGAACAATATATAATATATACATAACTTTGAAATAAAATCAGTATATGTATACAGTAACATTATCAGAGTTTAACACTTATAACACGGTGGAAATAAACAATAGCTATATAATCCTGAAGCCTCCTGCTCCAAGCTCTCCAAGTATATCTGTAGAACCTGACTACTTGACTGCCCGTATAAATTTGGGCACCTAAGAGTTTAGGGAAAACAAAACAAAATAAACTCCGGGTCAGTCATGGGACTGGTGTGAGTAAAACAATTTAAAACAGTTTGAGCAATGAAACGGTATCTCATAAGACCACGCCGTATAACGGTACGGGTTTTTCCCTTATGAGAATCCAAAGCATTTGATTTAACATCAAAAATCCTTTTAAACGAAATTATAAACTTTATATCAAACTCTGCGATATTATAATAGTGTTTATCAACCACAACTAAATAATAAACTAGCAGAACACTTTCATCTCATGTTCTATATATATATTATACAATCAAAACCACGAGTACTTATTGGATAATGGATTACCAACTATGACAACGTATGGAATCACCTTCCAATAGTGCACCTCTAGAGAGGAATATATTGGGTTCAACAAGAACATCTTGCAACCCGACCACACATGACCAACCATTCATTTCGCTTGGGCGTATCGAATGTATATCACCAACGGTTGGGATCAGCAACCGTTTCCCGAATGGCACAACATCGAATAGACTAAAAAATGAAATGAATATCTCTAGATAGGTGATAATACACCCTAATTGGCAGCCAACCACTTAGCCATGCTGCCTGCCCGATTTTTGTCATTTCCCGGTTGTGCGGCTAGAGGACACGCTTAACTCTAACAGATCACACAATCATTCACTTTGAATGTCACATCGTCATACCCACCAAACCAAAAATTGATTTCCCCAAAAATACAACGTGTACACAGCTAAGAGAAACGAATTCTTCTACCACTAAATGTAAATATGTTCGAAGAGATCAACTTATGCGATCCATTAAATATACTCTGTCAGACATTCTTCCATACAGGTCGTCCTGGGACTGGACAAGCCGAAGGTACTATTTTGTAAATCCATCTTAGGCAATTTCTACCTAGGATCGCCAGAACAGCCCTTTCATAACTCTTTCTTCAATTGTCTTCATCATATTTGATTCGCAACGCTAATGCCCATACATAGTGGTTTTCAGATAATGAATCTGATCTCGGTCTCTCCATATTGACAACAGAAAAATTGTCAAAAACTTCGATAGTCGTAGTGTTAACTATCAAAGAAAAACATGTGTGTAAACAACAATATTATTCACAGATGGGAATTGTATCGATCAAACATCATTTAACAATTATCTCTTTAGTTCATTTTTTCTCTCATGTTTACATATATGCAACATTTCCTATTTTCTAAATTTAGAAAATATACGTTATTAATATTGGGAAATATTTCCATTTCTTATTTTATATATTAGAGAACATTTCTGATTCTTATTTGGAAAACATTTCCAAAACTTCTATATTAGATTTAAACAGATATTTAAATCAAACATCGCTATGCCAACTCAAAACATTATATCGTTAACTAAATTCACTTAACCAATCTTCACTGTCGAACCTTAACCATTCTTTAGTTAAAAACGAAGCCAATCAAGTTGTGGTATAACTACCTCTCAGACCTTAACTGAACAACATTTCTAACTTTGAAACAGACAAGGTTCACCTTTTAAACCTTTAACAACTTCCTTACGTAAGTATCTTTCGAATAAATCTCTATTCGATAACTCTTTCCTTCGAATAAACTATATTCGAAAATTTCTCTTCGAATAGTCATATTCGATTAACTCTATTCAATTAACACTATTCGATTAACTCTAATCGACTAACTTTTATTAGTTAGCTCTATTTGATTAACTCTATTGGATTAACAATATTTGATTAACTCTATTCTATTAACTCTATTTCATTACTCTATTGGATTAACTCTATTTGATTAACCCTAATCGATTAACTCTATTGGATTAACTCTAATCAATTAACTATTATCAATTATCTCCTATCAATTTACTCCTTTCGAATAAACTATATTTGATTTACTCCTTTAACTCTATTCGAATAAACTATTTTCGATAACTCCTTTCGAATAACTAATATTCGATAACTCCTTTAACATTATTCGAATAAACTATTTTCGATTAACTCCTTTAACTCTATTGGAATAAACTATATTCGATTAACTCCTTTAACTCTATTCGGATAAACTATATTCAGTTAACTCCTTTTCGAATTACTCTAATTCGACTAACTCTAATCGATTAACTCTAATTTTACCAACTCTAATCAGTTAACTCTAATCGATTAACTCTAATCGATTAACTCTAACTCTAATCGAGAACTCTAACTCTAATCAGTTAACTATAATTCGATTAACCCTAATTCTAATCAGTTAACTCTAATTCTAATCGATTAACTCTAACTCTAATCGATTTACTCCAACTGATTAACTCTAACTGATTAATTCCAACTGATTAACTCTAACTAATTAACTCTAATTGAATAACCAATATTCTATTTACTCATTTCGATTAACTCTTTTTGATTAACTCCTTTTGATTAACTCCTTTGGATTAACTCCTTTGGACTAACTCCATTGGATTAACTTTTTGGATTTACTCCTTTTAATTAACTCCTTCTCGAATAAGTAATATTCGATTCACTCTTCGTCCGTATTCAGTTTCAAATATCATGTTGAAATTTGATTCTTACTTCTTTATATAAGTCCTGACTTATATATTCCATTTATCCAATGATAATTATTTTATTTAATTTCTAAAATATTATTTATAAATTAATCTTCTCAAACTATCGGTTAGAACAGATTCTATTTAAAATCTTTGCTTTAAATCCATATCATGTTATACCCGTGTGCGAAGCACGAGTCTAAACCTTTCAAATGTAAAATTCTCTTTTTATACAATTATATTCATTTTTCAAGTATTTCCTCTTATAATCTATTTATTTACCAAATAAATCTCTTTTATTAATTCTATTTATTTTATAAAATATGTAAAATCCATTGATTTTATAAGTATTGGCTTTTAACTATTTCCTTTTCTATTTGTTTTACTAATATTTTCACTTTCTATTTTATCATATTTATTTCCAATAAATATTTCCTTTTCAAAAACCCTTTTTGATTTTATAACTATTTCCTTTTATAAAATCCTTTTCCATTTTATATATAAAATCCGTAGATTTTGTATAAATAATTTATTTTAAAAAAAAACTTTGAAAATCCCCTTTTCTACATCCTAGTATTTCTTACGATATTTAAAATACCAAATAACAATGATCGATATCACTCAACACATATAATCAACAACAGATTATATATATCACATCATATATTACAATATATGAAAAGAACAATATTATAAATACCGAGGAATCCAGTTGGATCCCTCTAACTTATTTCCCTGTCTCACAGATGTTGTACAATATAATTAACATCAACTTCATTTATTATGAAATATTCTGATAAACAGAATCAATATATAATTAACGATTTATATATATATATATATATATATATATCGTTATATATAATTTCAACCAATCAATCAGCAGTTCAACCAAATAGTCAGCACACAACAATCAATCATCATTTATCAGTTCTAAAAATACGTTATAAAAATACGAACTGATAGAGTTGGTGAGTTTTACTCACATTAGATAGTCATCGTTAAATAACGATTAACTATCTTTGATTCAGATCGGACAATTTATCTTGCAGTAAATTGTAGTGAGCTCTGATTTAGTTCCAGTGTGTAGCCACCGTCCATATGATCCCAACGGATCTTGTTTCGCTGAATTTCGATAACATATGGAGGAGATATCAACATTACAAGTTTAACGCAAATTCAACATTGATTAAACAACTAAATAAATATTACTTATAACCTTTATTCCTTAGCAGGCCTTAATCCATGGTTAAAAACTCAGCCCACCCGCTTAGTACATCTCTCCTCTTCCAGTCTAATGTTCGAATTATGCTGGAGCTCCAGAACACCATGACCGAACGTTTACATCAGTCGTTCTCCCTTTCCTCTCGGCTAATTCTGAAACTAAGATCACCCCTCTTCCTCACTCACCATGCTCCGCCATTCCATTCTCATTTCGTTCATTTCGAGTTCATGCAGAAAATTGCGTTTTACAGCAGCTCTTCATTATTCGCCGTACTTTCAATGACCACAGACCCCTCTCTACTAAATGAAATCGAGTGAAACCTCCACCATAACAATCCTCTTCGAAACCTTAATCACCACACCACCAAAATACAGAACTCGAACATCCAGATGCGACATCAGCTCTCTAAGCCGATGAACAGTACATCCCAAAAAAAGCGTTGAACTTCCTCAAACTTGGTATACAAGTGTGGTTTTAACCCCAGTATCCAAATACAATACTCAAAACTGGAATCGATGTTTCAAATGCCCAAATTGATAAACCCTAGGTCACGTTGTTCCTGTTTCCAACGAACAAAAACGGGATGGAACCCTTTGAAAACTATAAACAAATAGAGAGGAACATCATAGGAAGCTTATGAAACTTGTTTGAGGAATTTAGAGACCTTATTTGATTTTTGGTAGATTTAAGAACTCACAATTTTTGTTTGAGAATTGAAAATAACCGAAGGCTTCATTTTGACCAGACCGAAAAATAATTTAGGTTAGAAGAGTGTGCTGGTCTATTTGTAGGACAAATTTAAATATTTAAATATTCGATTATTTATAATATAATAAGCTACCGCTATTTATATTCGTCATTTAAAATTCCTATGGTCACATACGATACCCAAAAAATCACGAAAATGGACATACACCTATAGTTTGACATTACGGACCCAACGAAACTTGTTTCGTCGAATTCCGACTTTGTTTGCTCACACAACATATTTTTAATCATCAAAATACCGACTGTTTTTCACATTAAAAATCCATACGGCCACATACTGATTCAAAAATCAGAAAAATTGAAATCTAGCAATAATTTAATATTGCAGATCCAACAAAATTAGTTTCATCGAAAACGGATGTCGTTTGCAAAACTGGCAATTTTTAAAGCTCTAAATAAACCCTTTTAAATATGTAAATATATTTAAAAACAATTAAATATAAATATAAATAAATATACATTATCGTATATATATTCACACAGAATATCGTATAGCTCCAATTGGATTTATAACTCGATATTCAAATCCCGGTAGAATCGATATTCAATTTATATTGAAAAATCCTTTTATAATATAAATAAATCGCTATAATTTATAAAGGAATTCCATAGCAACTTTTTGAAAATTTGATTTGGACATAAATCAAAATCTACACAATGAAATCCCGATTTTTCTCTTCCATTAGAAAAATGTACTTCACCAGCTCCGAATGTTTCTTGTTTCACAGAAATCCAATTTAAAACAGATCCTGTATATTCAGTTGAAGTTCGAATCGCCAAACTACGAACTACCATGTCATTTGGAGCTCGATTTTAATTATAATATAATTATATGTACAAACTTTGTTTAAATAATATATTCATTATTCAAATTCAAATTCTGAGCTGAAATTAAATATTTTAAATTGTTTATTTCACATTATATAGTCAATTCTCTATTTCCGACTATTTCGGAATTAAATATATTATTCTATTATTATATTAATTAAATATTATTTAATTTAAACGACCATTTCAATCTCTGTATCTCTATTTAAATAATTACATTAATTAATTATAATACCGTAAAAATATAGGTCGTTACAGTCGTTCTTTTATTATGTGTTAACCAAAATGAATTAAAGAAGATTGGACCATAATACCCTTATACCCATTCAAAACTTGAGAATAGTCAACATCTGATCCTCTTTTGTTGTGAACGGTTCTCATCCTTTTTTTAGCATTCTTATGTGTGACCTTATATATTATTACAATGTTGGCAATGATTTTAAATCGTATTTAAAATGATAAACAGAGATTGGCATCTAGCAATACGTCACTGCTACCCAAGTTATAATAAGATCAATGATTCGATACAACCTTTCCATGACCATTGTATCAATGTAATATATTCCTTTTAACCATTATATCTAGAATTAAACTCGAGGAATGGAACATATCACCCTTTATAATTCAATCCGTTTTTCTTGATCGATGAGTAGACTGTTTAAAACAAATCAATATTTGAGCACGACCATGCATTTCACAGTCTCACTCAATCAAAGAGCCCCATGGATATCACTACAAATATATCGTGGGGTTAAATTCTATCTAGATCATTCATATTAAGGACCATTACATCACTGTCATTATGAGAATAACTTATGATACTGTTAATTATATTCCATGTAGTTTTCTAATGGTGGGTCAGCCCAATTCTCTATTCTCTAATACGTATTTATGTCTTGACATTAATATCACATATAATAATGATCAATGAGACGTGATCATCAATCAATCAACATACTAGTCTCAACGTTTCGTTATTGTCCTTTGTATATAATAAGATTTGACCAAGGACATTTAAGAATTACAATACTTAACATATTATATAATCTCAAGTTCAAGTCAATTACTTAAACTATATAAATTCGTATTGTTATTCTAAGGACTTCTATTATGTTAATATTTATATTACGCAGTAAATATATAACATAACAGGATATGTTATTCCAAATAAAATAACATCAATAATGTTATTAATCACATTAAATGGATTTCCTCTAGGCCATAAAATCTAACCATATTCTGATTTATACATGTTCAAGTTATATGCATGTCCTGTGTTTTCATGTTGCATTGCATTGGTAAATGTTGAACTTGTACACATGGCTAGGATAAAATTGTCTTGTGTATTGCCAATGTGTATACTGCTTTGTGCCTACATGTTTTTGGCTTCTTCATTTTGAATTCAATCATGCGACTGCTTGCAAACTGTCTTGTGCATCCCCATGTTGTTTCACCTTTCGGCATGTATTGTTGCACATGTTTCATGAATTTGTGCACTTGTACACATTTGACCCGAACTTGAACTTGGCGGTGCCTTTCTGAACCGTTGCATCTTTATGTGAGTTTGAACATATGCAACTGTACGAACCATGTAAGTATGTTGCTGCTGCTCCACCATATATGCCACTACATGTTCAAATACGCATTTTGTGTTATTTATGTAGTATTCACTCAATTTCACCATTCATGCATATTTGAAACTGACTGAAATTTTTGAGCACTAACTGTTTGCATGAGCTTCTCTGCATTGTGTTTTCTGCTTCTTTTATTTGACCATTTTGTGTGACCATTTATACAAATCTATGCATGTACACATGCTTATGCTGGAAACCATGTTTGCATATATTTGATCTTAACTTTGAGCTGTGACCATTTTGAACCTTTGACTTGTGCATTTGAGCTTTCATGCCCAGATTGAACCAATCATGCACTATTTTGAGATGCATGAAGTAGACTCGACCAAATTAAGAGTTAACTTGTATATTTGAATTTGAAATGTTGCATTTGTACGTGATCGAGCAGTGTACATCTTCGACTGCCATTTGCTTGCAGTATTGAGCACTATACATTGTTATATGTGTGCATGTATCGCAATATACATACATATGTATATATACACATATGTGTGTGTATATATATATATATGTATTTGTATTTGTTGCTTGAGTGTTCATGAATACTTGCGGCATGAAAATATTGTCAAACTTCACCTGACACATCATATTCGATATATTTGTCCCTTTCTGAACATATTTTCCTTGCACAAAAATACATGTATACACATACACATGTATAGTGCACTTGCAGAGTGTGTGTGAGTATTTATATATATGTAAGCATTACAGTACAGTGTATCATTGTGAATACCACAGGCTGTCTAGGCACAGATAGATGTCCATAAAAATCAGAACAAGTTATGAAATATGATGAGAAACACACCAAAATTCTGAGGCAAGTAAAATTTAAAATAAAAATTATATCTATTAGAATATAAAATTATTTTTATTCCAGATTACTCTGTGTGTGTTTCTGTGATAGGTAAACAGATGATTGGACTGACTGTGAATGACATAGACAGAAGACAAAACCGTGTCAGTGAATGTGTGAGTAACTATAAGTGAGTGATTGATAGAAATGTAGTGAGTCAACAATGTGTATGAGTGTTTGTATAGCTAAGTGATTGAGGGAACTGTAGTGAGGATCAATGTATACAAATGAAATTGAATGTATATAATTACAGTAAATTGTACAAATAGTGGATTTATTAATTTGTACTGTTGAAATAAAATATTATATTTAAATAAAATACTGTTTGAATATTTAAATTCTTGTGCAATAGTATTTTATTTAAATATTATATTTTGTTTGTGATGTAGTATAACAGTACAATTACAAACACATTTATAATAATAAATATATGCTTTTTACCATCAAACAAAAATCATAGAATTGTTAGATACAAAAATCTCCCCCTTTTGACGAGGACAAACATAAAATAAGATGTTGAATATAGTATTTTAGTGGGTTTGACAGTGGAACTCCCCCTATTTGCATGCTCCCTTTACAACAAAACTCCCCCTAGATATATGCATGAGTGAAAAATAATAATTGAAATTTCAATATTAAAATATTTCAAGGAATAACCACTCATCGATCAAAATCTTAACCTGTTCTCCCCTTTTTGTTATCATCAATACAAAAATTAAAAAAGTGATGAAATAATTGACTAAAAATATCATATCAGCTTCAGAGGAAGAAAGATCATCATAAATCTCAATCAGTCAAACAAAAATCATAATATTCTAAAAACTAGTGGCAAATTTCACATTGTAAAATGATGAATAACGATGGTATTTATAAAATTGGAGAGAGTTTTAAAACAAATGATCTCCAATTTTGTTCAAAAGATTTTTTATAAAAAGATAAGTACAAAAATTGGACTACGATTATATATTCAATTTAAGTGATGCAATCAAATAATCTCAAATCCGTATAACTATCAATCAACAAATCATAATATATCATAAGATATTGACACATTTCACAAATTAGAAAAATGGAATGATAGGCTAGTTTTTACACACCACGGAGAATTTCATATAACAAAATTTATTTATAGCAAATTATTTTCTTTTCTTTTTCTTTTTATTTAAGAACGTACTGACCATGCATAACCAGATCTTAGATGTTTAAATGAGGTCAGTTGCAGCTTAAACATAAGTAATCTCATAACCATGCATGGCCAGAGCTTGGATTTTTAAATGAGGTTAGAGAAACACTTATGAATATTATATTTTTATTATTTTCTGTTTCAAAAAGAAAAACTCTTCAATATATAAAACCAATATGGATCACAGAAATATGGTTTGTACAGAAATGGTTTGTGAAATAAAATTTTAAATTAATGACATTATGAAATATGCGCAATTGTACCGGGATTCTTAAATAATTTCAATTATCACTAATTCTGAAAAATAATATAATCATAATTCCATCACAAATATTTCCATTGTTTATATAAGATGATTTTTAAATAAAATAAAACTCTCAACATTAAAATAAAATCATGATGAATGGAAAAATGATGATAGACTAAGAAGATGTATGTGAAAAAATGCCAATTCAAAGATATTATTAAAATTGTTCAATCATCATGAAAATTCAAATAAAATTTCCTCTTGTTGTGATATATACTATAGCCGCAACTCAATAATCTGATAATAATTTTGATGAGTTCAAAATACATGTAATGACCCGCATTTGTCAGAGGTATTATAATTAATTTATATAATTATATAAATAGTGATTTAGGGAATTCAATCATCGTTAATTAAATTATAGTGAATATTTAATTAAATTAAATTATTAAATAATATATTTAATTCAGAAATAATCAAAAATATTGGAAATCACAATACTCTGTGAACAGGGTCGTCCCTTAGATTTAATTCAGCTTAGAGTTGAATTATATCGACGAATATATTCAATCGACGATAGTTTGAACGTATAATTTTATTATAATTATAATCGAGCTCGAAATGGCGCTGCAGTTCGAAATTGGTGATTCGAACTTCAACTGAATGTACATGATTCGTTTTAAGCCGGATTTCTATGAAACAAGAAACGTGTGGAGCTGGTGGAGTATATCTTTCTAGTGGACGAGAAAAATCGAGATTTTGTTGTGTAGATTTTGATTTATGTCCAAATCAAATTTTAGAAAAGTCGCTATGGAATTCCTTTATAATTAGTAACGCTTTATTTACATTATAAAAGGGTTTTCAAAATATTTGAATATCGGATTTGAATTTAGACAAGATTCTTTTGAGATGTAGTGATAATTTAATTTTTAGAATTTTACTGTAATTTTTAATTAATTAAATACGCAACTTTTTATTTGGAGTATTTTGCACCCTTAATCAGCGATTTTGGGGTTTCACAATATGAGTTAATCTACCGGTATTATTATATTTCTTGGATCGTGGAACCGAGCTCGATACAACGACATCTTTATTTCTGTCAGTACGTGAATGGGATTAGGTAACGTGGTATGTTAAAAACCCAACTTTTAAAACCATGGGATTTAATGTGCATTTCCCTTTTCAAACAAATATCTGGTTCTAGTAGTGTGATCAATTTAAAGCCGCGTTCCCCTTTCAAAACCCGAAAATTCTCCTTGGCCTGAAAACAAACACCTACCCTAAATCAAAGAGCTACGTGTTCTTTCATAAGCCTTAACTGTTGAGCAACTTTGTTTATTTATATTCATTTTTTTCGTGTCCTTCCTTAAGCCTCAACGAAATGTCTTCAAAAACAAAACAAACCCAAATAAACGAACCACTTTCCTCAGCTAAAACATGAGAGGATCTCTCTATGAAAAATAACATAAAAAGGAATATTCAACTACATGTTGGTACGCTTGCTGAGGGGTTCGACAGCACCTGGAACAATGAAGAATGGTGGCTTGGACCTTGCCTGAACGTTTGTTCTGCATGGGGTATGCTCTGTATTTGGGTTCAATAAGTAATGAAGGAAAAGAAATAAGCGGGTCTGGTGTTATCAAAACGTGGCATGGGGCAGTTTGACGCGGATTGAATGAAGGTGGTGGTATGAGTTTGGGTGAGGTGTTGGAGTGGGAAAGTTGCTGGAAAGTTGAAAATGGAGAAGTAAAAGAGTAGAGAAGGAGAGGACTTGTTCGGCGGTATTCATTGAAGGCGCTGATTTGCTGCTGTCGTCGGTCTTGGATAGGAGGCTCGAGATGGGCGTTTCAGGGATGAGAAGGTAGAGTTTCTGATGGAGGATCCAATGGCGGACTTCGTTTGTGATTTCATGAAGAAAAGAAGGAGAGATTGGAAGAGAAAAGCACCGAAGTAGCTTTGAGGGAGGAGCAGGCTACGGTTCCGTATTGGGGAAGATGAGGTGTGGGGTGTTGGGTCATATATTAATGGGTTGTGATGGATTTGAGTTAGGCCAAAGTGCAAAGGGTAAGCCCAATAGGAGAATTAACTTAAGTTATTTTAATTTAAATTGTTCAAACTTTAAAATCGAATATCTTGGTCATACCAGATCAGATTGACGAACCGTAAGTTGCGTTGGGATCGTATGGACGGTGGCTACGTCATGGAACTAACTGGAAGTGAATCCGAGCTCGTTACAATTTATGGCGAAATAAATTGTCCAACTGAGTCAAATAACGCAAACCGTTTATTTAATGGTTAACGCGTCAATGTGAGTAAAACTCACCAACTCTGAACAGTTATATTTTTATAATGTATTTTTAGAACTGTTAATCATCTATTGATTGCTGTGTGGTGGTTGATTGATTGAACTGCTAGTCAGTTAGTGGAAATTATATATATATATATAAAAATATATATATATATATATATATAAACCGTTAAATATTTATATATTGATTCTGCTATCAGAATAATTTATATTGAACTGAAAGTGATGATAATCATATTGTGTAACATCTGTGGATGCAGGGAGACAGGTTGGAGGAATCCGACTGGATTCCTCAACAGTTATTTTTACTGTGATTTATATATTGTGATATATAATGTGATATAAAATCTGTGACGATTATATGTGCTTGGACGATATTGAACATCGTGATTTGATATGATTGAATACCATAACATACCGAAATGTTGATAAGGGGATTTTCAAAGTGAAATTGAAAATAGAATATTTATAAATTGGAATATTTATAAATAAGAAATATTTATAAATGGAATATTTATAAATAAGGAATATTTATAAATTGGGATATTTATAAATAGGAGATATTTTAAAAAGGAAAATAAATTCAAAACATTTCTTTTTGAATGGAAAGGCTTGTGTGGCGGGTTTGGGGATTTTCCCGATTCTCCCGATACAAAGAAGGTTATGGTGAATTTTCCCGGGAATTTAAGGAGTTAGAATATTTTTAAGAATAAATTTGAAAAAGGGAATATTTGCAAATCATTTGCAAATAGAATAAAATAGAGAAAAGAAATATTTGTAAACCATTTACAAATAGAATTGAAAGGGGAATATTTAGAAAATAAATAGAGTTAATAAAAAGGAAATTGGTTTATAAAGGAAACTATTATAAAAAGGAAAACGTTATTAAAAGGACATTTATAAAGTGAAGAACCGTTACTAATAGTAAATCTTTATAAATGAATAAACGTATTAAAAAGGGGATCTTTTAAAAATGGATAAACGTTATAAAAAGGAGAAATCGAATATGGTGTTCGAAGTTAGTAATCGAATATGGTATTCGAAAGTTAGTTAATTGAATATGGAATTCGAAGTTAGTAATCGAATATGGTATTCGAAAGTTAGTTAATCAAATATGGTATCCGAAGTTAGTTAATAGAATATGGTATTCAAAAGGAGAAATTGAATATGGTATTCGAAGTTAGTTAATCGAATATGCTATTCGATGTTAGTTAATCGAATATGGTATTCGAAAGTTAGTTAATCGAATATGTTATTCGAAAGGGGTTAGTCAAGTCGAGTTAGTCAAATAGAGTTAACCAGTTAGAGTTAATCAGTTAGAGTTAACCAGTTGGAGTTAATTAGTTAGAGTTAATCGATTAGAGTTAAAACGAACTAGAGTAAATCAAGTGTAGTTATTTGAGATAGAGTTAATCAAACATAGTTATTCAGGATAAGTTGCCATCTCGTACGACTGCTAGCGTAATTCGCAGGGCTGTAAATAGCCTACGGCGGTCGGATGTTTCCTGAGGGAATCAGGTGTAACCATTTGTGATCGCTGCGATCTAAAGTCCAACGAATGGAGTTAAATCGAATATTAGTTATTCGATAGGAATTAATCAAGTTGAGTAAATTAAACCAAGTTAGTTGAGCCTAGTTAATCGAATCGAATCGGTCGAACCAAGTAAGTTAAGATAGTCGAGTTAGTCGAGTTAAGTTCGTTGAGTTAAATTAATCGATGTTAGTTTCATCAAAAGGAGTTATCGATGTTAGTTTCATCGAAAGGAGTTATCGATGTTAGTTTCATCGAAAGGAGTTATCGATGTTAGTTTCATCGAAAGGAGTTATCGACGTTAGTTTCATCGAAAGGAGTTATCGATGTTAGTTTCATCGAAGGGAGTTATCGATTATAGTTTAATCGAAGTGAGATTTTCAAATATGAGATATTTGAAAAGGAAGAGTTATCGAATATTAGTTATTCGAAGAGAGATTATCGAATATCGTTTATTCGAGAAGGAGTTAATCGAATATAGGTTATTCGAAGAAGAGTTAATCAAATAGAGATTTCTCGAAGAGAGTTAATCGGCAAATTCGATTATATCGAATTCGGGAAAGTACTTATACTTTCCAGTGTTTAAATAGAGATTTATTTATTTATAAATAAATAAGTGTTAGGTTAATTATTCACTAATAAGAATAGAAGTTATAATTAAAGTTAGATAATTCAAAAGTAGGGATTATAACGTTATCGTTATAACCAATGTTTTAAATATAGAAGTGGATTAGTAAAATTGGATCCGAGAAAGGCGTAAAGAAGTTGTTAAAGATTAAAAGATAAACTTTGACCATTTTGAAGTTATAACGTTGTTCAGTTAAGGTCTGAGAGGTAATTATACCCCAACTTGAGCGACTTGCTTCTTAACTAAGAAATGGTAAGGTTTGATCGTAAAGGAGTTTTGGAAATGTTTTCCAAACGAGAATCAGAAATGTTTTCTGATAAAAGAAAATAAGAATTTAGAATATAGGGAAACAGGAGATAAGTAAATAAATGAACTAAAGAGATTAATGTTAAATGATGTTTGTTCGATATAATTTCCATCTGGAAATAATATCGTTGTTTGCACACTAGTTTTTCTTTGATAGTTAACTCACAGACTATCGAAGTTTTTGACCATTTTAACGTTGTTAATATGAGGAGACCGGTTGGATTATTATCCAAAGAACCACTCTGTATTGGCATAAGCGTTGCGAATCATATATGCCAAAGTAAATTGAAGACGGAGTAAAATGCAAGGGCTGTTGTATAAGTCTTAGATAACAGTGACTAAGATGGATATACTGAATAGTGCCTTCGGTTTGTCCAGTCCCAGGACAACTTGTATGGACGAAGGTCTGACAGAGTATATCCAATGGATTGCGTAAGTTGATCTGTTCAAACGTATTCACGTTTGGTGGCGGAGGAATTCGTTTCTCTTAGCTGTATACCCGTGTTATTTTTGGATAAGTCAATTTGTGATTTGGCGGGTATGACAATGTGACATTCTAAGTGAATGAAGATGAATGTCCGACAGAATATTTCCAGAAAGGTCACGTACCTTGATTTCTTCGACCGTACCAAGAGTGGAAGCGGAGAAGGAAACTTCTTTTAGCTGACACGTAATGTACTGTTGTAGACGTCAATTAGTGATTTTCGATGGATCTGACAATGTGGCATTCGAAGTGAATCTGATGTAATGATAAAGCGTAGCTTCTAGCCTCATCAACCGGTAAATGACAGAAATCGGGCAGGCAGCATGGCTAAGTCGGTCGCACCGAAGTAGGGTGTATAATCACCTATCTAGAGAATATTCATTTGTTTCTTAAATCTATCAATGTTGTCCCATATATATACGGGAACGGTTGCTGATCCTAACCGTTGGTGATGTACATTCGATACACTCAAGCGAAATGAGTGGTCGGTCACGTGTGGCTGAGTTGCAAGATGTTCTTGTTGAACTCCAGTGTATCGTTCCTAGAGTACACTGATCGGAAGGTGGTTTCATACCTTGTCATAGTTGGAAATCCATTATCCAATATGTGCTTGCGATTTTGATTGTATACTATATATGTAGAACGTGAGATGAAAGCGTTTCTGCTAGTTGATATCTATTTGTACATAGACATTATTATAATATCAAAAGGTTTTTGATATAAAGATATTTGGATTCTCATAGGGGGAAAACCCGTTCCGTTCTGTGGCGTGGTCTTATGAGATATCGTTTACTTGTTCATATACCTGTTTAAACTATTTTACTCACACCAGTCCCATGACTGACCCGAAGTTTACTTTGTTGTTTCCCTAAACTCTTGGGTGCCTAATTTTGTACGGGCAGTCAAGTAGTCGGGATTTACAGATATACTTGAAGAGCTGGAGCAGGAGGCTTTTGGATCATATAGCTATAGTTTATTTCCGCTGTGTTGTAAGTGTTGTACTCTAATAAGTGCTATTGTATACATAACTGTTATATTTCAAAGTTATGTTATCTATTATATGTTATTCGTTCCGCTGTGAGGTTTGTGTTACTCTGATATTGTGTTCTTCTTCTTCTTCTTCTATTCTAAGTTTCTATCTTATCTATTCTCACCTTCTAATTTCTTTCATTAATTACCGGGATTTTTCGATGTTTTGGTTATCGACATCGAGCTTATGTCGATAACCAAAGTCGCTCAAATCCGGGTCGTTACAATACAGTTCATTTTGGTTATTGATTTCAATTTTTGAATAAATAATCAATAAAAGATTTTAAAATTGAAAAATAAATTAAAAGAGGGAATCGAGAGATCTATACAACACAAGAGGGATTTAAAAGTTCTATACAAGATGGAAAAAAATATAAAGAATCAAATAAATGGGTGAGAAATTTTGAACACTTCTGATACCATTTTTGTCTCTGCTAACAGGGATTTTAATACCACCCTAGTGGCTAACAAAGATATCTCAGACAACGATATCCAATCATAAAGCCCAAGTAATTAAATCAAATAATTCGGTTCCTTCAATCAGAGCAACAAACAATTTTACCAAAAACAAGCAGTCATCAAAAGATTTTCAAAAATGGTTTCTTTTTTCAGAGCAGCAAACTTCAATCTAAAAACATGTTTCACAAGAGAGTTTTCAGAAAAAATTACAACAAATCCAAGAAGACAAATCATGATCCAAGATTTAAAGAAAATGGTTTCTTTGAAATCACTTGAAGAGACGTTAAAACTTTGAGATACAGTGAATCGATCACACTAGATTATTAATTTCAAATCCAAGAAGTGTGTGAGATTCAAGATATTAAACAATATTCAAATGATTTCATACAAAACAATATCCAAGTAAATGATCATGATTTCAAAATGAATTTTAGAATGTTGCACAAGGATCTATGCCAAAAGATTTTCAATTCAAAAATAGTTAAACCGATCAGAATTTTTTTGAATCTTTTACCAAAGCACCAAAATAATGAATTTCAAACCAAGATTATCAAAGAAAAACCAGATTATTGGCATCAAATCTAAGAGATGATTCATGATTCAAAATTAGAGACTGGTAATTTGAAATCACTTAAGGGATGTGAAATTTCAAGATTCAAAGAATCGATCACACCGGATTATAAATTTGAAATCCAAGATGTGTGTGAAATTCAAGAAATCTAAAATTTCAAATGATTTCAAATAATCAAATATTCAAGCCAAATGATCATGAAATAATTGTGAGCTTCAAGGCCAGATTTTTTTTTAAAAAATTCACAATTATTTCTAACAAGCACAAAAAAGTTTCAAAATATTTACATCAAAATTTGAGAGATATTCATGATCCAAAAATAATTTATTTCAAATCACCTGAAGAAATGAAATTTTTTAGGTACAATGAATCAATCACAGAAGATTATAAATTTCAAATCTAAGAGGTGTGTGAGATTCAAAATATCAAAAAAAATTCAAATTTTTTCAAGCCATCAAATATCTAAGTCAGATGATCATGAAAAATAATGAATTTCAAAAAGAAATACAATGATTCAAGTCCAAAAAATTTCAATTTAGAAATAATTAAGCCATCCAAAAATCAATGAAATTATCACAATTAAAAAGTAGTAGTGTGCTATAATTAGTAAAAAAATTCAAGACTTTCCAAAATGAATTAGAAGAAACTCAAAAAAGCACGGGTATGTGAAATTTCATTAATTTTTCAAACCTTCAAAAAAATTAGAATTCAAAATAACAGTGTTCAAGATATAACAAGTATGCTTCAACACTGTTAGGAATTCAGAAATAAAAATAAACTTCAAAATAATTGCAGATATCAATAAGTTTAAATTCACGATCTAGAAATGATTAAAACATGAGAGATTTATTCAAATGAAGCGAATTTCCAGAAAATCAGGTTTTTTTTCAAATTGAAGTTAAGAAAGCTTAAAAAATATGGCCATTTCAAATCAAAACAGAAATATCAAAGAAAATAAATAGAATGGGTAGAAGAAGGAATACACAAAGAAAAAATATAAAAATAAATTGAGATTAGAGATCACACCTGAATTTCAGAAGACGATGTTGATTCTCTAACTCATCAAACTTGGCTACTGGAACTTTGAATGATACAGAAATATGGAACAGATTGAATTTAGTTCTCTTTTGTGCAGCAGTTGCTCAGCCAATATCGATACCAAATAATTTAAGGGATCGAATGGTCTAACAAAAATTGTTTTACCACTCACAGTTTTGTTTATGCGTTTTGGTACCCAAACGTGTTTGTACAATAAGCCATTTGAGTTTACCTTTGTACCTTTAGGGATACAAATCTTTTTGAATTTAGCCATGCTCGTTTTATTTCCTTTTGGGGTCCAAACTGGATTGTTACACAACGAATTCTCATCTCGATTATGATTAAAAATTCTTTGAGATTTTCAAAGTTTAAATTTTCAAGACGACCATTTCCAAAGCTTTTTGAAGAATTTTTATAACCATTTGAACTTCATTTTTCATAAACATTTATTTTCCCAAATTCAGGACCAAATTTATTTTCAACAGAAACTTGGTTTTGCAAAAACATATTCAACGATTTTTCCCCATTAGAGAATTTTTCCAAAGTTGATTCTAATCATTAAATTTTGGATTTAAGATCACTGTTTTCTTTTATTAAATATGAACAATGATTATTAGTGATCTTTCTTTCAGCATCATGTTGTTTCAAAAACAAATTTTCATTTCCAAGTTATTTAATTTTGGCTTAGGATTCAGAAATTTCAAATTCAAGATGATTTTTCTCTTCAGATTCAAGTTTTTTGAATTTTTCAATCTCATTTTCAAGCTCTTTCAAAATAGATCCAGTTTTTAGCAAATTTTGTTTTTCAGTAAAATCATGTTTGGAAATTTCAATCGTCTTAAAATTTTCAAATTCCTTTTGCAGAAGATTATTCGAACTTAATAACTCAATCTCGTTCTCTTTTAAGATCAAAATTTCATTCTCAAGTTTTTGAATATTTTTATTGAGATGAACAAGATTGGTTTTCAGTTTCAAACAATTTTTGCAATCCGAATTTAAAGAGTTTTTAGAGTATTCAAGTTGTGATTCCAAATCATTAATTTTGCTGGCCAACTCCAGATTTCTAGATTTCAGAGTTTTTTTTTCGTTGGAGTTTATCAACAGATTTAGTTAAATCAACACACATACAAACCAAATCTTCATATGAGAAGTTTCCAGTCTCATCACTGTTGATTCTCCAATGTTTGATCTATCTGAGTTTTCTTCTGTACGAACTATTAAGAACAAATCTGTATTTGAGTTGACATTCTTGGATTTTGAGCGATTGTCGTCACTTCTATACAAAGCGTTGAGAGTTTTCCAGATTTCTTGCGCAGTTAAACAATGGGAGATAAGGCTATACTGGACATCATCAATGTAAGAATATAAAATATGAATAGCACGAGAATTAAACCCAATATCGTTCCTATTAACCATATCATACCCATTTATAACAGTATTCCAACATTTAATATCAACAATTTTAAATAGGATTCCATTTCTGATTTCCAAATTAAAAAATTTGTACCATTAAAATAATTGGAATACGACTAGACTAACCCTCACTGGATTGACAACAAGGGGACACCATGACTGTAGAGTTAATAAAATACCTGCTCTGATACCACTTGTTGGATCTAGATTAACCCTAGAGGGGCTGAATATGGTTTATTGAATTAATTCGAGATATTAAAAATATCACAGAACAGATTGCAGTAGATAAAATAAATGCAGCAAAATAAATAACACAGTTTCTACCCAGCTTCGGCAAACCCTTCCTACTGCTACATTACCAATATTTTTTACTAGGTATTAAAACAGATCCCACTTCCAAGACCCTATAACTCACAAACCCTGCTCCTGTTCTTATCCTATGCTCAAAACCCTATACTGATCTTTATCCCCAAGATCATATTTCCCATAGCTACAAACCCGTAGTTAGTAAACCCCTGTTATTATGAACACTAGAAAACTTAGTTAAATCCTATAACAAGATGACCTAGTTTTACAGAAAAACTAGAAAAAACAGATTGTATGATTTTACAAAACCAAATCAAATCAAAACAATATGAAATATAGAAAACTAAAAACCCTAAGCCTTATAAAAAAAATAGACCGGCCTTTTCTTCACTTAAAACAAATGCTCTTCTTAGAGCTCCTATGTCGGTTGATCAAAGAAAGGAAATTAGGATTTCTCTAAGCTCTTAATCACGATGCGATTTCAAGCCGTTTCCTCTGGAAAATTGTCTAAGGTCCTTTGAGAAAGGTTGATCTTTGTTGATTGAAATGGAAGGCTTACGATCGAAAATAAAGTATGTTCTGTGATATTATTTCTCTGAGCTCTTGAAATTGTGGTTGTTGATTTTCAATGCTTGTTGTTGATGATCTATAAGGTGTTATTATAGGATTATTAAATCCTAAAATTACTCTGATTTCATATATGGCTTTATCTGATTGTTACGAGATTTGTTGCATGATTTTCTTGCTCGAATTATTGCTGTGAATTCTGCGTGCTTGCTCAATTGATGAGAATTGTTCTACCTTTTTCTGGAATGATTTAAATCGAAAAAAAACAGTTGCCAAAAATGAAACTTTTGATTCAATTGACAAAATCCTTCCAAAAAAGTGCGAACTAAATTTAGGAACCAATGGATTTCTTGCCAGTTTTACTCATCACTGTCGACCATATCCTCTTATGATTGAATTTATTCAGGAAAAAAACAGAATTTATTTTTACTTATAAATTGATCTATGGTTTGTGGACACAAAAAAAAACTTCTTAAAACATGATTGTATTTCTGGAAAAGATTTTATGTGAATGTTGGAAACATAATAATCGCTTTCTAATTTGGCTCGTTAGTATATCTTGAATTTTCTGGAACCAAATGAATGATTCCATGTGTATGTTATTGTCGATTTTCTTGTGGATAATAAATCTTTTCTAGTTTCTTTGCATGTTGAATTATATTCACTTATTTCAGGACACCCATTTGAATCCTGAATCCCTTATTCCCAAAAATGTGCTTTAGCATTTAAAATAGACTTATATTTATGATTTTTAGCGTGTATTTGATTCCTGATTTGTACATGCTCAAGTTATGTGCATGTCTTGTGTTTTCATGTTGCATTGAATTGGTAAATGTTGAACTTGTATACATGGCCATAAAAAAATTGTCTTGTGTATTGTCAGTGTACATACTGCTTTGTACCTATGTGTTTGTGGCTTGTTCATTTTGAATTCAATCATGGCGCTACTTGCAAAATGTCTTGCGCATCCCCTTGTTGTTTCACCTTTCTACGTGTATTGCTACACATGTTTCTTGAATTAGTGCACTTGTACACATTTAACCCGAACTTGAACTTGTTCTACCTTTCTGAACCGTTGCATCTTTATGTGAGTTTGAACATATGCAACTGTATGAACCACGTAAGTATGTTGCTGCTGATCCACCATATATGCCACTATATATTCATATATGCATTTTGTGTTATTCAGCAGTATTCACTCCCTTTCACCATTCATGCATACTTTAAACTGGATGAAATTCTTAAGCACCAGTTGTTTTCATTAGCTACT
This sequence comes from Allium sativum, assembly GCA_030737875.1. Taxonomy (NCBI): domain Eukaryota; kingdom Viridiplantae; phylum Streptophyta; class Magnoliopsida; order Asparagales; family Amaryllidaceae; genus Allium; species Allium sativum. The sequence continues at coordinate 137,061,829 of CM060921.1, read as the reverse complement.
CTGCATTGTGTTCATTGCTTCTTGTATTTGACGATTTTGTGTGACCATTTATACAGACTTACGAATGTGCACATGTTTGTGCTGGAAAGCATGCTTGCTTGTATTTGATCTTAACTTTGAGCTGTGACCATTTTGAACCTCTGACTTGTGCATTTGAGCTTTCATACCCAGACTAAACCAATCTTGCACCATTTTGAGATGCATGAAGTAGACTCGAACAAATTAAGAGCTAGCTTGTATACTTGAACTTGAAATGTTGCATTTGTACATGGTCGAGCAATGTACATCTTTGATGTTTGTAATCTTGGGCACTATACATCGTTATACGTGTGCATTTATCGCAATACAGATACATATGCATACGTACAAATATGTGTGTATATATGCGCGTTTGTATTTGTTGCTTAAGTGTTCATGGATACTTGCGGCATGAAAATGTTGTTAAGCTTCACCTGACACATCATATCTGATATATTAGTCCCTTTTTGACCATATTGCCCCTGCATAAAAATATGTGTATATACATACACATGTATGTGTATACATGTATAATGCACGTGCAGAATATATATATATATATATATATATATATATATATATATGTGTGTGTGTGTGTGTGTGTGTGTGTTTATAGAAGATGTCTACTTTGTGGTATTTATAGTGTATCGTTGTGAATATCACAAGCTGTCTAGCCAAAGATAGATGTCCATAAAAATCAGATCAAATCATGAAATATGATGAGAAACACACCAAAATTATGAGGCAAATAAATTTTTAAAATAGAAATTATATCTGTTTGAATATAAAATTATTTTTGTTCCAGATTACTCTATGTGTGTTTCTATAACAGGTAAGCAGAAGATTGGACTGACTATGACGACAGAGACAGAAGAAAAAACTGTGTCAGTTAATGTGTGAGTAACTGTAACTGAGTGATTGATAGAAATGTAGCGAGTCAACAGTGTATATAAGTGTCTGTATAGCTGAGTGACTGAGCGAACTATAGTAAGGAGCAATGTATACAGATGAAATTGAACGTGAATGAATTGAATTACAGTTAGCTGTACAAAAAGTGGAGTTATAAATTTGTACTGTTGAAATGTTGAAATAAAATATTATATTTAAATAAAATATTGTTTGAATATTTATATTCTTGTGTAGTAGTATTCTATTTAAATATAAATATTATATTATTTCTGTAATGTAGTATAAAAGTACAATAACAAATACATTATAACAATAAATAGATGTTTGTTATTTAAAAAAAAATCATCGAATTGTTAGATACAACAGACTGACCCTCTATAAAAGAATTCGTGATCCTGGTATGGAACTACTAACAATGTTGACATTACCAGTGTTGGCAACCATTATAACCCTTTTTCAAGTTTCAGCTGCCAGAAACTATGAAAAGCTATGCTCTGATACCAATTGAAAGGAGGATATGGATTAATGATCTTAAGGCTGATTTAACACCAGAGGTGTTGGGAATAGCGTAGTGATTTTTAAGGCTTATATGAACTAAATTGAGCTTTAACACAAACCAATACATAATTTAAAATACTTAAATTAACAAAACGTATTTTGGTTCCTCATTTATGGCGATATTTCCACAATCCATGCAGGCAACAAATCTGGTTTGTAACACCCCACGTCCATTAATGTCACTTACAAAGGGAATGCATTAACTTCTATGGAGGTTTTAGGTGAATATAGAACAGTAAAATTTCAACAAGACATATATAAAATAGTACTTGGAAATTTAAAAACTTTATTTCAATTGCAGCAGAAGTCAAAACATGTTTGATTACATCATAACACCATAATCAAAGTCAAGTACAATATCTATCTTGATAAAACAAGTACATAATCCCATTACATAAATATCCATTAAAAAGAAAGATAACAAGCTGGACTTTACTTCAGCAGTCCAAGCTTTCCAAGAGATAAGCAATCCAATCAGACTCCACTGGAACTTAGCCCAACCTGAGGACCTGAAGGGAGAAAAAAGATGAAAAAGAGAGGGGGGGGGTCAGACATAAAGTCTGGCGAGTATGATAATTCTACAATACTATTATCAAAATAACTGGACTAAGGCATAAGCTGGAAAACAAGGAAATGTCTATGAAAGAGCAGATTAAGGACATAGACAATCGCTAAAGGAAACGTTATAGGCGCTCCTAAATACTAAAGGATAAACACTATACTGCACCACACCAGTCACCCTAAAGATTGATTCCACTTAGCTTCACTTAGAAACTTTCTTAATGGCTTTACGTACTCCTAGCTGACTACATAGGTGCCGCCTGCCCCTATCTCCACTAGGTGTACCCCACTTTCCATTTTTCGATCGGCTCCCTACTTGTAGATACCCGTGCTGGCCCCACAGTGGGGTGTATCATTCCCCTAAAGTGGCAACCCGATATAACGGAGATGCACGGCTTATACCTACACGATGCAACAACGTCTTACCTACCGACCTGGGTCCACACACGCATATGAAACCCGTTGGACTTGCGTTGCCACTGCTCCCTGTTTTGGCCTCTTATAGTCAAACCCAGTATGCGTGTCCCGTCCTCGACTTGGGTCGAGCCCACAAAGATACGTTTTGGGATACTAGTTGAAATGGGCCCCCATTATTTCCCACAAGCATTCCACCTAAGCTTGTCCCATTAGTCCATCCACTTAACCCACTTAGTCAAGTTCATTTACATGTGTATTTGGTTAAGTCTAATCGTATTTCAAATGCCTCTAAAGGCAACCACTAGATTCCTCATGCCACCCAAGGCACCTACTTAACCCCCATGTCCCACCTTACATGATTATCTGGCTAAGTATTTCTTAATTCATTAAGGCCATAACCTCATAAAGACCTCTCACATTAGACTGGCATTTATGGCAGCTGGATTTGCCGGGCGGTTCCGGGCAGTCTTACACCATAAAAGAGTCTAACCTCGTGTCTTTACAACTGTTATTCTTTAGTTTGGGCCTAGAACCTCTCACATTGGGCCGACATTTGTGACTACTGGATTTGCCGGGCGGGTCCGGGCAGGTTTACGTCACAAACGGGTCCAACCTCATGTCCTAAGCATTGATTATTATTAATAATCCACTTTCCCCAATTTTAATAATTCCCTACTTGAATTATTAATTAATTCCAAATTTAACAATGTCCATAATTGACTCAATTATGGACATCCATTTAAGGCATGCAAAATCATATCAATTGCACCCCAATTTATTAATTTCCTAATATTACCCCTACCCCACGTTTGAACGTTTATTCGCAAAATGTATGCTAGACCCGATTAGTCTAACTCATAGCATAAAAGAAAATATTCACAACAACAACATATATATGTGACTAAATAAATCATAACAAGGGGTAAAACTTGCATACATTACAACTTGCATAAGGTTATACATGTCATGGATCTAAGGGTGTCAACTTATTCATAATTCACATAATATGATTTTGATCAAATTTCATAAACTTGTATAGTACACGTGTGAATCAACATCATTAACAATATGGTTTTATATGGGTACACCTAACTCAATAGGCAAATTCCCAGAAATCAAAATTCATTTAATCATAGATTCATGTATATGGGTACACCTAACTTAATAGGCAAATTCCCATATTCAAGATCCAATTAATTTGTAGATTCATGTATATGGGTCACCTAACTCAATAGGCAAATTCCCATAATCAAGATCTATTATAAAAAAACATAAACTTTAAACATGATCCAATTCGCATAAATACTAACATCATGATTTTACAACTTGTATGATTCAACACAACTTAACATGACATCATTATCATATAACATAAGTATTTCAACATATGTGATAATATGAGATCTACAACATATATAAGATTTACAACATAGCATATCATAATTTGCAACATAGCATGATATGATTTACAACATAGCATGGCATGATTTACAACATGGCATAACATGATTTATAACATAGCATAACATGATTAATCACATATGACATAGCATAGGATTATTTACAACATAATCACTACAACATAACAACATATATATGATAACATAATAGCATAACAAGAGATCCACAACATAATTTACAAATACATAACAATTCATATCACTTTCTTGTGATCCATTCATAACTTAATCAAATTATTTTATAATAATATTGTGAGATTCATCATACTCACAATTTTAAAGAAGAGAAATAGGAAGAGAGAGAGCTTTTGATTTGATTTAAGTAGATTTAGTTTGTAGATTAGGACTTCTTCTTCTTTAGTTTGTGACGGCTATGCTGAACTCCATGGCAACGGCATGTCGGTAGCTCTCCAATTTTTCAAGTGATTTAGGGTTAGAGTCTACCCACTTATTTATAGATGTTAGGATTCATTTAGGCCATTAGATTTAACCTAGAAATAACCGCAGCCATTCAGACAAGATGGGGTTTATCTTATTGACTCAGCAATGAGTCAGAAGTGACTCAGCAAACACTCAGCAAATTAATAAACTTCTATTCATGTTTACATTAACTGCCCATATATATATAAATATATATATACACACGCACCTATTCATGAATTCAAATTAATCCATAATTAACTTATTACCATTTCTACACATTAATTTTCCAATTAATGTCTTAATTCCATTTTTCGCCTTTTAAGGCAATTCACATATCTCAAATTTGTTATATGCCTTTTTAAGGCTATTTCGTGCAAATTCTCAATATTAATTCTTTTAATTTGTGAATATTAGTATTAACAGAAATACGGGGTGTTACATTCTCCCCTCCTTAAGGGATTTCGACCCCGAAATCTTCAAGTTTATATCCTATCATCAACCATCTACTCAATCAACAAACTCTGGCATCCATTGTCCTTATAGACTTCTAATGCTTTCATGTTTAAATGCACAGTGTGTGTCTATGTCCGTATCTAATGCAAAATCAGGCGGTCCACTGATTCAGTTGACCTCCTTGATGCAATTCATGATAGTGTCATGCATCCATTATGTATGCAAAAGATCCTAATTGCTTACAAACTACTTCTATATGCGTGCACATCCATTCAACCGAATGCAGCATCTATATGATGGTACAACCATTATACATCCATTATACTAAATACATTCATTTATGCAATATGCAATATGTAGTGACTGAGCCGATCTAGTGCCTAAAGTGTGTGTATATATGCATCCACGAGCAACCACTGGCAACCACTTGCATCCATTTTGCATCCATCATACATAACATGTCTCAAACACATGTTTCAACCATAGGATTATCCTAACTAAAGGTCAAAGATACTAATGAGAGGACATACTAAAGATAAGATAAGATAAGATAAGATAAGCTAAGCGATAAAGGAGAAATTAAAAGACATACCCTCAAAAAGAAAAGGGTATAGCGAACGCATCTTCCTTTCTGTCTCCCAAGTAGCGTTGCTCTCATCATCTCCCCATTGCACTTTAACTAGTCTAACCTCTCGATTCCTCAACTTTTTGATCTCCGGCCCAAGAATGCATGTAGGAGCTCGTCTAATTGTTGCATCACGCTCTATTTCCACCTCTTTAAGCAAGCTTGGCTCTACCACCTCCGCGGTCTTGTGCAAACACTTCCTCAAATGTGATACATGAAATACGTCGTGTACTCCACTAAGTTTCTCAGGCAACTCCACCCTATACGCCATCTTCCCAATCCTGTCTTTTATAGGAAACGGCCCTACAAACCTTGGCGCTAATTTCCCAACGGACCCAAAGAGAACAACATTCCGTAACGGAGACACTTTGATAAAAACCATGTCCCCAATGTAAAACTCAAGATCTGTCATCCTCTTATCAGCATACAATTTCTGTCTATCTTGTGCTGCTTTCATCCTCCTTCGAATCAAATCAATCTTCTCCAAGGTTTCCCTAACCATATCGGGCCCAAGTAGGATTTTATCGGTAGATTCCCACCAACATGTAGGCGAACGGCAAGGCTTTCCGTAAAGAGCTTCGAAAGGTGCCATGCCAATACTAGACTGAAAGCTATTATTATATGCGAATTCTACCAATGGAAGGTGCTCTTCCCATGTACCCCCAAAGTCTAGGATACAAAGCCTTAAAAGATCCTCTAGAATACGATTCACCCTCTCGGTCTGGCCGTCCGTCTGAGGATGATATGCGGTGCTCAAACATAGCTGAGTCCCTACCGCCTCTTGTAAACTCTTCCAAAATTCGCTAGTGAAGATGGGATCACGGTCGCTTACTATACTAGAAGGAATACCGTGCAAATGAACTATCTCTTTAATGTATACAGAAGCCAACCACGGAGCAGTCCTCTTACTTTTCACAGGAATAAAATGGGCGCTCTTAGTAAGTCTATCTACTATAACCCAAATCCCTGTATTACCCTTCCTTGATCTTGGTAATCCATCCACAAAATCCATTGAGACGCTTTCCCATTTCCATAGTGGAACTTCCAATGGGTGAAGCAACCCACCGGGTTTCTTTTGTTCCGCTTTTATTCGTTGGCACACCAAGCATCTAGCGACGTACTCGGCCACATCCTTTTTCATACCGGCCCAAAAGAAAACCGCTTCATATCTTTGTACATCTTGTCTCCGCCGGGATGAATGGTCATCTTTGAGCGATGAGCATCATCAAGAATGGCCTTCCTTAAGTCTTCGTCTTGTGGTACACAAAGTCTATTATCCCTTCGTAACCAACCCTTATCGTCTAGGGTATACCTACGAAGATGGCTAGACGACTCCCCTCCTTTGAGCTTTTCTACTATCTCAACCAACTGGGGGTCGTCTTGCTGTGCCTCACCAACTCGTCCTAGAAGTGTAGGTCTAACCTCCAAGGATGCTAACAAACCAGGAACTAGGTCAACGGAGGGTCTAAAGTCAAACATGGAGATGAATTCTAAGCTTCGTCGTTCAACAAACAACGGACTCAAGGACAACCTTTTTCTACTTAAGGCGTCTGCTACCACGTTACCCTTGCCCGGGGTATATGCTATTTCAAAATCGTAGGAGGCTAGGAATTCCATCCACCGTTGCTGCCTTAAATTCAAATCCTTCTGAGAGAATAAGTATTTTAATGATTTGTGGTCAGTGAACAGTTCGAATTTCTCACCAAGAAGATAGTGACGCCAAGACTTAAGCGCGAAAACAATTGCGGCTAACTCAAGGTCATGCGTAGGGTAATTCTTTTCATGAACCCTCAACTGCCTTCCACCATAGGCTATTACTCTTCCCTCTTGCATGAGGATCGCGCCAAGTCCCGTCCCACAAGCATCAGTATAGACGGTAAACGGTTTATTCCCGTCTGGCAGCACTAAGACTGGGGCTGAAGTTAAGGCTCTCTTTAAACGTTGGAACGCATCATCACAATCTTCGTCCCACGTAAAAACCAGGTTCTTCTTCGTTAACCGTGTTAATGGAGCTAATATTTTTGCGAAGTCTTTGATAAACTTCCTATAATAGCCAGCCAACCCTAAGAAACTTCTTACTTCGGTTACATTTTTAGGGACCTTCCAATCTTGGATGGCCACCACCTTTGCGGGATCCACTGCTATCCCTTCCTTGGAAACCACGTGCCCTAAGAACCATACTTCTTTCCTCCAGAAGTTACACATAGAAAATTTTGCCTTAAGGTTATGCGCTCGAAGGGTTTCCAACACTTCCCTAAGATGTAGGGCATGCTCTTCTTCATTCTTAGAAAAGACTAAGATGTCATCCACAAAGACTACCATGAATTTGTCAAGGTACTCCCTAAACACCCTACTCATCAAATCAACAAAATATGCGGGGGCGTTTGTCAAACCAAAGGGCATCACTAGCCATTCATAGAATCCATCAGGAGTCCTAAAAGCAGTCTTATCTATACTATCCTCAGCCACTCTCAGTTGATAAAAGCCAGTGGCTAAGTCCTACTGCGAAAACACTGAGGCGCCAACTAACTGATCAAAGAGATCGTCAATCCTCGGCAGTGGGTGTCGGTTCTTTTTAGTAAGCTTGTTTAGTTCTCTATAGTCCACACAAAGTCTAAGGGACCCATCCGCCTTTGTAGCAAATACTACTGGAGCACCCCACTCTGATATACTACGTCTTATGAACCCCTTCTCAAGCAACTCCTTCACTTCCTTATTGAGTTCCCTCCTTTCACGAGGAGCCATGTGGCGCACTGGCAAAGATACGGGTTTAGCATTATCCACAAGATAAATTCGAAAGTCTATCTCCCGCTTTGGAGGTAAGCCCTTCACCTCCTCAAACACATCCGGATATTCCCGGACCACCTCCACCGTTCGCAGATTCTCTACAGACGCGTCAAGCGATTCAAGATAACTTAACATAACGGAATTTATGGGACTACAAAAGATGTCGAGAGCATTACCAAGGTGAATCAAAAGCCTAACTACTCTCCTTTCACAATCAAGAATGGCCCCATTTCTAGATAACCAATCCATTCCTAAAATTAGCCCATAGCCCGTGAAGCCCAATACATAAGCATCACATCTAAATTCAACGCTAAGTATAGAGATTTTCAAATCCAAACATATCATGGTCAAATGAGCCGAACCCCCAATTGGATTTGAAACAACCAAGGGATCCTCTACTAAACTGGTGTTCAAGTGCAGTAATTCAACTAATGATGCAGAGATAAACGAATGAGATGCACCAAAATCGAATAAGGTACGGACAGGATGATCAAACAGAAAAACTAAGCTTTCAACAGAAATTGTTCTACCTCTTTCTTGCAGCGGTGGGGCCGCAATAGCCTGAACTTGCCCCCTTGCCTGCCCTGGTGCCATAAGAGCCTGCACCTGTCCTCCCGAGGTAGACCCTGCCCTCTGCCCCTTCTTTGGGCAGTCCTTCACCAAATGTCCCGCATCTCCACAATGAAAACAACCAGTCTTCTTTTTCTTTCTACAATCTTTTCTGAGATGGCCAGGCGTCCCACAATTGAAGCATCTCTTCTTCCCTTTGCCATTATTGTTTTTACCACCCTTCTTATTTTGCTGTTGGGGTTTCTTCTGATTCCCTTTCTTTTCAACTGCCTTATCCTCATGCATAAGTGCCATTTCTACTAGCCTTTCAAAGGTGGCTTCCATAGGGATGTGGGTCATAGCCAACCCTTGCAACGGTTCATTCAAGCCTCTAACGAACCTCAAAGCTTTCTTCTCTGGCGTGTTCACCAACTCCAAGCCAAACCTTGCTAACTGATTAAATTTATTGACATACTCCTTCACTGATAAGCTCCCTTGCTTTAATGTTAGGAATTTTTCCATATTTAAATTCTCCTCTGCCCTTGAAAGAAACTTTGCCTCAAACCTTCGTCTGAAATCCGCCCATGAATCAACTGGACGTTCCCCGTTTGTGACCTCCCACCAAAACGAGGCCTCTTCCTTCATTAACCAAGCAGCTAAACGGACTTTCCTCCCATCTTCCACTTCAAAGATATCCAACAATTCCTCAGTCTCCTTAAGCCTGTCTCTGGCCTCCACAAACGTCTCAGTCCCTTGAAAAGTTTTTCCTCCCATAGCCTTAAATTCCTTGCACGTCTTTGCAAAAGTGTCAACACGAGGAGGAGGAGGAATGGGTGCAACTGGGGGTGGAGGAACATCTGCTGGGCCTGCAGTGGTGGCCCTAGCCTCCAAATATCTCCTAAACCACCCTGGAACCGTCACACCTTCTGGGAGATTAAGATCTTCAGCCATGCTGAAACGAAAAAGGAAAGATTCAAAATGGAGAATTCGAAAGATAAAGATAAGGATATGGCTATTTGGGATTATGTTTTTCATAAAAACTTTCTCTAAATAACATGTTTTTGAAAGCACTTCTTCCAAAAATACTTTAGAAAAATATTTTTCTAAAAATTTTATCTGTTCTGGTAACCTTATGCTCTGATACCACGTGTAACACCCCACGTCCATTAATATCACTCACAAAGGGAATGCATTAACTTCTGTGGAGGTTTTAGGTGAATATAGAACAGTAAAATTTCAACAAGACAGATATAAAATAGTACTTGGAAATTTAAAAACTTTATTTCAATTGCAGCAGAAGTCAAAACATGTTTGATTACATCATAACACCATAATCAAAGTCAAGTACAATATCTATCTTGATAAAACAAGTACATAATCCCATTACATAAATAGCCATTAAAAAGAAAGATAACAAGCTGGACTTTACTTCAGCAGTCCAAGCTTTCCAAGAGATAAGCAATCCAATCAGACTCCGCTGGAACTTGGCCCAACCTGAGGACCTGAAGGGAGAAAAAAGATGAAAAAGAGGGGGGGGTCAGACATAAAGTCTGGCGAGTATGATAATTCTACAATACTATTATCAAAATAACTGGACTAAGGCATAAGCTGGAAAACAAGGAAATGTCTATGAAAGAGCAGATTAAGGACATAGACAATTGCTAAAGGAAACGTTATAGGCGCTCCTAAATACTAAAGGATAAACACTATACTGCACCACACCAGTCACCCTAAAGATTGATTCCACTTAGCTTCACTTAGAAACTTTCTTAATGGCTTTACGTACTCCTAGCTGACTACAAAGGTGCCGCCTGCCCCTATCTCCACTAGGTGTACCCCACTTTCCATTTTTCGATCGGCTCCCTACTTGTAGATACCCGTGCTGGCCCCACAGTGGGGTGTATCATTCCCCTAAAGTGGCAACCCGATATAACGGAGATGCACGGCTTATACCTACACGATGCAACAACGTCTTACCTACCAGCCCGAGTCCACACACGCATATGAAACCCGTTGGACTTGCGTTGCCACCGCTCCCTGTTTTGGCCTCTTATAGTCAAACCCAGTATGCGTGTCCCGTCCTCGACTTGGGTCGAGCCCACAAAGATACGTTTTGGGATACTGGTTGAAATGGGCCCCCATTATTTCCCACAAGCATTCCGCCTAAGCTTGTCCCATTAGTCCATCCACTTAACCCACTTAGTCATGTTCATTTACATGTGTATTTGGTTAAGTCTAATCGTATTTCAAATGCCTCTAAAGGCAACCACTAGATTCCTCATGCCACCCAAGGCACCTACTTAACCCCCATGTCCCACCTTACATGATTATCTGGCTAAGTATTTCTTAATTCATTAAGGCCATAACCTCATAAAGACCTCTCACATTAGACTGACATTTATGGCAGTTGGATTTGCCGGGCGGGTCCGGGCAGTCTTACACCATAAAAGAGTCTAACCTCGTGTCTTTACAACTGTTATGCTTTAGTTTGGGCCTAGGACCTCTCACATTGGGCCGACATTTGTGACTACTGGATTTGTCGGGCGGGTCCGGGCAGGTTTACGTCACAAACGGGTCCAACCTCGTGTCCTAAGCATTGATTATTATTAATAATCCACTTTCCCCTATTTTAATAATTCCCTACTTGAATTATTAATTAATTCCAAATTTAACAATGTCCATAATTGACTTAATTATGGACATCCATTTAAGGCATGCAAAATCATATCAATTGCACCCCAATTTATTAATTTCCTAATATTACCCCTACCCCACGTTTGAACGTTTATTCGCAAAATGTATGCTAGACCCGATTAGTCTAACTCATAGCATAAAAGAAAATATTCACAACAACAACATATATATGTGACTAAATAAATCATAACAAGGGGTAAAACTTGCATACATTACAACTTGCATAAGGTTATACATGTCATGGATCTAAGGGTGTCAACTTATTCATAATTCACATAATATGATTTTGATCAAATTTCATAAACTTGTATAGGACACGTGTGAATCAACATCATTAACAATATGGTTTTATATGGGTACACCTAACTCAATAGGAAAAATCCCAAAAATCAAAATTCATTTAATCATAGATTCATGTATATGGGTACACCTAACTTAATAGGCAAATTCCCATATTCAAGATCCAATTAATTTGTAGATTCATGTATATGGGTACACCTAACTCAATAGGCAAATTCCCATAATCAAGATCTATTATTAAAAAAACATAAACTTTAAACATGATCCAATTCGCATAAATACTAACATCATGATTTTACAACTTGTATGATTCAACACAACTTAACATGACATCATTATCATATAACATAAGTATTTCAACATATGTGATAATATGAGATCTACAACATATATAAGATTTACAACATAGCATATCATAATTTGCAACATAGCATGATATGATTTACAACATAGCATAGCATGATTTACAACATGGCATAACATGATTTATAACATAGCATAGCATGATTAATCACATATGACATAGCATAGGATTATTTACAACATAATCACTACAACATAACAACATATATATGATAACATAATAGCATAACAAGAGATCCACAACATAATTTACAAATACATAACAATTCATATCACTTTCTTGTGATCCATTCATAACTTAATCAAATTATTTTATAATAATATTGTGAGATTCATCATACTCACAATTTTAAAGAAGAGAAATAGAAAGAGAGAGCTTTTGATTTGATTTAAGTAGATTTAGTTTGTAGATTAGGACTTCTTCTTCTTTAGTTTGTGACGGCTATGCTGAACTCCATGGCAACGGCATGTCGGTAGCTCTCCAATTTTTCAAGTGATTTAGGGTTAGAGTCTACCCACTTATTTATAGATGTTAGGATTCATTTAGGCCATTAGATTTAACCTAGAAATAACCGCAGCCATTCAGACAAGATGGGGTTTATCTTATTGACTCAGCAATGAGTCAGAAGTGACTCAGCAAACACTCAGCAAATTAATAAACTTCTATTCATGTTTACATTAACTGCCCATATATATATAAATATATATATATATACACACGCACCTATTCATGAATTCAAATTAATCCATAATTAACTTATGACCATTTCTACACATTAATTTTCCAATTAATGTCTTAATTCCATTTTTCGCCTTTTAAGGCAATTCACATATCTCAAATTTGTTATATGCCTTTTAAGGCTATTTCGTGCAAATTCTCAATATTAATTCTTTTAATTTGTGAATATTAGTATTAACAGAAATACGGGGTGTTACATGGTTCCTCTTTCTCCATCCTCCGTCTAAATCATCCTTTCTCTCTCATTTTTCTTCCTCACCCACCATCCTCTGCTCATGCCGAAAAACTAGAAAACAAGTCGAGATTTGCATCTCGTACAACTATTTCGAGCACTAGATCTGGTCGTAAGTTACGAAATTTAGCAGCTTGCTCTGATGACTACAACTTACCGGAATCTACTGATTTGGAGTTCGTGCTCGCTACTCAAACTGATCTATTGGAAACTGCGAATCCTATGGGAACTTTAATTCACAATATTAATGCTACTCAGAATCTGCAAAAAGATGTCGGCCAAGTAAGCTTGGGGTCTTCACCAATCTGTCTGTTGATCTCCACTGCCCCGTCCAAGTGGCTATATCTCCAAGGTAAAGTCCTATGAACATTGGGTAGTGGTGATTTGCAAAACTCTATGTTACGTGATAATTGTGATTTGAATATTGTTATTCTGTCTAACACGTCTACTATGGACGTTGTTGGATAAACTGGATAATATTGTGGTCTGAAAATGTTGAATATTCTGTGAGCAAGTCTGATTCTAAGTGTATTGGAGTTATGGATGTGCCAGTAGTGTCCAGTGCATCTGAACCCGTGTGCACACCTAATGTTTGTCAAAAATGCCACTCCTAAGAATGTCACTCTGCCTTCTCCCCGAAAATGGAATTCCTTTTTTGACAAACTTCCAAGTAATGCGGGAGAATATCAACCATTGGACTTCAATGTAGTTATTACTGAGCATGGTACTTCCCCGCCATTGGTTATATTGAGTGAAGCTGTGTCTTTCTGGAAAGACTATGTAGTTGGTTTTTTTTTTTTTTTTTTTTTTGATGCCAAAATGCCTAACTTTGATATGAGGGCTATTTGTTGTAGTGCCCGGCATCTTAGAGGAGAACTCCGTATATCTGTTGTCAATGGAATGTACTATATGAAGTTCTCGTCTACTGAAGAGAAGCTTAGAGTGTTAGAAAATACCCCTGGTATTATAGGTGGGAAACCTTTTGTAGTCACTTCGTGGAATGCTTTTGTAGATAAAGCAAAAGATCAGGTTCTCTCCATCCTGGTTTGGACCGAATTCACTAAGGTCCCTGCAGCTCTTCAGCTTGGACTGGTTATCTTATCACATAGGTAAACTCAAAAGTTTTGATGTTGACATGGTTGCTAGGAAGTACTTATCCTTTGCTAGAGCCCTAATTGATATAACACCTAGTAATCCCCTTCCTGATAAGTTGAATGTATGTATTGAAGGTAATGAGTACATTGTTGAAGTCTCATATAAGTGGAAACCAGAAATTTGTAATGCTTGCAAGTCATTTGGCCATACAACACAATCGTGTATAATTCCTGCTGATAAGCCACGTCCTGTGAAGGTCCCACTCCCATGGCCTCCGACTAGGAAGTGGGTGCCAAAAGTTAAAATCTCTGAAGAGAGAAAGGAAGTGGAGTCGGAGCCTGAAGCGAGTACGGAACTGATGGAGGATACTGTCCATGATGGGATACATTGGATGTCCGATGATCACTAGTGGGTCCATGATGCTTCTCGAATGAGATATGATCCACGTGAAAATGAATATTATAAATATGTAATAGACTTGGAAAATGATTCTAAAAGACTGTAATATCAGGTTGTGGGAGATAGTTTTGGGCTCATTCAGGAGGGGTTTCTAGGTGATAAGAACAAGTCTCTTTTTCATGATTCTACGTGCGATTGGGAATGCGAGTTTTGCAGTCCTAACCTATGTTTTGTACCTAACCTTGCTGTACTCTTTTCTGAGTATGTCAACGTTATAGGTACCGATTCCTCTTATGATACCTCCAATTATTCCACCTTTATGAGGGATTAGCTGTTAGATATTTATTGGGAAGCAACAACCATGTCCATTCATGAAGAGATTCGAACGAATAGGCAATTCTTTTGAAAATAGAAATTTTGAAGTCAACGGACATTATGTCATCATAGGATATCCGGTAACAACCCCAATTTCGACAGACTGAATTTTTTTCAAAATTCCAATCTATCGAAACTTGGATTGGTCTGCTCTGGTATCCTGCAGAAAAGACAGAGACATAAAACATGTCAAAGCTCAGAAATTATCTCACAACGGAATGGATAAAATATAACGTAATCAAAATATAGCCTTACAGTATTAATAATACTGCCGAACCAGTATCCCAGGTTATCATGTCCCTGCCATAAATCTATTCTACGAGTATGTTATGAGGAGGGGGTCAGAACACAAGTTCTGATGACTGGATTTAAATTCTACACTTTGGATAATCCTACATATACCGTTCAATCATATCTTCTTATTTATTAGGTTACTTGGGTTATCAGCACTCAAGGCTTACACACACGTCGTACCTATTTACTTTCTAGTGGATTAACCTAATATAGTATATATGTAACTACCCCCAATATTAAGGCACACCCCATGGTACCTCACTCGCACGGTCTCCACCGTAACATTATCGAAATATACGCAGTCCCTCATCCTACGTCGTAATGACGTAAGGATAACAATATTACGTTCTGCATATATCTATCATTACCATGCTACGTAAACGTACTGACTGCCACCTTTGTTCGAATCAGACTCCATACTGGAGTAATGCCCTCAAGTCTACGATACACCATCCAGAGCCGACATACATGTATCTAGATTGTCCATCATACGTATCTTCAATTGAAGCTTGATGCTTCAATCGCACGTCCTCTAATGTGCACCGAGTTCTATGGCAGGGCGATACAAGAAGCACGGAACTCGGTCGGGAGCTTTTCCATATATGTACATGCCCATCTATAAAGAGCATCTATATACAGATATACCTAGGGTCTATTTTCGTGGTGGCTATGGCCCCACCTCGGCCCCTCCATCAACTAGTAAAGACTACCAGAGCTAAGCGACTGCCCTTATGCAAACAATATAAACATCCATGTGGCCTCTCCCTTAACCCCTTACCCTGACAGTGAAGGGTGAAATAGTATCCCGGGTTTAGCTCGAGTCTTTCTGCATCCCACTGGCTGCCGATGACGGGTGTCGACGGTCTACTATCCTTGTTGGTCTTGACCCTCTGCCTCCTCGTGAGGCAACCGCCGAACCACTCTGGTGTCACCTCGTCATAGAATTCTGACTGCATAGCTACATGTACAGTCAAGGCCCACCCACCTGGTAGTTACGCGTAGACCCAACTTCTGCGGACACAGCCTAAGACATCTGCCACCGTACAGAGGACTACTAGGAGCACCTTACATACTATAGGAAGACGCGTGCTTCCCCTTCCAGTCCTTCGGAGCTGTCAGAACAATCATATGAATGTGCGCTCCCCTTATGCCTTATAACACACGATGATCTACCCCGTTCGGTTATTCACCCTCAAACGTGCGGACTGGTTCAAGCGCCCCACTTTAATATGTTATTAGACCCTATGTCTATACATTCTTTTACACGCTTGCATTACCTCATCAGGTTTCCTTTTAACTTGGTTATTCTCATTCACATTGAAGTCTTATTCAAATTACCAAGTTTCTCGTGCTTATTAATTTCAGTTATATAACTTAACCCATTTAAGTTTATTAATAAGCCCACAACATGTTATTCCCTAGATTGTGGTCCAAGATCTGAAATCCACAATCCCTTTATATTCTTATTTGATTTTATCATTATGATAACATGTTTTACTTAATATGTAATTAAGTATATCCAATTCACATGTTTTCTAATTAACATCTCACTTACCATTTATAATTAAATATAACTTATTTCATTTCATAAGTCTTCCTCATTCTTTCTCATTTAATCATAATTCCATTTTACATTGTCAATACAACTTATCATTATTTACTTATTAACTTAGTTCTATTAACTAAGGCCCATTAATAAGTTTCTCTACCCCTTTATTATAACCTATGTTATAATTTCCTCTTGTCCCTAGGGCAAGCCTAAACATTCTTGTCAACGGGTTTCAGACTCCCAAGCTTACAAATTACTTAATTTTTATTTAAGTACAATATATTTCCCTTTTTTTAACTGGTTTAAATTCTTTCCCTTTACTTAATTTATAATTAAGTGTCCCTTAACTCAATTCACCAGTTATCCTATTCCCTTACTAGTTTATTATAATCTAAGTTATAATATTCACTTGTCCCTAGACAAGTCTACCTATTATACAACATTTTCATTAATGTTATTTATTTATAATAGGTGATTATCATTTCTACAAGTTATACTTACCCAAAAAGGTACCTTTAATTACATAACTTTGCTTTTTCTACCAGTTATGTATACCACTAGGTGTCTTTAATTACATAACCTTATCGAGCTAAGTTTGCGGGCCTATATCTAAATATTACCCACCCTCTTAGATTTGCCTATCCCACCCACTGTCCAACCAATTTTTACTTAACCCTAATTTTAATTCATATTCATACAATCCCTATGGATTATATTAGGTTAAGTAGTCCAATTCATTACCATGTCCATTTATTGTTTATAATGGGCTAGACCTCCCACATTAGGCCTACAACTTGCGGATGCTGGAGATGCCGGTTAGATCCAGGCAGACTTATTCCATAAGTTGGGCTTAACCTTGTGTCATAGCCCATCTCGTATTTGCGCACTTCACATTAGGTTCAACATTAGTGGCTGCTGGATATGCCGGTCGGATCCGGGCAGACTTCCACCACTAATGCAACCTAACCTCGTGTCACAAGTGCAATTACAATCTCTAATTGTAATCCTAGGCATTCATTGTTAATCAATTATTTAAACCTATGCCTTTATAGGTGTTAATGCCCATTTACCTAATTATATTCATGACGGATTATATGTCTAAATTCATATTATTCGAATTATGCCAATTCATATTTTACATATGATCCCATTTGCGCCCAAATCATTTTTCTATACTTATGATCCAGTTTAAGATCTTTAAACATAATTTGGTCGATGCCCCAAACCCATATTTATTTGATTCTATGTTAACATGAACCCATATAGTCATATACTTACTCCAATTATTCCCAATATATAATTGGGACCAATTTACATGTAAACTTTTTAGCATCCCAACAAATCCAATATATGAATTTTTCCCATATGTTCAAATTAATACTATAACATGTAAACATTCCAACATTTCAACTGATTCAATATATGAATAATTCATACTAACAATTTGACGTTATATCATGCTAATCATTCCCCCAATTCAATAGATTCAACATATGAATTTCCTGATCTATTCATATTAATGTCTCAACTTGTTATAACAACAATTTATAATTAAACAGGAAATTTCACAATTTATTAAAAGGGGAATGTTAAACGATAGTCATAACATTATCTGAAGACTATAGTTTAAACCCACTCACCTTTCATGCTTTTCCCAAATTTTGGATCTGATCCATTCTATCATCAATGGTTTTTCCTTTCCCTTTTAATTTGATTCGAAACCTAATAACGTGGATCGACTATTTTCATTAAAAGAGAAGGGAAAGAAATAGGAAGATTTGAATAGATTGGATCAAGAAGTTTACCTTGCTTTCATGATTCAATAATCTTTTTATTAACGTTGATTCCCTCCTCTGGATCTGAATTCATAATTCTCCTAGGTTAACATTTTAATTTTCAGAATAGTTTTGAGAAGGGAGAGAGAGAGAGAGAGAGTAATGGTAGCGTTCCGGCGTAGCCATCGAATTATGAGATTTAGGGTTAGGTCTAGGTCTTCTTTATAGGAGTATGGAGCAACCGGGATGCTCAGATTTGCCCTAAAGCCATCTGAATCGTCAAAATATCACAAAACCCTAATCTACCAAAATTTGCCGCTAGTGGGTAGACACCCCTTTGAGGGGGTCGACCATGGCGTCGACCCACCCTTGAGGGTGTCGACCATGGTGTCGACCCACCTTTGAGGGGGTCGACCCACCTGGGCGGGAAATATGCCGCCTTCTGAAATTTTAAATTTTAAATCGAATTTCAAATTTCTGGACCCATTTTTGAATTTTTGAACCTAATATATATATTCTTCTTGCGCGTATACAAACTTCGAACCTTAATAACTTCTTCATATGGTGTCCGATTTACGCAAACCAGGTGTCAATTTTGACCAGAATTTCGAGACAGACGCAATGGCGCAATCCGTTTTACTAAATTCTAAATATTTAATTAAGTTATTCTTATTTTATTCTCTTAAAAATATGGGGTGTTACATTCTTCCACCCTTAAGAAATTTCGTCCCCGAAATTTGATAAGAGTAAAATAAATTAACCCCTCGCATAATATACATCCATCATGTGTGCATCCAATTTTTGCAAATGTTGTGCACTTGTGCCAAGTGAAGTACAATATAATAATATGTGCATGCCTAAGCAGTACCTCCTATGTGTATGCAAGTTTTTCAAAAATCCTTTTTATAATATGATGATCACATGCTAAATACACTGGCAGTTCTATGTGAATGCAATATTTTGAAAAATCAAAATGCTTTTTCATCTAAATTTTCCCACACTCTTACTGAGTAAGAGCATAGTTCATCCAATTGTTGCATCCGTAATCCTACCAACCAACTTTATTTTTTTAATTTCAGAAAAAGCTAATTTTCTACATTTGATTTCTTATGTTACAAAAAAGTGGAAAACGGAAAACTTCGCATCTCCCGCTTTTCTTTTTCCAACCTTTTTCTAACCGTACTTGGATTTTTATGTAACTATTTATAAACATTCCCTATTTTCCTATCCAAGCACAGCCAACTTAAGAAATTTTTCCTTGTTACTGATTATCTTATCTTGGCAATTTTTATTCTTATCCATCTTTTCTCATAATTTTCCATTTTTGTTGCTTTACTGAATTTTTTGTTTCCTTTTCAGTTGTACCTTTTCTCTTTTCTTAGCTTATTTAATTATCTGATCTTAGTTTAAATTTAGATAAGCCTCTAGTCTTCCAACTAAAATAGAAGAATAGACACCCTACGCAGCTACTACTAAGGGCCAAGAATCCCGGGACTATGTCCTCCTCTCAGATAGAAAAGTCCAAACTATGGGATCTACGACAGGTTTAGGTGTTACTTTAACTACCCAACAAAATAATGGAACGATCCCAACTGAAATGTGATAAAAGGTTTTACCCCTAACCTGAAAATTAGCTACGGGATCTAAGCACTTACTTGCCCTTTTCTATCTAGTAGTCGCTAGTAGTCCTAGCTGTGTTCCAACAATTATTTCAAGCAACATCCTAGGCTTTCCAATGCTTACGCATTCTATGAGAACTCACTATTATTTCAAGATAATTCTCGCTATTTACTTTATAGCTTCAAAACTTTTCCCATCTTTCCTAGGCGCTAATCCTTACCTACTCCATACTTTTTAAAACATGGTTTGGCCTCCTTTTTTTTCTTTCAAGAATATAAAGTGTCAAAACTTTATTTTCCTTATGAAAACTTACTTTTGCCAAACCACATAAACGTGTCATCTTTAAAATGTAAATCATCATTTTTTTTTCAAATCACAAAACTGGAGTAGATACAAACAACTATTTTATCCATCGAGTTTATGACTTATTCTCACCTATAAGGTCAGTTTAGTCTCTTACTAGAAGGTGCAGACATCCACTCTATTCTTAATTCCTGCAATTATTTTGTCCACCAACAAAATTATCTTAAAATAATTTATCAAAAAGGGTGTCATAAGAATAGAGGTTTAAAATATTTCTTTATTAAAGATTTTTGTATAAAATATAACAAGAAAACTAGCAAGCTATACATGCTTTATATTATGCACCTTTTATTGAGAGAATTTTACTTTATATAAAAAAATTCGCAAGAAATCACTATTTGCAAAATATACCCCATTTCCCTTAAAAACCCAATATGTATACTTTACATATTTAAAACTTATAAATTTTAAGATTAAAACTTGAAAACACCATAAACCATTTTCCCAAAACCTTTTTAATCTCAAAAAGTTAACAATGGGGTTAGACTCAAAGCGGGTTTCCAATTTCCTAGGCTTTCCTAGACACTCCCCAAGGCCAATTCTCTCAACTATATATATTACTAATCCATTTTTCTCTTTTCAACTTTTTCCAATTTATTAGGTTTTCAAACCCACTAACCCAAAATACTAATCATACGGGATTCATTTTCCTTCCATACAAAATACATTGTACACTTTCCACCCAATTACCGAAGGGTCTCAAATTTCCTTATTCATTCCTTTAGTGTACAAAACAAACATCCCATTTATACTCTTTTTATTTAGTGGGCTTCTCTATGGACCTAGGTATATATATAATATATTTATATTTTTAAAAATACAAATACTTTCACTCACTATTTATATAGGAATCCTAAACCTAAGCTCTAATACTAGATGTAAGAACCCTAATTTCGATAGACCGATTTTTTTTCAAAATTCCAATCTATCGAAACTCGGATTGGTTTGCTCTGGTATCCTGCAAAAAAGACAGAGACATAAAACATGTCAGAGCTCAGAAATTATCGCATAGCGGAATGGACAAAATATAATGTAATCAAAATATTGCCTTATCGTATTAATAATACTGCCTAACAAGTATCCCAGGCTATCATGTCCCTGTCAAAAATCTAACCTGCGAGTATGTTATGAGGTGGGGGTCAGAACACAAGTTCTGGTGACTGGATTTAAACTATACACTTTGGATAATCCTACATATACCGTTCAATCATATTTTCTTATTTATAAGGTTACTTGGGTTATCAGTGCTCAAGGCTTACACACACTTCATACCCATTTACTTTTCAGTGGATTAACTTAATATAGTATATATGTAGCTACCCCCAATATTAAGGCACACCCCATGGCACCCCACTCACATGGTCTCCAATGTAAACATTATCGAAAAATACGCAGTCCCTCATCCTACGTCGTAGTGACGTAAGGATAACAATATTACGTTCCGCATATATCTATCATTACCATGCTACGTAAACGTATTGACCGCCACCTTTGTTCGAATTAAACTCCGTACCGGAGTAATGCCCTCAAGTCTACGATACACCACCCAGAGCCGACATGCATGTATCTACACTGTCCACCATACGTATCTTCAATTGTAGCTCGATACCTCAGTCGCACGTCTCTAATGTGCACCGAGTTCTGTGGCAGGGTGATACAAGAAGCACATGACTCGGTCGGGAGCTTTTCCATATCTGTACAGACATGTCTTTAAAGAGCCTCTATATATAGGTATACCTAGGGTCTAATTTCGTGGTGGCTATGGCCCCACCTCGGCCCCTCCCTCAACTAGTAAAGACTACCAGAGCTAAGGGACTGCCACTATGCAAACAATCTAAACATGCATGTGGCGTCTCCCCTCAACCCCTTACCCCGATAGTGAAGGATAAAATGGTATCTTGGGTTTAGCTCGAGTCTTTCCGCGTCATATTGGCTGCCGATGAGGGTGTCCGACGATCTACTATCCTTGTTGGTCTTGACCCTCTGCCTCCTTGTGAGGCAACCGTGAACCACCCTAGTGTCACCTCGTCATAGCATTCTGACCGCATAGCTACATCTATAGTCAAGGCCCACCCACCTAGTAGTTACGCGCAGACCCTACCTCTGTGGACACAGCCTAGGACATCAGCCTTTTGTTCATTAGTCCATTGTGCAAAATTAGTGGTGGGTTCAACATATGCAGTTTGTGTACTATTTCGAGTGTCTAATCCCACGGATTGCAAATATATTTTCATTCTACATGCCCAATAAAAATAATTACTCCCACTAAATAATCATAGTGAAATCGGTGGATTGACCCTCAACAAATGAACTATTGTTACTAGTAAATCCAGTGTCGGTTGCCATTTAAAATTTCCAAAATTTAGATTATGAAATTTTAAAAACCTATGCCTGATACCAATTGTTATGGATGCGGATTAAGGATCTTAATGCATAATTAAGACTAGAGGGGGGTGAACAGTGTTTATAAGAAATTTATAGAAATCTTTAACTAACTTGAATTACTATGTGAATCACACAATGATTATCACACCATAAATGATCACAAACACAGAAACAATCACAGGCACATATATAAGTAAATATAAAATGCAGAAAAGCAAAGAACGCATTGGATTTATACTAGTTTGTATTATTCCTACATCTAGTCCCACGCAATGCTGGATTGAGTAGAGTTTTATTAATACAAGTATAAATCTTACAACACCCTTGATTTTATGGCTACAAGGTTAACACTGATTGCATCACCCTTGATTTCACGACTACAAGGTTCACACTGCTCGTTTTCCTTGATTCTCATGCTATAAGGAACACACCCTTTCCCAAACAATTTCTAAATGATTACAATATCCCTAGACCTCTTGAATAACACTTCGAAGCAGAGAGTATTTGATAGAGATTGAGAAGGGAAGAACTGATAAAGAAATTCGAACGTACCCCCTATTTATAGAGTTTGAAAGGTTGCAACATTTCTAAAGCGTTTCAAATAATGAAAAGACACTTCCTTAGAAATTTGAAAAAGTGACAGTTATATGTCGACATGTCCAAACCTTTATGTCGACATATATGGATTTTTTGAATTTTAAAACATTTTTAAGGTGTTTAAATTAATATATATATACACATATATTCTGGAAATTCTTGAATCAAAACTACTGTTTCAAATGAAGTTTCTAAAGTATAAAAATATATAAAACATAGTGATATATAATATAAACATATTTATAAAATTATACAATGTAAAACTATAAAACATATATATTATAAAACTCTATAAACTATAAATATATATATTTTAAATCATAAGTAAAATCTTAATAATTTGAAAATATTTTTAGAAAAGGAGTTTGAATCAATTTTGAAAAGGAATTTGAAAATAAAATTTGAAAGTGATAACCGGAGTTTTACAAATAAACTAGACTCTATTACTTTGATAACTTGAGCTTGAAATATTGATATCTTGATTGTCATGAGTCTTGAATTCCTTGATATCTTTAATTTCTAAAACTATACAGTCTTCTGTATCACCTGTATATAATTCCTGCATATATATATAGATATATATATATATATTTTCTGGGTAAAGATGTTAGTATATATTTTAAAATCAATAATGTTAATAACTGAAACAGGGCTGTTGTCATCAAAATTCCATTCTCCAAGATTTGATTCTCCATGATGACCTTTTAGTTCTAAAGGATGGTTTTGTCGAACGGATTCGCGGGATCTCGGGATATTCAATACTTCCTAAGGAATTTTCTTCTTCTTCGTGTTCTTCAATTTTCATTCCTTCCCTTTTACTTCTTCTTCTTCTTCTTCCATTTATTCATGGGATAATCTCTCCTTTTTTTTTTGGTAAGTGTTTCATATTGTTGAAACACTAAGGGAATCTTCATAAGTGAGATAATGCTATGGTTAAAGACTTTTCTTGAGATAAACTCCTTTCCTTTGAAATGGGCATCAATTTTTTTTTAAAATACATGTAAGATAAACTCCGTGGTGTAACGTATTATCACCATTGAAATGTTTTTGGGTCGAAACTCATGCAAAATAGCTTGAACCTAGCCGATGTCATAATTTCCAAAAATGGCGAAAAGAGCTTTGCAAACTTTCATTGTTGGGTTACTGAAATTTCCTGATCTAAGTGTAAGAGAGTTTGAAGAATTAAGTTTACAATTCTTACTTTTGATGAAAATAACGGTTTTTGAATTTAAGTTATCATCTTATTAAAAAATATGATGGTATGTCTCCCGATCATGTTCATTGATTTTGATTCTGAGAGATCCATTCCCATTCTCTTAGAACCAAAAACAATTTCTAAAACATTACAATCTAAACATTTTGAATGACTTTAACACTAAATAGAATTTCACTTTTATTTCCATCGTAAAAATCACGATTCAAATTTGCATAAAACAATTGCACAAGGTTCGGATAACACACAAAATAATTTTGCTTGGAATTGATCAAAATAAGAATTTGATTTTGTTCAAAGAGATAATTAAGTTCATAAGATTCAATATCTTCAAAAATAGCAAATTTACCTATATCAACTTTACAAAGTTCATACATATATATATATATATAAAAGATTTTGATAGCTTTTGGGTAATTAAAAAGAAAATCCTTGATGGCTTTGGACAGTCTTATGGTACTTGGAGTGCTTGAGGAGGCCATTGTTGATGATTATGAAGAGTACAAGATAATGAAGAAATGTTTGAATTTTGAATTAAAGATGAAAGTGATGACAAGGATAGAGAGATAAATAAAAATTCTACGTTCATGTCCTGGTCAGGTGATACCTTTTCAAAGCATTGGAATTGGTGAAAATGTGGAGGGAATGTCAAAATTTGAACTCAAGTTTGCTAAAGCGATGCCGACATGAGGTACCATAGCATGTCAACATGTGTCCCTTCATTCAAAGGACATGTGTAATTTCTATTATCTAATATATGTGTGTGTGTGTATATATATCCTATATTCTAATTTATATGATTCCAGAGTTAATACTAAATATAATAATACTTAAATATCCATATTTTAATATTAAAAATGTTTTTAAAATATTATTGTTTTTGAATATAAAATTCATATTTCCAATGGCAAATTTGAATTTAAAATTCAAGGAATTTTAAACAAAGCAAGCAATCAAATAACAATTCAAGCAAGAAATTTCGATCAAAGTAATGTAAATGCGTACCTATTTTTAGATCCATACTTCTGTCATTGTCTGATTCATGAATTCTCCGTCTTGTTTTCTTCATCACTGGATAATGAGTTTGAGTCATCAAGTGTTGCAGCATATGCTTCTTTCTTTTCCTCGAAGAACCATTATTCGAAGGGAATAACTACTTTCTGGATACAGACAGTCCTTCTTGTGCTGACCTGTTTTATTGCAATTGTAGCATCTTTAGTTGTTGATATTCCCAGTAATGTTTTTGGAATTTCTGTGACCGTTTCTTCTAAAGTTGTTCATTTTCCTGTATTTCAGGAATTTTCTAAAATTTCTTGTTACGAATGCAATCTCCTCATCACTATCAGCTTGTAAATCCTCTGTTGTTGCATTGAACGCTAATGACATCTTTTCAATGGCCTTGCTTTCTCTCCTTCCTTGTAATTGAACTTCATACGGCATTAGATTCCCAGTTTATTCCTCAACTTTCATCCGACTGATCTCGTTGGCTTCTTCAATTGTGAATGTCTTTTAATCCCATTCTGGAGTGAGTGAATGTAGGATTTTTCTAGCTTGGCCTTCCTACAAAAAACTTTTTTCAACTGCGATTAGTGAGTGTACTATATATTGAAATTGACAATACATGTTGGAAATAGACTCATTTTGATGCATTTTGAATAATTGAAACTGTTTAGCTAATACGAAAATTTTGATATGTTTAACTTTGCTTGTTCCTTCATGGATAACCTACGAAGTTTTCCAAATTTTTTATGCAGACTTACAAACAGACACTCTATTGAATTCATTCCTATCTAGTGAACATAATAATATATTTGTGGCTTTAGAGTTGTTTTTAGCAACACTCTTTTGCTCAGCAATCCACTAGAAAAAATTTGTTGTTGGTTCAACATAGTATATTTTTGTGATTGTCCAAATGTGAAAACCTACTATGTGTAAATATATTTTCATTCTACAAGCCCAATATCCATAGTTACTACCATTGAAAAATGGTGGTCTGGAAGTAAAATTACCCACTGTAATTGAATTCGTGATCCTATTGATGGAACCAGTAACAGTGTTGACATTACCAGTGTTGGCAACCATTATAACACTTTTTAAAGTTTTAGATGAAGGAAATTATGAAAACCTGTGTTCTGATACCAATTGAAAGGAGGATGTGGATTAATGATCTTAAGGCTGATTTAGCACTATAGGGGGTGGGAATAGCGTTTAATGATTTTTATGGCTTGTATGAACCAAATTAAACTTTAACACAAACAAATACAAAACTCAAACACAGAATCAATTACAGGTGTAGAAAGTAAATAGAAGCAGTAAAAAGAAAGAACACACTAGGACTTTTATATTGTTTCGGAGTTAGCCTACATCCAGTCCTACACCAATACCTTGGGCACATTCTTATTAAACCAATGCCAAGATTACAATACTCAATTTCTAAGGCCTTGAGGTATCGTCCTGTCTCCAACCCCAGAAAACTCTTTTTATTTATTGGACAGAAGATCACATGATTGATTTCTAGGCACAACCACACCTTAAATAGAGAGACTTGATATACTTTGTATTAAAAAAGGTCCTTTAACTCTAAATAGCACTTTGATCTTTGATAGAGGGCAAAGAATCAAACAAGAGAAGGTTCTAGTTCGATTCACTAAAGAATTCGGTAGAGTTTTGGAACAAATTTGAAAATATGAATAAATGAAAGTATGGATTTGTATAGAATAAAAGTAGAGAGAATATATGAAAATTGTTAAAAATTCATTTCAAGTTAGGTATTTATAGGGAAGCAACAGCCATGTCCATTCATGAAGAGATTCGAACGAATAGGCACTTCTTTTGTAAATAGAAATTTTGAAGTCAACAGACACTATGTCGACATGGAGTATCCCATGATGTCGACATCCCTATGCTAAAATTGAAAATTGAATTTTGATTAAAAAAATGAATTACGTATAAATATACCGATGTAATTCTGAAGTTTAAACAAATTGTTTTCCTATATTATAAGATAGTATAATAGAGTAAGAATATAGATTTAAAACATAAATTTATAATATATGCATAAGTGATATTAAACTTAAGTATATATTATAATTATGATATTTAAGACTTCAAATATTTAAATCTGAAGTTAGTTTAAAATCAAGAGATGTCTTCTAACAAGTTGTTAAGTAAGTTCAAGAAAGGAAAGTGATTTGAAATATTTCAAAAACAAAAGGTAAGGAGATTTTCAAGGCTAAAACATTTTTCACAGAAAATCTATAAGAGGGAAATTTTGGAAACCATTTTGAAGTAGTTTTGTGAGTCCCTACTTCCAGAGTATTTCATCATGTCAAGCCTTGGTCTCCGCCAAAACTAGTGTTGGTCATGGGTTCCATCCCACTTTGGATTCCATCCTATTAACAAAGAGAGAAGTAGGTTCTATCTCATAAGAAAATTAGAACAAAGATTTCAATGTTATTATGAAGTTTTAACAAAATAATCTAGACACTTATCTTTATCTTGAAGTCTTTATTTTGATACTTATGAATCTTCAAACTTGATATCTTCATTCTTGATCTTGAGTCTTTATCTGTACGGTCTTCAATGATCAATACATGCATATATATTTTGCATATACATATACAGTGTTAGTATATATAATAATAATAATAGTTAAAAATGTTGTTGTCATCAAAACCATCATCTCAGTTCTTAATAATTTCTGAAATTGAGCTAATTTGATATCAAATTCACACTAATCATTTTAGATAGGTTCTCTTTATGTTATGAACGATATTATGGATGTTTGCATGCTATTTAAACAATTATACAATTATTAGTTGCATGGTTGCTTGTTTGCGTAGTTCCATTGTAGACGCCGCTTACTAGTCGAAATAGGACTAGGAAACCTTGTCCGCAAAAGTTTAGTGTTATCGATCAAATGCACAAGATAATATGTATTGATTGAGCATAAAAGACTCGAGTGGGCGAGATAATTTAAGGAGTACCATAATGTGAAGAACAATACGAAGACGAAGGAGCGTATCTATAGATTCGATGAAGGAGAAACAATAGGCTTGGCGACTAATTATATAACAGAGTGATGTTGAATCCTAGAGACTAACTAGAAGACAGAGCAATGCTAGGTTTTGGCGATAGATCTAAAAATGGATGAACTATTCTATGACAAGCTTAGATTTCTGAATGGTCATCAAACATTTTTGTTTGATATGTATTTAGTCAATTTTGGGTAAATACATGGTTAGAGTGGTCGTTAACGATTACTATGGAGTGATTGATATCGACTGCTATTAATGTTGAACATTTCTGCCAATTTGATGTGGATGATAGTTCGGTTTCGAGGAACTGGATATGGTGGTTCGTTTGATGGAGCTTACGAGACAACGACTCTTAGATGGTTGGCTTTGATGCAAGCAAGATGGATGTTTCGTCAAGAGGCAGATATGAATGGTGCAATCCTTGGAGTAGGGTGGTAAGATCTCCAGGATTAGGCTGGAGGTTATTGTTTGGCAGTTGCTTCTATAGGGTGGAAGCTGTAGCCTTCTAATGTTGTGACTCATTGATTGTGAATGAATCAGAGTGGTCAAACGAGTGTGATAGGCATCCAAAGGTGGGATGAGGTTGCGAGATAATGGATTGGTTAGAGTGGGACTTGAAGCTGAAGAAAGAATTGTGAATAGCTATTGAAGTATGAGAGTGACAAGGAATTATTGATTGCTCGGGTATTTCTAGTTGTTAAATCGAAGCAGGGGTATTGTAGGGATGCCCACTGGAACTGGATGCGATGGTCGTACACCTTGGATTTATTGGGAAGTTACTAGTTATATTAGAAAGACAAACGTACGTGGGATGTACATGAGTTCGACTAGAATCAAGAATTTTCTATTAGCCCTTGACTCAAAGCGGGGATAGTCATATGAGTTATCAATTTTTTCACTTATTTAGAAGGTGATAGTTAAGATTTGGTTGATGGATCAATGCTATGGTTATTCTTGTTCTTTTAGGTAGACTATCACCTATAAGATTCCGAAGAGAGGATGAGAACTGGTGCCTGAATGTGCTATTTAGATTCTTCTATTTTATTATAGTTTCCTTGGTTGTTATTTTGAGTAGCATATACTATTCTATTGTATGTATTGACTTTATGGATGCAAGTATAGGTCAGCTACAATTCTGTGTACAATCTGGACCATAAATTATTATGACTTTTTCAATATTTTGATATTTGTTTATCACTCATACTAGACTGCTGTCAGACCCAAGGTTTTATGTTCCCTCTTAATACCATGGATACTCATCAAACATACTGATGAGTGGGGTAGGTGGAAGGTGTAAGCGTTATTTGGATATACATAGATGGATTAGAAGGAGGTGACCTTTGTTCATATTATACTTGTATTATTATTTATTCCGTTGTGCGATACAGTGGAGCCATGACAGTGTTGATTATTTATTCAGAAACAATTTTTCAATGAGTTTTCTCATCTTTTGTGTAACGACCCAGATTTTTTAGCTATTTGAATTCGAATATTTAAATTGGTTTTAAATATTATATTAGAAATATTAATAAATTTTTAATATTGAAGTCGTTATTTTAACAATGATTAAACATTTATATTTAATATAAAACGAACTCAAAACACCGTGGTAGTTCGTAATATTGAGTTTTAAACTTTAACTGAATATACATAATCCGTTTTAAGTCTGAATTCTATGAAACAAGAAACTTAAAATCAGAATGTTTTTAATTTTCTACTAGAAGAGAAAAATCGAGATTTCATCTTAGATAGTGTGAG
This sequence comes from Allium sativum, assembly GCA_030737875.1. Taxonomy (NCBI): domain Eukaryota; kingdom Viridiplantae; phylum Streptophyta; class Magnoliopsida; order Asparagales; family Amaryllidaceae; genus Allium; species Allium sativum. The sequence goes on along the minus strand of CM060921.1, from coordinate 137,031,281 downwards.
TTATGTCCAAATCAAATTTTAAAATAGTCGCTATGGAAATCGTTAGTAAACGATAACATTTATTTAATAGTTGATAAAAGAATTCTTATAAATTGGGATATCATTTAATTCGAAATGTTAATAGTGAGTTATAATTCTATAACAACCATTATTTTGATAACGTGTTATAACCATAAATCTAGGAAGAATTAAATTTTAAATTAAGAACCAAGGGAAACGGGTTGCGCCAATGCGTTCGTCTCAGAATTCTGCTTGGAAACGAGTCCGAGTTTGCAAGAATCGGAGTCCGTATGAGGGAGATATGACCCTCCTAAGTTTCGGGAATTTTAAGAATCGAAAACAGCTCGAATTCGAATTCAAAATTCAAATTTCAAACGCAGAACAGACTGGGCGGGAAATTTCCCGCCCAGACCCAGGTCGAGAGTCGACTAGGCAGTCGACCCCCCCAGACCAGGTCAACTGGGCAGTCGACCTGGGTGTCGACCTGGTCCCCGAGCCCATTTTTGGGCCAGTGTTCGTTCTGATGTTTCTAGTCCGATTTCTATCCAAATTCATCTGCCTAAACCTATTTAAACAGCCCCAAACCTAGCCTTCTCTACACACAATTCTATTCTGCTTCTACTCTGCCGCTGTTCTAAATAAAAATAAAAATGGCGTCGCTAATCTGCTGGAATCAAAACTAGAAGCTAATCAATATCAACCTAAGCAACTCAATTGAAACTAAAGAGTAAAGCTTCTGCAGCGATCATACGACAATTTCTGTTCTTAGTTCTCAAAAAAACCATGATCTATAAGCCCCAGTTACTCTTATATCTAAACTCTAAACTTAATATGGACATGTGTAAATTGAAGTTGAACATAAACATGATAACTACTTGAGACCTACTCTTGTATATCTTTGATCTATGACTATTCCTTTTTGATCTATTATTTTAGATCTACTCTTGTTCACCCTAGATCTATTCACCTTGAACCTAGTACCGTTCATATTGAACCTTGATTTGGGGAATACTGATAAGAACTTGATTTAGGGGCCTGTTCATGTCATAACCTAAACCCTATCATTATTTTAACATGCCTGTGATGTTGTGATGTTGAAACTATTGCTAGTCACAAGTTTACGATTATCATCTTATGTCATTTATAGCTATGTTTATCACCCTATTTCATATGCTAGTGATGTTATGATCATATCTCAAGTTCCACCATGCTTGTCTTGAAATCACCTTTGCCACTTTATACCCATCCTTGTTATGTTATTCCCTAGTTACATCTATTGCCTTGATTCGAATTCATGAGCGTTGGGGATGCGATTTGGGTAGTTTAGGAAAACCTGAATTTAGTATGAACTTAAAAACATGAATATCGTTATAACTTGAGCTTGGATAGGAACATGAACTTGACATGAAATTATACTTGAAAATATGAATTTGGGACATGACACTTAGATAACTTGAACGTGGCCAACTCGAGGTTGAGTTGAGTTTGCAGTATAAATCTGCCCGGAACCGCCCGGCGAATCCGGTAACTGCAAACAATAGGACCCAATGTGAGTAGTTGGTCATATCGCACTCGAAACCCGAGGTTAGACTAGGTTATGGTGTAAAACTGCCCGGACCCGCCCGGCACATCCAGTAACCATAACCAGGTCTAATGTGAGAGGTTAGAGGTGCATTAAGTAAATTAATGCCACTGGATAGGGTTAAGTCATGGACCACTTGAATATACTTAACCAATTTGACACGTTGATTTGATAGGGTTAAGTCATGAACCGCTTGAACACACTTAACCAACCTGACACATGATTCATAGGACTAAGTCTTGAACTAGAACAACACACTTAGTCAATTTGTCATGACACGTAGATGGGGTTAAGTCTCGATTTTAAATGACAACTTAACCTGCTGAACGAAACCCTAGTTACGCGGTCCTTTTCAGCAGTAACCCGCTAGATGTATCACGGTACCGGAGGACTAGGCAGGGTGGGGCACGATTGCTGGGCTGATTGTAAGCGACCAGAACGACGGCTGAGTTGGTGCGCCATTGTAGGTTCAGGCGGACTAGGGTCGTGCACTTAGTCCGGAGCTGAAAAAGCAGGCATTGGGCATCAGTAGGATTATCTGTGCATTCTTGATTCGTGTCGGTGGTTGGCACCCTAGGGCTTGATACACCCTATGGTGGACCTAGCACAGGTGACTACATTCGTGATAGGGTCGTATGACACAGACACACGACGAGCTAGACTTGTAGGGAGCCGATCGATTAGATCATGCCGTTGGACCCTGAATTGGGTCACTTCACGACATTGGGCAAAGGGATTATTTCTTGATTTATAGTTGACACGGGATTAGTATACCAGTATAGTTGGTATGGCGAACCTTGAATACGCAATGTTAGACTTGAGTTATCTTGTTAGCTTAGTTATTATGTTAGACTTATCATCATTCCTATGTTTAATTCCAGTTTATTTATGTCTTGTTAACTTTACTAGTTTCTATGCTGATAGTCACTAGGGCTTACCAGTCTTTTTGACTGACCCGTTTTCTTTCGCCTCTTTGTCTTTCGTTCCCCCCCCCCCCAAGGTTCTCAGGGAGGAGACTCTAGCTCTTAGCTTGGACTTCGCTTGCTTTCTGACAGCTCATGTACGGTTTGGTCTTGAGCTATGCTATGGCTGCACTCATGCACTTTTTGGGGAATAATACTTTACTTATGTTGTTTTAAGTACTTTGCTTCTTTAGAACTTGATGTAATGAAATAATGACTTGGCATTTTGATGTAAGAGGTTTTGACTCTATTTTTCAGTAATAAAATTTGGTTTTAAAGTTTATATCTGCTGTTTATACACTCTATTTTATCTATGTTCTGTCTTGTGTTATCTCTGTGCCTGTTTACTAGATAATACCCCTCTAAAACTAGGGCATTCCCTTTGTGAGTGACCCTAGCGGAGGTGGGGTGTTACAAATTCCATATTGGTTTTATGGATATACATGATAATAATAATCTATTATTATTGAGTTTAATTGTTTTGGAGTTTATTTATATTTTTAACACTATCATATATGCCATAGAAATGATTATTTTCCAAACGACCTCTGTTTTCGACGAAACGTGTTTTATTGGGATACGTATAATTAATTATTGCTATATTTCCAGTTTGGAGCCAATCAGAGTTGTTTTATTGATAGACGAAATTTAAAAGTGATCCGATGGATAATTTGGGATTTAGATAGCACGTTTTTGCAAACGGAGACCGTTTTCGATGAAATCAATTATCGTAACAAACTTAAGACGTATACAGAATCCTTAAGCTATAGCCAAAGGACGGTTAACATTTCATTGTAGTAAATCTAATATAGAATCTAGCATTGCAACAACTCATTTTAGATGCCAGACTTTAGAAAATCCTACAGTACAATACGATATTCCTTCTGTAGATCAGCCTAGTCAAGAGCATCTGAATGTGCTAAAACATGAACCAGATGTGGAGCCTACGACTGATATGCTTAAGTATACTACTGAATGGGAAGATTGTGTCAATTCAATTGCTACTAAGATTAGGAGGCATGTGTTTGAACAATTTGTGAAAAACATGATATTTCATTTGAAAATGTGAGGGTTCTAATCTGTAACCAAAGATGATACAACTAAGTCAACTAAATATATGCGTAACTTCTCATGTAAGTCTTTTTGAACCCCTCCCACCCTGGTTTCTAACCCTGCAGGCCTAGAGAAATGTAAAACTACATGCAAAACGTTGATATTCGCACATGCTACTCCTTATAAACTACAACCTAAATATATAATCATGCACAGCTCATAGAAGAAAGATCAAAAATAACCTATTACCCTAAACCGCATGTGCTAAGGCTTGTAAACTTCATTTTTAAGAAAAGAAGTACACCCTAAAAACTGTACAGACACCTGTGTATCCTAGCCTTCTTTCGCTAGTCTGGGTCATAATAAATGAAGCACATGCATACCTCTAGCTATGGAAACGAAAACTCTTACAACCTAATGAAAAGAAAAATCACTACACCAAACCACCGTAGGTTCTCCCAGTTACCTGATACCTATGCTATCTCCTTTAGTATGATAGACGTGGTTATTATCCTTTTGATATTCTTCTATATATAGGAGCCATCCATTTCTTTGTTTCAGCGAGAGTGAAACTGAAGCCTTTTTCCATTTATAAACTAAAATTGCATTCGCCAATTACAATTTAAACCTCAGTGGTTTTTTTTCGAGCTGCTCCAAGTGATCAACAAAGAGAAAACGCATGCAAGGGGTTACAGATCATACAGAAAAGAAAAAGAAAAATATTGTTTAACATTAAAATTTGTGTCACTAAGCCTGCATGGCCTTCCAACTTGGCTTGTGACTGTGATTAAGTGGTGAAGGCTGTGTATTACAGCAAGTAAGTCAGTAGTGTATCGATAATGAGATGAGTTCATAGGCGAGGGTCTGGGCTGTTTCGAAAAGAGTTGGTAAGCAAGGAGAAGAGGTGGAGGGGTCATTCACGGTGGCGGCAAATGAACTGCGGTGGAGCAGTTAGGTGGGTTCGGTCGGGATCAGGCGAGAGTGGGACTGAGCTGGTCGAAGGGGGAGATGTTGTAATGACCCGCATTGGCAGAGGTATTATAATTAATTTATTTAATTATATTAATAGTGATATAGTGAATTAAATGGTCGTGGAATTAAATAATGATGAATATTTAATTAAAATAATAATTAAATAATATATTTAATTATGAAGTAATCAGAATTGGCTGAAATGGCGATATGGTGTGAACTGGGTCATTTGTGATATTTAATTCAGTTTAGAATTGAAGTAAAATAAAAAATATATTATATAAATGACAGTTTGAATGTATAATTATATTATAATTATAAACGAGCTTGAAATGGCTCTGCAGTTCGTAAATTGGCGATTCGAACTTCAACTGAATGTACAGGATTCGTTTTAAGCTGGATTTCTGTGGAACAAGAAACTTGTGGAGCTGGTGGAGTATATCTTTCTAGTGGAAGAGAAAAATCGAGATTTCATCATGTAGATTTTGATATATGTCAAAATCAAATTTTAGAAAAGTCGCTATGGAATTCCTTTATAATTTGCAACGCTTTATTTACGTTATAAAAAGGAATTTCAATATAAATCGAATATCGATTTAATCAGGATTTGAAATATCGAGTTATAAATCCCAGTAGAGCTGTATGGTATTCCACTGTGAATATAGACGATAATATTTATTTATAAATATTTAATTTAATTATATTTAAATATATTTATATATTTAAATGGGTCATTCAGAGCTGTAAAAATAAGCCACTTTTGCAAACGAAGTCGGAATTCGACGAAACTAATTTTGTTGAATCCGAAATGTCAAATAGTTGTTAGATTTCCAGTTTCGTGATTTTTAGAGTCACTGTGTGGTCGTACGGATTTTTAGAGTGAAAAACAGTCAGTATTTTGACAGTTAAAAATACACTGTGTGAGCATACGAAGTCGGAATTCGACGAAACCAGTTTCGTTGGGTCCGCAATGTCGAATTGTAGGTGCGTGTCCAGTTTGGTGATTTTTGGGTATCGTGTGTGACTGTGTGAATTTTTAGAAGGGATATACAAATAGCGACTGAATAAAAATGAATATAAAAATATTAATATTTTTCTATAAATACATCATCTCACTCTAAACCCTAAATTTACTTTCATTTTCTGGTCAACGCAAGAATGTTGAGCTGCCACAAATTATTCATTCCTCCAGTAAAGTTTTCATGGGAAAGAAAAATCCAAAGAAAAAGAAATAAATTACTATAAATTATGAAGATGATATTTTTGAGTTCACAAAGCTAAGAGCTTTCCACCATATGAATTTGAGTTGTTACGATCGGGTCTGGGAGGTCTCGATAGTTTCAGCGATGAGGTTTAGAACTTAGGGTTCCGGTATTCTACAAAATGAAGCAATAATTCAAGTTTTCGAGTTCAGATTTGGGTTGAGCTCACGATATTGCACTTGCGTGCATTTTGTAGTGGAATCCGGTGCTGATGGTGGACGCGATGTGTACTCGAAGGGGAACTGTCGCGTTGGGGTAGCAGGCGCGAGTTGATCAAAATGGGGAGGAGTGGATGCGGAAATTGAAGGGGGTCTCGGTGGTGATTCTCGTTTGAGGTTCGGTGGAAGAAAACAAGATGTGGTGGAGTTTGAAATCGGCGGAATGGTGTTGGTTTTGGTCAGGAGCTCGCATGGTATTCTGGAGAAGAAGAGGAGTCAGGTCTGGGCCTTTTGAAAGGAGGATGGGCCGTGGTAATTGAAATGGGTAAGGCCCATTGAATAATAAGTAAGATAATTTTAGTTTAAATTGTTATATAAAATTGTAAATATCATAACTGTGTCATACGGGAACGAAATCCAGCGAAACAAGTTGCATTGGGATCGTATGGACGGGAGCAACACAATGAGACTAACCGGGAGTGAATCCGAGTCCGTTACAATTTATAGCAAAATAAATTGTTTGATCTGAATCAACGACAATTATCGTTATTTAACGATGATAGTCCAATGTGAGTAAATCTCACTAACTCTGAACAGTTTATAAATTCATGTTGTATTTTTAGAACTGTAAAATATTGGTTGATTGACTGTGTGTTGACCGTTTGATTGAACTGCTAGTCAGTTAGTTAAATTTCTATATTGATTCTGTTTAACAGAATATATCATATGGAACTGAAAGCGATGTTATCTATATTGTTTAACATCTGTGATGCAGGGAAACAGGTTGGAGGAATCCAACTGGATTCCTCAATATTTATTTTACTGTTTTTATATATATTGTGATATATGATGTGATACATAATCTGTTGTTGATTATGTGTGTTTGGACGATATTTATCGTTGTTATATGGTATGTTAAATACCATAAGAAATACTGGATATGGGAAAGGGGATTTTTCAAAGTGTATTTTGAAAATGAATTATTTATTTAAAATCGATGGATTTTATATAGAAAAGGAAAAGGATTTTTATAAAAGAAATATTTATAAAATCAAAGGATAAGTTAGAATAAAAGGAAATCATTTGTAAAGTGAAGAACCGTTACTAAAAGTATATCTTTATAAATGAATAGTTTATTCGAAAAGGAGTTAATCAAACTAGTTATTCGAATAGAATAAAGGAAGTTATCGAATAAAGTTAAAAGGAGGTATTCGAATATAATTTAGCCAAAAGGAGTTATTCGATCAGAATTCATCGAATAAAATTAATTGATTAGAGTTAATCAACCAGAGTTAACCAGTTAGGGTTAACCAGTTAGAGTTAATTGGTTAGAGTAAATCAGTTAGGTTAAAGTGTAGAGTTAAACCAGTTAGAGTTTATCAGTTAGAGCTAAACTAATTAGGAGTTAATCGATGTTAGTTTAATCGATTAGAGTTAAAGCAAATGAGTTAATCGAATATAGTTTATTCGAATAGAAAGTAAAAGGAGTTAATCGAATATAATTTATTCGAATAGAAAGTAAAAGGAGTTAATCGAATATAGTTTATTCGAATAGAAAGTTAAAGGAGTTAATCGAATATAGTTTACTCGAATAGAAAGTAAAAGAAATCGAATATAGTTTATTCGAATAGAAAGTAAAAGGAGTTAATCGAATATAGTTTATTCGAATAGAAAGTAAAAGAAATCGAATATAGTTTATTCGAATAGAAAGTAAAAGGAGTTAATCTAATATAGTTTATTCGAATAGAGTAAAAGGAGTTAATCGAATATATAGTTTATTCGAATAGAAAGTAAATGGAGTTAATCGAATATAGTTTATTCGAATATAGAGTAAAAGGACTTAATCGAATATATAGTTTATTCAAATAGAATTAAAAGAGTTATCGAATATAGTGTATTCGATAGGAGTTAAGTGAATAGAGTTAGAGTTAAATCAAAAGAGTTAAGTGAATAGAATAAATTGAATAGAGTTATCGAATATACCTAATCGAAAGAAAGAATTATCGAATAGAAAAGATTTGAAAGAAAGTTACGTAAGGAAGTTGTTAAAGAATTAGAAGGGTGAACTTTGTCTATTTCAAGGTTAGAAACGTTGTTCAATTAAGGTCTGGGAGGTAGTATTACCCCAACTTGATTGACTTCATTTTTAACTAAGGAATGGTTAAGGTTCGATAGTAAAGGATGGTTAAGTGAATTTAGTAATTAAAGGAAATTGTTTGAGTTGGCATCGCGATGGTTTGTTTAAACATATGTCTAAGTCCAATGAAGAAGCTTTGGAAATGTATTCCAAATAAGAAACCAGAAATGTTTTCTAATAAAGAAAACAAGAAATGGAAATGTTTTCCGTTGTTAATAACGTATATTTTCCACATTTAGAAAGCAAGAAATATTGAATATAGGGAAACATGAGATAAGTAAATTAATGAAATAAAGAGATAAATGTTGAATGATGTTTGATCGATATAAATTTCCATTCGGAAATAATATCGTTGTTTGCACACCTGTTTTTCTTTGATAGTTAAATCACAGACTATCGAAGTTTTGACCATTTTAACGTTGTTAATATGGAGAGACCAGTTGGATTATTATCCAAAGAACCACTCTATATTGGCATAAGCGTTGTGAATCATATATGCCAAAGGAAATTGAAGACGGAGTTATGCAAGGGCTATCCTATTTACAGAATGGTGCCTTCGGTTCATCATGTTCCTGGATGACTTGTATGGACGGATGTCTGACAGAGTATTTCCAAACGATCACGTGTATTGATTTCTCCAACCGTACCAAGAGCGGAAGTGGAGAAGGAAACTTCTTTTAACTGACAAGTATTGTATGGTTGTAGACTTCAATCTGTGATTTGATGGATTTGACGTTGTGGCATTCGAAGTGAATCTGATGTGATGATAAAGCGTAGCTTCTAGCCTCACATCTGGTAAATGACAGAAATCGGGCAGGCAGCATGGCTAAGTCGGTCGCTCCGAAGTAGGGTGTATAATCACCTGATCTAGAGTTTCAGTTACTTCTAAAAATCTATTGTTGATGCTGTCCCATTCGAGAAACGGTTGCTGATCCCAACCGTTGGTGATATACATTTGATACACTCAAGCGAAATGAGTGGTCGGTCATGTGTGGCCGGGTTGCAAGATGTTCTTGTTGAACCCAGTGTATTCCTTTCTAGAGATACACTAGCGAAAGGTGGTTCCATACCTTGTCATAGTTGGAAATCCATTACCCAATACGTGCTTGCGGTTTTAATTGTATACTATATATGTAGAACGTGAGATGAAACCGTTTCTGCTAGATGATTAATATATAGTGGTAGATAGACATTATTATAATATCAAAAGGTTTTGATATAAAGATATTTGGACTCTCATAAGGGAAAAACCCGTTCCGTTATACGGCGTGGTCTTATGAGGTATTGATTACCTGCTTGAACTTTTTTCAACTGTTTTACTCACACCAGTCCCATGACTGGCCCGGAGTTTATTTTGTTGTTTTCCCTAAACTCTTGGGTGCCTAAATTTGTACGGGCAGTCAAGTAGTCGGGTTTTACAGATATACTGGAAGAGCTTGGAGTAGGAGGCTTCAGGATCATATAGCTAGAGTTATTTCCGCTGTGTTGTAAGTATTGTACTTTGTAATGATGTATATTCAAGTACAGATGTATATTTCAAGTTATGTTATATATATTATATGTTATACGTTCCGCTGTAAGATTCGTGTTACTCTGATATTGTGTTCTTCTTCTTATATTCTAATTTTCTATCTTATCTATCCTCACCCTTTGTTTTCTTTCTTTTATTTTCCTGATTTTCAGTTTAATTTGGGGTTGGACTTGTGTTTTTGGTCAGATCAAATTGGACCGGATTTCCGGGTCATTACAGTTGGTATCAGAGCTTAAGGTTAAGTGAATTACCTTGGCTCTGTAGCGTAACTCAGTAGAGATGGGTTTAGTAATACCTAGATTGAGTTGAGTGTATATATACGAGTGAACATATTTGTTATTGATATAAAAAAATTGTTTTATATTGAGGTGATTTATTGGTTGAGTTGTTTATGAGTTCCGGTCGATCAGTTTGATCCACTATATTGGTAGGGATTTTGTAAACACTCGAATACGATGAACCGTCATGGTATGTTTTGAAAAGAGGGTAAATGAAATAATTTTACCCAAATTATATTTTGATATAAAGGATTTATATTGGAATGATTATAATATATTTTATATATTGGTTGTGATTATAATCGAGTAAGATTATAAATTAAATGGTTATGTAAATAATCAATCAGGATTCATATATGTGAAATACGTGAAATCAGATGAGTTAAATCTGAAATTTTAACCAGAAATTGATTTTAAAACTCTGGAGAATTGGATAAGGATTTGTAAATGGATGTGGATTAAAAATAAGGAAAATTTAAGATCCTTGGAGATTTTAAATTGTTTTTACAAGAAGTGTGAATTATATTTTGAAATGAATTTCAAAGTGGAAATGTTTAGAAATGGTTTTATAGTATTGAACTCACTTCGATCGCTAGAAAATAGATTCTGATGATGACAGCTGCATCATTAGTATTCATTTTCGAGTTGTAAGTGACGAATTACTACCAGAGATATTGTTTTGAATTTGTTTTGGGAAAGACAAGTTGTGTTGAATTTCAAAATGGGATTTATATAATAGAATTTGAATTTTTAAATAGATTTGAAATATTAACTTGTTTTAAAAGAAATAAAATGAGAAGTTCCTTTATAAACGAAGTTTATAAATAGTTCTTTTATAAACGAAGTTTATAAATGAAGTGAAAAGAATTATCATTGGATAATTCAGAAATAAAAATACAAGTGTGAAATTGAAAGGGAAATCTATTTTCCAAAGGTAAAAATATCGATTTCAAAAGGAATTGAAATAGAGACTTATTTAAAGAATGAATAAAGAAAGTTTGAAAAGGAATTTGAATAAAGGAAATTCAAACATAGAATTTAAATATAGAAAATTCAAAGGGGATTTGAATATAGAAATTCAAAGGGAGTTTGAATATAGAATTCAAATGGAATTCAAATATGAGATTTGAATATACAGAATTTGAATATAGAATTTAAATGGAATTTATACTATAGAATTTGAATATATAGAATTTTAATAAAATTTAAATAGAAATTGAATAGAATTAACTAAGTCGAAGAGGAATAAGTTAATCGAGTTTTGAATTTGAAGTTGAACTTTGAAAGGTGAATTGGATTTGTAAATGGATATTCGAAATCGAATATAGAACTTAAATTTGAAATTTGGATTCAAATTAGTTAATAAGCAAGTTAAAATATATTTTAACATGTCATGTTCAATATATAAAAGTGAAATAGACTAAAGAGTTAATTGACAAACTAATTAACGAATTGAGTTAAAACGATCAGGTATAGTTAAAGTAGATTGGGCAGGTATGAATATACATAAGATAGGTATGGATAAGGTATAAAGGTATATAAATAGAATGCTCAACGAAAAGGTATGTATTTAATTCATATATGAGATTTTATGCACCGTATCGGCTAGCCGCTTGGCTTTTTCTTTTTCTTTTGGATTGGTAAGGGCCATGGGAGGCTATTTGAAATATCCCGATGCTCCTAGTACAAAAGAGGTTATGGCGAGTTTTTCCGGGAATTTTAGGAGTTAGAATATTTTTAAGATAATTTGATAGTTAGAAAACAACGTATCGATATATATGGAAGTCGATAAGGAAGCGAACTTAGAAATAGAATAGTAAAATCAAAAAGGAAGACTAAGAATAAAATCTAGTAAGAATAGAAAAAGGAAGCGTATACGTGTTTAAAAGTGAATAAGTAGTTGTATGGTATTGATTATTCGAGTAAGTAGTCATATCTGTTTTGACGTTATAAATGTTATTCAGTCAAGGTCTGAGAGGTAGTTATACCCCAACTTGATTGATTTCATTTTTAACAAATAAATAGTAAGATTTCAGGCTCGAAGATCAATGTTGAATAAGAGTTAGTTGAATATAGTATTTGGGTTGTCGTAACGATGTTTTACACAACATCTGTTTTAACCCAAATAAGTTTAAGCTTGGAAATATAATAAAGAATATTTCCTAAGTATATAAATAAACGAGATCGGAAAAGAGATAAGTAATTGGAATATTTTCCAATTATAAATAGTATATATTTTCTAAAGTTTAGAAAATAAAGGAAGGCGATATTCGAAAATGTTTTCCAAATAACATAAAAGGCCAATATGGTTATTGAAAATATTTGGTTAACAAATATTGATAAAGAAATAGAGAAGTGATTTAACTAAGGGAATATTAATTAAGGGCTCAGTGACATGTTCAAAAGGAAATTTGATTTTTGAAAAGAGTAAACTGTTTAAAAACTCCCAGGGAAAGATAGTTTGAATTAAAAACAAATTTAACATAAATTTGTGAAAGCAAAATTGAATTAAAGTAAAGCCAGTAAAGTGGTAACTGAGATTGAATTAGAATGATATCAAGACAAATTGGATTGTGAGATTCAAATTTGAAGTGTAATGTGATAATCAAGTTAAGAGTTGGGAATCGAGAAGAAACTCGAGTTGAAATGATATTTGACTCGGGGATAAGCAAATGGTTATGTTGTGGATAAAAGCAGATTGGAATTTGATTGGGATGACCCTTGTATCCACCGAATTGACATCAAGTGAAAGTGATAGAGTTGATATGCCCGACAAAAGGTACAAGTTTATATTTCTATTGGATATAAGATTTATGAGCCGAATTGGTAAGCCGTTTGGCTGTTTGATTTTTTTTTGGGTTGGAAATGGACCGGAGAGGCAAGTTGGAGTTTGAGCTATTGACCAGTACGAAGGAGGTGCTGGCGAAATTTTTCGAAGAGTTAATGCGTTAGAAAATTTTCAGGATTTTTGAAAATTTTGGTTGATAAGAATTAATTAATAATTAAATTGAAATAAAATTTGTTCAGTTGAAACTGAAGTTAAGAAGTGAACAAATATGTTCTAACCAGTCGATAGGGTCGTTCTTTCCCTTAGCAATTTCGAGGACGAAATTATTTTAAGTGGGGAAGATTGTAATGACCCGCATTGGCAGAGGTATTATAATTAATTTATTTATTTATATTAATAGTGATATAGTGAATTAAATGGTCGTGGAATTAAATAATGATGAATATTTAATTAAAATAATATATTTAATTCTGAAATAATCAGAATTGGCTGAAATGGCGATATGGTGTGAACTGGGTCATTTGTGATATTTAATTCAGTTTAGAATTGAAGTAAAATAACGAATATATTATATAAACGACAGTTTGAACGTATAATTATATTATAATTATAAACGAGCTTGAAATGGCGCTGCAGTTCGTAAATTGGCGATTCGAACTTCAACTGAATGTACAGGATTCGTTTTAAGCCGGATTTCTGTGAAACAAGAAACGTGTGAAGCTGGTGGAGTATATCTTTCTAGTGGAAGAGAAAAATCGGGATTTCGTCATGTAGATTTTGATGTATGTCCAAATCAAATTTTAGAAAAGTCGCTGTGGAATTCCTTTATAATTCGCAACGCTTTATATACGTTATAAAAAGGAATTTCAATATAAATCGAATATCGATTTAATCAGGATTTGAAATATCGAGTTATAAATCCCAGTAGAGCTGTATGGTATTCCACTGTGAATATAGACGATAATATTTATTTATAAATATTTAATTTAATTATATTTAAATATATTTATATATTTAAATGGGTCATTCAGAGCTGTAAAAATAAGCCACTTTTGCAAACAAAGTCGGAATTCGACGAAACTAATTTTGTTGGATCCGCAATGTCAAATAGTTGTTAGATTTCCAGTTTTGTGATTTTTAGAGTCACTGTGTGGTCGTACGGATTTTTAGAGTGAAAAACAGTCAGTATTTTGACAGTTAAAAATACACTGTGTGAGCATACAAAGTCGGAATTCGACGAAACCAGTTTCGTTGGGTCCGAAATGTGGAACTGTAGGTGCGTGTCTAGTTTGGTGATTTCTGGGTATTGTGTGTGACCGTGTGAATTTTTAGAAGGGATATACAAGCAGCGACTGAATAAAAATGAATATAAAAATATTAATATTTTTCTATAAATACATCATCTAACTCTAAACCCTAAATTTACTTTCATTTTCTGGTCAACGCAAGAATGTTGAGCTGCCACAAATTATTCATTCCTCCAGTAAAGTTTTCATGGGAAAGAAAAATCCAAAGAAAAAGAAATAAATTACTATAAATTATGAAGATGGTATTTTTGAGTTCACAAAGCTAAGAACTTTCCACCATATGAGTTTGAGTGGTTACGATCGGGTCTGGGAGGTCTTGATAGTTTCAGCGATGAGGTTTATAATTAGGGTTCCGGTATTCTACAAAATGAAGCAATAATTCAAGTTTTCGAGTTCAGATTTGGGTTGAGCTCACGATATTGCACTTGCGTGCATTTTGTAGTGGAATCCGGTGCTGATGGTTGTCTCGATGTGTACTGGAAGAGGGACTGTCGCGTTGGGGAAAGCAGGAGCGAGTTGATCAAAATAGGGAGGAGTGGATGCGGAAATTGAAGGGGGTCTCGGTGGTGATTCTCATTTGAGGTTCGGTGGAAGAAAACGAGATGTGGTGGAGTTTGAAATCGGCGGAATGGTGTTGGTTTTGGTCAGGAGCTCGCGTGGTATTCTGGAGAAGAAGAGGAGTCAGGTCTGGGCCGTTTGAAAGGAGGATGGGCCGTGGTAATTGAAATGGGTAAGGCCCATTGAATAATAAGTTAGATAATTTTATTTTAAATTGTTATATAAAATTGTAAATATCATAACTGTGTCATATGGGAACGAAATTCAGCGAAACAAGTTGCATTGGGATCGTATGGACGGGAGCAACACAATGAGACTGACCGGGAGTGAATCCGAGTCCGTTACAATTTATAGAAAAATAAATTGTCTGATCTGAATCAACGACAATTATCGTTATTTAACGATGATAGTCCAATGTGAGTAAATCTCACTAACTCTGAACAGTTTATAAATTCATGTTGTATTTTTAGAACTGTTAAATATTGGTTGATTGACTGTGTGTTGACCGTTTGATTGAACTGCTAGTCAGTTAGTTAAATTTCTATATTGATTCTGTTTAACAGAATATATCATATGGAACTGAAAGTGATGGTATCTATATTGTTTAACATCTGTGATGCAGGGAAACAGGTTGGAGGAATCCAACTGGATTCCTCGACATTTATTTTACTATTTTTCATATATTGTGATATATGATGTGATATATAATCTGTTGATGATTATGTGTGTTTGGACGATATTTATCGTTGTTATATGGAATGTTAAGTACCATAAGAAATACTGGATATGGGAAAGGGGATTTTTCAAAGTGTATTTTGAAAATGAATTATTTATATAAAATCGATGGATTTTATATAGAAAAGGAAAAGGATTTTTATAAAAGAAATATTTATAAAATCAAAGGATAAGTTAGAACAAAAGGAAATCATTTGTAAAGTGAAGAACCGTTACTAAAAGTAAATCTTTATAAATTAATAGTTTATTCGAAAAGGAGTTAATCGAATTAGTTATTCGAATAGAATAAAGGAAATTATCGAATAATTTTAAAAGGAGGTATTCGAATATAGTTTAGCCAAAAGGATTTATTCGATCAGAATTCATCGAATAAAATTAACTGATTAGAGCTAATCAACCAGAGTTAATCAATTAGGGTTTACCAGTTAGAATTAATTCGTTAGAGTAAATCAGTTAGGTTAAAGCGTAGAGTTAAACCAGTTAGAGTTTATCAGTTAGAGCTAAACCAATTAGGGGTTAATCGATGTTAATTAGTTAAAGCAAATGAGTTAATCGAATATAGTTTATTCGAATAGAAAGTAAAAGGAGTTAATCGAATATAGTTTACTCGAATAGAAAGTAAAAGGAGTTAATCGAATATAGTTTATTCGAATAGAAAGTAAAAGGAGTTAATCGAATATAGTTTACTCGAATAGAAAGTAAAAGAAATCGAATATAGTTTATTCGAATAGAAAGTAAATGGAGTTAATCGAATATAGTTTATTTGAATAAAAAGTAAAAGAAATCTAATATAATTTATTCGAATAGAAAGTAAAAGGAGTTAATCGAATATAGTTTATTCGAATAGAGTAAAAGGAGTTAATCGAATATATAGTTTATTCGAATAGAAAGTAAAAGGAGTTAATCGAATATAGTTTATTCGAATATAGAGTAAAAGGAGTTAATCGAATATATATTTTATTCAAATAGAATTAAAAGAGTTATCGAATATAGTGTATTCGATAGGAGTTAAGTGAATAGAGTTAGAGTTAAATCAAAAAAGTTAAGTGAATTGAATAAATTGAATAGAGTTATCGAATATACCTTATCGAAAGAAGGAATTATTGAATAGAAAAGATTTGAAAGAGAGTTATGTAAGGAAGTTGTTAAAGAATTAGAAGGGTGAACTTTGTCTATTTCAAGGTTAGAAACGTTGTTCAGTTAAGGTCTGAGAGGTAGTATTACCCCAACTTGATTGACTTCATTTTTAACTAAGGAATGGTTAAGGTTCGATAGTAAAGGATGGTTAAGTGAATTTTGTAATTAAAGGAAATGGATTGAGTTGGCATCACGATGGTTTGTTTAAACATCTGTCTAAGTCCAATGAAGAAGCTTTGGAAATGTTTTCCAAATAAGAAACCAGAAATGTTTTCTAATAAAGAAAACAAGAAATGGAAATGTTTTCCATTGTTAATAACGTATATTTTCCAAATTTAGAAAATAAGAAATATTGAATATAGGGAAACATGAGATAAGTAAATTAATGAAATAAAGAGATAAATGTTGAATGATGTTTGATCGATATAAATTTCCATTTGGAAATAATATCGTTGTTTGCTCACCTTTTTTTCTTCGATAGTTAAATCATAGACTATCGAAGTTTTGACCATTTTAACATTGTTAATATGGAGAGACCGGTTGGATTATTATCCAAAGAACCACTCTGTATTGGCATAAGCGTTGTGAATCATATATGCCAAAGGAAATTGAAGACGGAGTTATGCAAGGGCTATCCTGTTTACAGAATGGTGCCTTCGGTTCATCCTGTTCCTGGATGACTTGTACTGACGGATGTCTGATAGAGTATTTCCAGACGATCACGTGTATTGATTTCTCCAACCGTACCAAAAGTGGAAGCGGAGAAGGAAACTTCTTTTAGCTGACAAGTAATGTATTGTTGTAGACGTCAATCAGTGATTTGATGGATTTGACAATGTGGCATTCGAAGTGAATTTGATGTGATGATAAAGCGTAGCTTCTAGCCTCACATCTGGTAAATGACAGAAATCGGGCAGGCAGCATGGCTAAGTCGGTCGCTCCAAAGTAGAGTGTATAATCACCTGATCTAGAGTTTCATTTACTTCTAAAAATCTGGTGTTGATGTTGTCCCATTCGAGAAACGGTTGCTGATCCCAACCGTTGGTGATATACATTCGATACACTCAAGCGAAATGAGTGGTCGGTCATGTGTGGCTGGGTTGCAAGATGTTCTTGTTGAACCCAGTGTATTCCTTTCTAAAGATACACTAGCGAAAGGTGGTTCCATACCTTGTCATAGTTGGAAATCCATTACCCAATACGTGCTTGCGGTTTTGATTGTATACTATATATGTAGAACGTGAGATGAAAGCGTTTCGGCTAGATGATTATTATATTGTGGTTGATAGACATTATTACAATATCAAAAGGTTTTGATATAAAGATATTTGAACTCTCATAAGGGAAAAACCTGTTCCGTTATACGGCGTGGTCTTATGAGGTATCCAGCTTCCGGAGGAGCACGTATGCAAGAAGGAAGTTTGAGCTTGATGCAAATGGCTAAAATATCTTCTGCTTCATATAATTATCAATCAAATAAAAAGTTATTCTATGTATCAATCCTTAGATCCCCTACAACTGGTGGAGTAACGGCCAGTTTTGGTATGTAGGGAGATGTCATTATTGCTAAACCTAATGCGTACATTGCTTTCGCAGGTAAAACAGTAATTGCTTGAACTGTTTTCAACTTTTTTACTCACACCAGTCCCATGACTGACTTGGAGTTTATTTTGTTGTTTTCCCTAAACTCTTGGGTGCCTAAATTTGTACGGGTAGTCAAGTAGTCGGGATTTACAGATATACTAGAAGAGCTTGGAGCAAGAGGCTTCAGGATCATATAGCTATAGTTATTTCCGCTGTGTTGTAAGAATTGTACTTTGATAATGATGTATATTCAAGTACAGATGTATATTTCAAGTTATGTTATATATTTTATATGTTATTCGTTCCACTGTGAGATTCGTGTTACTCTGATATTGTGTTCTTCTTCTTCTTCTATTCTAATTTTCTATCTTATCTATCCTCACCCTCTGTTTTCTTTCTATTAATTTCCTGATTTTCGGTTTAATTTGGGGTTGGACTTGTGTTTTTGGTCAGCTCAAATTGGACCGGATTTCCGGGTCATTACAGATGTAGTTCAAGCTGGTGGGGTATTTTCTTCACAGGCGCGGTTCTCTTTTGAAGAGGGAGAAGCAGAAATATGGAGACGAGAAGCTTGGAAAGGTGATGAGATCTGGGCAATCGTTTTGGGAAACCGTGGAGTGACGTGGAGATATAACGAGAAGAGCCTGTGCTATTTTGTTCCTGTTTCAGGAAAATGAAAATGGCGACGAGGATATAATATTGTTGCGGGTTGAATCATAATGGGCTTAGGCCTTGGACCCTGTTCTAAAAAAAAAAATAGAAGAGTTCGTTCGAACTACAGAGGATTGGAGAAGGAACTACATTAACGTTTGGGTTTTTGTTTAAAAAAACAAATAGAAGTGGTATGGCCGGAGAAAGGGAATCTGCGTGGAATGTAGGCTGAGTGTGATGGTAGGCCCATGGGCTTTTGTTTAAAAAAAAGGGAGAAACGAACTGGAATGGGAAGTGGTGCAGGAAAATTTTGGACGTAGGAAGAGGTTATATAGGGTATAGGAGGTAATTGGCAAGGAAAAAAGGAGAGAGGGACGTTGGGCATCATTTGTTTAAAGCGCAAGAGAAAAAGATGGTAATCGGTATATTGTTTTTAAAAATTAGCTTAAATTATTTAAATAATGTTTAGCGAAATAAAATTAAATAATTAACTTATTAAATTTCATAGAATGTCAGAGAAACAAAAGGGACGATGGAACTTATCGATGAACACGACGTTGTAGAACTGGTCTAGTCTGAGACGGAAGCAGCTGGAATTGTCAATCAAATTGAACGATGTTTGATTCAACTAAACCGAACCGTTCTAGCAACGAAAAGAGATTAAGGTGAGTTAAACTCACTCAGTTATCCCACTTACAATTTTTATAAGTCAGGTTTAATATTTATGTGTTGTATTTGCCATTTATTGACTTATTGATGGTTGTTTGGTTGGTTACTGAATATTCTTATATCATTTAAATTAAACAGTTGTTTAATTTAAATAAAATGAAATCGTTATTTTAACGATTATTTCCAATGAAGGTAACTTACCTTATTGGTTACGTATATAAAAACATAAATGTATTGAATTTAATTGGGTGCTTGAACTGTTATTTATTGACCGTTCTCCATTGAATTGATTATTTCATGTTTATTTTATATTATAATTATATAGATTGTTTACAGGATATGATTGGACGATTTATTGTTGAATCCAAATTCAACAATTATTTTGATACTAGCCAATGGGAATTATTGGTTGGGAAATTGGCATTTAATGGCCCGAATATACATTGTTTTATAAAAGATAGATTTACCGTCAAGTAAATCGATAGAAATAAAGTTATGAAATTTATCTATAACTGAATATAGTTTTTTTTAAATATATTATTTTAAATGAAGTTTATAAAAAGAAAATAAACCAACCATATATTTGTTTTAACCATCAATTACACAGTAATCTTATCACATTTGGCTTTTGTGTGTGTGTGTATATTGTTTTAACCGTCAATTACCATTTTTGTACTAAAATTTGTCGTTTGCAAAGCACATGCCTCATCTTAATTATTTGTTGATTTATAAAGCTAATTCGTATATTACAAAGATTGATAAGCAAATGAGTAGTGATTTATGTAACGACTAGTAACTGAGATTAACTATTTTTAAGAAACAACTAAAAAGAGATTATTTTGAAATAGATTATTATTTATTTAATAATAATTTAAGTAAATGAGATTATTTAAATTAATAATATTATTTATTTAAATGGAAAGACGAGTTAGTGTTGATTAACGGGTTAATCATAGTTTTAAAGTGGATCAAGCCAACTGTTTTAATGGAAATTTATTATTAAATTAAATTAGTTTGTGCCGATTAATATAAAATAATTTAGCACATAGTTGTTTAACTTAATAAGATTTTAAAAGGAAATTTAGCATTAATTCCAATTATTGGTGAAGTAAATTATAATGCTTAAATTATAAATAATTTAAGGAATTACTTCTTAAATGAAGTTCATTTAAGTAAGCAATCGAAGTTAGTAATGAAATAAAATTGAATTTTTTAGGGAGTTTATAGACGGGTTTAATTACCTTTAAACTGAGTTTGGTAAATTAAGTTATAAAGGGATTTTAAGCGAATATGTTATGTTTAAAATAAATGTTACTTAATATCTGTATGAAGTAATGGAAATCGAGACGAAAAGGGTTTATATTAAACCAAAGTATATAAACGAGTTTACAAAAAAAGATGGGAAGTTAAAGCGTTAATTTTAAATTAACATTACTTAAAAATGGCATTAAGTGAAATTGATGAGATTTGAAGTAAAATTCACCAAAATGAATGAGTGAAAGGTTTAGAAAAGGATTTTTGTAATTGAATTTGGTAAAAAATCGAGTAATAGGATTTGCAACAAAAATCCATATAATGAAACAAATAGTTTAAGGAAGTTAAAGTTTAAAAGTTGATGTTTTATTAATCAGTTACTAAATCGATGAATTTAGTAATAATAATATATTGAAAAAGAAGATTTCAAAAATAGGAAGGTTTTTTTAAAATCGTATTTCTAATAAAATGTGAAGTGATATTTGTTGGTATGAGAATGAATATAGGTCTTTGAATTACGATTCATATTTATCTTAAGATAAGAACATTGTTGATCAAGGTCTAAGAGGTAATTTAAATACCCCAACTTGAACAACTTCAGGATTGTTGAAGGATGATATTAGTTGTAATGGGGAAAATGCTTTGAGAAATAATAATACAACGTTATTTGAAAATGTTGGAAATAGATATAATGGGATTCCCAAATTTAAAGGAAAATAAAAAGGGGATTGAGAATATGATTATATTTGCATAATAAAAAAAAAAAAGATTGCGAAAATATAACGATATTTCTAAAATAGGGAGATGAGATTTAGACTGAGTTATTAAAAAATGTAAGTGGCGATTATGGCGCTCAAATGATGAAACAAAGGAGACTTTCGGAACGATATTTTAAGATGTTAGTGAATCGATTTTCGAATTATAGATAATAAGCAATGTTGTAACAAACGGTTTGAAATGGTAGTTAATGGGAAATAGGATATGATTTTAAGATATTTTTCTACATATTTAAAATGATTTGAAAATATTTATATATTAAAACCAATATATTATCTTTGGTATTTCAACTTATATATTGTTTTAATGGCCAAGTGACACTGTGTTTTGAACCAATGGACCTATTTTATTTTTATGGTTGTTTACTTTGATAGTTAAGTAACCGATTATCAAAATCATGCCCAATGCGCTGTTGGTATGGAAAGACTGGGATTGAATTTATATTCGAAAGCCATTCCGAACCAGCAAATACGTGAAAGATGCTGATTGAAGATGGAGCAATTGAAGACCGTAAATCTTCACAAATGGAAGAACAATTGTTAAATATCTCTGGTTGATCTCTAGAGTTAACAACGATTCTGTTGTGATTCGAATCTACGAATTGTAAGGACTACTCGTTACTAATCTTTAGGGTGATTCCTAGGATGTGGTAGGAGAGCGCCTTCTGTTCATCCTATTTCTGGATAACTTGTATGGACAAATGTCTAACATAATGTTTCCTAAAAACTACGTACGTTGATTTTTACAAGTATACCAAGTTGGTGGTAAAGAATGGCCCTTCTTTTAAACCCACAACATATTTGTGGACTTCAATTAGTGATTTGAAGGAACTTATATTGTGGCATTCAAAGTAAATGATGATCAGATGTTCTAAAGGTGAATTCAAACCTCAAGCCTCATAACTGGGAAATGACAAAATTTAGGCAGGCAGCATGGCTATGTGGGTCGCTCCCATTACGGTGCATAATCACCTATTTAGAGAAAATCCATTTCCTTCTTTAGTCTTTTTCAGTGTTGTCCCTTTCGGGAAACAGTGGTTTAAGCCCAACCGTTGGTGATATATATTTGATACACTCAAGCGAAGTAAGTGGTCGGTCATGTGTGGGCACAGTTGCAAGATGTTCTTGTAAACCTAGTGTATTCCCCTCCAGAGATACACTATCGGAAGGAGGTTCCGTATCTTGTCATAGTCGGAATCCAATCTCGCATAAGCGCTCGTGGTTTTGGTTGTATACTATATATGTAGGGCGTGAGATGCAAGCGTTCCGCTAGATTGTTTTTTACTTGTATTTAGAAATTATTACAATATCATAATATATATATACGCTTTCAAAATGTTTTGGGTTATCGTAAGATATAAACCGTCCGTATTTATGTGCGGATTTGGTCTTACTAATCCTTTTCTTTCAAAAGGACTTTAACTATAAAGTCAATTTGGATGATACCCTTAAACTATAGTGTGTTTTTCTCGCATTAGTTCACCAGACTGACCTGGTGTTTGTAATGCTTGGGTTTGACCGGGTTATGCAGATTCAGGTTATTGGATGTTGTGAAGTACAGAAACAAGCTGGAAGAGTTTCAGACGTATGATGTTATACCGTTATTATTCTGTTGTTTGTTATATATATGAGGATAGGCTATTATAACTGTCCAGATGTACTGATGTACTCAGATGTTGTAAGTAATTTTTTTAAGCTCTCAATAAAAGTTATTTCTATATTATATTTTGTTCCGTTGCAATGTGAGACTCTGATTCTGTGTTGATTCTTCATCTTATTCTTCTATTGTAATATTCTTTCTTTCTTATCTCACCCTCTTACTTCTTACTAATACTATCTGTGTTTTCGATTCTTGGGTTCTGACAAGTGATACAGGATCTGTATTATTGCAGGAATTCGTGCTCAAATTCACGTGGGTCGTGAAACGACCTGAACTTCCCCGTGAAGGAAAGCCCGTATTGACTTTGAGAACACGACAAATTAGAACACAAACAGAAGAACATTTCATTGCTTATTACAACAATTTCATCAGAATACAAGAATATTACAGAGTATGGATAAATAATACCCATTTAATATACATCAGAGATTTAAATTACAATTAAATACATAGCAACAGAAAAATAATACAAAACACAACTGAAAAGAATATACGGATACAGAGCTCTCTGAATATCATTCTAGCTGCAAACCAGGAACATGTGAATATAAATCTGCAAAACCAAAACTGCTAGCTGCCCGTGCGAAAAATAGGGGCACCCATAGTTTAGGTTAAAACAATAAACTCCAAGTCAGTCATGTGACTGGTGTGAGAACTAAAACAGTTTTTTAAAACTTTTCTTTAAAATGGAGCATATCAAGGGACCACGCCGTATAAGACGGAATGAGTTTCCTCCCAAGAATACTAGTGCATATAACAAAACAACGCAATGCTTTTTGAAAAAATGAGGCTATTATAAGACCCAGGTCCCATCACACAATGCAACGCAAGCCGGAGGATAGGGTTTTCCCTTATAATAGTCAAACATGCTTGGTACGTTTAAAACAAATAATTTGATACTATTATAAGAGCATAGTGTATAAACAACTTCAAATATAATTGTATCAATCCTAGGCGGCATGGGTACCATATATCATATCGCCAATACTAGGCTATACAATCAAAACCTCAAAGTCACGTATTGGAAGTTGGATTTCTGTCTGTGAACCAAGGCAAGGGATCGTCCTTACCGCTACGAGACAATCTAGTCTACCATATATCAGGGCCCAAACTCAGGTGGGCCCTTGGATTGTCAGGGTCGGTCCACTCGATGTGGATTAAAATGCCTGAACACTGCATTTTCCCGCCCTATGGAGCGTAAACTGGTCACATCCCGACCAAACTATCAGCCCCAGAACGACCGATATAACTGAGGCATCTCGCAATCTATCATCCACATAAGTAAAATGTCAGGGCTAGTAAAATGCTGACACCACTCCTAGCTAGAAAGAAACGCATGTGCTCTCTGAAGTCCACTCCCGTTTCTGGTTCACACCGGGGTATGAGGCTTGCGAATTAACGTTGCACAAAGCTACGCTATATTAAAGCCGTGCTTTGATCATCAACCACAAGACTTAGCTTTTCAACAGAAGCCTTGATCATTTGCATCTTAGCATACCACACAGGCAATTCACGCTATGCAACCGATGTATATCAATCACACAGAATGAAATCCAATGTCAGACACATATCAATTTACAAGTTCGTTCTGGGTCTGAACGAAACCGGAGGCACCTTATTTCTCCCTCATATGTCCAATACAGGGAAGAGGTCCTCGTATATCTGGTCGATCTCCAAGTACGTCTGGATGATCACCACTTATTACCTTGTCTTGGGTGTACAGCCCAATCAAGACATTAGTAATCATCCAAACGATGTGAATACCTCCGGTCTTCAATCACCGTCTTCATCCTTGACATATCATCGAATCAGTTATTCAGAATGGGATAAACCTGGTCTTTCTGAACAATTCGCATATATAATAAACAAGTGCTATAAAACACAACATACGCCTTATTCCAATCTAGAATATTCCTTTATCCAAATATTCTTATACTTTAGGAAAGGATCCCATTAATTTTATCAAAGATAAATTCTTTAAATTATTCTTTAATCTTCCTATGGATATCATTTCAATCTAATTAAAGATGCATTAAAACTCCAACTAGTTTTAATCTTCCCAAAAATCAATATTAATGATTGTTTAACTTGGGAAATCATATCCTGTCTTTAACTGGGTTAAAGAACCAATGTCATTTAAAACATGGTTCACTATAAACCCAAAATCACATTCCATTCCATCAGCCTTTAACCGTAAAATACCAAGTGAATAATTCCCTAAGTATTAACCTCGAAGGCCAAAATCAACATCTGATCAATATCCCTAAAACCATTCAACTTAACTAATCTCCAGTTAGTTTTTGATTTTCTTAACTCCGTTGGGCCTAGGAACAGTATTATTAAAGATACCATTCACGACAACCCCAAAATCACATTCCATTAATAATGGAATCTTCATGGAAAACAAATCGATATATATAATCGATTTAAACTTCCATATCCAACCGATAATATAAATGGAATAACGACAAGTCCTTTTAAATTCCATATATATTAACTGTCTTCCTCTACAGAAGCTTATTTCGATTATTGCCAAATCGAATTCCATTCAATTCCAATTTAATACGTTAAATTGGAAAACTTTACTTTGGGAAATCCCCTTTAAATCTTAACAAAAGATTTATAAATTTAAAATCCCATTTCATTATAAATCGGTTTAAAGAACGAACGTCGCTAAAACACAGTTCACAAAAAACCCAATTCTCATTCCCTAAGTGTTAACCCCGAAGGCCGAAACCAACATCAGATCAATACCCAGGAAACCATTTAACTTAATTAATCTATAGTCAGTTTCTAATTTTCTTAACACCATTAGGTTTAAGAACAGTATTATTAAAGATACCATTCACGACAAACCCAAAATCCAATTTGATATTAAATACAAGGCCTTGAATAGAAAATATATCAGCTTATATTCAATATCAAATTCTGAAATCAACAAATATCGTATTGGAATAACGATACATATACATATATATATATATATATATATATATATATATATATATATATATATCTTCCAAATTCCTCCACAATATCCGTATAATCACGGAATCCAATATCGAAATATTCCAAATATAATTTCGATTTAAATCCATTCCAATCCATATATTGGAAATCCCGGCTATTTTTAAAACCATTTCAAATCCAATTTATTTAGTTAAAAATATTGGATTTTTAATTCTACTTCAAAACTAGTTCATTTCGACAAAAATATATTTTTATCTTTTCAAATATGGGATTTTTCATCCCAAGTCTTTCCAAATCATTTCTTATGATTTTACACAAATTATTGATATTTTAAATAATTTATCAAGGCTTGTACAGTCGATTTACATAAACGATCATCGAACTGCACTCACATCGACCTTTTCCAAATTTGATTTGGACATAATTCCAAATCCAACAATTAGATTACAAATCTAAAATATTCGTTAGAAATCTCTTTTCAATACGAACACAATGGTTCCGGTTTTAGGAGAATCCAACAGTCGGATCTCCCGTAATGTCCATTCGAAGTCAATGGTCGAAATTCGTGAACTGCCATAGCACGGCGCGTTCTATTCAGGCCATTATATATATTATATATATATTATATATATACTTCGTCGATTTCCATTTAAAACGTATTTTATAAGTCGTTTTAAATTCGTTTTCAAAACGATTTCAACTTCACATTTAATTTCAAATCAAAATCGAGTATTCCATATCATCGATATATAAATGATAGTATTTTCAAAACATTATATTTTGAAATCAATTCCTTTTTGATATTCATTATAGAAATGAATAAAATCGATAAAAATATCGTTCACGTCCAAATGGCATTATCTAATCAACATGGCTATATGTATTTAAATAAATTTGTGTCCATCCCAAATCGGACATCAAAATCACATTTTGACCCACTAATGGATGTTATTTTAAAATATTCATTATTTTAAAATAATCGTTGTTTTAAAATATTCTTTCTTTCTGAACTGGAATCAGACATAGCCAATTACCATATAATTTGATTATATGGATTTCATACAACACGTGTATACAACAACAATCGAACATAGTCAACCATCATCCAGAGTGCATTCTACACTGCATAAGCATCAAATACAAATATTTGACGCTCACAACAGGTCCAATATCATCTCAATACCCGTGTGAGGTTTTCAAACAACAAACACAGATTTATTTGTGCAGTTGGGCGATGTGTAAAATTTATCATCCCAATCAATATCAGTCAAATCAGTGCACATAAACAAATCGTCTGATTTGTTTATGAATATTTATTTTATTCATATACATGTTAAAAATTATATTTTTAACTATAAAATATTTTCAACTATAAAATATTTTATTCCATTCCACATCACACAATCAATTTTCACAACATAACCAAACAAACAAACAAGTCGTCCATGGTCTGTGGACAACAGGTGTCGGATGCTGCTAAGCACCGTCTACATCCTAGTATATATTTTGATTAGAAAAATAAAATAAAAGTGAGAAGTTCTCACCTTTGGGTTCCACTCCGCCATTCTCTATTTCTGAATGGCTCAGATATGCCCAAAATTCCAATGCGACCTTTTCCCGCTATTCATATATAAAAATCATATTTTTATCACTTCATTCCAATAAATAAAAATCATATTTTTGTTTGTACTTCACATATTTTTACAACGCTTCTTTCTATATAAAAATTATATTTTTATATTTCTATCTCTTATATAAAGATCGGATTTTTATTTCGCTTCATATATAATAAAAATCGAATTTTTATCTTAATGATATCCATATAAAGATCGTATCTTTATCATAATGAAAACATTATAAAAATCTTATTTTTATTTATAAAAATCACATTTTTATAATTCTTCCTACAAAATTAAAATTATATTTTTATCGCCATTCTACATATAAAAATCATATTTTTAAGTTGCTACTTCATACATAAAAATCATATCTTTTTATAAACAAAAATCTTAACTTTCATATGAAGGAAAATCATATCTTTTATATCTAAAAATATAATCTTTCATGAACTAAAAATCTAAACTTTATGATATATAAAAAAAAACTAATCTTTCCTTAACTAAAAATTAATTCTTTTCATAGCTAAAAATCACCTCTTTTTAATTTCAAAAATCAAATCTTTTTAAACCGAAAAATCCTATGTTTATAAACTGAAAATCAAAAGAGAAAAAAACAAAAAAAAACTCACATTTACTATGGAAAGAGGGGGTTTCGCGGTGGATTGAGGAAAGGGGGAGAGTGTGTTTGTGTTGCGATCAAGGAGCGGGAGGGGTGCTGAGGCTCGCAGGTGGCAGGGAGGCTCGGTGAGGGTGGCTTCTTCCGTCGATCAAGGGTTTGGGAGGGCGTTGGGGCGTCGAATCGGGCTGGAGAGGGAGGGGGTTCGTACGAGGAGGGAGGAGGAGCTAGGGAAGGGGATGCGGTGGCCCACCTAGCCGGCGGGGGCGCTGAATCGGGCGAGGGGGTGTCTGGGCAACGACGAGTTTTGGGTCTCTTTTCTTTCTTTTTTTATTTGACCTGTTGACTTAATGAGAGAGAAAGGGGAGAGATATATAATATATATTATTTATTTATTTATTTAATACCATAAAGTAACCTTTTAACTCGAACTCCAAATCACACCAACCGACTATCGCCACTAGCTAATTACCCACATTCCGAACATAATGAGATATGTCCGGTAAGCCGATTCAATTGTTTCTATCAGTTTCCATCAAAATCAAAATATAAATCTATATATTGAATTTGAATGCACATTTCAATTTATCGGGGCCACATACGGACACTAAAAATTCCAGAAAAATTATTTCTAGCTTCGTATTGACGATGTGGTCCTAACAAAACCAATTTCGTTAAATTTCGAGACTGTTTGAAAAATGGCCATTTTCTGGTCGATCCAAATTGACTTAAAGTGACAAAACACGTTTTCCTGTGCCACGCTCACATATTGACCCCAAAATTATGAATTTTGGTATCTAGCAATAACTTGACATCCTGGATCCAACAAATGTGGTTTCATCAAAAAAGGGAGGTTGTTTGCAAAATGGCTATTTTAAGGGCTATATTTCCATAGCGACTATTCTGAATTTTCAACTGGGCATAACTTTTTATTCCCGCTATGAAGTTTCAATTTTTCAGATTCATTGGAAATATATTTTCCAACAAATTCTAATATTTTTGGTTTCGCAAAAATCCGGTTTATTTTGAATCCCACACATTCATTTGAAATCAAATTTTTGAACTACCGCGGCATTTTCAGTTCTTTTTATAATTAAAAATAAATATTTATATTCTAACGTCGATTCAAATAAATGTGTACATTCTAATTCTATTCAAAATAAATTTCTCGTCGTCATTATTTAAAATAAATCATTCTAAATATTCAAAATTCATTAAAATTGCCAAAATAAAAATTTTAAATTGGTTCGGATTTTCCGGGTTATTACAATTTCCCTACTTAAAATCTTTTCGTCCTCGAAAAGGAACGGAGCTGAAAGTTGTTTTACTAACTAACTCAACTTTCATTATTTTAATTATGGCTTAAGTTCTTCAACTTTTCAGTGTCTAAGAACTTTTCAAATTTTTCAAAAAATTTGGCTAACACGCTAAATTTTCGAAATTTTTTGCCATAACCTGACCTGTACGGGAGCACCGGGAAAATCCCGAAATTGCCATACAGGCCTCTTCAATCCAAAAAGAAAAGGAAACAGCCAAGCGGCTAGCCAATTGGCTCATAAAATCATCAAAAACCCCAAGAAATACAATAAACGTGTACCTATTTATCGGGCAAACAATTTTATTCCTCTGCTTATCTTCCCTGCTATGACCTGTTCAATGTATATACACGTATATGTATGCATTTTCAAACAAATTCCAATTCAGTCCAATATTTGAAACAATTTGGCTAAATGGTTCAAATTTCTAATTAATCAAAACAATAATCAAACAACACAATCAACAATCAATTAGTTGATTAACGTTTCAAATTCGTAATTTTTTTATATACTCAAAAATCTTGTTTTTGAAGCCAATTCGCAACAATATATTCTAACTATATTTTGGTTCTCACACCAGTCAATTGGAAATATATAGATACCCCACTTTTGAAACTCGAACATAAACTACTGATGCTGACATGTCAATCACCAGTATCATCGGAGTCATCTCCGGGCGACTAGAGTGTGATTCTATATCTATCCCGTATATTAAGACTTCGTATACATGTGGATCAAACGTATATGCAAAATGTTTATATACTTGATTGTCCAAATCAATTTAAAAATTAAATAATCAAATACGTATAATTGGATTTAATTTTCAAAACAAAATTCGTTTTCACTTTGATTTTTTAAAATATCACTCTTCACACTCGTTCTAGGATACTACTGATCCTATCTCCAGCGAGTCATTATCATTGGATATTACTAATCCAATGTCTAATGGATTCTTTCGTTTGGTTCAAACGTGTCTTGTTCTTCGAGCTCTGTAAACCAAAGCTCTGATACCAAAATGAAACGACCCGAACTTCCCCGCGAAGGAATGCCCGGATTGACTTTGAGAACATGAAATAGAACACAAATAGATGAACATTTCATTGCTTATTACAACAATTTCATCAGAATACAAGAATATTACAGAGTATGGATAAATAATACCAATTTAATATACATCAGAGATTTAAATTACATTTAAATACATAGCAGCGGAAAAATAATACAAAACACAACTGAAAAGAATATATGGATATAGAGCTTTCCGAATATCATTCCAGCTGCAAACCAGGATCCTGTGAATATAAATCTGCAAAACCAAAACTACTAGCTGCCCATGCGAAAAATAGGGGCACCCAGAGTTTAGGTTAAAACAATAAACTCCAGGTCAGTCATGTGACTGGTCTGAGAACTAAAACAGTTATTTAAAACTTGGCTTTAAAATGGAGCATATCAAGGGACCGCGCCGTATAACACGGAACGGGTTTCCTCCCAAGAATACCAGTGCATATAACAAAACAGCGCAATGCTTTTTTGGAAAAATAAGGCTATTATAAGACCCAGGTCCCATCACATAATGCAACGCAGGCCGGAGGATAGGGTTTTCCCTTATAATAGCCAAACATGCTTGGTACATTTAAAATAAATCATTTGATACTATTATAAGTGCATAGTGTATAAACAACTTACAAAATTTAATTGTATCAATCCTAGGCAGCAAGGGTACCATATATCATGTCGCCAATTCTAGGCTCAACAATCAAAACCGCAAATGTCACGTATCGGAAGTTGGATTTCCGTCTGTGAACCAAGGCAAGGGATTGTCCTTACCGCTTCGAGACAATCTAGCCTACCATATCTTAGGGCCCAGACTCAGGTGGGCCCTTGGATCGTCAGGGCCGGTCCACTCGATGTGGATTAAAATGCCTAAACACTGCGTTTTCCCGTCCTATGGGGTGTAAAGTGGTCATATCCCGACCAAACTATCGGCCCAGGAACGACCAATATAACCGAGGCGCCTTGCAATCCATCATCCACATAAGTAAAATATCAAGGATAGTACAACGCTGACACCACTCCTAGCTAGAAAGAAATGCATATCCTCCATGTAGTCTTCTACCGTTTCTGGTTCACACCAGGGTGTAAGGCTCACGAATTAACGCTGCACAAAGCTACGCTATATTAAAGTCGTGCTTTGATCATCAACAACAAGACTCTGCTTTTCAATAGAAGCCTTGGTTATTTGCATCTCAGCATGGTACACAGGCAATTCACGCTATGCAACCGATGTATATCAATCACACAGATTGAAATCCAATGTCAGATACACATCCATTTACAAGTTCGTTCTGGGTCTGAACGAAACCGGAGGCACATTATTCCTCCTCCATATGTCCAATACATGAG
The DNA here is from genome assembly GCA_030737875.1 of Allium sativum. Taxonomy (NCBI): domain Eukaryota; kingdom Viridiplantae; phylum Streptophyta; class Magnoliopsida; order Asparagales; family Amaryllidaceae; genus Allium; species Allium sativum. The sequence goes on along the minus strand of CM060921.1, from coordinate 136,999,303 downwards.
AGAGGTCCTCGCATATCCGGTTGATCTCCAAGTAAGTCTGGACGATCACCACTTATTACCTTGTCTTGGGTGTACAACCCAATCAAGACATCAGTAATCATCCAAACGATGTGAAGACCTCCAGTCTTCAACCACCGTCTTCATCCTCGACATATCGTCGAATCAGTTATTCAGAATGGGATAAACCCGGTCTTTCTGAATAACTCGCGTATATAACAAACAAGTGCTATAAAACACAACATACGCCTCATTCCAATCCATAATATTCCTTTACCCAAATATTCTTATACTTTGGGAAAGGTTCCCATTAATTTTATCAAAGATGAATTCTTTAAATTTATTCTTTAATCTTCCTTTGGATATCATTTCAATCTAATTAAAGATGCATTAAAACTCCAATTGGTTTTAATCTTCCCAAAAATCAATATTAATGATCGTTTAACTTGGGAAATCATATTCTATCTTTAACTGGGTTAAAGAACCAATGTCATTTAAAACACGGTTCACTATAAACCCAAAATCACATTCCATTCCATCAGCCTTTAACCGTAAATTACCAAGTGAACAACTCCCTAAGTAGTAACCCCGAAGGCCGAAACCAACATCAAATCAATACCCCGAAAACCATTCAACTTAACTAATCTCCAGTTAGTTTCTGATTTTCTTAACTACATTGGGTCTAGTATTATTAAAGACACCATTCACGACAACCCCAAAATCACATTCCATTAGAAATGGAATCTTCATGGAAAACAAATCGATATATATAATCGATTTAAACTTCCATATCCAACCGATAATATAAATGGAATAACGAGAAGGCCTTTAAATTCCTTATATATTAACCGTCTTCCTCTACAGAAGCTTACTTCGATTATTGCTAAATTGAATTCCATTCAATTCCAATTTAATATGTTAAATTGGAAAACTTTACTTTGGAAAATCTCCTTTAAATCTTAACAAAATATTTATAAATTCCAAATCCCATTTCATTGTAAATCGGGTTAAAGAATGAATGTCGCTAAACACAGTTCACAACAAACCCAATTCACATTCCATCAGTTTCTAACCGCAACTTAGTAAGAGAACAATTCCTTAAGTGTTAACCCCGAAGGCCGAAACAAACATCATATCAATACTCAGGAAACCATTCAACTTAATTAATCTCCAGTCAGTTTCTTATTTTTTAATTCCATTAGGTTTAAGAATAGTATTATTAAAGAAACTATTCACGACAAACCCAAAATCCAATTTGATATTAAATACAAGGCCCTGAATAGAAAATATATCGGCTTATATTCCATACCAAATCTGAAATCAACAAATATCGTATTGGAATAACGATATATCTATATCTTCCAAATTCCTCCACAATATCCGTATAATCACGGAATCCAATATCGAAATATTCCAAAGATAATTTCTATTTAAATCCGTTCCAATTAAATTGGAAATCCTGGCTATTTTTAAAACCATTTCAAATCCAATTTACTTAGTTAAAAATATTGGATTTTTAATTCTAGTTCAAAACTAGTTCATTTCGACAAAATTATTGTAATGACCCGCAAATCCGTAACATCAGAGTTGACTATATACATCATACGTCCAACCCAAATATCACGAAAATACGAAACATTTTTTTTAGAAGAAAGAGGTAGAAGAAGAACAGAAATAACAACACAGAATCTCACATCGCAGCGGAACAAAATAAAATATATCATATCTTTGAAATACAAAATCTTAACTGTATAACATACACTTATCAGAGTACAACACTTACAACACTGCGGAACAAAACTCTATATAACTAACACTGAAGCCTCCTACTCCAAGCTCCTTTAGATAGATCTGTAAAATCCTGAACTACTTGACTGCCTGTACAAATTTAGGCACCCAAGAGTTTAGGTAGAACAAAACAAATAAACTCCGGGTCAGTCATGGGGCTGGTATGAGTAAACAGTTTAAAACAGTTTTAGAAAACTAAATGATATCTCATAAGACCACGCCGTATAACACGGAACGGGTTTTTCCCTTATGAAAATCCAAACACTTGATTTAACTTTCAAAATCCCTTTGAAAGGAATGATAGCTTTATATCAAAACTCCTTTGATATTATAATAATGTCTAAATTAAGTAAATAACAATCTAGTGGAACGTTTTCATCTCACGTTCCATATATATAATATACAATCAAAACCGCAAGCACGTATTGGGTATTTGGTTTTCCAACTATGGCAAGGTATGGAACCACCTTCCGCTGGTATATCTCTAGAGGAGAATATATCGAGTTCAACAAGAACATCTTGCAACTCAGCCACACATGACCGACCACTCATTTCGCTTGAGTGTATCGAATGTATATCACCAACGGTTGGGATCAGCAACCGTTTCCCGAATGGGACAGCATCGACAATAGATTTTTAGAAGTAAATGAAACTCTAGATCAGGTGATTATACACCCTAATAGGTGCGACCTACATAGCCATGTTGCTTGCCCGATTTCTGTCATTTACCGGTTGATGAGGCTAGAAGCTACGCTTTATCATCACACCAGATTCACTTCGAATGTCACATCGTCAGATCCATCGAAAATCACTAATTGATGTCTACAACAGTACATTACGTGTTAGCTAAACGAAGTTTCCTTCTCCGCTTCCACTCTTGGTACGGTTGAAGAAATTAATGTACGTGACCTTTCTGGAAATACTCTGTCAGACATTCATCCATACAAGTCACCCAGGAACAGGATGAATCGAAGGCGCAATTTCTATAAATAGAAAAGGTCCTTGCACTCTACTCCATCTTCGATTATCTTTATAAAATCTGATTCGTAACGCTACTGCCAATACGGAGTGGTTCTTCGGATAATAATCCAACAGGTCTCTCCATATTGACAATGATGGTCAAAACTTCGATAGTCTGTGATTTAACTATCGAATAAAAACAAGTGTTTCGATAGTCGATGATTTAACTATCGAAGAAAACAAGTGTTCATCCAATCTATCAAAAAATCACTGAGCCCTTAATTAATATTCCATTAATTAAATCACTTCTCTATTTCTTTATCAATATTTGTTAACCAAATATTTTCAATAACCATATTGGCCTTTTACGTTATTTGGAAAACATTTCCATATATCGCCTTCCTTTATTTTCTAAACTTTAGAAAATATATGCTATTTATAATTGGAAAATATTCCAATTACTTATCTCTTTCCCATCTCGTTTATTTCTATACTTAGGAAATATTTAACATCTATTTCCAAGCTTACATTTCATTTGGGTTAAAATGGATGTTGTGTAAAACATCGTTACGACAACCCAAATACTACATTCAACTAAATCTTATTCAACATTGGTCTTCGAGCCTGAAATCTTACTATTCATTTGTTAATAATGAAATCAATCAAGTTGGGGTATAACTACCTCTCAGACCTTGACTGAATAACATTTATAACGTCAAAACAGATATGACTACTTACTCGAATAATCAATACCATACAACTACTTCTTCACTTTTAAACACATATATATTTTCTCTTTCTATTCTTACTAGATTTTATTCTTATACTTCCTTTTTGATTATACTATTCTATTTCTAAATTTGCTTCCTTATCAACTTCTACATATGTTGATACGTTGATTTCTAACTATCAAATTATCTTAAAAATATTCTGTCTCCTTAAATTCGCGGAAAAATTCGCCATAACCTCCTTTGTACTGGGAGCATCGGGAAAATCCCCAAACTGCCACACAGGCCTCTTTAATCAAAAAGAAAAAAGGAAAGCCAAGCGGCTAGCCGATACGGCGCATAAAATCTCATATGGAAATTAAATACGTACCTTTTTGTCGGGCACTCTATTTATATACCTTCTAACACTTTATTCCAAACCTGTCTCCTGTATGTCTATACATGTCCAATCTATTTTAACTATACCAATCGTTTTAACTAAATTTGTTAATTAAATCTGTTAATTAACTTCTTAGTCTAATCCACTTCTATTTATCCAAATCTATTATCTTCTATTATTCAAATCCTGTAATATAAATCCCATTTGAATTCTATATTCAAATTCTATATTATAAATCCCATTTGAATTTCTATATTCAAATTCCATAGTCAAACTCCATTTGAATTCTATGCCTTATTTAAACAACGTTTATAACTTCACTTAAAATCCAACATTTATAACCAAGTTTATAAATTCGATTCAAATCCCATATTTTCATTTATAAACAAGTTTATAAATTCGATTCAAAACCCACCTTTTCATTTATAAACAGAGTTTATAAATTTAATTCAAATCCCATATTTTCCTTTATAAACAGAGTTTATAAATTTGATTCAAAACCCACCTTTTCATTTATAAACAAAGTTTATAAATTTAATTCAAATCCCATATTTTCATTTATAAACAGAGTTTATAAATTTGATTCAAAACCCACCTTTTCAATTATAAACAGAGTTTATAAATTCAATACTCGTTCATATATATTCAAAACAAGTTAATATTTTCTATAGTTCATTTAAAATTCAAATTCTATTTATAAAAATAGAATTCCCTTTTTAAATCTCAAATACCTTTTTCGATATTTTTATAAGTCAATATTCAAGCCCCAGGGATATTTTAAACAATCAAATCAACCAATTTTCAATCATTTGATTTTTAACACATCATATATGAATATATATGAAATCAAAAAAACAACAAATAGATAATATATTTTTGAGGAATCCAGTTGGATTCCTCCAACCTGTTTTCCTGCATCCACAGACGTTAGCACATAAATAATACCATCCTGCTTCGAGGTAGGATATCGCGGTATAGAAGGTCATCCACTAATCATAGCATGGGGAGCATAGGGTAATCATCCGCTATGAAACCGCGGGCATCCGCTAATGAGACTGCGGGAATCCAATCCAATCATCAACCCAATATATATATATATATATATATATATATATATATATATATATGTATATGTATATATAATAGTCAACTAATGCTAGATAACTAATATATTTTTAACAGCCATAAATAAATATTTAAATGCATCCAACCATCAACAAAACAACCAACAATTTATTTTAATGCTAAAATAAATTAAATGAGTGAGATTTCACTCACCGATATCTTATTTGTCGAATATTCGTTTAATTCCATATCGTCTGAGCTTTGAATCTACTTGCATCGTCCATCTTGAACCTTGTTGTTGCACCACTCGACAAATCCATGAACAACCTCAACCATCACCGATCAACCCTGCTGCAAATCGACCCTAATAATACTGCCACTGTCTATTTTGGCAATTCATCGAACACTTTGAAAGCCATCTCCATTTCCATCAAACAACACTCACCGCGGTCTCCCCTCATTCCATCAACTACTCTGCCTTTCCTTTATGAACACCTGCAGCTACAGGAGACTCAACATCGAACTCCACTGTCGAACTTCTCCTGCCACATCACACCATCAGAAAATGACATCGAGCTCCCTTCTCACCATTTCGTTGAACGCCAGACCACCACAGAAACCCTCGAATCCCATCGTCACCCTCACTGAACCTTAGATCCGTTGTTGGCGAACCCTAGGCTTAGTCGTTGTTCGAAGCCGAAACCCCCCAGACCTCTTCATCGCGAGTGTCTCGAGCTCCTATGTCGCGACCTGTAACTATCACGTTCCTTAAACATGGATCGAAACCCCTCAAATCTTAACTGTGAACGCTGAAACAAATCAAAAACTTGGAATCTGGCCTTCGATATGTGAATCGATTACTCCCTCTTCCAATCGCAAGTGCTCCCAATCCCATCGTCGTGCTTAAGAAAGCATCGCGAGGCCTTCAGTCGGTGATTTGGTTTGAGGAAGCTTAAAGGAAGGGTCGGCTTTGTATTGAAGAGGACTGGTTTTGATTTATACTGTGTAGAGCTTTTGATTTGTGGTGGAAAGGAGGGCACCGTTGCTTTGATTTTGTGGTAGAAGAGGAAGCACGGGTTTCATTTGGTTAGTGGTAATTGAGAGGGCATGGGTTTCATTTTGTTAGTGGATATAAGGAAGACACCATTTTTTTGTTTTTAACCGGTCCATTAATTTAAATTACCCTATGATTTTCAACTCCTATCTGAACCTACCGACTGCCATTTTTAGTGTTAAACCCCTATTCGATCATCTGGAGATGATATAAATTTAAATCAATATCAATTAAATTTCAAAACAATTTATTTTTCGAAAATAAATTAATATTATTATTCTGATTCAAACAGAAGTCTAAATTGTATTTAATTCAGTTTTAAAATCTCGAACTGAATTATATTTTTGCATTACGATGATTTAATATACTCGATATTAAATCGAAATTGATTATTAAACTGATAACTTAATATAAAATTCCACTTATATTATCCACTCAATATTTAAATTAAATATTAAATATTCAAAAATTAACCCATAAGGATCCGGGTCATTACAATTATATTTTTATCTTTTCAAATATGGGATTTTTCATCCCAATTCTTTCCAAATCATTTATTATGATTTTACACAAATTATTGATATTTTTAATAATTTTATCAAGGCCTGTACGGTCGATTTCCATAAATGGCCATCGAATTGCACTTACAACGATCTTTTCCAAATTTTATTTGGATATAATTCCAAATCCAACCATTAGATTTCAAATCTCTAATATTTGTTAGAAAGCCCTTTTCGATACGAACCCAATGGTTCCGGTTTAGGAGAATCCAACAGACGGATCTCCCGTAATGTCCATTCGAAGTCAATGGTCAAAATTCGCGAACTGCCGCAGCACGGCGCGTTCTATTCAGGCCATTATATACATAATATATATATTATATATATTTTGTCAATTTCCATTTAAACGTATTTTATAAATCGTTTTAAATTCATTTTCAAAACGATTTCAACTTCACATTCAATTTCAAATCAAAATCGAATATTCCATATCATCGATATATAAATGATAGTATTTTCAAAACATTATATTTTGAAATCAATTCCTTTTCGATATTCATAATAGAAATGAATAAAATCGATATAAATATCGTTCATGTCAAAATGGCGTTATATAATCAACACGGTTGTATGTATTTAAATATATTCGTGTCCATCCCAAATCGACATCAAAATCACATTTTGACCCACTACTGAATATTTTTTTAAAATATTCACTATTTTAAAATAATCGTTATTTTAAAATATTCTTTCTTTCTGAACTGGAATCAGACATAGCCAATTACCATATAATTTGATTGTATGGATTTCATACAACACGTGTATACAACAATAATCAAATACAGTCAACCATCATCCTGAGTGCATTCTACACTACATAAGCATCAAATACAAATATTTGACGCTCACAACAGCCTGTCAATCCATCAACCGACATACAACTAAATATTGGGATTAGTGTATGTCCAATATCATCCCAATACCCATGTGGGGTTTTCAAACAACAAATACAGATTTATTTGTGCAGTTGGGCAATGTGTAAAATTTATCGTCCCAATCAATATCAGTCAAATCAGTGTACATAAACAAATCATTTGATTTGTTTATGAATATTTATTTTATTCATATACATGTTAAAAATTATATTTTTAACTATAAAATATCTTATTCCATTCCACATCACATAATCGATTTTCACAACATAACCAAACAAACAAGTCGTCCATGGTCTATGGACAATGGGTGTCGGGTGCTGCTAAGCACCGTCTGCATCCTAGTGTATATTTTGAAAAGAAAAATAAAATAAAAGTGTTAAGTTCTCACCTTTGGGTTCCACTCCGCCATTCTAAATTTCTGAACGGCTCAGATATACCCAAAATTCCAATACGACATTTTCCCGCTATTCATATATAAAAATAATATTTTTATCACTTCATTCCAATAAATAAAAATCATATTTTTATTTCTACTTCATATATTTTTACAATGCTTCTTTCTATATAAAAATAATATTTTTATATTTCTACCTCTTATATAAAGATCGAATTTTTATTTCGCTTCATACATATTAAAAATCAAATTTTTATCTTAATGATATCCATATAAAGATCGTATCTTTATCATAATGAAAACATTATAAAAATCGTATTTTTATTTATAAAAATCACATTTTTATAATTCTTCCTACAAAATAAAAGTTATATTTTTATTGCCATTCTACATATAAAAATCATATTTTTAAGTTGCTACTTCATACATAAAATTCATATCTTTTTATAAACAAAAATCTTAACTTTCACATAAAGGAAAATCATATCTTTTATATCTAAAAATATAATCTTTCATGAACTAAAAATCTAAACTTTATGATATATAAAAAAAGCTAATCATTCGTTAACTAAAAATTAATTCTTTTCATAGCTAAAAATCACCTCTTTTTAATTTCAAAAATCAAATCTTTTTAAACCAAAAAATCCTATGTTTATAAACTAAAAATCAAAAGAGAAAGAAAAATAAAAAAACTCACATTTACTATGGAAGGAGCGCGTTTTGCTGTGGATCGAGGAAAGGTGGCGTGTGTGTGCTGCGATCAAGGAATGGGAGGGGTGCTGAGGCTCGCAGGTGGCAGGGAGATTCAGCGAGGGTGGTAGGTGGCTTCTTTCGTTGATATAAGGTTTGGGGGGCATTGAGGCGTCGAATCGGGCAGGAGAGGGAGGGGGTTCGCGCGAGGAGGGAGGAGGAGCTAGGGGGAGGGGGTGCGGTGACCCACCTGGGCAGCGACGACGCTGAATCGGGGGGGGGGGTCTGGGCAACGACGGGTTTTGGGTTTTTTTTATTTGACCTATTGACTTAATGAGAGAGAGAGAGGGGAGAGATATATATTATTTATTTATTTATTTAATCCCATAAAGTAACCTTTTAATTCGAACTCCAAATCACACCCACCGACTGTCGCCACTAGCTAATTACCCCCATGAAATTTCGCTATGAAATTTCAATTTTTCAACTGGGCATAACTTTTTATTCACGGTATGAAATTTCAATTTTTCGGATTCATTGGAAAGATATTTTCCAATAGATTCTAATATTTTTGGTTTTGCTAAAATCCGGAATATTTTGAATCCCGTACATTCATTTGAAATTTGAAATCGAATTTTCGAACTACCGCGCCATTTTCAATTCCTTTTATAATTAAAAACAAATATTATATCCTACCGGTGATTCAAATAAATATATACGTTCTTATTTTATTCAAAATAAATTTCTCATCGTCATTGTTTAAAATAAATCAATTTAAATGCCAAAATAAAATTTTTAAATTGGTTCGGATTTTCCAGGTTATTATAGGTCGTTACATTTTGTATAAATTCTATTATATGACTATATGCGCCAGTATGCTCTGATTTTATGATTTATACGGTTATTACTATCTACTCTATTTTATATTTGTGAATTTTGTTATATTTTATTTGATGTGTTATGAGATATACGAGATATTCTATATTTGTGCTTAGTGTTTCTTTCCTTTTTCTTTTATTCTCTTCCCTTCTTATCTATTTCCCTTCTTTTACAATTTATTTCACTTGACAATCATCATGCATTGATCGGATGCCTGTACAATGCACTATTGTGTTATATGAGCACCGATGATGTACGACAATCGTTACATCCGCCTTATATATTATATTTTGGGTGAGATCATAAATAGAGCATTTATTGATTTAGTAAGGTATTAAGTGGTTGGAAAACCTCCACTTAGTTTTTGGTTTGTATGGTGGTCTAAAGGCTTCACTTATGCAAAAAGTTTCGATCTTAGGATTTAATAACCTGTTTTTGGGAGGCACTAACTTGGATATGGTAGCAAAATATTGTGTGTAACAATGCAAGGTTAGACTAGAATCGCTAACCTTGTTAGACATATAATTTGGGTGAAATCAAATGAGATATATTTGTATATTGTGGACAATGTTATACATTTTCTACTCATTAAGACTTGTTGTCTGACCCCTCTTCTCATAACAACCCTCTGGTTTACATTAGGGAGACCGATCTTTGGAAGTGTTCGTGTTTGGTTTTCCATTCTTGTTCTACATGCTCAGTATTGATGTGGCGATTCGCTATTAAGGTAGTCGTCATAGTCAATACTTGTTATCCTATCTTGTTTCCATTGCAAGTTTGTTTTATTATACCTAGATTATTCTTATGCCATTATTGTCGATACCTGATTTTTAATAATATGGGTATGGATAGGTTTGAGTCTCGGCTTTTGCTGAAATTTAGGCTTAGAAGACTAGGATTGTTACATGGAGTATTCTTCTCTACATGACCGCATTAAACCTCTTATTTCCTACTTCAGTATTTGCTCGAGCAAACATTACTAGGATGTTCCAACCGTTGTGGTCTCGTATTTTTTTTACTTTTCGAATCGTCAGGTAACTGGTAGGATGGGCTTCCTCGTATGTAATACCCCACACATTTCTATGCCCAAATGTCGATAAAAATTGAAAATCAAACACATCCAAGTATGGAGCGTGTAAATTTGGTACCTGCAATAATTGAGCATAAGTGTAATCAGGGTACGATAAGATAACTAACAACGGAAACAAAATAGGATAAACTAGTATTGACTCAAGTAACTACCTTTTTTAATGTAAGTCACTTTGACAATACCAAGCATGAGAGAGAAGGAGAACCGAAAGCCAAACTTAAACAACTGTGAGAATCCGACCTTCTCTAGAAAACCTGGGTGGTTGTAATGAAGCGGGAAGGTCAGAACGACAATATTCTATGAACATGAAATGTACAACACAGATTATAATACATAGATGTATCCCTTTTGGTTCAACCAAAGATGTATGTCTAACAAGGTTAGTAATTCTAGCCCAACCTTGTAAATGTTTACGCACGACTGTGCTATTCTTCCCAAAGTTGTATTCTCGAAGTATAATACAGAGATAGGACATTTTACACATATATTTGTGAAGCCTTTATACTAGAGAATGGCTAGTTATTTAATCTAGGTTAAACCCCTAGATATGGGTTTCTATATCTATATACTTTCAGTTACTCTTATTATTTCAAAAAGATCTATCTAACATTAACATAAACTAAAGGGCACTAGCTATGGGCCCTACTAGTTAAGGCTTCCATCGTTCACATATACCCTTGCCCGGCATAAGGTGAGAGATGGTGTTTTATCGCTCGCTAGACCTTCTAGCTGACCTTATTAGATAACCCTCTTAGTCGCTTATTACTTCACGTAGGATAGGTAACCATATCTGATGTTTTAGTTTCCAGGTTTAGGTAGTCCCACACACACCTGCCATTTATGACCCTAAACTGAAAGACCTATTCCCACGTGGACTACTCAACCCTTGTCGCTTAAGACAAAGGAAGCGGACTATACGCGAAGGTTATTGGTTTGTACCCCCATTAGCCTTCTATACCATTCCCTATTTGCGATAAGGTGGATTACGTTATTAAGTCATTCACATTTAGTCCCTCCTCATGGAAATGCTATATGTACATGATTCATTATCATCACGGGTTAATATGGTTAATAATGTTTTACATTATTAGCCTACTAAGTCCATCTCTACAATTTAAATTATAAATTCTATGTTAACTAGTTGTGGATAAAGAAAGTTATATCCTCCTTACCCTAGGATATTTATCTAAATATTCCCTAATTTGGACTTAGTATTTAAACCACAATTCAATACCATAAATCCCCTTTTCTTCTATCCATGAGTTCATTGCCATTTATGACTGTAACGGTCATATTTTCCTAAGGCAACCTTTAACTGTGGAAACCCTTATTTTATCAGTCCCAAAATATCTATTTGTTGTACCCCAACAGACCATTACTATTAAAAATTATTTATTTGTTCACTTGTTTATTTTATTTATGTGTGTATATATATGTGTGTGTGTGTGTGTGTGTGTGTGTGTGTTTATGCACCATAGCACTCACATTAAGTTGACCATTTGTAGATGCTAGATTTGCCAGTCGGTTCCGGACAAACTATTACCACAAGTTGAACTTAACCTTGTTCCTTAGTACATTTATATTTACGGATTAGAATCCTCACATTAAGCTGACTATGTAATACCCCATAATTTTATAACATTAAAATTCACAAATTAATGTATACTTAATTTTTAGAAGAAGAATTAAATGAAATGGGTTGCGCTATTATGTTCGTCTCAAAATTTTGGGTCAAGATAGACATTTGGTTTGCACAAAACGGATAACTTATGAAGACGTTATTAAGCCTTGAAGTTTGTATGCATATGAGAGAAATATATATATATATATATAAATTAAATAAATAAAGATTCAAAAATGTTCAAAACATCAAATCGGGAGGGCGAATAGCCGAACTGCACCATTTTTGGAGTCGACCCGAGCTCTGCTGGGTCGACTACCCGAGCTCTGCTGGGTCGACTAGGGGTCGATCCAGGGTGATTGGCTGTCAACCCGTGGCCCGATTCATGCTAAGGGCTGATGTTGCATCTGAGTGGTCCTGATGATTTCTGGGTTAATCTAAGAGCTTTAGTCGATCCTAGACATCTATATATACACCCTAAGACCTAACCTTAATTCATAAAATATTATCTATGACACCATTATGCTGTCAAGCTCTATCTTAAACCCTAGCTGCCGCCTCTAAATTAAATCTCAAGTGTTCATACACAATTCAAATCAAAGTTTAGAGCTTCAACAACAATCAAGGAAGATCAATCAGCATCACTGCAACGTTTCTACACCAATTTCAATTCGTTAATCCTTTTCTTAAGCCACGAAAGGTGAGTACAGTTATTTTCACAAATTTAATGGGATTAAAGTAACACGAAAAAGTTGTAAAAAGGATTCATATATATGTTTGTAATGAAAATCTCACCAAGTCTTCACCTTTTTGATTCATGTCATCATATGCCTATGTTTCTATGTAATGTTCATACCTTTTATCAGTTAATTCATGTTGAATATTTTATTATGCCTCTGTGCCAGTCTATATGCCTCTTTATTTCATGATGTTGTTTCATTCCAATTTTCTATGAATTAATTCTCTCTTCTTAACCCTATTCCTTTTATTTGTGGATCTAGGCTACCTTCGAGCCTATATTAAAAATACGCGCGAATGCGAATACGTGGGAACGATGTAGAATATTGGGAATATGGGAAATTTGGAAAATTGGATATTATTGGATATTTTGGATAATTGGATAATATGTGAAATTGGCATATTTGGGTATGAATTACATGGAATTGATGAAATTGCCTAAATTTGTAAATTTGTAATTGAGGCTAATTAATGTGTAATTAGTGACAATTTGGAATAGGCAATATTACAGACATGATTATATGTTTAATTGGATATATATGACATGAAAATTGGGTATGGGTGAAATACGATGTTAATGAACCTTTGACACGAGGTTAGGCGCAATTGTGGCATAAGACTGCCCGGAACAGCCCGGCAAATCCAGCGGTAATAATTGGATGTCTAACGTGAGAGGTCAAAGGAATAAATTGTACGCGTGACGGTTAATGACATGAGGTTAGACCCGGTTTATGGCGTAAGACTGACCGGAACCGCCCGTCAAATCCAGCGGCCACAAAGTGTTCGGTCTAATGTGAGAGGTCATGCACCATTCGTCATAAGGAATGAATTAAAGAATACTAACCATAATAAGACATGGGTATGGTTAGAGGTTTAAGTGGGGTGACATGTAAATTATGACATGTAAATATGGACTTAACCACAATAAGATAGGACATGTAAATTATGACATGTAAGTATGGACTTAGCCGTAGCATGTGTAAGACATGGACATTTTAATTAAAATGGTTAAGTGGGGAAAACCTAGTGGGGACAAAGCATAGGTGGGAGGCTTGTGTCGGATGAGGACACGTTTCAACCAGTAACCTGTTTGAGTACCTAATTGGGCCTGGTACTAGGCCGGGGTTGGGGCACGCTTACTGGGCTTGAATATAAGAGGTCAAAACGTGAATAGCGGTGGCAATGCAAGTCCAACGGGTTCATGTGCGTGCATGGGTCTAGGCTGGTAGGTAAGACGTTGTTGCATCATGTAGGTATGGTCGTGCATTTCATGTTGGTATCGGGGTTGCCACTTTGGGGAGTGGTACACCCCACTGTGGGGCCAACACGGGTGCCTACGTGGTTTAGGCAGCCGATCGAATGGGTAGATTAACGGTACCTTAGCGGTAGTAGGAGCAAGCCGGCACTTACGATAGCAGATAGGTACAAGTAACTACCAAGTTTGTCATGAGGGTACAGTTAGTGGGAAAGGATCAACCTCTAGTAAAAAGAGACTAGTAGATGTGCGGTGTAATTAAGTAATGTTGTGTAACTTAGCAAAAGTGTGGTGTAACGAAATACATGTTGGTTGAGTTGGATAGTCCTTCGGGTGCTAGTCTGATGTTGACTTCGGTCTTCGGGGTTAGTACTTGGAGGGTTGTTCGATTATCCTAGGTGTAGGATTGTCTTAGTACTTAGGAACGGAATCATCTTGTCCATCCTTTTTATTTACCTTATCTATGTTACAACCATATCATGATGCCTATTTATGTCTTGATCATTTACCTTACCTATTATTTGTTAATATTACTGACTCGCCAGACTTTATGTCTAACCCGTTTTGTTTCCACCCCTTTTCTTTCCTCCCCCCCCCCCTCAGGTTTGCAAGGATGGAATACTACAACTTAGTGCCAATTTCTTTCAGTTGCTTGAAAAGAGTAGATGTATCGCTTTGGACTCTCTCAACTTTATGGCTTTGCATATGCTCAGTGGGGATTTATGCATTTATGTTATTTAAGTATTTGCTTCTTTATGTACTTTGAAGTTTTTGGAAAAGACTATTGATCCTGTTGTAATGGTTTTGGGAACTACTTATGTAAGCTTTTTTTGAGTTATGATGCTATGAAATAAGTTTTATCTTCCCTGTGTTGTTTTATTTATTTATTCTTGTAATTTATCTGTTCTATATAACAATAACGCTTCATGTACATTGATGCATTCCCTTTGTGAGTGACATTAATGGACATGGCAAGGAAAGTTTACTTTAAAGAGCACAATCCCTGCAAGCCATACATCTCTCTTTCGCTTCCCTTGTTTTGAAACTCTTTCTTTTTCTTTTCAGCATGTCTGGAGCATCTGAGATACCAGAGGGTGTTCATGTACCCGCTTGGTTTCGTCAATATCTCGAGGCTAGAGCCGCAACCGTGGGTCCGTCCAACGTTCCTCCTCCTCCCCCAGCTCCAGTCATTCCTCCGCGTGGAGATGCTTTCTCCAAGATATGTAAAGACTTTCGTTCGATGGGTAGAAAACCTTTTAGTGGGTCTGAAACATTCGTTGAAGCTAGAAATTGGTTGAAAGAAGTGGAGGATCTATTTGGCATTTTCGATTTGGACGATTGTAAGAAGGTCCAATTGGTTGCTTGGTTGATGAAGGACGAAGGTTCGTTTTGGTGGGAGGTTACTAATGGAGAGCGTGCTGTAGAGACGTAGGCAGATTTTAGGGGAAGGTTTGAGTTGAAATTCCTTTCTCAAGCTGAGAAGAGTATGTACATGGAGAGGTTCTTGACATTGAAGCATAAAAACTTGACCGTGAAGGAGTATGTGACCGAATTTAATAAGTTGGCGAGATTTGGGATAGGGTTGGTGAATACCCTCACAAGAAGGCCTTGAGGTTTGCAAAGGGCCTAAATGAACCGCTTCACAGTTTGGCTATGCCCCACATTCCAATGGGGGCTACGTATGAAAAGCTTGTTGATATGGCATACATGCATGAAGAAGAGAAGGGTGTAAGTACTTTTAGACCGCAAGATAAGAAAGAGGATCCAAAGAAAGCCCAACAACAAAAGAAAGGTGGTAAAGAAAAGAGGAAGTGTCACAACTGTGGGATACTCGACCATTTGAAGAAAGACTCTAGGAAGAAGAAGAAATTCGCTTGTTATCATTGTGGTGATCCAGGTCATGCTATCAAGGACTGTCCTAAGAAGCAAGGGCAGAGGACAGGTTCTACTTCGGGAGGGCAGGTTCATGCTCTCATGGCTCCGGGGCAGGAAGAAGGTAGAAAAATTTCTGTTGAAAGTTTGATTTTCTTGTTTGATCATCATGTTCATACTTTATTCGATTCTGGCGCACCACATTCGTCTATCTCTACATCATTAGTTGAAACACTGCACTTAAATACTAGTCTCATTGTGGATCCCATTATAGTCTCAAATCCTATTGGTGGGTCGGCTCATTTATCCATGGTTTGTAGGGATTTGAGATTGTTTATCTTAGGCATTGGTTTTGAATGTAATGCTTTTGTGCTTGGTTTCATGGGCTATGGGTTGATTCTAGGGATGGATTGGCTAGCCAGATATGGTGCCATCCTAGATTGTGAACGATGGGTAGTAAAATTGTTGACTCGTAGTGGAAATACCCTTGATATTTCTTATGACCCTGGAGGATCGGTGATGCTTAGTTATATTGAGTCACTTAACGCATCCAACGATGATTTACATTCTGTTTGTATAGTCCGTGAATATGTTGATGTCTTCGATGAGGTGAGGGGTCTACCCCCAAAACATGAGATAGACTTTCGTATTTATCTTGTAGACAATGCAAAACCCGTATCTCTGCTAGTACGCCACATGGCTCCTCGTGAGAGGAGGGAACTCAATAAGAAAGTAGGGGAGTTTCTTGAGAAGGGGTTCATAAGACGTAGTATATCGGAGTGGGGTGCTCCAGTAGTATTTGCCACATAGGCGGATGGGTCCCTAAGACTTTGTGTGGACTATAGAGAACTCAATAAGCTTACTAAGAAGAATAGGCACCCACTACCGAGGATTGACGATCTCTTCGATCAGTTAGTTGGCGCCTCAGTATTTTCGCAGTTGGACTTAGCCACTGGTTTCCATCAGTTGAGAGTGGCTGAGGATAGCATAGACAAAACTGCCTTTAGGACTCCGGATGGTTTCTATGAGTGGCTTATAATGCCCTTCGGTTTGACAAACGTCCCCGCATACTTTGTTGACTTGATGAGTAGGGTGTTTAGGGAGTACCTTAATATATTCGTGGTGGTCTTTGTGGATGACATCTTGATCTTTTCTAAGAGCGAGGAAGAGCATGCCATCTTAGGGAAGTGTTGGAGACCCTTCGAGCGCATAACCTTAAAGCTAAATTTTCTAAATGTCACTTTTGGAGGAAGGAAGTGCGATTCTTAGGGCA
Organism: Allium sativum; assembly: GCA_030737875.1. Classification (NCBI taxonomy): domain Eukaryota; kingdom Viridiplantae; phylum Streptophyta; class Magnoliopsida; order Asparagales; family Amaryllidaceae; genus Allium; species Allium sativum. The sequence continues at coordinate 136,982,085 of CM060921.1, read as the reverse complement.
CGTGGTTTCCAAAGAAGGGATAGCTGTGGATCCCGCGAAGGTGGTGGCCATCCAAGATTGGAAGGTCCCTAAAAATGCTACCGAGGTGAGGAGTTTCTTGGGGTTTGGCTGGCTACTATAGGAAGTTTATCGCAAAGATATCATCCCCATTGACACGCTTGATGAAGAAGAATCTAGTTTTCACGTGGGACGTAGATTGTGATGATGCATTCCAATGTTTAAAAAGAACTTTGACCACAGCCCCAGTCTTAGTGTTGCCAGATGGGAGTAAGCCATTTACCTTTTATACCGATGCTTGTGGGACAGGACTAGGCGCAGTCTTAACGCAAGAGGGGAGGGTAATAGCCTATGGAGGAAGGCAGTTGAGAGTGCATGAGAAAAATTACCCTACACATGACCTAGAGTTGGCCGCTATTGTTTTCCCGTTTAAGTCTTGGCGCCATTATCTTCTTGGTGAGAAATTCGAATTATTTACAGACCACAAATCGCTAAAATACTTGTTCTCTCAGAAGGACTTGAACTTAAGGCAACAAAGGTGGATGGAATTCTTAGCGTCCTATGATTTCGAGATAGCATATACCCCTGGCAAGGGTAACGTGGTGGCAGACACCTTAAGTAGGAAAAGGTTGTCCTTGAGTCCGTTGTTTGTTGAGCGGCGAAGCTTAGAGTTTATCTCTATGTTTGACTTTAGACCTTCCATTGACTTTGTACCCAGTTTGCTAGCATCCTTAGAGGTCAGATCTACGCTTTTGGGACGGATTGGTGAGGCACAGCGAGATGACCCACAGTTGGTTGAGTTAGTAGAGAAGCTCATAAGGGGGGAATCATCGAGTCATCTCAGTAGGTATACCCTAGATGATAAGGGTTGGTTATGTAGGGACGGTAGACTTTGTTTACCACGAGACGAGAACTTGAGGAAGGCATTCTTGATGATGCACATCATTCAAAGATGACCATTCATCCAGGCGGAGACAAGATGTACATAGACATGAGACGATTACTTTTGGGTCGGTATGAAGAGGGATGTGGCCGAGTTTGTCGCTAGATGCTTGGTATGCCAACAAGTAAAAGCAGAGCAAAAAGAGCCCGATGGGTTGCTTCACCCATTGGAGGTCCCACAATGGAAGCGGGAGAGTGTCTCTATGGACTTTGTTGATGGGTTACCGAGATCGAGGAGGGGTAATACGAGGATTTGGGTCGTGATAGACAGACTTAGTAAGAGCGCACATTTCATTCCCGTGAAGAGTAAGAGGACTGCTTCATGGTTAGCCTCCGTATACATTTAAGAGATAGTTCGTTTGCACAGTGTTCCTTCTAGCATAGTGAGCGATCGCGATCCTATTTTTACTAGCGAGTTTTGAAAGATCTTGCAAGAAGCGGTAGGGACTCAGTTATGTTTGAGCACCGCATATCATCCTCAGACGAACGGCCAGACCGAGAGGGTGAATCGTATTCTAAAGGACCTTTTGAGGCTATGTGTTTTAGACTTCGGAGGTACATGGGAGGAGCATCTTCCTTTGGTGGAGATCGCGTATAATAATAGTTTTCATTCTAGCATTGGCATGGCACCTTTCGAGGCTCTTTATGGAAGGCCTTGTCGTTCACCTACATGTTGGTGGGAATCTACGGATAAGATCTTACTTGGGCCCGATATGATTAGAGAGACCTCCGAAAAGATTGATTTGATTCGAAGGAGGATGAAGACGGTGCAAGATAGGCAGAAATCGTACGTGGACAAGAGGAGGACAGATCTTGAATTTGATATTGGGGACACAGTCTTTATCAAGGTGTCTCCATTATGGAATGTTGTTTGCTTTGGGTTCGTTGGGAAGTTAGCACCAAGGTTCATAGGGTCGTTTCCTATTAAGGAGAGGATTGGACAGACGGCATATAGAGTAGAGTTGCCCGAAAGACTTAGTGGTGTACACGACGTGTTCCATCTTTCGCATTTGAGGAAGTGCTTGCATGAGACCGCGAAAGTGGTAGAGCCGAGCTTGCTTAGAGAGGTGGAGATAGAGCGTGATGCGATGATTCGACGAGTTCCTACATGCATTCTTGGGTCGGAGATTAAGAAGTTGAGGAATCGAGAGGTCAAGCTAGTCAAAGTGCAATAGGGAGATGATGAGAGCGACGCTACTTGGGAGACGGAAGAGAAGATGCGTTCATTGTACCCTTTTATTTTCGAGGGTATGTCTTTTTATTTCTCCTTTATCGCTTAGCTTGTACTTGTCCTATCTTAGTATATCATCTCGTTTAAGTCTTTGACCATTAGATAGGGTAGTCCTATGGTTGAAACATGTGTTTGAGACATGTTATGATTGATGGATGCATGTGGATGCAAGTGTTTGCTAGTGGTTGCTCGTGGATGCATATACACACACTTTAGGCACTAGATCGGATCAGTCGCTTTCATGTTGCATATTGCATATAAATGGATGTATTTAGTTATGGATGTATATTAAATGGACGTATCATATGTATGTTGCATTTGAATGAATGGATGTGCACACATGTAGTAATGATATGTATAGGGTTCTTTGCATACATGGTGGATACTACGGCACTATCATTATTTGCACTAAGGAGGTCGACTGAATCAGTGGACCGCCTGATCATTGCATTAGATAAGGAACATATACACAATTTTGCATATGTTCATATAACATTTGAAATCTTTTAAGGACAATGGATGCTTGTGAATGATGGTTGAGTAGATGGATGATTGGATGGTAGGACGTATTCTTCTTAACTTGGAGATTTCGGGGACGAAATCCTTTAAGGAGGGGAGAATGTAACACCCATAATTTTATAACATTAAAATTTACAAATTAAAGTATAATTAATTTTTAGAAGAAGAATTAAGTGAAATGGGTTGCGCTATTATGTTCATCTCAAAATTTTGGGTCAAGATAGACATTTGATTCGCACAAAACGGATACCTTATGAAGATGTTATTAAGCCTTGAAGTTTGTATGCATATGAGAGAAATATATATATATATAGATATATAAAAATTAAATAAATAAATATTCAAAAAAAATTCAAAACAGCAAATCGGGAGGGGGAATAGCCGAACCACACCATTTTTGGAGTTGACCCTAGCCCTGTTGGGTCGTCTAGGGTCGATCCAGGGTGTTTGGCTGTCAACCCGTGGCCCGATTCACGCTAAGGGCTGATGTTGCATCTGAGTGGTCCTGATGATTTCTGGGTTAATCTAAGAGCTCTAATCGATCCTAGACATCTATATATACACCCTAAGATCTAACCCTAATTCATAAAATATTATCTATGACACCATTATGCTGTCAAGCTCTCTCTTAAACCCTAGCCGCCGCCTCTAAATTAAATCTCAAGTGTTCATATACAATTCAAATCAAAGTTTAGAGCTTCAACAACAATTAAGGAAGATCAATCAACATCACAACAACATTTCTACACCAATTTCAATTCGTTAATCCTTTTCTTAAGCCACGAAAGGTGAGTACAGTTATTTTCACGAATTTAATGGTATTAAAGTAACATGAAAATGTTGTAAAAAGGATTCATATATATGTTTGTAATGAAAATCTCAAAAAGTCTTCACCTTTTTGATTCATGTCATCATATACCTATGTTTCTATGTAAAGTTCATACCTTTTATCAGTTTATTCATGTTGAATCTTTTATTATGCCTGTGTGCCAGTCTATATGCCTCTTTATTTCATGATGTTGTTTTATTCCAATTTTCTATGAATTGATTTTCTCTTCTTACCTCTATTCCTTTTATTTGTGGATCTAGGCTACCTTCGAGCCTATATTAAAAATACGCGCGAATGCGAATACGTGGGAACGATGTGGAATATTGGGAATATGGGAAATTTGGATATTATTGGATATTTTGGATAATTGGATAATATGTGAAATTGGCATACTTGGGTATGAATTACATGGAATTGATGAAATTGCCTAAAATTGTAAATTTGTAATTGATGCTAATTAATGTGTAATTAGTGACAATTTGGAATAGGCAATATTATAGACATGATTATATGTTTAATTGGATATATATGACATGAAAATTGGGTATGGGTGAAATACGATGTTAATGAACCTTTGACACGAGGTTAGGCGCAATTGTGACGTAAGACTGCCCGGAACCGCCCGGCAAATCCAGCGGTCACAATTGGACGTCTAATGTGAGAGGTCAAAGGAATGAATTGCAGGCGTAACGGTTAATGACACAAGGTTAGACCCGGTTTGTGGCGTAAGACTGCCAGGAACCGCCCGACAAATCCAGCGGCCACAAAGTGTTCGGTCTAATGTGAGAGGTCATGCACCGTTCGTCATAAGGAATGAATTAAAGAATACTAACCATAATAAGACATGGGTATGGTTAGAGGGTTAAGTGGGGTGACAAGTAAATTATGACACGTAAATATGGACTTAACCGGAATAAGATAGGACATGTAAATTATGACATGTAAGTATGGACTTAGCCGTAGCATGTGTAAGACATGGACATTTTAATTAAAATGGTTAAGTGGGGAAAACCTAGTGGGGACCAAGCATAGGTGGGAGGCTTGTGTCGGATGGGGACCCGTTTCAACCAGTAACCCGTTTGAGTACCTAATTGGGCCCGGTACTAGGCCGGGGTTGGGGCACGCTTATTGGGCTTGAATATATGAGGTCAAAATGTGAATAGCGGTGGCAACGCAAGTCCAACGGGTTCATGTGCATGCATGGGTCCGGGCTGGTAGGTAAGACGTTGTTGCATCGTGTAGGTATGGCCGTGCATTTCATGTTGGTATCGGGGTTGCCACTTTGGGGAGTGATACACCCCACTATAGGGCTAGCACTGGTGCCTACGGGGTTTAGGGAGCCGATCGAATGGGGATATTAAGGGTACCTTAGTGGTGGTAGGAGCAAGCCGACACCTACGATAGCAGCTTGGTACAAGTAACTACCAAGTTTGTCATGTGGGTACAGTTAGTAGGAAGGGATCAACCTCTAGTAAAAAGTGACTAGTAAATGTGTGGTGTAATTAAGTAATGTGGTGAACTTAGCAAAAGTGCGGTGTAATGAAATACATGTTGGTTGAGTTGGATAGTCCTTTGGGTGCTAGTCTGATGTTGACTTCGGTCTTCGGGGTTAGTACTTGGAGGATTGTTCGCTTAGCCAAGGTGTAGGATTGTCTTAGTACTTAGGAACAGAATCGTCTTGTCCATCCATTTTATCTACCTTATCTATGTTACAGCCATATCATGATGCCTATTTATGTCTTGATCAATTACCTTTCCTATTATTTGTTAAAATTACTGGACTAGCCAGACTTTATGTCTGACCCATTTTGTTTCCACCCCTTTTCTTTCCTTTCCCCCCTCAGGTTTGCAAGGAGGGATTACTACAGCTTAGTGTTGATTTCTTTCAGTTGCTTGAAAAGCGTAGATGTATCGCTTTGGACTCTCTCATCTTTTTGGCTTTGCATATGCTTAGTGGGGATTTATGCATTTATGTTATTTAAGTATTTGCTTCTTTATGTACTTTGAAGTTTTTGGAAAAGACTATTGATCCTGTTGTAATGGTTTTGGGAACTACTTATGTAAGCTTGTTTTGAGTTATGATGCTATGAAATAAGTTTTATCTTCCGCTGTGTTGTTTTATTTATTTATTCTTGTAATTTATCTGTTCTATACAGTAATTACGCTTCATGGACATTGATGCATTCCCATTGTGAGTGACATTATTGGACATGGGGTGTTACAGACTACCTATGGATGCTGGATTTGGCGGTCAGTTCCGGGCAGACTTCTACCACAAGTCGAGCTTAACCTCTTGTCTAAATGCGGTTATAGTTCAAATTTCCTAGTTGGGGTTTACAAAATTTATCCTAATTGATTTTAGAACTTGTAACCATTTTCCTATCATATTTAGTTCTCCCCAATCAATATTGGTTACAATAGTTATATATTGATTTGCGGTCCTGCTTAAGGCAATTAATTATATTGATTGTTGCAAATGGTCGCCACAAATATATTAATTCCATACGGATTACATTTACATATAATTCCATAATTGAGCCTTATCCAAACATTCAAATATTCAATACAATGTATATTTTACCGTTTTACACTAATTTGGACAGATAATATGTATATATTTAAATTTATGTTTTCGTGCGATCAACGTAATTAATATTTTTACTATCATTATTATTATTCTTTTAAATTAAATGATTTGGTTTAATCAATAACCAAATATTCGCTTTTTCATTCAGTCTTGTCAAAAGGTTTCCAATTTCAAAAAAGACCGTTAGTCGTAACCATTGTAAATAATGCCTAACTAGTGGAATTGACATATTTCTAAATCACAATAAATATATGTAAATATATAATTTGGAATAGTTGATGCAACTTACGCATAAATATATATATATATATATACGTACATTTGCACCACTTTTCCCTTTTTAATCCTTTTAATTATATCTCTTATGATCTCAAAATAATGCCTTTTAATTCAAAAGGAGGAAAACAACATATTTACAACAATTAAGCCAAAACCCAACAATATTGAATACAAACAGGCATATTTCTTTTAATATTACAATCACATAATTTACCAATTACATCTATCACCCAAATTCACATACTTTATTATTCAACACTGAACTAAACATCTGGAATGCAACTAAATCTAATTAGTGCTTAATGGGACTGATTTCTAGATCTACAGTGCTACGCAACAACTACAGCATATTTTGCAACATAACCGTAGGAACATGTATGAACAAGTTTAAGAATTCTACAGTTGATATCATGCACAACCACAACTTACAATTCACAAGTTTTAACAATGTTTATAATCATATATGATGGTTGTCAATCAAATTACAATACTAAAATGAATAGTTCTGATAGGAAATAGGCATAAAAATTTAGATCTAATTCAAATGAAATAGATAAGCTATTATAACTGTATTCGTAAATTTCCCACTCACCTTATAACCTCCAAATCCATATTTTGAACCCTTTCGGCCTACAATCCCCAAATTCTTATAAATCTACAATTTATTTGGAAAGGGGAAAATTCTAGATCTGTAGAGATGTAAGAAAACAGGAAGAGATGGGAGAAACTGATTTGGAGCATCGAATTGCATTCTTTTCCAATAGATCTGTTAATCCTCTAAATTTCATATGAATGAGATTTGATTTGTTTTGTATGAATGTATTTTAGATTGAGAAAATAGGTTTGGTGAAGGAGGAAAATGGTAGAGCTCTGCTCCCGCTACAGATTTGTGTGGAAAAGTATGGGGCCTTACCCCTTTATTTATAGGGGTGGAACTGGCCTTAAACCGTTGGATTAGTTTTGATTTGTATCCATCCATTCGTTATATATATTTTATAAACCAAACCCTAAAAACCTAGCCATCACTGGATGTACTGATGCCTAGTAGGTCGACCGCCTGGGCCATCAGATGCCCACGTTGGCTAGTTATATAATGTATAATATATTTTTAAATTCTAATTTATTTATTTTCCGTCCATTTTCATATTTGTCCATAACTTTTTCATACGGACTCCGTTCACGAAACTCCAAACATGAAAGTTGGCCAGAATTCTGAAACGAACGCATTGTTTAAAGTTTCATTGTGAAATTCCATCATTTGCAGAAATTCCTATTTTTGAAATTCTAATAATTAATTTATATTGCCAAAATTCCGGGTTGTTACATTCTTCCCTCCTTAAAAGGAATTTCGTACCAAAATTCTGATGCCTATAGTCCTATTTTACACCACCAATTTGTGTACATTCACTTTGCAACCATGTGTATATGTGCATGGTGTACATAATGCAATTCAACCATAAAATATGCATGCAAGATGATTTTAATTGGATCCTCTTATATGTGTGGATAAAAATTTTGACATATTTTTGAAAACATGATGCAAAACATCCTAAATATACTGACAGTTCTATATGAATGCAGATTTTGAAAACTCTTTTTTTTATCCATTACCTTTACACCATTACGAATAAAAGTGTGAAGCATCCAATTTTGCATCCAAACCCTACCATCCAAAATGCCATGCAGTCTATTCATTTCCTATTTAATTTCTCCTAAACCGAAAAAGGAAATCAAAAACATTTTTCTCGCTTATAAACTTTCCATTTCCCGCCCTACGGTGAATTTTCATCTCAGCTACCCAAAATACTCTAAAAATTTCCATCTGTAGATTGTAAAGGAGGCATAAAAAACAAGCTCTAAAACATGAAACGAGTTAATTAATAGATGGCGCGCATCGCTGACAAGATACGGAAACATCGTTTTCAAGGCTAAATAAGTCTTTTCCATATTACTATTAACGTTTTTATTGTATCTCGGTCTTATTGCACCGCTAAAATGCACATAAAGCATCCAAAAAGCTTTTTTACACCGTTCATGTGACCAAAAATGTAACACCCCGTAATTCTATTAATATTAATATTCACAAATTAAAGAATAACTAATCTCAGACGTGAGAATTATGGGAAACGGGTTGCGCCATTGTATTCGTCTCGGAATTCTGGTTGGAATAGAGTCCAAGTTTGCGTGAATTGGACTTCTTATGAAGAAGTTATGGCCATCAGAAGTTTCAGAAAATTCAAAACAGCTTGTAGGAAAATTTAAAAATTCATACTGGAAGTGCAGAAGCGGGCTGGGCGGGAAAATTCCCGCCCAGGCAGGTCGACAGAGTGTCGGCCTCCCCCCCCCCCCCCCCAGGTCGAATATTGTGTCGACCTGGTCAATCGGTTAGGGTTTTGACTGAGCCCAATCTTGAGCTACTGATGTGTCTTTACGGCTGAGTTGGCAAATTAAACGGTTCGGTTTATTTCTGAGTTGATCTGACGGTCTAAATAAACCCTAAACTCTATAAATACCTAGGTAGTCTCTCACTCTAATTCACATGAAAAATAGAATAGCTACCGTCATACCGCCGCCATGGAACTCAGTCTAGCCGCCGCCAACTAAGAAGGAAGAAAAGCTAATCAAAACCTAATTCTACTCAACTTTAAAGAAAATCAAGACTCTCTTTTCTTCCCTAAATTGTGAGTATGATGATCTTAACAAGATTATTGTTAAATTAATTAGAATAGGTCAGGAATGGATTATGAGTAGATGATGTGAATTGTCATATATGTTGCTACTATCATGTATGTTATAAATCCTATGCTATGTGGTGATGATATCCTATATGTTGTAAATCATGCTATGATGATGTTATGTTTGTTGATAGTTTCTATGCTAAGTTGTGATGAATCATACATGTTAAAAATCCATGATGTTACTATCCATGCTAATTAGTTCATGTTAATCAAATCATGATGTTGATACTATTTGGGCTATGTTGATCTATATGACAAGTCACATATGCAAGTTTAGGTTGATTAGTAAATGTTATGAACATATGCCATGACATCTATTATGACATCTAGAATTATGCTATGACATATGTGAAATTCTATGCTAGTTCACACCATCATTATGTTGCCTAAAACCCCATATGCAAGTTTATACATAAATTTGGGTTATGATCATATCATGTAAATTGTGACATTTAACAAGTTGACACCTTTAGATCCTTAACATGTGTAGTTTATGCAAGTTTCACCCCTATTATGATTAGATTCATTTTAATTGTCTATATGTTGTGATGATTTATTTTGTGCTATGAGTTAGACTATTCGAGTCTAACGTATATTCTGCGTTGAATAAGAAAACGTATAAACGTGGGGTAGGGGTAATATTAAGGATTCAATAATAAGAAGTTGGGGTGCAATTGATATGATTTTGCATGCCATGAGTGGATGACCATAATTGAGTCAATTATGGACATCAATAAAAAGTGGACTTAATTAATAATTTGGATATGGAATTATTAAAACTGGGGTAAAAGATTATAAGTGATAATCAATGCTTAGAACACGAGGTTAGACTCGTTTGTGACGTTAACCTGCCCGGAACCGCCCAGCAAATCCAGTGGTCACAAATGTCAGCCCAATGTGAGAGGTCCTAGGCCTAAACTAAAGCATAACAGTTGTAAAGACACGAGGTTAGACTCTTTTATGGTGTAAGACTGCCCGGACCCGCCCGGCAAATCAAGCTGCCATAAATGCCAGTCTAATGTGAGAGGTCTTTATGAGGTTATGGCCTGAATGAATTAAGAAATACTTAACCAGATAAACATATAAGGTGGGACATGGGGGTTAAGTAGGTGCCTTGGGTGGCATGAGGAATCTAGCGGGTGCCCTTAGTGGCATGTGAAATACGATTAGTAAAGACTTAACCAAACACACATGTAAATGAACATGACTAAGAGGGTTAAGTGGGATGTACTAGTGGACAAGCTTAGGTGGGTAGCTTGTGGGGGCCCATTTCAACCAGTATCCCAAACGTATCTTTGTGGGCTCGAACCAAGTCGAGGACGGGACACGCATACTGGGCTTGACTATAAGAGGCCAAAACGGGGAGTGGTGGCAACGCAAGTCCAACGGGTTTCATATGCGTGTGTGGACCCGGGCTGGTAGGTAAGACGTTGTTGCATCGTGTAGGTATAAGCCATGCATTCTCAAGTTGTATCAGGTTGCCACTTTAGGGGAGTGATACACCCCACAGTGGGGCCAGCACGGGTATCTACGAGTAGGGAGCCGATCACAAGTGGGTAGTGGGGTACACCTAGTGGAGATAGGGGCAGACGGCACCTATGTAGTCAGCTAGGGGTACGCAAGGCTATTTATATAGTTTCTGTGTGAAGCAAGTGGGATCAACCTTTAGGGTGACTGGTGCGGTGCAGTGTAGTAATGTGCGGTGCAGTGTAGTAATTATTCGTTAGTAATTAGGTGTGCCTTAACGTCATCTTTAACATTATCTTTATCTGCTCATTCCATACCTAATAGTTCATAGACATTTCCTTGTTTTCCAGCTTATGCCTTGGTCTAGTTACTTTGATAATAGTATTGTTATAATTATCATACTCGCCAGACTTTATGTCTGACCCCCTCCATTTCTATCCTTTTCCCCCTCCAGGTCCTCAGGTTGGACCCAACTCTAGTGGAGTTTGACAGGATTGCTTTATCTCTCTTGGAAAGCTTGGACCGTTGAAGTAAAGTCCAGCTTGTTATCTTCTTTAATGGCTATTTGTGTAATGGGATTATGTATTTTGTTTTATCAAGATGGATATTGTACTTGACTCTGATTATGGTTTTATGATGTAACAAACATGTTTAATTTCCACTGCAATAAAATGAAGTTTTAGATTTCCAAGTACTACTTATTATCTGTCTTGTTGTAATTTTTCTGTTCTATATTCACTTAAAACCTCCATGGAAGTTAATGCATTCCCTTTGTGAGTGACATTAATGGACGTGGGGTGTTACACGTGGTATCAGAGCTTAAGGTTACCAGAACAGATAATTTTTTTAGAAAAACTATTTTTCTAAAGTATTTTTGGAGGAAATGTTTTCAAAAACATGTCTTAATGAGTAATTTGAAGAGGAAAGTTTTTTTTTAAGAAAAACATAATCCCCAATAGCCATATATCTTTATCTTTTGAATTCTCCATTTTGAATCTTCCCTTTTTCGTTTCAGCATGGCTGAAGATCTTAACCTTCCGGACGGTGTAACGATAACAGGATGGTATAGGAGGTTATTCAAGGCTAAGGCCGCTGCAGGTCCAGCCAATGTTCCTCCACCAGTTGCACCCATTCCTCCTCCTCCTCGCGTAGATACTTTTGCAAAGACGTGCAAGGAATTTAAGGCTATGGGTGGAAAACCTTTTCAAGGGTCAGAAACTTTTGTGGAAGCTAGAGATTGGCTTAGGGAGGTGGAAGAATTGCTAGAAATCTTTGAAGTGGAAGAAGGGAGGAAAGTTAAATTAGCAGCTTGGTTAATGAAGGGAGAGGCCTCGTTTTGGTGGGAGGTTACTAATGGGGAGCGTCCTGTTGATTCTTGAGCAGATTTTAGGCATAGGTTTGTGGCAAAATTTCTCTCAAGGGCAGAAGAGAATCTATATATGGAAAGGTTCTCGACATTAAAGCAAGGAAGCTCATCAGTGAAAGAATATGTCAACAAATTTAATCAGTTATCAAGGTTTGGCTTGGACTTAGTGAACACGCCGGAGAAGAAGGCGCTGAGGTTCGTTAATGGATTAAATGAACCATTGCAAGGGTTGGCTATGACCCACATCCCTATGGGGGCCACCTTTGAGAAGCTAGCAGACATGACACTCATGCATGAGGAGAAAGGCACTAAAGCTGATAAGGCACCCGAGAAGAAAGGGGATCAGAAGAAACCACAACAGAAAAACAAGAAGGGTGGTAAAGACAGTAATGGCAAGGGAAAGAAGAAATGCTTTAACTGTGGGACACCAGGCCATCTCAACAAGGATTGCCGAAAGAAAAAGAACACTGGCTGTTTTCACTGTGGCAATGCGGGACATCTAGTGAAGGACTGCCCAAAGAAGGGGCAGAGGGAAGGGACTACCTCGGGAGGACAGGTGCAGGCTCTTATGGCACCAGGGCAGGAAAGGGGACAAGTTCAGGCTCTCACGGTCCCACCGCTGCAAGAACGAGGTAGAACCATTTCTGTTGAAAGCTTAGTTTTCCTGTTTGATCATCCTGTCCGTACCTTATTCGATTCGGGTGCATCATATTCGTTTATCTCTACGTCATTAGTTGAATCACTTCACTTAAACACCAGTTTAGTAGAGGATCCCTTAGTTGTTTCGAATCCAATTGGGGGCTCAGCGTATTTGTCCATGATGTGTTTGGATTTGAAAATTTCTATACTTAGCGTTGAGTTTAGATGTGATGCTTATGTGTTAGGCTTCACGGGCTATGGGCTAATTTTAGGAATGGATTGGTTATCCAGAAATGGGGCCGTACTTGATTGTGAAAGGAGAGTAGTTAGGCTCATGACTCGCCTTGGTAACACTCTTGAAATCTTTTGTAATCCCATAGATTCCGTTATGCTAAGTTATCTAGAATCGCTTGATGCGTCTGTGGAAAATCTACGATCTGTTAGAGTGGTCCGAGAATATTCAGATGTGTTTGAGGAGGTGAAGGGTTTGCCTCCGAAGCGAGAGATAGATTTTCGAATATATCTTGTGGATAATGTGAAACCAGTATCTTTGCCGGTACGCCACATGGCTCCTCGTGAAAGGAGGGAACTCGATAAGAAAGTGAAGGAGTTGCTTGAGAAGGGGTTCATAAGACGAAGTATATCGGAGTGGGGTGCTCCAGTAGTATTTGCCAAGAAGGCGGATGGGTCCCTTAGACCTTGTGTGGACTATAGAGAACTTAATAAGCTTACTAAGAAGAACAGACACCCACTGCCGAGGATTGACGATCTCTTCGATCAGTTAGTTGGCGCCTCAGTGTTTTCACAGTTGGACTTAGCCACTGGTTTCCATCAGTTGAGAGTGGCTGAGGATAGCATAGACAAGACTGCCTTTAGGACTCCGAACGGTTTCTATGAATGGCTAGTGATGCCCTTCGGTTTGACAAACGCCCCCGCATACTTTGTTGATTTGATGAGTAGGGTGTTTAGGGAGTACCTTAACAAATTCGTGGGAGTCTTTGTAGACGACATCCTGATCTTTTCGAAGGATGAAGAAGAGCATGTCCTACATCTTAGGGAAGTGTTGGAGACCCTATGAGCGCATAATCTTAAAGCCAAATTTTCTAAGTGTCACTTCTGGGGGAAGGAAGTACGATTCTTAGGGCACGTGGTTTCCAAGGAAAGGATAGCGGTGGATCCCGCGAAGGTGGTAGCCATCCAAGATTGGAAGGTCCCTAAAAATGCTACCGAAGTGAGAAGTTTCTTGGGGTTGGCTGGCTACTATAGGAAGTTTATCAAAGATTTCGCAAAGATATCAGCTCATTGACACGCTTGACGAAGAAGAACCTAGTCTTCACATGGGACGTAGATTGCGATGATGCGTTCCAACGTTTGAAGAGAGCTTTAACCTCAGCTCCAGTCTTAGTGCTTCCAGACGGGAGTAAGCCATTTACTGTTTATACTGACGCTTGTGGGACAGGACTAGGCGCAGTCTTAATGCAAGAGGGTAGGGTAATAGCCTATGGTGGAAGGCAGTTGAGAGCGCATGAGAAGAATTACCCCACGCATGACCTAGAGTTGGCCGCTATTGTTTTCGCACTTAAGTCTTGGCATCATTATCTTCTTGGCGAGAAATTCGAATTATTCACTGACCACAAATCTTTAAAATACTTGTTCTCTCAGAAGGACTTGAACTTAAGGCAGCAAAGGTGGATGGAATTCTTAGCATATACCCCTGGCAAGGGTAACATAGTGGCAGATGCCTTAAGTAGAAAAAGATTTTCCTTAAGTCCTTTGTTTGTTGAGCAGCGAAGTTTAGAGTTCATCTCTATGTTTGATTTTAGACCTTCCGTTGACTTTGTACCCGGTTTGCTAGCATCCTTGGAGGTCAGACCTACGCTTTTGGGACGGATTGGCGAGGCACAGCGAGACGACCCACAGTTGGTTGAGTTAGTAGAAAAGCTCAAAGGAGGGGAGTCATCAAGCCATCTCCGTAGGTATACCCTAGATGATAAGGGTTGGTTACGTAGGAACGGTAGACTTTGTGTACCAATAGACGATGACCTAAGGAAGACTATTCTTGATGAAGCACATCGTTCGAAGATGACCATTCATCCCGGCGGGGACAAGATGTACGTGGACATGAGACGAGTTTACTTTTGGGCCGGCATGAAGAAAGATTTGGCCGAGTATGTCGCTAGATGCTTGGTATGCCAACAAGTAAAACCGGAGCAAAAGAAACCCAGTGGGTTGCTTCACCCATTGAAGGTTCCACAATGGAAGTGGGAAAGCGTCTTAATGGACTTTATGGATGGATTATCGCGATCAAGGAAGGGTAATACGGGGATTTGGGTTATAGTAGATAGACTTACTAAGAGCGCCCATGTAATAACCTGGAAATGCGAGCCAGTTTAAAAAAATTTATTTTGGCAATTTTAATGAATTTTGCATATTTAAAATGAATTATTTTAAATAATATCGACGAGAAATTTATTTTGAATAGAATCGAACGTATATATTATATACGTCGTCGTTAGAATATAAATAATTATTTATAATTATAAATAGAATTGAAAATGGCGCGGTAGTTCGATAATTCGATTTCAAACTTCAAATGAATGTACCGGGTGCAAAACAATCCGGATTTTAGTGAAACCAAAAACATTAGGATCTAATTGAGAATATCTTTCCAACGAATCCGAAAAATTGAGATTTCAAAGCGGGAATCAAAAGATATGTCCAGTTGAAAATTCTGAATAGTCGCTATGGAATTCAGGCCCTTAAAAACAGACATTTTGCTAATGACCTCGGATTTCGACGAAACCACTTTTGTTGGGTCTGTGATGTCAAATTATTGCTAGGTTTCAAATTTCATATTTTTTCGAATCAATATGTGCGCGTGGCAGAGGAAAACGCGTTTGACCAGTTTCAGTTGATTTTAATCGACTGGAAAATGGCCATTTTTCCAACGGTCTCAGAATTCGACGAAACTAGTTTTGTTAGGACCGTATCGTCAATACGAAGCTAGAAAATATTTTTCTAGAATTTTTAGAGTTCGTATGTGACCCCGGTAAATTGAAATGCGCGTTCAAATTCAATATATAGAGTTATATGTTGATTTTAACGGAAACTGATTCAAACAGTCGAATCAGCTTACGGTACATATCCCATTGTGTTCGGAATGGGGGTAATTAGCTATGGACGACAGGCGGTGGGCCTCGTTTCGAGGTCGAAATAAAAGGTACCTTTTTGAAAATAAATTAATTAAATAAAATAAAAAAAAACCTCTCCTATCTCTCTCCCCTTATCCCATCAGCCCCCCTCCCCCCCCCCCCCCCCGTTACAAATTGATTTTCAAATCAAACGAAAAAAAAAGAAAAAAAAGGGGATCGACGGCGGAGGGAAAAACCGTCGCCGCCCCATCGCAACCCCCCCCCCCCCAAGTGGCGGGCGCCACCGCCTCCGAGCTACCCCCCTCCTCTCGATTTCAACTCCCGACCCCAATACCCGAAACCGACGCGCCTCCAGCCACCTCGTTGACCCACCGCCACCTGCCGGCCACCCATCAGCGTCGCTCCCCCTCCAGCGACCCTTCTCCTGGTCCACCGCGCCCTTTCCTCTCTCTTATATCCCCTTTAAACCCGACGCAGCACCCCTCTCCTTTTCAATTCAAAGAAAGGTGCGATTTTTATTTAATTAATTCTCTATTTCTTTTTCTTCTTCTATGATGTAATTAGATTAGTTTAGATAAGGAATTTTTTTTATACTAGTATGATAATAATAATATGATTGTTATATATATTTTGGCAAAGTAAGAATATGATTTTTTTTTAAATAGAAAAGATTAGATTTTTAAAACAGAAAAGATTAGATTTTTAAAATAGAAAAGATTAGATTTTTAAAATAGAAAAGATTAGATTTTTAAAATAGAAAAGATACGATTTTTAGCGGTGTAAAAATAGAATTTTTATCTATATAGTAGCAGTGTAAAAATAGAGTTTTTATCTATATAGTAGCAATGTAAAAATAGAATTTTTATCTGTATAGTAGCAATGTAAAAATAGAATTTTTGTCTATATAGTAACGAAGTAAAAAATCGATTTTTATATATTGAATAATGAAGTAAAAATGCGATTTTTATATATTGAATAGCGAAGTAAAAATTCGATTTTTATATATTGAATAGCAAAGTAAAAATTCGAATTTTTTTTTTACATATGTAGTGGCTACGGGCAAGGAAAGTGACAAAAGGAGAAAACGGCGATGATTTCCTACAATAGAAGTGTCGTGGAGTTGGGATAGCTAGTCGGTGAGAACTTCTCACTCTAAATTTCTTTTTCTAGTTATATATATACTAGGATGCAGACGGTGCTTAGCAGCACCCGACACCCGTCATCCACAGACCATGGATGGCTTGTTTGTTTGATTGATGTGTTGTGAAAATTGTTTGTGATGTTGATGTGAAATCGAAAATAAAATGAAGATGGTTGAAATAGATTAATTATCGTTAAAAATATAATTTTTAACGTGAATGTGAATAAATGAATATTTATAAACAAATCTGCCGATTTGTTTATATACACTGATTTGATTGATATTGATTGGGTCGATAAATTTTACACATCGCCCAACTGCACAAATAAAAATCTGTGTTTGTTGATTTGAAACCCCACACGGGTGTTGGGATGATATTTGGGTACACTAATCCCAATTATTTAATTATATGTCGATCGATAGGTCGACAGATTGTGTAAGCGTCGATTATTTATATTTGATGTTGACGCAGTTGTGTGGTGCACCTTGGATGATGGTTGATTGTTTATCATCGCTATTATATACATGTGTTGTATGGAATCCATATAATTAACGTTATATGATGATTGATTGGGCCTCATTCCAATCGGGAAAATAATGAATATTATAAAAGAAAATTCATGTGTTGAATATAAAAATAGTTATGTGTCGACAGTACTCATGTGTTGAGATTATTCATGTGTTGAGTAGGATAAATATTCATTTGTTGAATAGAATAAAGAAGTTTTTGAAAAATATAAAGCCGTGTTGATTAGAGATGCGTTATTTTGACGCGAACGAAATTTATATCGATTTTATTCGTTTTATAATGAATATTGAAAAGTGATTTCAAAATTCAATATTTTGAAATGAAATTCAAATTAAATTAGATTAAGATTCAAATTGAAATTTTATTGAATCAATTTGAAATGAATTCAATTCGAATTGAATAGAAAGTGAATTTGAATTCGAATTGAATAGAAATGAATTCAAACTGAATTAAATTGAAATTGAATTAAAAACGAATTGAAGTCGTTTTGAATGAAATTTAAAACGAACTGAAATTGAATTGAAATCAATTTGAAATGAATTCGAATTGAATTAAATAGAAGGTAAATTCAAATTGAATTGAATTGAAACGAATTAGAATTTGAATTGAATTGAAACGAATTTGAATTCGAATTAAATAAAATTGAAATGAATTCGAATTGAATTGAAATCAAATCGATTTGAGATTGAAGATGAAGTTGAAATTGTTTTTGAAACGAATTTAGAACAATTTATAAAATTCATTTTAAAAAGGAAATCGATGAAATATAATATATAAATATATATATTATATATATAATGGCCTGAATAGAACGCGCCGCGCCGCGGAAGTTCGTGAATTTCTACCATTGACTTCGAATTGACATTGCGGGAGATCCGACCATCGGATTCTCCTAAAACCAGAACCGTTGGATTCGTATCGAAAAGAGCTTTCCAATGAATATTAGAAATTTGAAATCTAACGGTTGGATTTGGAATTATGTCCAAATCAAATTTGGAAAAGGTCGTTGTAAGTGTAGTTCGATGGCCGTTGATGGAAATCGACTGTACGGGCCTTGATAAAATTATTAAAAATATCTATAATTTCTGTAAAATTATAAGAAATGATTTGGGGAAAATTGGGATGAAGAATTCCACATTTGACAAGATAAAAATAGATTTATGTCGAAATGAACTAGTTTTGAACTAGAATTAAAATCAATTTATTTTTGAAATAAATAAATTGAATTTGAAAGTGATTTTAAAAATAATCAATATTCCCAATACGTGGATTGGACTGGAGTTGAATCGAAATTATCTTCGGAATATTTCGATGTTGGATTTCGTGAATATACAAATATTGTTATGGGGATTTGAAAGATATATTTTATACCGTTATTTCCAATAGGATATTTGTTGGTTTCAGAATTTGATATTGAATATAAGCCGATATATTTTCTATTCAGAGCCTTGTATTTAATATCAAATGTGATTTGGGTTTATCGTGAACCGTGTTTTAGATGACATTGGTTCTTTAACCCAGTTAAAGGTAGGATGTTGATTTTTGAAAAGATTAAAACTAAGTGGAGTTTTAATGAATCTTTAATTAGATTAAAAATGTGAATTGATAATTTAAATTATCAAATTAGAAAGGCGATCGAGAATGGAGTATCACCAGTTTTGCTCCAAAGCGGTAGTTAAATCTGTAATTAGATTTGAACGTGAAATGGTAATTAATTTTACCGATAACACCGTGGTGTTAGATATGGAGTATTACCAGTTTTGCTCCATGGGATGAATAGGTTGGGATTGGGAAATAAAATAAATAATTACTTCGGTGTGGTTCGTTAATCCCGACTAGTTTGAAATGATATCCAAAGGAAGATTAAAGAATAAGTTTAGAAGAATTTATCTTGGATAAAATTAATGGGAACCTTTCCATA
Source organism: Allium sativum (assembly GCA_030737875.1). Lineage (NCBI taxonomy): Eukaryota > Viridiplantae > Streptophyta > Magnoliopsida > Asparagales > Amaryllidaceae > Allium > Allium sativum. The sequence continues at coordinate 136,962,748 of CM060921.1, read as the reverse complement.
AGAATGTGATTTTGTGAATAAAAGAATATTCTGAATTGGAATGAGGCATCTGTTGTGTTTGTGTAACATTTGTTTATCATATACGTGGGTTATTCAGAAAGGCCGGGTTTATACCCATTCTGAATAACCGATTCGACGAGATGTCGAAGATGAAGACGGTGGTTGAAGCCCGGAAGTCTTCACATCGTTTGGATGATTACTGATGATCTTGATTGGGCTGTACACCCAAGATGAGGGAAACAGTTGGTGATCGTCCAGACGTACTTGGAGATGGATGGATATGCGAGGAAAGTGCCTCCGGTTTCGTTTAGACCCGGAACGAACTTGTAAATGGATTGTGTGTCTGACATTGGATTTTATTCTGTGTTGATTGATCTCTATTAAATATACATCTGTTTGGCAATGGAGAATTTATTCTCTTACTTAACACCCTTCTCTGAGACGCACGAGCTCAAAGGTTGTATATCTATGGACATCAGTCGCGTGGAGTGAATTGCCAGTGTGGAACGCGTAAGTGGCAATTGATCAAGGCTTCTGTTGAAAAGAAAAGTCTTGTGGTTGATGATCAAAGCACGACCTGTGTGGCGTAGCATTGTGTATAACGTGAATTCGCGAGCCTCATACCTCGGTATGAGTCAAAAAGGGGATACAGACCCAAGGAGTGCACGACGTTTCTTTCTAGCTAGGGTGGTGTCAGTGACCTACCAGCCCTGACATTTATATACTTTTCACCTGTGTGGTTGTTGGATACGAGGCGCCTCGGATATAGGTCTGTAAGGACTGGGAAACATGTGTTCAGGAATAATTAATCCTCAAAAGTAAGGGAGGACCGGCCTTGGAGGTTCCAAAGGATCAGAGTGGGGTCCTGAGGCATTGCTAGAGTGTCTCGAACGCGGAGAGGATCTTGCCCCTTGCCTCGACTCATGATGGAATCCAATTTCCAATACGTGTGTTTCGGTTTTATTTGTAGAGCCTAGTATGGCGACATAGTAGATGGTAGCTATGCCGCCTATGATTGATACTTATGATTGAAACTATTTTGACACTATACACCTATAATAGTATCAAATAATGTGTTTTAAACGTATCAAGCATGATTTGGCTGTTATAATGTAAAAAACCCTATCCTCCGGCTTGCGTTGCATTGTGTGATGGGACCTGGGTCTAATAACAGCTTCATTTTTCTTTATTTAGCATTGCGCTGTTTGTTTTATGCACTGGTATTCTTCGGAGGAAACCCGTTCCGTGTTATACGGCGTGGTCCCTTGATTTACCTAACTTTAAAAATAAAGATTAATAACTGTTTTGGTTCTCACACCAGTCACATGACTGACCTAGAGTTTATTGTTTTAACCTAAACTCTGGGTGCCCCTATTTTCCACATGGGTAGCTAGTAGTTTTGGTTTTGCAGATTTATATCCACAGGGTCCTGATTTACAGCTGGAACGATGCTTGGAAAGCTCTGTATCCGCGTAACACTTTCAGTTGTGTTTTGTATATTTTTCCGCTGCTATGTAATTTATTGTAATCTTTGATATTATTCGAATGTATTTTATTCATTTATACTCTGTATATTCTTGTATCTGATGGAATTGTAATAATAATGAAATATTCTTCCGTCTGCGCTCTTTTGTGTGTTGTTCTCAAAGTATTCGTGCTTTCCTTCACGGAGAAGTTACGGGTTCTTACAGTTTGGTATCAGAGCTTTGGTTTACAGAGCTCGAGAACAAGACACGTTAGAACCGAACGAAAGAATTCATCAGATATTGGATTAGTAATATCCAATTAGAATGACTCGTTAGAGATAGGATCAGTAGTATCCTAGAACGAGTGTGAAGAGTATATTTTTTTTGAATGAAAACAATATTGTTTTGAAAATTTAAATCGTTTTATACGTATTTGATTATTTATTTATTTTGAATTTGGACAATCCAATATATAAAGATTTTGCATATACGTGTCATGAATGTATATTCGAAGTTTTAATATACTGGATAGATATAGAGTCACATTCTATACACCCGGGGATAATTCTGATGATGTAGCCACATCATTAGTATTTATATTCGAGTGACGAAGGTGTGATATCTATATATTTCCATTAGGCTGGTGTGAGAACCAAAACTAATATAGCTAGAATACATTGTTGTGAATTGGCATCAAAAACATGATTTTCTGCATATGTATCAAAATTATGAATTTGAAATGATAATCTACTAATTGATTGATGTTTGTGTTGTTTGTTTATTTGTTGGTAATTTTGAACCATTTAGCCTAATTGAATCACATATTGAATTGTATTGAAAATTGGTCGCATTTGCTTGCATATACATGTACTTACATTGAACAGGTCATAGCAAGGAGGATAGAGCAGAGAATAAAATTTGTTTGCCCGACAAATAGGTACATGTTTACCATAATTTACTGTTTTGTTTGGGTGATGATGATTTAATGAGCCTATTGGCTAGCCGCTTGGCCTTTTCTTTTTCTTTTGAGATTAGAAGGCCTATATGGCAATTTCGGGATTTTCCCGTGGCTCCCGATGCAGGGGAGGTTATGGCGAAATTTTTCGAAAATTTAGGGTGTTAGCCAAATTTTTGAAGAATTTGAAAAGTTCTTAGAAACTGAAAAGTTGAAGAACTTAAGCCGTAATCAAAATAGAGAAAGATGAGTTGATTAGTTAAACAACTTTCGGCTTCGTTCCTTTTCGGGGACGAAAAGTTTTAAGTGGGGGAGATTGTAATAACCCGAAAATGCGAGCCAGTTTAAAAAAAATTATTTTGGCAATTTTAATGAATTTTGCATATTTAAAATGAATTATTTTAAATTATATCGATGAGAAATTTATTTTGAATAGAATCGAACGTATATATTATATACGTCGTCGTTAGAATATAAATAATTATTTATAATTATAAATAGAATTGAAAATGGCGCGGTAGTTCGATAATTCGATTCAAACTTCAAATGAATGTACCGGGTGCAAAACAATCCGGATTTTAGTGAAACCAAAAACATTAGGATCTAATTGAGAATATCTTTCCAACGAATCCGAAAAATTGAGATTTCATAGTGGGGATCAAAAGATATGTCCAGTTGAAAATTCTGAATAGTCGCTATGGAATTCAGGCCCTTAAAAACAGACATTTTGCAAATGACCTCGGATTTCGACGAAACCACTTTTGTTGGGTCCGTGATGTCAAATTATTGCTAGGTTTCAAATTTCATAATTTTTCGAATCAATATGTGAGCGTGGCAGAGGAAAACGCGTTTGACCAGTTTCAGTTGATTTTAATCGACTGGAAAATGGCCATTTCTCCAACGGTCTCAGAATTCGACGAAACTAGTTTTTTTTAGGACCATATCATCAATACGAAGCTAGAAAATATTTTTCTAAAATTTTTAGAGTTCGTATGTGACCCCGGTAAATTGAAATGCGCGTTCAAATTCAATATATAGAGTTATATGTTGATTTTAACGGAAACTGATTCAAATAGTCGAATCAGCTTACGGTACATATCCCAATATGTTCAGAATGGGGGTAATTAGCTGTGGACGACAGGCGGTGGGCCTCGTTTCGAGGTTGAAATAAAAAGTACCTTTTTGAAAATAAATTAATTAAATAAAATAAAATAAAAAAAACCTCTCCTATCTCTCTCCCCTTATCCCCTCAGCCCCCCCCCCCCCCGTTACAAATTGATTTTCAAATCAAACGAAAAAAAAGAAGAAAAAAAGGGGGATCGACGACGGAGGGAAAAACCGCCGCCGCCCCATCGCAGCCCCCCCCCAACAGGTGGCGGGCGCCACTGTCTCCGAGCCACCCCCCCTCCTCTCGATTTCAACTCCCGACCCCAATACCCGAAACCCACGCGCCTCCAGCCACCTCGTTGACCCACCGCCACCTGCCGGCCACCCATCAGCGTCGCCCCCCCCCCCTCCAGCGACCCTTCTCCTGGTCCACCGCGTCCTTTCCTCTATCTTCTATCCCCTTTAAACCCGACGCAGCACCCCTCTCCTTTTCAATTCAAAGAAAGGTGCAATTTTTATTTAATTACTTCTCTATTTCTTATTCTTCTTCTACGATGTAATTAGATTAGTTTAGATAAGGAATTTTTTTTATACTAGTATGATAATAATAATATGATTGTTATATATATTTTGGCAAAGTAAAAATATGATTTTTTTTTAAACAGAAAAGATTAGATTTTTAAAACAGAAAAGATTATATTTTTAAAATAGAAAAGATTAGATTTTTAAAATAGAAAAGATTAGATTTTTAAAATAGAAAAGATTAGATTTTTAAAATAGAAAATATACGATTTTTAGCGGTGTAAAAATAGAATTTTTATCTATATAGTAGCAATGTAAAAATAGAATTTTTATCTATATAGTAGCAATGTAAAAATAGAATTTTTATCTGTATAGTATGTAAAAATAGAATTTTTGTCTATATAGTAACGAAGTAAAAATTCGATTTTTATATATTGAATAACGAAGTAAAAATGCGATTTTTATATATTGAATAGCGAAGTAAAAATTCGATTTTTATATATTGAATAGCAAAGTAAAAATTCGATTTTTTTTTTACATATGTAGTGGCTACGGGCAACGAAAATGACAAAAGGCAAAAACGGCGATGATTTCCTACAATAGAAGTGTCGTGGAGTTGGGATAGCTAGTCTGTGAGAACTTCTCACTCTAAATTTCTTTTTCTAGTTGTATATATACTAGGATGCAGACGGTGCTTAGCAGCACCCGACACCCGTCATCCACAAACCATGGATGGCTTGTTTGTTTGATTGATGTGTTGTGAAAATTGTTTGTGATGTTCATGTAAAATTGAAAATAAAATGAAGATGGTTGAAATAGATTAATTATCGTTAAAAATATAATTTTTAACGTGAATGTGAATAAATGAATATTTATAAACAAATCGTCCGATTTGTTTATATACACTGATTTGACTGATATTGATTGGGTCGATAAATTTTACACATCGCCCAACTGCACAAATAAAAATCTGTGTTTGTTGATTTGAAACCCCACACGGGTGTTGGGATGATATTTGGATACACTAATCCCAATTATTTAATTATATGTCGATCGATAGGTCGACAGACTGTGTAAGCGTCGATTATTTATATTTGATGCTGATGCAGTTGTGTGGTGCACCTTGGATGATGGTTGATTCTTTATCATCGCTATTATATACATGTGTTGTATGGAATCCATATATTTAATGTTATATGGTGATTGATTGGGCCTCATTCCAACCGGGAAAATAATGAATATTATAAAAGAAAATTCATGTGTTGAATATAAAAATAGTCGTGTGTTGACAGTACTCATGTGTTGAGATTATTCATGTGTTGAGTAGGATAAATATTCATTTGTTGAATAGATTAAAGATGGTTTTGAAAAATATAAAGCCGTGTTGATTAGAGATGCGTTATTTTGACGCAAACGATATTTATATCGATTTTATTTGTTTTATAATGAATATTGAAAAGTGATTTCAAAATTCAATATTTTGAAATGAAATTCAAATTAAATTAGATTAAGATTCAAATTGAAATTTTATTGAATCAATTTGAAATGAATTCGAATCAATTTGAAATGAATTCGATTCGAATTGAATAGAAAGTGAATTTGAATTCGAATTGAATAGAAATGAATTCAAATTGAATTAATTGAAATTGAATAAAAAACGAATTTCAGTCGTTTTGAATGAAATTTAAAACGAACTGAAATTGAATTGAAATCAATTTGAAATGAATTCGAATTGAATTAAATAGAAGGTAAATTCAAATTGAATTGAATTGAAACGAATTAGAATTTGAATTGAAACTAATTTGAATTCGAATTAAATAAAATTGAAATGAATTCGAATTGAATTGAAATCAAATCGATTTGAGATTGAAGATGAAGTTGAAATTGTTTTTGAAACGAATTTAAAACTATTTATAAAATTTGTTTTAAAAAGGAAATCGACGAAATATAATATATAATATACATATATATATATATAATGGCCTGAATAGAACGCGCCGCGGCAGTTCGCGAATTTTGACCGATGACTTCGAATTGACGCTGCGGGAGATCCGACCGTCGGATTCTCCTAAAACCGGAACCGTTGGGTTCGTATCGAAAAGAGCTTTCCAATGAATATTAGAAATTTGAAATCTAACGGTTGGATTTGGAATTATGTCCAAATCAAATTTGGAAAAGGTCGTTGTAAGTGCAGTTCGATGGCTGTTGATGGAAATCGACTGTACGGGCCTTGATAAAATTATTAAAAATATCTATAATTTGTGTAAAATTATAAGAAATGATTTGGGGAAAATTGGGATGAAGAATTCCACATTTGACAAGATAAAAATAGATTTTTGTCGAAATGAACTAGTTTTGAACTAGAATTAAAATCAATTTATTTTTGAAATAAATAAAATGAATTTGAAAGTGATTTTAAAAATAATCAATATTCCCAATACGTGGATTGGACTGGAGTTGAATCGAAATTATCTTCGGAATATTTTGATGTTGGATTTCGTGACTATACAAATATTGTTATGGGGATTTGAAAGATATATTTTATACCGTTATTTCCAATACGATATTTGTTGGTTTCAGAATTTGATATTGAATATAAGCCGATATATTTTCTATTCAGAGCCTTGTATTTAATATCAAATGTGATTTGGGTTTATCGTGAACCGTGTTTTAGATGACATTGGTTCTTTAACCCAGTTAAAGGCAGGATGTTGATTTTTGAAAAGATTAAAACTAAGTGGAGTTTTAATGAATCTTTAATTAGATTAAAAATGTGAATTGATAATTTAAATTATCAAATTAGAAAGGCGATCGAGAATGGAGTATCACCAGTTTTGCTCCAAAGCGGTAGTTAAATCTGTAATTAGATTTGAACGTGAAATGGTAATTAATTTTACCGATAACACCGTGGTGTTAGATATGGAGTATTACCAGTTTTGCTCCATGGGATGAATAGGTTGGGATTGGGAAATAAAATAAATAATTACTTCGGTGTGGTTCTTAATCCCGACTAGTTTGAAATGATATCCAAAGGAAGATTAAAGAATAAGTTTAGAAGAATTTATCTTGGATAAAATTAATGGGAACCTTTCCCTAAGAATGTGATTTTGTGAATAAAAGAATATTCTGAATTGGAATGAGGCATCTGTTGTGTTTGTGTAACATTTGTTTATCATATACGTGGGTTATTCAGAAAGACCGTGTTTATACCCATTCTGAATAACCGATTCGACGAGATGTCGAAGATGAAGACGGTGGTTGAAGACCGGAAGTCTTCACATCGTTTGGGTGATTACTGATGATCTTGATTGGGCTGTACACCCAAGATGAGGAAAACAGTTGGTGATCGTCCAGACGTACTTGGAGATGGATGGATATGCGAGGAAAGTGCCTCCGGTTTCGTTCAGACCCAGAACGAACTTGTAAATGGATTGTGTGTCTGACATTGGATTTTATTCTGTGTTGATTGATCTCTATTAAATATACATCTGTTTGGCGGCGGAAAATTTATTCTCTTGCTTAACGCCCTTCTCTGAGACGCACGAGCTCAGAGGTTGTATATCGATGGACATCAGTTGCATGGAGTGAATTGCCAGTGTGGCAAGTGTAAGTGGCAATTGATCAAGGCTTCTGTTGAAAAGCAAAGTCTTGTGGTTGATGATCAAAGCACGGCCTGTGTGGCGTAGCTTTGTGTATAACGTGAATTCGCGAGCCTCACACCTCGGTATGAGTCAAAAACGGAATACGGACCCAAGGAGTGCACGACGTTTCTTTCTAGCTAGGGTGGTGTCAGTGACCTACTAGCCCTGACATTTATATACTTTTCACCTGTGTGGTTGTTAGATACAAGGCACCTCGGATATAGGTCTGTAAGGACCGGGAAACGTGTGTTCAGGAATAATTAATCCTCAAAAGTAAGAGAGGACCGGCCTTGGTGGTTCCAAAGGATCAGAGTGGGGTCCTGAGGCATTGCTAGAGTGTCTCGTACGCAGAGAGGAGCTTGCCCCTTTCCTCGACTCATGATGGAATCCAATTTCCAATACGTGTGTTTCGGTTTTATTTGTAGAGCCTAGTATGGCGACATAGTAGATGGTAGCTATGCCGCCTATGATTGATACTTATGATTGAAACTATTTTAACACTATACACCTATAATAGTATCAAATAATGTGTTTTAAACGTATCAAGCATGCTTTGGCTGTTATAAGGTAAAAACCCTATCCTCCGGCTTGCGTTGCATTGTGTGATGGGACCTGGGTCTTATAACAGCTTCATTTTTCTTTATTTAGCATTGCGCTGTTTGTTTTATGCACTGGTATTCTTGGGAAGAAACCCGTTCCGTGTTATACGGTGTGGTCCCTTGATTTACCTAACTTTAAAAATAATGATTAATAACTGTTTTAGTTCTCACACCAGTCACATGACTGACTTAGAGTTTATTGTTTTAACCTAAACTCTGGGTGCCCCTATTTTCCACACGGGCAGCTAGTAGTTTTGGTTTTGTAGATTTATATCCACAGGGTCCTGATTTACAGCTGGAACGATGCTCGGAAAGCTCTGTATCCGCGTATCACTTTCAGTTGTGTTTTGTATATTTTTCCGCTGCTATGTAATTTATTGTGATCTCTGATATTATTCGAATGTATTTTATTCATTTATACTCTGTATATTCTTGTATCTGATGGAATTTTTGTAGTAACAATGAAATGTTCTTCCGTCTGCGCTCTTTTGTGTGTTGTTCTCAAAGTATTCGTGCTTTCCTTCACGGGGAAGTTATGGGTTCTTACAGCCCATTTTATTCCTGTAAAGAGTAAGAGGACTGCTCCATGGTTAGCTTCTGTATACGTCCGAGAAGTAGTTCGTTTGCACGGTGTTCCTTCTAGCATAGTGAGCGACCGCGATCCTATTTTCACTAGCGAATTTTGGAGAAGCTTACAAGAGGCGGTAGGGACTCAGTTATGTTTGAGCACCGCATATCATCCTTAGACGAACGGCCAAACCGAGAGGGTGAATCGTATTCTAGAGGATCTTTTGAGGCTATGTATCCTAGACTTTGCGGGTACATGGGAAGAGCATCTTTCGTTGGTAGAGTTCCCATATAATAATAGCTTTCAGTCCAGCATTGGCATGGCACCTTTCAAAGCTCTTTATGGATGACCTTGTCGTTCACCTACATGTTGGTGGGAATCTACGGATAAGATCTTACTTGGGCCCGATATGATTAGGGAGACTTCGGAGAAGATCGACTTGATTCGAAGGAGGATGAAAGCAGCGCAAGATAGGCAGAAATCTTATGCGGATAAGAGGAGGACTGATCTTGAGTTTGAAGTTGGGGACATGGTCTTTATCAAAGTGTCTCCATTACGGAACGTTGTTCGCTTTGGGTCCATTGGGAAATTAGCACCAAGGTTTGTAGGGTCGTTTCCTATTAAGGAGAAGATTGGGCAGATGGCGTATAGAGTGGAGTTGCCCGAGAGACTTAGTGGTGTACACGACGTATTTCATGTGTCACATTTAAGGAAGTGCTTGCACGAGACCACAGAAGTGGTAGAGCCGAGCTTTCTTAGAGAGGTGGAGATCGAGCATGACGCGACGATTTGACGAGCTCCTACGCGCATTCTTGGGTCAGAGATTAAGATGCTGAGAAATCGAGAGGTCAGACTAGTCAAAATACAATGGGGAGATGATGAGAGCAACGCTACTTGGGAGACAGAAGAGAAGATGCGTTCACGATACCCTTTCCTTTTCGAGGGTATGTCCTTTAATTTCTCCTTTATCGCTTATCTTGTACTTATCTTACCTTTAGAGTATCCTCTCGCTAGTATCCTTGACCTTTAGTTAGGATAATCCTATGGTTGAAACAAGTGTTTGAGACATGTTATGTATGATGGATGCAAAGTGGATGCAAGTGTTTGCTAGTGGTTGCTCGTGGACGCATATACACACACTATTAGGCACTAGATCAGCTCAGTCACTTCATACTGCATATAAATGGTTGTATTTAGTAAAATGGATGTATAATGGTTGTGCTATCATATGGATGCTGCATTCAGATGATGATTGTGCGCGCATGTAGATATAATATGTAGCATTAAGGAACTTATGCATACATAATGGACGCATGGCACTATCATGGTTTGCATTAAGGAGGTCAACTGAATCAGTGGACCGCCTGATTTTGCATTAGATATAGACATATACACACACTATGCATTTAAACATGAAAGCATTAGAAGTCTATAAGGACAATGGATGCCCGTGTTTGATGGTTGAGTAGATGGATAATTGGATGTTAGGATATACATTCTTCTTAACTTGAAGATTTCGGGGACGAAATCCTTTAAGGAGGGGAGAATGTAACACCCCATAATTCTGTTAATATTAATATTCACAAATTAAAGAATAAATAATCTCAGATGTGAGAATTGTGGGAAACGGGTTGCGCCATTGTGTTCGTCTCGGAATTCTGGTTGGAATAGAGTCCGACTTTGCGTGAATTGGACTTCGTATGAAGAAGTTATGGCCATCGGAAGTTTCAGAAAATTCAAAACAGCTCACAGGAAAATTTAAAAATTCAAACTGGAAGTGCAGAAGCAGGCTGGGCGGGAAAATTCCCGCCCAGGCAGGTCGACTGGGGAGTCGACACTAGTGTCGAACTCCCCCCCCCCCCCCCCCCCAGGTCAAATATAGTGTCGACCTGGTCAGTCGGCTAGGGTTTTGACTGAGCCCAATCTTGAGCTGCTGATGTGTCTTTACGGCTGAGTTGGCAAATTAAATGGTTCAGTTTAGTTCTGAGTTGATCTGACGTTCTAAATAAACCCTAAACTCTATAAATACCTAGGTAGTCTCTCACACTAATTCACATGAAAAATAGAATAGCTACTGTCATACCGCCGCCATGGAACTCAGTCTAGCCGCCGCCAACTAAGAAGGAAGAAAAGCTAATCAAAACCTAATTCTACTCAACTCTAAAGCAAATCAAGACTCTCTTTTCTTCTCTAAATTGTGAGTATGATGATCTTAACAAGATTATTGTTAAATTAATTAGAATTGGTCATGAATGGATTATGAGTAGATGCTGTGAATTGTCATATATGTTGCTACTATCATGTATGTTATAAATCCTATGCTATGTGGTGATGATATCCTATATGTTGTAAATCATGCTATGATGATGTTATGTTTGTTGATAGTTTCTATGCTAAGTTGTGATGAATCATACATGTTAAAAAGCCATGATGTTACTATCCATGCTAACTAGTTCATGTTAATCAAATCATGATGTTGATATTATTTGGGCTATGTTGATCTATATGACAAGTCACATATGCAAGTTTAGGTTAATTAGTAAAAGTTATGAACATATGCCATGACATCTATTATGACATCTAGAATTATGCTATGACATATGTGAAATTCTATGCTAGTTCACACCATCATTATGTTGCCTAAAACCCCATATGCAAGTTTATACATAAATTTGGATTATGATCATATCATGTAAATTGTGACATTTAACAAGTTGACACCATTAGATCCTTAACATGTGTAGTTTATGCAAGTTTCACCCCTATTATGATTAGATTCATTTTAATTGTCTATATGTTGTGATGATTTATTTTGTGCTATGAGTTAGACTATTCGAGTCTAACGTATATTCTGCGTTGAATAAGCAAACGTATAAACGTGGGGTAGGGGTAATATTAAGGATTCAATAATAAAAAGTTGGGGTGCAATTGATATGATTTTGCATGCCATGAGTGGATGACCATAATTAAGTCAATTATGGACATCAATAAAAAGTGGACTTAATTAATAATTTGGATAGGGAATTATTAAAACTGGGGTAAAAGATTATAAGTGATAATCAATGCTTAGGACACGAGGTTAGACTCGTTTGTGACGTAAACCTGCCCGGAACCGCCCGGCAAATCCAGTGGTCACAAATGTCAGCCTAATGTGAGAGGTCCTAGGCCTAAACTAAAGCATAACAGTTGTGAAGACACGAGGTTAGACTCTTTTATGGTGTAAGACTGCCCGAACCCACCCAGCAAATCCAGCTGCCATAAATGCCAGTCTAATGTGAGAGGTCTTTATGAGGTTATGGCCTGAATGAATTAAGAAATACTTAACCAGTTAAACATGTAAGGTGGGACATGGGGGTTAAGTAGGTGCCTTGGGTGGCATGAGGAATCTAGTGGGTGCCCTTAGTGGCATGTGAAATACGATTAGTAAAGACTTAACCAAACACACATGTAAATGAACATGACTAAGAGGGTTAAGTGGGATGTACTAGTGGACAAGCTTAGGTGGGTAGCTTGTGGGGGCCCATTTCAACCAGTATCCCAAACGTATCTTTGTGGGCTCGACCCAAGTCGAGGACGGGACACGCATACTGGGCTTGACTATAAGAGGCCAAAACGGGGAGCGGTGGCAACGCAAGTCCAACGGGTTTCATATGCGTGTGTGGACCCGGGCTGGTAGGTAAGACGTTGTTGCATCGTGTAGGTATAAGTCGTGCATTCTCAAGTTGTATCGGGTTGCCACTTTAGGGGAGTGATACACCCCACTGTGAGGCCAGCACGGGTATCTACGAGTAGGGAGCAGATCGCAAGTGGGTAGTGGGGTACACCTAGTGGAGATAGTGGCAGATGGCACATATGTAGTCAGCTAGGGGTACGCAAGGCTATTTATATAGTTTCTGTGTGAAGCAACTGGGATCAACCTTTAGGGTGACTGGTGCAGTGCAGTGTATTAATGTGCGGTGTAGTGTAGTAATTATTCGTTAGTAATTAGGTGTGCCTTAATGTCATCTTTAACGTTATCTTTATATGCTCATTCCATACCTAATAGTTCATAGACATTTCCTTGTTTCCCAGCTTATGCCTTGGTCTAGTTACTTTGATAATAGTATTGTTAGAATTATCATACTCGCCAGACTTTATGTCTAACCCCCTCCATTTCTATCCTTTTCCCCCTCCAGGTCCTCAGGTTGGACCTAGCTCTAGTGGAGTTTGATAGGATTGCTTTATCTCTCTTGGAAAGCTTGGACCGTTGAAGTAAAGTCCAGCTTGTTATCTTCTTTAATAGCTATTTGTGTAATGGGATTATGTATTTTGTTTTATCAAGATGGATATTGTACTTGACTCTGATTATGGTTTTATGATGTAACAAACACGTTTAATTTCCGCTGCAATAAAATGAAGTTTTAGATTTCCAAGTACTACTTATTATCTGTCTTATTGTAATTTTTCTATTCTATATTCACTTAAAACCTCCATGGAAGTTAATGCATTCCCTTTGTGAGTGACATTAATGGACGTGGGGTGTTACAAAAAATCAAAATTATCACAAAAAATGAATTTCTGCTTGATAACTTGTTATGCTCATTTTGAAAATTTCATTTCAAAACCATTTCACTTTCCTATAAAATAAGAAAATGATAAAAAGTTTTTTTTCAAACAACATTTTCCCAAAAATTTCATAAATATATTTTATGGAAATTTAAATGATTCAAGTCACATATCGGCGAAAAAGGAAGTCAACCGCGCAAAAAATGCGAAAACTAAAATCACACCAGAGGCCAAAATAAATTTTAGTTTCTACAAGGAGTGGTTATTTATTTATATACCCATAACATGGAATCGGTCCTTTACAAAAATTTATCTAACACAGAATTCTATTCTTTCCAGCTGTAGGAAAAATGCTAGTTTATGAACGAGATTTTGTTCAAATAAGTATGTGTGAACAACAAAACACTTTTAAACACAGAAATCTCATTAGTTAAAGTCATGCAGTTTTCATTACTAGCAGTTACAAGTATAACACTGCAACAAAGATAAAGAAAAACGCTGGAAAGAAAACACACAATACAAGATACAACATGCACATGGCATGTACGAACAACAACGGTGACAACCCGTTGTAGGCTGGTCTACCTCCACGGCTGAAGCCTGATCCATTACCACGTTCGTTCAGGAGCGTAGTATAGTGGAGATGTAGCAAATCTCATGCTCTTGTTGGCGCTGCTCATCGCGAACCTCTCAGAGCTCGACCTGCATGTCATAGATGGCAGTGAGATCTGGGCTCTCGTGTCTAAGCTGCTATGGCTGCTAAGGCTGCTGAGCTGGAGCGAGTGGTGCGAGGCAGGAGCATCGGGCAGCTGAATTCCCATCTTCCGGAGAGTGGCATGGCTAATGGCGGTCGGTGCCTTCCTCATAGGTGTCCCCCCAGAAAGTCTCACCTGGAAGTGTTGCAAGATGTATGTGAGAAGATGGATATAAGGAAAATGGCTTTGTGGGGTGCTAATGAAGGGCTCATAAAGATGGCTCATAAGCATGCGCGCCTAAATGATGGCTATGCCGCCAATGATAGCATAGATGGCATGGCGAACAGAAGGATAAATCTTCTCCAAGATTCCCGACTTGGGATGATGTTGTGTTGTATGATGCGTGCAACTACACGGGCTACTGGTCACAGATTGATGGTGGCCTAGGCTCTGGGCTCTCCAAGAAAGATACGCTAAAGGATCTGAGGGTCCTTCATCTCAATAGCATCAATCTCAGCTCCGACTGCCGAGATACCTAAAATCTAAGCCAAGTCAGCATCAGTGAACTCGATGTAGGTGCCCATGACCTCAGATCTGATGATGCAGGACTCGTCATCGATGTCGGCATCCATCTGAGCATCGAACAAACAGACGCAACATGGATTGGCCTTGAACCATTGGATTGGTTTTAATTTAAATTCTTTTATTCATTATATATTCTATAAACCAAACCCTAAAAACCTAGCCGTCACTAAGCGAACTGACGCCCAATAGGTTGACTATGGCGGTCGACCGCTATAGTCGATCGCCTGGGCCATCAGATGTCCAGGTCGGCAAGTTATATAAGGTATAATGCATTATTAAATTCTAATTTATTTATTTTCCAACCATATTCGTCTGTAACTTTTTCATATGGAATCCGTACGCGAAACTCCAAACAAGAAAGTTGACCAGAATTTCAAGACGAACGCATCGGTTAAAGTTTAGTGGTAAAATCCCATCGTTTGCAGAATTTTCCTATTTTCGAAGTTCTAATAATTAATTTATATTGCCAAAATTCTAGGTTGTTACAAAATATCCATTTAAAGACCTTTTTTCCTTTGCAATGTGGTATTTACCATTATCCAATTTTAGCCGCTTATTTCCTACGCTGACTATATTCATTATACCGTTGTTAGGACGACCTTCCGAATATCAATTTTTTAGCCTCTTATTTCCTGCGCCCCCTGTATTTATCATACTACTATTATGACAGGCTTTCCAAGATTCGTAACTTTCATTCCATATGCCAACAATATTACGTGTACCGTCATTAGGACATATTTATCAATATCAACTTTTTGCCACTTATTTCCTACGCAAACGATGTTTCTCGTATTGTCGGTTGGACGAGCTTTCCAGTTTTCTATATTTCCTATGACGGTCAGCACCGCTTTTCATATGTTACAACTTACCCAAGTCTATTTTTAATGCATATATGAGGCTGCATGTACAATCTCTCCTTTTATGCCTATTCTTTATTTTCTTTACGCCTCTTACCTTTTTATTTAGACCCCTGGCATATGATTTCACATTTATGTGTTTAACTTATACTTTAAGCAATTTCATCTGCCATTTCCCTTTTTTAGTTCACTTTACTTCCATTTCTATCCCATTTTTTCCTTTTTGGCTATGCTTCCATCTTTTAACATTAGCCCTTTCCCAATTTTATAAGCCTTATTAGTACTTTTCTTAATATTCAATTTTGAAATGCATCATATTTTGATAAACTGGAGCTTGGTTTTACTCTTAATTGCATAGTCAATTTCCATATTTTACCAAAAACATAGAAGCTTTGTGTGGTGTCTACAACTACAAAAAAAATCTCCTTTTTATGTACAGTAATAGACAATGCAGATATAGTAATTGCCCTTATTTGGTACTTCACTTTCTTTTGTGGAAACCATTTATTACATTCCTTATAATTCCACACACTTATGAGGATTTTAATAAAATATGGAAACTTACTTGCTTCAACCTCCATTCCAACAAATTAGAATATTACGAAAATATGCAATTTGCTTATTTTTTGTTGTAATTTAAAGGGTAATGGTTTTTCCATTTTACTCCAATTCAACTTAAACATGTATCCCTGTATAATTCAATTCGGAGTTAAATAGTTTAGGCATAATAATAGTGTAAATATTCTTATATTTAATTCTATAGACAACCTTTTCATAATTGCAATTTTACCACAACTTATGTTCTTTATTTATGAAATTATCAAAATAAAGTTGCAACCTTTAAACATGTAAAGTGAAATGGGTTCACTATGATATAGCATACTATCATATAAGAATGTATAATTTATCTTCCCACCTTGAAAGCTTTGTAAATCCCTAAATTAAGTCCAGATCTTTTCCATTTATTTGCACTCTCCCATTTTTTAAACCCCTATTTAGATTTACAAATGATATTCATATAGAACTATTAGATTGGATTTAAAAAGAAAAGAGACTTGGATCCAGATTAACAAATTAAATCCAAATTAACAAATTAAAACTAGATCTAAGGATTTACCTTTTTGGTGCGGCTTTCTAATTTTAGCCTATAACCTAATCTTCTATTTTATTATCCTCCAATTTGAATATGAGAATCCAAGATCTAAAATTTTACATTTAGAAGTTCTGATAGAGAAAAAATAATGGAAAAGCTTCTGCACTCATAAGGAAAATAACGAGTTTAAAGTAAAATCCTACACATTTATTTATGGAGGTTCAAGTCAGCGCTAACCGTTGAAAGAAATTATAACATGTCTACAAGGTTCGACACGCCCTTGAAAAGGAGAGATGATCGACCCTATAATAAGGTGGTCAACCACCACAATTTACCTATTATGGACGATCAATCCTAGTCTTGCGAGTGCCTACATTGTTTTATACTTACATACATACATACATACATACATATATATATATATATCATAATCAACTTCTTTCCCGTTTCAACCCTTCTCTCCATTATTTATTTCATTGCACAACTCCATAGTTTATTAACATTTATTCCCATTTTGAATTCGAATTTCAAGTTCTTATGATTAATTGAAATTTCAAATATATTTGTTTCTCGACGTTAAAAATTCAAACAGTTATAACTTATCTGTTTGAGCTCTGATTGAAAACATTATATTTGGAATTTCATCAGAAAATTGCTACGAACATAATGGATTAAGTTTCACGGTCAAATTCTGACATTTATAAAAAAAATATTTTTTTACTGTTTTTAATATTTATCAATTAAAATCGTTTTAATTAATTGCTGTAAATATGTAATTTGCTACATTCTCTCCCCATTAAGGGATTTCACCCTATAAATTCTATAAGGGTTCGACCATATAAACCTTCACGCATCCATTTTACCCTAACCATGATTTAGTTAATTAATTTTGTAACCATCCATTCAATAGTGCACAGTGCATCAAGATACATAGGATATGCGTGAATAATAATTTCTAATCGATATCGCTTATATGAATGCTTCTTTTAAATTAACTTTGCAAAAATATGATGCCAACACCCTCAATATACTGGCACTTCTACATAAAAGTAACTTTTGAAAAACAAAAAAAATTCATCTAATTCTCTTATTCTACTACTAAATAGAAACATAGTTCGACCAATTTTGAATCCAAAAACTTAGCACACTCTTGTTAACATCAAAATTTTGGAAACTTCAATTTTCCTGGACTAAAATTTCTATGCTAGAAAAAGATCTTGATGAAAAAAATCATTATTTTTATCATTCTCTTACATAACTTTTTCCCTGTACATTGGAACACTCTCTTACTCCCTCGTTTCATTTCCTAATCTTCCAAGTACTATATCCATAAGTTAAAATTACATTTTCAAAGTCCAAAAACTTTTTCCTTTTCAATCCATCTATTAAATACTTATCGATAAGATTTCTCGCATAACCCTCCATTTCATAGAACTTACCTCCTTGTCGATCTCGTCATCTCTTTTCACTATGAATCCGTTTCTTATAGCGAAAATTACAACAATTCACTTACCACTCATTTGGCAATGTAATAATATAGTGTTTAAAACTTTCAAAAATACAAAATCTTTTTCAAAATGCATGCACATACATTTTCCTTTCAAAATAACCTCATTTATGAAAAACCTTTCATTAATATTTTTTATAGTAAGATGGTTATGTAGTGTGGGACTGCACAACCGATTAATATTAATATGGTAAATAGGTAGTGTCGATCAATAGGCCTGACCGATAGCAACAAAATAAGTAGTGTACTAGAGTTTAGGTTGTACAATAATATACAAAGTGCAAATACAATAGTACAAAGCCAATAATCATCATAAGCAAAGGCCCAATGAACAAGCCCAAAAAAGTGTAGTCAGATCCGAACTGAAAAGAAGCCAAAGAAATGGACATAGGTACTAGACGAGGAGTATGAAGAGCAAGAAGAGCTCGTCAACTTGGCCATGGATAGATCCTCATATAGCTAACACTCGCCACGTCAGAACTTTCCACCAATTCCTCCGAATTATGGTCTCTCACACCAAGGTAGAGCTATAATGGATGTTGATCGTTGGAACCTATCCAAATAGAGAAAAGGTGAGTGATATTTTAACAAAGAGAGATTAAGGTGTTCAAACAGTTGTTGAAGCATTTGTTGTTCGTCTCGAGCCATGTAGACCAGGAGAAGGTAGCAATGAAGGAGTCCAGATCTGGAAAGGGATACAAGTATTGCCAAAAGTCAAAATGGTAGAGAAAGGACGGGATGAAGCTAAGAATGTGGGTGACAGTGGAAGTCTAGATGTAGAAGCTGAAATCATAGTCAAGGAAGAGGTGTTGGATGGACTCATCAGCCTAAAGGAAAAGGACATCTGGGATCAACTTAAATGTTCTTGCGGACCAGTCTGTCTTTTGTGTTAATTATTTCATGTTCCAGACACCACAGGAAGGAATGGACCCGGAGTGAGGCATTAATCTTCTAGAGACTGGGGAAGGAGAATGATCTTTAGGCGAAGGTAAGGAAATGGTAGCATGTTTTAAATAAAAAACAGAATTGGGGGTGAGGCTCCAAGAAATCTTGTCTGGGTCAAGGGAAAGAGTGGTGGAATGGAGAATGTGGCAAACCTCCAAAAATTCCTCGAGGATGTTGGCAATGAAATAAAAGCATGTGATGATACATGAAGGTCCACTATGGATGGTTTTATGGACAATGATCATAAGTTAAGGGGTAGCCGAGAAAAGAGCAGGTGGAAGTGGGTAAGAGGACAATTGTAAAATCAGGTATCATGCCAGAAAGAGCAGAAAAGGCCATTACGGATGTGAATGGAAAAGAGATTTATGGTGCGTGGGAGGGTACAAAGGACACCACGCCAAAATGGTGAGGGTCAAGTCTAAGGTGGTGATTGCAACACATGCGAGGCGGGTTGTAATACAGAGATAGAACCCAGTATTTTTTTAGATGAAATCACCAAGAGAGAGGTAACACCAAATCCATTTAGATAGCAGGGCGAGGATCAGGGAATCTAAATCAAGTATCCCAAGACTACCTGATTGAACATCATTGTAGACAATCTTTCAACTGACTACAGATCTGGAAGGTCCACCATGCCATAAAATGAGCGCCTGAGGAGTTCAATTTTGGCTATGATCCAAGCTAGGGTGGCATGAACCGAAAACCAGTATAACAGCATGGTTAGGAGGATGGATTAAATAATTGTCAGGTAACCATCAACTGAAAGGAATAAATTAAGCTTTCCAACAGGTGAATCTGGATTCAATTTCCGTAGTAAGGGGAAATCAATCACTCTGATTCAGCTTAGTGGAGGCGAATAGGAACACCCAGATACGTTATGGGGAATTTACCAAGGTGGCAAATAAGGATGTTGGCAACCATTAAGCCAAGCGAGTCAGCGCCACCAAGCATGATGATCGAGCTTATAGAGAATTTGATGGGTAACCCAAGATGAGTTCGAAGGTGTAGAGCAGGATTGTCATATAGTGAATGTTATTGGGGGTTGGGGTGGTGAAGAGGATTGTGTTATTTGTGAATTGAATGTTGGAGGTGGTAAAGTAAGGATATTGTTAGCTAAGGCGAGTTTGACCATTTGGTTAAGGACATCCATGACTAGCACAAAAAGAAGGGAGGAAAGAGGGACACCTTAACGGAGGCCATGTCTGGATTTGATTACCCCCCCCCCCCAACGCTGTTGGTGGGAACTGTAACGTCCCGCATTTTTATCGGTTTGTATTTGAATATTTAAATCAGTTTGAATATTAAATTCGTAATATAAGTGGATTTATATATTAATTAAAACGAAGTTGAACGTATAAGAATATAGAATTATAATCGTGCCCGTAAAATCACGGCAGTTCGTAATTTAACGTTCTGAACTTCAACTAAGTGTACATGACCCATTTTAAGTCGGATTTCTGCGAAACAAGAAACGCTGGAATCTATTGAACTGTATCTTTCTAACAGAAGCGAAAATCAAGATTTCTCATTATAGATTGTGAGTTATATCAAAATCAAATAGTCGCTATAGAATCGTTTATCGACCGTAACGGTTTATTTGATATAACTAGATACTGGTTTCGATTTTGGACAAGCCCTTTGAGACAAAGTGATAATTTAATTTTTAGAATTTTACTGTAATTTTTAATTTGTAAAATGAGCAACTTTATATTTGGAGTATTTTACAACCTATATCAGTATTTTGGGGTTTCACAATATGAGTTAATCTACCGATATTTTTATATTTTTGGGATTGTGGTACATTGCCCATAGCAACAATATTTTTATTTTGTTGATAACAGTTAATAAACGTACGAAATTTTGTGCAATGTCATACACTAAATATAAAGATAAAATATATAAAAAGAAAATCTATACAAGTATCTGAACCTATCTCATCAAATAAATTTCTGCCGAACCGCCATATCTTTTCAAGTCTAAAGCTAGGGAAGCTAAAGCATGCTGATGCCTTAAAAATCAAACTGCTACCTTACCCTTTCTTTTCACATTTAATTTTCCTATCAATGAAGCCAAATACCATCAGGCTTGTAGATGCCTATACTAGGCAAAGTAAAGAAATCCATTAATTTGCAACTAAGTCATCGTACTATCTTTAGCCCATCTCCTCTCATAAATGAGTTGTCATGTTTCATCGAGTAAACCGCAAACCTATATTATATGACCTATTAATTGGTTGCCAAGTAATCCCTTGTATATATACGCACAGATTCTTCCCATTGCCTAAAATGAAAGCCCAAACCCAGTGAATAAAAATGGTGAACCGAATCTTTTAATCAAACTAAATAATAAATTCCTTTCAGATATTCGAAGGGTTAGAAACAGCTCGGTTTGGATTCATGCAAGTACTGATGGACGAGGGTTTGTTGGAGGCACTGTAGCTCGCGCTGGAAAGAAGAGTGAGATGTTTTCGGTTTTGAAATTTATGAAAGAGGAGAAGGAGTATAGGTAATTTAAATAAGCAACGTTTGGTAAGAGCACGGATCACGTGAGGGTGTAGGATATGAATGGCCAGAACGATTGGTATAGGAAGTTTAACGCATGCAGCATGGGGAGAGTGGCATTGGTTTGATTTTTCGTTACATGGATGTAGTTATCGTTCGTCAAGAAGTAAAGAGCGGCGATCAGATTGGTGGAGCATGCGAATCTGGAGATAAACGGAAAGATGGAGGCGCAAGTTTCAACAAAGTTTTAAAGTGTACGGATGCAGCCATTCCTTTGTTGCGGGGGTATATAGGAGGGCGGAAATGGTTGTAGGGGTATAGTTTGAAGTTCACACAACAGTCGTGTGTTCATGGAAGGGTGATGAGACCTGTACCACTATTTGATCTAAGCATGGGAGGGGAGTTTTACATGCGTTTTATGTTGAAGAGTATGAAAATGTGAGGGGTATCAATGGAAGGAGAGGCATACATGCATGGAAATGTGAGGAGTACAGGCGCAAGGGAAAGTTTCAAATGCATAGGGGTGCTGGAGTGTGAAATGGAAAACATTAGGGAACATGAAAACAATAGTTTGGGAAGGCGGACTTGTTGCACGATGGTTAATGGAGTGGCGCTGGTTTCAGGCAGGATTTGAATGGAGGTATGGATGGAGAAAGTTGGCTACAAGAGAGGAAGAAGTGGCGAGGTTTGGAAGTTGCGTGTTCTTGGTAGAGTAGGTAGGAACGAAAAATGTTGCATGCGATTGAGTTAGGAAGTTGGGCCGATGTGGTGACTGTAAGCCCATTTAGATGGAAAGGAAATAAATTAAATTTAAAAGAAGTGGGAGCATGGTTTCTGGTTGGGTACAAGAGCGGGCGATTGATTGGGGATGGTGAAGTATACAGCATGGAAGCAATACAAGGGCGGACATAGTTTTATTTAAAAATGATTTGGGCCGAATTCAATTAGAAGGTGAAGCCCGGTCTTACAACAAAAAAATAAAATAAAAATAAAAATAAAAGTGCCAAAATTATATAAAACAAATAAAAGAAGGTGGAATAATGTTCGGCAATGGAGTGAATGATATTGGAGCTTGCATGGTGGTACCAATGATGACAAGGACCATGTACAACCACATATCGTATATACTTGGGAGCGGGTGTAACACCCCACCTCCGCCAGGGTAACTCTTGCAAGTACACTGGCTTTGGAGGGGCGTTAAGCGAGGTAAACGTGCATGCAGATATCACAAGACAGAACATATAAGTAAAACAGAGTAAGTAAAGCAGCGGATAAAACTTACTATTTCAAAACCATAGTCAAGTTACATCAAAGTAATGAGTCATTATTTTCCAACTACTACAAAGTCTAGAAAATCATAAAATGGAAATAACAAAAAGTAAACTATCCCCAAAGTAGACATGGTACAGCCATAGCAAGCTCAAGTCCAAACCGTACATGAGCTATCCAGAAAAGCAGCTAAAGATCCAAGCTAGGTACCATTGTTCCCACCCTGTAAACCTGGGGGGGGGGGGGTTTAAACGGAAGAAAAGAGGCGAAAGAAAATGGGTCAGTCAAAAGACTGGTAAGTCCTATCTACTATCAGTATAAAAACTAATAAAGTTAACTGGACATGTAAAGCAGAGATGAAACATAGGGTGATAACTGGCATGGTGAAGAGTTAACAAGATAGATCAAGTGTGGCATCGCATATTCAAGGTTAAGTTGCACCGGGTGTGTACTAGTATTCCAATCCATGTCAAGTATAAACAAGAAATGATCCCTTAGCCCAATGTTGGCCCAAACCCATGAGATGACCTAAATCAAGGTCCAACTACTCGGTCTAATCGATCGGCTCCCTATAAGCCTAACTCGTCGTGTATCGGTGTCATACGGCTTAATCATGGAATGTAGTTAACTGTGCAAGGTCCACCCTAGGGTGTATCCAGCCCTAAGGTGTAAACAACAGACACAATTCAAGTATGCACAGTCTAAACCTACCGGTGCCCATGTTCAACTCCGGACTTAATGTGCACGACCATGGTCCGCCTGAACAACCGGTGCACCATTCAGCCGTCTCTTTTGGTCTCTTACAATCAGTCAGTAATCGTGCCCCACCCTAGCCTAGTCCAGGGTATCCAGATACTCCCGAGTTGGTTACTGCTGAAAAGGACCACGTAACTAGGGTTTTAAATGGGTTAAGTTTGGTTAACCCTATCCTAACCATGTATTGAGTCGGTCAAGTGTGTCCAAGCAGTTCATGACTTAACCCTATCAATACATCGTGTTCAATTGGTTAAGTATATTCAAGTAGTCCATGACTTAACCCTACCAATCCATTGTGTTTAATTGGTTAAGTATTCAAGTAGTCCATGACTTAACCCTACCATGTGGCATTAATTAACTTAATGCACCCTAACCTCTCACATTAGACTTTGTTGTGGTTGCTAGTTAAGCCGGGCGGGTTTGGGTAGCTTTACACCACAACCTAGTCTAACCTCGGGTTTTACGTGCGATATGACCAACTACTCACATTGAGTCCTATTGTTTGTAGCCACTAGTTAAGCCGGTCGGTTCTGGGTAGATTTATGCTACAAACTCAACCCAACCTCGAGTTGGCCACTTTCATGTTTTCTACGTGTCATGTCCACGTTCATGTTTCAAGCATAAACACATGTCAAACTTTCATGTCATATTTTCAAGTCATGCTTTCATGTTATTTAAGTTTGCCCAACTACCCATAACGTATTCCCATTGTACGTAAATTCGCATCAACGCAAATAGATTAAAGAGGGAACATAACGGTATGACAAGGTGGACGTAAGGTGGTAAAGTCTATCACAAATTAAACATGGTGATATTTGAGGCAAAGGTGTTCAACATACTAGCATATGGCCTCAACATGTATGATGGCATAAAAGGTGACTTGGCCTCATACATATCAAATAGCATAAGGGTGATTTGGCCACAAGCATGCATAATAGCATAAGGGTGCTTTGGCCACAAGTTAAACATGGTGGCATATGAGGCAAATGTGTTCATAAACTTGCATATTACATTATAAGCCTCAAAACATGCATGATATCAAACTTTAGCAAATAGGTGAAACATGATCATAAATGACATAGGATGATAGCTAGTGATTCGCATATAACATCATATGCAAGATAACATAAGGTTTATGAGAGATCATAAACTTGCATATTACATTATAAGCCTCAAAACATGCATAACATTCAAACTTAGCGAATAGGTGATACATGGTCCTAGATGACATAGAATGATGGCCAGAAGTTCGCATATAACATTATATGCAAGTTATCATAAAGGTTATGAGAGTTCTCATGTTGCATAATGCAACATTTCAACATAAAGCTTATAGCTTTTAGCCCACAAGGTCAAGGTGATAGCTTTACAAACATGCATAGAATAAATATATGCATAACATGATAGAATCAAAGCACATATCATACTTAGGCCCAAAATCAAACTTGCAACATGTCATATTTAACTTCATAATTAGAATCTAAGAGTAGTATAGGGCTTACAATGCTATGAAGACTAGAATAAATATAAAATAAGATTGAGACGAAGCCACACTAGCAAATCTGCAACCAAAGACGATAAACTCCACTTCAAGACTTGAGAACAAGAAGGAATAACCCCAAAGACAAAGAAAGATGGCTCTTTTACTTAAGAAAGATGGCTCCTTTATGACATAGATTGATTTGAGACACTCATGCTCTCATGAAGAAGGTGGAGGCCATTATTAGTGAACATTTGGGCAGCATTTAGTTGTAGGAATGATTAATGAAGGTTTAGGCTAGGTCTAGGGGTCTTTTTATAGAGATTAGGGGTAGTTTAGACCATAGGATTAACCCTAAAATGAATCTGAACCATTAACTCCCGTCAGAAACCAACAAAAGAGGACCTAACATGCAAAAATGGTGCACCAGAAAAATTGGTCCGACCGGGGGTGTCGACCCCTGGGTCGACATGGGTGTCGACCCATTGGGGGGGTCGACACTGGTGTCGACACCTATGTCGACCCTGCCTGGGCGAGAAAATTCCCGCCCAGTCTGTTTTGGCTGAAATTCGATTCTGAATTCGAATTTGAACTGTTTTCGGGCTTAGAATTTTCTGAAAACCTCATTGGGCCATAACTTGGTCATACGGACTCCGTTTTTCGAAAACTCGGACTCTATTTCGCGTATTTTTCCGAGACGAACGCAATGGCACAGCCCGTTTCCCTTGATTCAGATTTTAGAATTTAATTCTGTCTTGATTTACATTATAACATGTTATTAAAAAGTGAAAATTAGGCTCACATCCTTAAAACTAAATTTAATTAGGCTCACATCCTCCCAATTTGAAGGATGTAAATATCATCCTTATTTTTGAACGTGCGTCATACTTTTTACTGATTTGCCCATATTAAAAATTACGGCCAAAATTTACGCATCAGATCCGATATTCCTTATCGCATAATATCTGATAAATTGTATTACTTATTCAATCTTTACGAAAACTTTTTTTTTTTGTTCATGGTGGCGGCTTCTTCCTGAATTTCTTACCTTCGAATTTTATCTGCAAACAAAACTCAATTTATCAGAAAATTTTACACAAATTTATTTCGATTGACCTGCTGTTTCAGAGTTATAATTTGATCAATCTTTTACTTTTTAATATGGATGCGTCTTCATCAAGGTATTTCTTACTTTTTAAATCTTTCTGCTAATTTTGTATACTGTTATTTTTTTGTTTATTCGAATTATGTTTCTTTATTATTTTTAATTATTATAATTATCTAGGTTTATTGCAGCACAGTTTTAGTTTTTGTTATTCTTTCGATAACCTGATATACATTAATTTGGTAACATTTTTCGACAGACAATCTGTTTTAATGTGTAAAAGTATGCACATTTTTTGAATATTAGCATATATACATGCAACTATAGGCATAATATGTGCGTATGCAACTATCGGCATAATATGCGTAAAAATGGCAACGAAGGTATATTGTTTTACACTTTTATTTTCATTGCTAACAGCAATTTATGTGAATTAATTCAAAACTGTATGAATATTTTTGAATTTTATATATTAATACATGCACTTATTCTATGTTAACAGCAAGTTATATGAGTTTAAGCACACCTAAATGCAACAGTTTTGAATATTTACATTAAAATATACAATTATTATAAACAAATGCATGCATGTATGATAATATATAAAGTACACGTATTCAGTTATGTTTCCTTTCCTTCATACTTACGTGCCATAATGCAATTATGGTAAATAACTACATACATTTATGCATTAAATTTTTGCATACATTATTCAAAAAAACAAATAACTTGCATTAATGGATGCAAATATTTTAAATAAATGCATTCCTGAATGTTACTATTCTGCTATATAACGTGTACACAATAGTTATGTTTATGTGTATTCAGGTATGTTAATATTTTTAATATCTATGTACGTTTGTGAAATTTATATTACGTATGTGAAAATTACTCGGATTTCGAGAATTTACATTAATATATGCAATTATTATGAACAAATGCATTCATGTATGATAATATATTACGTACACGTATTGAACTATGTTTCCTGTGTTTAATACTTTTGTGCAAAAATGCATTTAGCTTAAATAACTGCACTCATTTATACATTAAACTTTTGCATATTAGTATTCAATAAAACCAAATAACTTGCGTAATTGGATTCAAATATTTTAAAAACATGCATTCATTAATGCTATTATTTTGACATACATCGTGTAAAGAACTGTTATGTTTATGTGCATTCAGATATGCTAATATTTTTAAAATTTGCATACATTTGTGAAGGTAATATGACGTATGTGAAAATTACTCTGAATTGCCCGTATCATCAATTATATGGGTGAAGACGTGGCTGTTGAAGATGCAATTATAGCTCCGCCAAAAGGTAGCTGAATGCCCAGTCGTCCATCCTCTTCAAAAAGGTTGAATTCTGCGGGTGAATTTATGGAGACTACTAGATGTGGTCTGTGCAAGAAGTTGGGTCATAATAAACCGACATGTTCTTCATTACAAGATTAGCTGTTTTCTTGTAGTCTTTTTTTTTTAAAACTTGCTTACTCCATCCAATTTATAGAAATGTTATTTGCTATTTAGTAATATTGTCAATAATTTAATGTTAGATTTGTGTTTGTACCATTAATTTTTCTCATTTCTTTTGTTAAATCGTTTATGATGTATAGTTTTATAGATATATGCAATTATGATGCTTATTTGCATAAAAATATGCAATTTTTTTTTTTTCTAATAAATTTCCTAGAAATTGGTATACATTGTTAAACGTATTAATAAATCACTCTTCAGCACATTCAACAAATAAATTATTTCATATACAATTCCAGTATGCACGGAGTTTTATTTTTGCATATAAGTATGCAATAATCTTTAATATTTGCATGAATTAATTCATATATTATCATTTACTTATGTAAAAATTATGAATAATTTATCAATTATAACTCTAAATATTTTGATTTACTAAAAAATTACTAAGTTTGTAATTTCATAATTTCTACAAAATATTATACAAACAAGTTGCATACTTAGTATGCAATAAAAATAAAAATCCACAACATCTGGAAATATGATGTAATTTTTTGCATTTTTAACAATAATTATACTTAAAATTTGCATATAATTATGCTAAACTGCGCACATTTAACCATCAATTCATAAGTTCATGCAAAACTTTAAGAACTAAATCCAGTGCCCCAAAATAACAAATCAATTCAGTTTGACAGTACATAACCATATCGACATAGTTTAAACAAAAAAGTAATAAACGTTTTTACACAGTATGAAAACAGCCCAAAATTACAAACATTCCTATCACCAACTTTATGCAATTTCAACACCCCTATTTGCATCTGACAGTAGGAAGTTTTTTGTCAGATTTCGTAAAGGAGTCCAACTGTGAGGATTGCAGTTGAGAAGTTTTAAAGCAAGCTCGGTTCTTTGATCATTAACAGCCCCAGGTCTCCATTTTTCATCATTTTTATCCATCTCTTTGTTCTCAGTTCTTTCTTTCATATAATTCATTACAAGCAAACCACGGTTCAGTCTGAAAAATTTATACATCAGCAACATTAGTAGGTTGCAAACATATAATTTGATTTGGTACAGTATACAAAAACTGCATACAAGCATGCTTCATTTATTAAAAAATGCATATGAGTAAGCAAAAATTCCTTCCAAAAAAACAACCCTTTTACGATTTCGGCTAAAATCATACAATCAACTTATATTTCTTATTAAATTCTAACAAAATAGGAAAAAAAATCGTATAAAAACCATATTTCAACAAGACAGTAGCAATAATACCTTCGTCCTCACCATACAACTTAATCTGAAACCGACAATATACAATTTATCTTCAGATAAGAGTATTACCCTTATTTGAAAGGTGATTATTGCCTTCCGCGTAGAAATATCGAGTAATTGATTGAAGTTTTTGGAGATTTTTGCAATTAGGGTTTTGAGAGGATTTTCCGGCGCGATATGTTGAAGTAACAGAAAATGCAACTTTACTAAATAGTGCGAGGCCGAAAATCACTAAAGGGTATTTGCGGAATATTTTCTTCCGCTTTTAAAAAATAGGGACTTGTTTTGTATTGTTTTTATCGTTGGTTTTTTTATTTATTTCGAAACTTTATAGGGACTTGTAAAAAACGCACCCTGTTAAAAATACGGGTTGTTACATTCTCCCCTCCTTAAAGGATTTCGTTCCCAAAATCTCCAAGTTAGGAAGAACGTATCCTACCATCCATCATCCATCTACTCAAAACATCATCCACAAGTAACCATTGTCCTTAAAAAGATTCTAAATGTTGTATGAACATATGCAAAAGGTGTGTGTATATGTACTTATCTAATGCAAAAATCAGGCGGTTACTGATTCAGTAAACCTCCTTAATGCAAAGTATGTTAGTGAAATGAGTCCATATGTATGCAAATTCCTAACATAATTTATAATATCTACATGAGTGCACAGAACATTCATTCATATGCAACATCCACGTGATAGCACAACAAGTTTCATCCATGAATAAGCATAAACACTCATGCATATGCAACATGAAAGTGTGTGAGCCGATCTTAGTGCCTAATGTGTATCATGCATCCACGAGTATCCACTTGCAAACACTTGTAACCACTTGCAACCATCAAGCATAACATGTTTCAAATACATGTTTCATCCAAAGGGTTTCTACCTAAGGTTCTCATGACACGATTACGAGATAACAAGATAAACAAGATAAACAAGGTAAACATGGATAGCAAAAGAAAGATATGCTAATTAGGAAAAGAGATCGAGAAGATAGTATACAAGTAAGCTCCACCGAAAAACAGGGATCAAGGATATACTCCTAAAAAGATATATGATGCGCATATCTAGTCTTCAACCTTCTAAGCCGCATTTCCTTGAACTTAATTCCATTGTGCTTTGACCGTTTTTAACCTTTCAATTCTGTAGCTTCTTAATTCCTACTTCAGAAATGTGAGTTGGAACTCATTTCACTGTCGCTTCTCATTTCACTTTCACTTATTTTTTCTAGCATACTCGGTTCTTAACTTAACTGTATACTCATGACTTCATGCAAGCTTTCCCAAAATCACTGTAAGGTATTCCACGTAGAAGAACTTTCCTTTGAAAATAAATACCAATCCATGTGGCCAAATGCACTTATTAACATGATTTCTATGAACCATCCGCGAACACTAATCGAATAGATCATTAATTTCCAATAAATGGGTCAAAAGATTCTAGGTAACTAATCCTGACAGAACTCTAAAGGTTATGCGAGACTTCGAGGGTATTACCAAGGCAAGTCAAGAGTCTAACTACCCTTCTTTCAAAACCGAGGATGGTACCCTTACTGGATAACCACTTCATCCCTAGAATCAACCCAAAGCCCAAAAACATAATCCCTACTTCCAAACTCAACACTTAGCATAGACATCCTTTTGCGAGAAGAGATACTTGAGCGACTTGTGATCCGTATATAACTCGAATCTCTTGCCCAAAAGATAATGGTGCCATGATTTAAGCGCAAAGACAATCGTCGCCGACTCCAAATCATGCGTGGGGTAGTTCTTCCCATAAACTTTGAGTTGCCTAACCCCATAACATATTACTCTTTCTTCTTACATCAGGACCGCGCCTAATCCCATGTCACGTGCATTGGTGTTCACGGCAAACATCTTCCCTCCATCGGGTAAAGCTAAAACTGGTGTTGTGGTAAGAGTCCCCTTAAGCCTTTGAAAAGCAGGCTCACACTCCAATTCCCATTCAAAGGCTAAGTCCTTTTTCGTCAACTTAGTAAGAGGAGATGAAATCTTAGCGAAGTCCTTGATGAACTTCCTATAAAACCTTGCAAGATCGAGAAAGCTTCTTACTTCGGTTGCGTTCCTAGGAGCTTTCCAGTCTTGAACTACAACCACTTTCGCGGGATCCACAGCTATACTTTGCTTAGGAACTATGTGCCCAAGTAACCGAGCTTTCTTTCTCCAAAAATGACATTTTGAGAACTTGGCTTTCAACTGGTGAGCTCTAAGCATATCCCTAACTTCCTTGAGATGTGCAGCATGCTCTTCCTTGTCTTTTGAGAAGATCAGAATATCATCCACGAAAACGACCACAAACTTGTTAAGGAACTCCCGAAACACCCTAATCATCAAGTCCACGAAGTATGCGGGTGCATTAGTCAAACCGAATGGCATAACAAGCCATTCAAAGAATCCATCTAGAGTCCTAAACGCAGTCTTATCAATACTATCCTCAGCCACTCTAAGCTGATGGAATCCGGTGGCTAGATCGAGTTGAGAGAAAACAGAAGCACCTACAAGCTGGTCAAAGAGATCATCAATCCTCGGTAATGGGTGCATATTCTTCTTTGTCAGCTTGTTTAACTCACGATAATCAACACACAGACGAAGCGAATACCACTGGAGCACCCCATTCAGAAATGCTTCGCCTAATAAAATTTTCTCAAGCAACTCCTTGACTTGCTTACTAAGCTCTCTTCTTTCACGAGGGGCCATGTGCCTAACTGGAAATGAAACTGACTTGGCATGATCAACAAGATAAATACGGAAGTCTATCTCGCGTTTAGGGGGTAACCCCTTCACCTCATCGAAGACATCAGGATATTCTCGGACCACCCTCACAGATTCAAGATTGTCAAAAGACGAGTCGAGGGATTCAAGAAAACATAACATGACGGGACCCATTAGGGTTACAAGAAATCTCTAGGGTATTATCAAGGCGAGTCATAAGCCTCACTACCCTACGCCCACAATCGAGAATGGCTCCATAACTGGACAACCAATCCATGCCTAAAATCAACCCGTATCCCATGAACCCGAGAACATAAGCATTACCCATGAATTCTACGCTAAAGATAGAAATCCTCAAATCCACACAACTCATAGATAAATGGGCGAAACCCCCAATTGGATTTGAAACACAAACGGGATCCTTAACTAGACTAGTACTAAGGTGCAAACTTTCAACAAGATCAGAAGAAATAAAACTATGCGATGCACTAGAATCAAATAAAGTGCGAACAGGAAAATCAGAAATGTAAACAAGGCTTTCTACAGAAACACTACCTCGATCAAGAGATGGAAGAGCGAGGGGAGCCTGCAACTGCCCTCCAGAGGGTCCTGCTTGCTGAGTTTGTCCTTGCCCCTGTCCTTGCTTCTTCGGACAATCCTTGCTAAAATGTCCAGACTCTCCGCAATGAAAACACTCGCCTAACTTCCTCTTCTTCTTCCTGCAATCCTTGGCCAGATGCCCCTTGATCCCACAAAAGTTGCATTTCCTCTTCTTACTTGACGTGTTGTTGTTCTTTCCTCCTTTCCCGGAGTCTATCTCCTTGCCTTGAGACTTATTTGCCTTGACCTTCTTCTTGTCACTCTTATCTTCCTCTTGAAGTAGGGCCGTATTCACCAAATTTTCGAAGGTCGCCCCCATGGGTATATGAGTCATGGCCAAACTGCGCAATGGCTCGTTCAATCCTAGAGCAAAGTGTAGGGCCTTCTTCTGAGTTGTGTTAACCAAGTCTAAACCGAACCGAGCAAGTTGATTAAACTTATCCGCATATTCCCTAACGGTCATGTCCCCTTGCTTTAGTGATAGGAACCTCTCCAGCTGAAGGTTCTCTTCTGCTGATGATAAAAACCTTAGTCCAAACCTTCTCCTAAACTCATCCCAAGTCTCAATTGGTCTAGTAGTGGTGGTGTGACTACCCACCAATAAGCAGCTTCCCCTTTCAATAGCCACACCGCCAACAGAACTTTCCTACGATCTTCCACATCAAAGATAGCAAAGAGGTCTTCAGTTTCCTTTAACCAGTTTCTTGCCTCCACAGAAGTCTCCGTTCCGACAAAATTCTTGCAACCCATCGCCTTAAAGTCTTTGCAAAGCTCCGCAAAATCCGCTTGTGTATGCTGAGGAGGAGGAGGAATATCCGCGGGGCCGGCTTCATTCGCCCTTGCCTCCATGTACCTTCTAAACCAAATAGGTACTGGGACACCCTCCGGGATGGCAAAATTATCAGCCATACTGAAACGAAGGAAAAAGATGGATAGATTCAGAACGAAGAAACGAAGGATAGTGCTAATGGCTTTTGGGGAGTAGCCTTTTAAAATAAACTAGACTTTTTATTGGAAAAATACTTCTTTAAAATCGGTTTTGAAAATAGTTTTTCAAAAGGTTTTAAAACTTTTCTTGAAAACTTTTGCCCAATCTTGTAAACCTTATGCTCTGATACCAAATGTAACACCCCACCTCCGCCAGGGTAACTCTTGCAAGTACACTGGCTTTGGAGGGGCGTTAAGCGAGGTAAACGTGCATGCTGATATCACAAGACAGAACATATAAGTAAAACAGAGTAAGTAAAGCAGCGGATAAAACTTACTATTTCAAAACCATAGTCAAGTTACATCAAAGTACTGAGTCATTATTTTCCAACTACTACAAAGTCTAGAAAATCATAAACTGAAAACTGGAAATACCATAAAGTAAACTATCCCCAAAGTAGACATGGTACAGCCATAGCAAGCTCAAGTCCAAACCGTACATGAGCTATCCAGAAAAGTAGCTAAAGATCCAAGCTATGTACCATTGTTCCCACCCTGTAAACCTGGGGGGGGGGGCAAACGGAAGAAAAGAGGCGAAAGAAAACGGGTCAGTCAAAAGACTGGTAAGTCCTATCTACTATCAGTATAAAAACTAATAAAGTTAACTGGACATGTAAAGCAGAGATGAAACATAGGGTGATAACTGGCATGGTGAAGAGTTAACAAGATAGATCAAGTGTGGCATCGCATATTCAAGGTTAAGTTGCACCAGGTGTGTACTAGTATTCCAATCCATGTCAAGTATAAACAAGAAATGATCCCTTAGCCCAATGTTGGCCCAAACCCATGAGATGACCTAAATCAAGGTCCAACTACTCGGTCTAATCGATCGGCTCCCTATAAGCCTAACTCGTCGTGTATCGGTGTCATACGGCTTAATCATGGAATGTAGTTAACTGTGCAAGGTCCACCCTAGGGTGTATCCAGCCCTAAGGTGTAAACAACAGACACAATTCAAGTATGCACAGTCTAAACCTACCGGTGCCCATGTTCAACTCCGGACTTAATGTGCACGACCATGGTCCGCCTGAACAACCGGTGCACCATTCAGCCGTCTCTTTTGGTCTCTTACAATCAGTCAGTAATCGTGCCCCACCCTAGCCTATTCCAGGGTATCCAGATACTCCCGAGTTGGTTACTGCTGAAAAGGACCACGTAACTAGGGTTTTAAACGGGTTAAGTGTGGTTAACCCTATCCAAACCATGTATTGAGTCGGTCAAGTGTGTCCAAGCAGTTCATGACTTAACCCTATCAATACATCGTGTTCAATTGGTTAAGTATATTCAAGTAGTCCATGACTTAACCCTACCAATCCATTGTGTTTAATTGGTTAAGTATTCAAGTAGTCCATGACTTAACCCTACCATGTGGCATTAATTAACTTATTGCACCCCAACCTCTCACATTAGACTTTGTTGTGGTTACTAGTTAAGCCAGGCGGGTCCGGGTAGCTTTACACCACAACCTAGTCTAACCTCGGGTTTTACGTGCGATATGACCAACTACTCACATTGAGTCCTATTGTTTGTAGCCACTAGTTAAGCCGGTCGGTTCCGGGTAGATTTATGCTACAAACTCAACCCAACCTCGAGTTGGCCACTTTCATGTTTTCTACGTGTCATGTCCACGTTCATGTTTCAAGCATAAACACATGTCAAACTTTCATGTCATATTTTCAAGTCATGCTTTCATGTTATTTAAGTTTGCCCAACTATCCATAACGTATTCCCATCGTACGTAAATTCGCATCAACGCAAATAGATTAAAGAGGGAACATAACGGTATGACAAGGCGCGCGTAAGGTGGTAAAGT
Source organism: Allium sativum (assembly GCA_030737875.1). Taxonomy (NCBI): domain Eukaryota; kingdom Viridiplantae; phylum Streptophyta; class Magnoliopsida; order Asparagales; family Amaryllidaceae; genus Allium; species Allium sativum. The sequence goes on along the minus strand of CM060921.1, from coordinate 136,927,656 downwards.
CTATCACAAATTAAACATGGTGATATTTGAGGCAAAGGTGTTCAACATACTAGCATATGGCCTCAACATGTATGATGGCATAAAAGGTGACTTGGCCTCATACATATCAAATAGCATAAGGGTGATTTGGCCACAAGCATGCATAATAGCATAAGGGTGCTTTGGCCACAAGTTAAACATGGTGGCATATAAGGCAAATGTGTTCATAAACTTGCATATTACATTATAAGCCTCAAAACATGCATGATATCAAACTTTAGCAAATAGGTGAAACATGATCATAAATGACATAGGATGATAGCTAGTGATTCGCATATAACATCATATGCAAGATAACATAAGGTTTATGAGAGATCATAAACTTGCATATTACATTATAAGCCTCAAAACATGCATAACATTCAAACTTAGCGAATAGGTGATACATGGTCCTAGATGACGTAGAATGATGACCAAAAGTTCGCATATAACATTATATGCAAGTTATCATAAAGGTTATGAGAGTTCTCATGTTGCATAATGCAACATTTCAACATAAAGCTTATAGCTTTTAGCCCACAAGGTCAAGGTGATAGCTTTACAAACATGCATAGAATAAATCTATGCATAACATGATAGAATCAAAGCACATATCATACTTAGGCCCAAACTCAAACTTGCAACATGTCATATTTAACTTCATAGTTAGAATCTAAGAGTAGTATAGGGCTTACAATGCTATGAAGACTAGAATAAATATAAAATAAGATTGAGACGAAGCCACACTAGCAAATCCGCAACCAAAGACGATAAACTCCACTTCAAGACTTGAGAACAAGAAGGAATAACCCTAAAGATAAAGAAAGATGGCTCTTTTACTTAAGAAAGATGGCTCCTTTATGACATAGATTGATTTGAGACACTCATGCTCTCATGAAGAAGGTGGAGGCCATGATTAGTGAACATTTGGGCAGCATTTAGTTGTAGGAATGATTAATGAAGGTTTAGGCTAGGTCTAGGGGTCCTTTTATAGAGATTAGGGGTAGTTTAGACCATATGATTAACCCTAAAACGAATCTGAACCATTAGCTCCCGTCAGAAACCAACAAAAGAGGACCCAACATGCAAAAATGGTGCACTAGAAAAATTGGTCCGTCCGGGGGGGGGGTGGGGGGGTCGACCCCTGGGTCGACATGGGTGTCGACCCATTGGGGGGGGTCGACACTGGTGACGACACTGGTGTCGACACCTATGTCGACCCTGCCTGGGCGGGAAAATTCCCGCCCAGTCTGTTTTGGCTGAAATTCGATTCTGAATTCGAATTTGAACTGTTTTCGGGCTTAGAATTTTCTAAAAACTTCATTGGGCCATAACTTGGTCATACGGACTCCGTTTTTCGAAAACTCGGACTCTATTTCGCGTATTTTTCTGAGACGAACGCAATGGCACAGCCCTTTTCCCTTGATTCAGATCTTAGAATTTAATTCTGCCTTGATTTACATTATAACATGTTATTGAAAATACGGGTTGTTACAGCGGGGGTATTCTTTTGTATCAAGGGATAAAGAACCGTGCAAACTTGGGTTCATTGAGATCATAAAGTCGCAGTCTACGTACTGGAGTTGATCCAGAGCGGTTTCGAAGCTCATTTGAATTTATGGCGAAATAGAACGACTGATGTGAATCAACTGACGCAAATCGTTATTTAACGGTTAACGCGCAAAGGTGAGTAAATTCACTAACTGTGATCTATTTTAAAGTATTATAATTATATTTTAATATTGGTTGAATGCTGTGTGATGCTCATTTAGGTAGATCACAATAAAATTGGTTGAAAAATATATATCGTTGCATATGTATACATCATTGACTGGATACTGATCAATTATAATATTCCATAGTATGGAATTAGTGTTAATTGTGTTGACTAGCATGTGTGGATGCGGAAAACGGGTTGGAGGAATCCAACTGGATTCCTTAATATTTATATGTACTATTTTTTTATATTTTTATATATGCACTGTTTGAACCCAAATGACATTCAAATCCCCGCATGAATATTGATTTAATGGAAATTCAACATTTATTTTGATTTAATCAATAAACGATATCGATTAAGAAAGTGACAAAAGTCGACCATAAACCCATCTTTAAGTTAAGAAGTTGATTGGCCGCCAGACAAATCAACGAAGTTAAGTTATAAAAATTTTATTTTTATATAATTATGGCAATATTTTTAGATTAATTTTATTAATCTAATAGTAAGGAGTAATTACGATCACGTAACAAATTAACTGATGATTTAAAGTTGATTAAATCAACTGTTTTGTTAGAAATTGATTATTTGATTTATTAATCTTCAATTAATCAAATAATAATGGTTATAGAAATTGATTGTTTAAATAAATAGGATTCCTTAATTATTAATTACCCTTTTAATTAATGAAGTCTTAAATAATTATTGAACTAATATAATTAGTTATTGTAAAGTAAGCAACCAATCTATTTTAGATTAATGATGAAGTAAACAGTTTTCTTCAGCAATGATAAAGTAAAATTACTTAACTATTCTAAATTAAATAATTGTTTCTTAAATGGATTTCATTTAAGATGATATTGATTTTGTAATAAGATGTTTACTTTAATTGGGTATAATAATTCGAATAAAAAGTAAATTGTCAAAAGAGAAGAACGTTATTAATTTTTGATAAGAGAGGTTTTGAATGGAATTGTATAAGGAAGACGAAGCGAAGAGAAATGTTTAATAATGGACTTGTATAAGGAAGATGAAGCGAAGACTTAATGACTAATGTAAATAATTATAAACAATCGAGTTTTCAAAATAAGAATATGGCGTCATAAACCCATATTTAAAATAAAGCAAGAAATATGGTTTAATTGATATTATTAGTAATAAGGATTTTAGAGTTACGGACTTATATTTGTTCTAAGGTAAGAACGTTGTCAATCAAGGTCTGAGAGGTAATTAAAATACCCCAACTTGAACGGCTTCACTATTATCAAGGGATGATATTAGTTTGTAACGGAAAGAGACATCGAGATTAGTTATAAAATGGAACATAGTAGCGTATTGCAAGTTTTGAACTACAACGATAAAATAACGTTGTTGACTAGACTTAAGCATGACTATTATGTCAAAATTAGTTAAAAAGGGGAATATTACAGCGTATTGCAAGTTTTTACTATAACGATAATTAACATTGTTAGCCAAGCTTAAGCGTGATTATTATATATAACACTATTCTAGTAAGGTTGGAAATTCACTTATCCCAAGTAATAAGAAATGTAATAACCCAGAAAATCCAAGCCAGTTTAAAATTTTTATTTTGGCAATTTTAATGGATTTTGAACATTTAAAATGAATTATTTTAAATAATATCGAAGAAAATTTATTTTGAATATAATTAGAACGTATATATTATATACGCCATCGTTAGAATACAAATAATTACATATAATTATAAATAGAATTGAAAATGGCGCGGTAGTTCGATAATTCGATTTCAAACTTCAATTGAATGTACCGGGTGTAAAACAATCCAGATTTTAGTGAAACCAAAAACATTAGGATCAAATTGATGATATCTTTCCAACGAATCCGAAAAATCGAAATTTCATAGCGGGAATCAAAAGATATGTCCAGTTGAAAAATCTGAATAGTCGCTATGGAATTCAGGCCCTTAAAAATAGACATTTTGCAAACGACCTCGGATTTCGACGAAACCACTTTTGTTGGATCCGCAGTGTCAAATTATTGCTAGATTCCAAATTTCGTAATTTTTTGAATCAATATGTGAGAGTGGCAACGGAAAACGCGTTAGACCAGTTTCAGTTGATTTTAATCGACTGGAAAATGGCCATTTTTCCAACGTTCTCGGAATTCGACGAAACTAGTTTTGTTAGGACCGTATCGTCAATACGAAGCTAGAAAATATTTTTAGAGACAGTAGTTGACCCCGGTAATTTGAAATGTACGTTTAAAATTCAATATAGTGATTTAAATGTAAATTCAACGGAAACTGATTCAAACGATCGAATCAACCTACGAAACATGTCCCATTGTGTTCGGAATGGGGGTGAAACGCTATGGACGACAGGCGGTGGGCCTCGTTTAGAGGTCGTATATAAAAGTCAACCTTTTTGCAATTAAATTAATTAAATTAAAATTCTCTCTCTCCTCACCCTCTTCCCTTATAAGCTGCCCCCCCCCTCTTATCATTCAGAATCGATTTTTAACAGAAAATAAAAAATAAAAAAAAAGAAGAAGAAGTCGAAGCAGGGAGGAGCCGTCGCCCTCCCCGATGATCTCCTAGCCGCCGTCGAGGTGGCGCGACAGAACCCCCTCCCCTCCATCGAAGACCGCCGCAACAGCACACCCCCCCTATCGCGACGCACCCCCCCAGTTTCGAACCCGCCGCCGCCTCGCGAAGACCCCCCCCCCCCCCCCCCAGCGGCGCGACAACCGCCGACGCCCCCCTCTTCTCCTTCGACTGGAAACTCTTCCCCCCTTCCTCTTCTGATTTTTACAGTGAGTTTCCTTTTTCCGCTCTTTCTATTTATTTTTATAATTATATAGTTTGTTTAAAACTGAAATTATATAGATTTTAAAACTGATTTCTATTTACCAAAGTTTTGATTTTTATATAGGATTTTGAAATAGAAATTCAATTTTTAAAATATATGATTTGGTGGTAGAAAAAATATGATTTTTTATATAGAAGAAAGCGTGATTTCTATATAGAAGTGTAAATAAAAACATGATTTTTTATTTTAAAGCAAAGCTATGATTTTTATCGAAGTAAAAGAAAGATTTTTATTCGTTCATTAGCTAGGAAAAAGAAGTGGTTTTTAAAGTATTAAAATATAATCTTTCATATTGTAGAAGGATAAAAAATGTGATTTTTATAGTGATGAAATGAAAATAAAATCTTTATTGTGTAGAAGGTGAAAAAAATATGATTTTTGTTTGTGTAGAGAATTAAAAATATAATTTTTACATGATAGAAATATTAAAAATATAATTTTTACATGATAGAAATATTAAAAATATAATTTTTACATGATAGAAATATTAAAAATGTAATTTTTACATGATAGAAATATTAAAAATATCATCTTTATATGTGTAGAAAATAGAAATGTGATTTTTAATAATGATATGTTTGAAAAGGCGAAATCTATATTTTTATAAAGGCGAAATCTATATTTTTGAAATTGAATTTTTATCTATATGACATCGAAGTAAAAATTCGATTTTTATATATTGAATAGCAAAGTAAAAATTCGATTTTTATATATTGAATAGCAAAGTAAAAATTCGATTTTTATATATTGAATAGCAAAGTAAAAATTCGATTTTTATATATTGAATAGCAAAGTAAAAATTCGATTTTTATATATTGAATAGCAAAGTAAAAATTTGATTTTTATATATTGAATAGCAAAGTAAAAATTCGATTTTTATATATTGAATAGCAAAGTAAAAATTCGATTTTTATATATTGAATAGCGAAGTAAAAATTCGATTTTTATATATGGGATAGAGGAATAAAAATGTGATTTTTATATATATAGTGGATACGGGCAACGAAGATGACAAAAAAGGCGAGAACGATGAAGACTTCTATAAATGAAGAGTCAAGATGATGGGATAGCTATTTGTGAGAATTTATCACCTTTCAATTTCATTTTCTAAGTTATATATATATATCCTAGGATGCAGACGGTGCTTAGTAGCACCCGACACAATCGTCCACAGACCATGGACTTGTTTGTTTGGTTGTGTAGTTGACTAGTTTATTTGGTTTGAATTGAATTGTTTGGTGAAATGAAATTGATTTGATTGATGTGTGAATGGCGTGGGCCTTCACTAGACCGGGGATAAGGCTAGGCCTTGTCCCGTTTCTAGTATCGTGTCGTTATGCCGCCGAAATTTTCTAAAATATGTTAGAAAAATAAAAATATCATTTTTATTTTGTAAATGAACTGAATAAAAATTCATGTGTTGAAATAAAATATTTCATCGTTAAAAATATAAATTTTTAACGTGAATGTGAATAAATAAATATTCATTTACAAACCAGACGGTTTGTTTATGTACACTGATTTGACTGACATTGATTGGGATGATAAATTTTACACATCGTCCAACTGCACAAATTAAATCTGTGTTTGATTATTTGAAACCCCACACGGGTGTTGGGATGAAATTTGAAGTTCACTCATCCTGATTGATTAAATATGTTGATTGATTGATTGACAGGCTGTTATAAGCGTTAGATGTCTATATTTGATGCTTATACAGTGTAGTGCACTTTGGTTGATGGTTGATTATTTTTCAATGCTGTTATATACGTGTGATGTATGAAAATCCATATAATTAACATTATATGGTGATTGATTGGGCCTCATTCCAATTTAGAAGATAAATATTTTAATAATAAAATTTACATCTTTATCAATAATATTATAATATAAAGGTTCATGTGTTGACTGTACTCATCCGTTGAGATTAGTCATGTGTTGAACGAAATATTTTAATAATAAAATTTACATCTTTATCGATAATATTATAATATAAAGGTTCATGTGTTGACTGTACTCATCCGTTGAGATTAGTCATGTGTTGAACGAAATATTTTAATAATAAATATTACATCTTTATCAATATAAAATAAAGGTTCATGTGATGACTGTACTCATCCGTTGAGATTAGTCATGTGTTGAACGAGATATTTGAAAACGAAATATTTGAAATAGAAATATTTGAAAACGAAATATTTGAAATAGAAATATTTGAAAATGAAATATTTGAAATAGAAATATTTGAAAACGAAATATTTGAAATAGAAATATTTGAAAAGGAAATATTTGAAATAGAAATATTTGAAAACGAAATATTTGAAATAGAAATATTTGAAAAGGAAATATTTGAAATAGAATGTCTGAAAATAGAAATATATGAAGCCGTGTTGATTAGATTGACGCCATTTTGACGTGAACGATATTTATATCGATTTTATTCATTTTGAAATGAATATTATAAAACGATTTCGAAATGAATATTATAAAACGATTTCGAAATGAATTGAATATAAAACGGTTTCAAAATGAATTGAATATAAAACGATTTCGAAATGAATTGAATAGAAAACCAATTTGAATTGAATCGAATAGAAAACCAATTTGAATTGAATCAAATAGAAAACGACTTTGAAATTGAATTGGATTGAAAACGAATTCAAATTGAATTGAAAGCGAATTGAATTGAATTCAAATTGAATTGAAATTTGGATTGAATAGAAATGAATTTTAAAACGAATTTATAAGGAAAGATTCAATTTTGGATTTGAATTGAAATGGAAGTTGAAATTGTTTTTGAAACGAAATCAAAACGATTTATAAAATTTGTTTTAAATAGAAATCGACGAAATAATATATTTATATATATATTATATATATAATGGCCTGAATGGAATGCGCCGCGCCGCGGCAATTCGTAAATTTCGACCATGTATTTCAAACGAACATTACGGGAGATCCGACCGTCGGATTCTCCTAGAACCGGAACTGTTGGGTTCGTATCGAAAAGAGCTTTCAAATGAATATTTGAAATTTGAAATCTAATGGTTGGATTTGGAGATACGTCCAAATCAAATTTGAAAAGGGTCGCTATAAGTGCAGTTCGATGGCCGTTGATGGAAATCGATTGTACGGGCCTTAATAAAATTATTAAAAATATCAATAATTTGTGTAAATTCATAAGAAATGATTTGGGAAAAATTGGGGTGAAAAACTCCATATTTGAAAAGATAAAAATGGATTTTTATCGAAATGAACTAGTTTTGAACTAAATTTAAAACCCGATTATTTTTAAATAAATAAATTAGATTTAAAAAGGGGTTTTAAATAATCGGAATTTCTAATATATTTGATTGGATTTGAAATGGGATTATCGTGAACAGTGTATTAAACAACACTTGTTCTTTAACCCAATAATAAATAGAATGTGATTTGGGTTTGTCGTGAACTGTGTTTTAAATAACACCTAGTTCTTTAACCCAGTAAAAGGAGTTTTAACGAATCTGCAATTAGGTTGAAATGTGAATCTATAATCTAAATTATCAAATTTAGAAATGAGCCAGAATGGAGTATCGCCAGTTTTGCTCCAAAGCGATAGTTAAATCTTTAATTAGATTTGAACGTGTAATGGTAATTAATCTTACCGATAACACCATAGTATTAGATATGGAGTATTACCGGTTTTGCTTCATGGGATGAATAGTTTGGGATTGGGAAATAAAATAAATAATTACTTCGGTGTGGTTCACAAATCTCGACTAGTTTAGAAAACCATAATTTGGTTTGAAATGACATCCAAAGGAAGATTAAAGGATAAATTTGAAAGAATTTATCTTGGATAAAATTAATGGGAACCTTTCCCTAAAAATGTGATTTTGTGAATAAAAGAATATTCTGAATTGGAATGAGGCGTATGTTGTGTTTGTGTAACATTTGTTTTTAATATACGCGGGTTGTTCGAAAAGGCCGGGTTTATACCCATTCTGAATAACCGATTCGACGATAAGTCGAAGATGAAGACGGTGGTTGAAGACCGGAAGTCTTCACATCGTTTGGATAATTACTGACGATCCTGATTGGGCTGTACACCCAAGAGGATGGAAATAGTTGGTGGTCGTCCAGACGTACTTGGAGATGGATGGATATGCGAGGAAAGTGCCTCCGGTTTCGTTCAGACCCAGAACGGACTTGTAAATGGATTGTGTGTCTGACATTGGATTTTATTCTGTGTTGATTGATTTCTATTAAATATACATCTGTTTGGCGGCGAAGAATTTATTCTTTTGCTTAACGCCCTTCTCTGAGACGTATGAGCTCAGAGGTTGTATATCGATGGACATCAGTCGCATGGCATGAATTGCCTGTGTGGCACGCTAAGATGCAATGATCAAGGCTTCTGTTGAAAAGCAAAGTCTTGTGGTTGATGATCAAAGCACGGCTACGTGGCAGCTTTGTGTATAATGTGAATTCGCGAGCCTCACACCTCGGTATGAGTTAAAAACGGGATACGGACTGCAGGGAGAGCACGACGTTTCTTTCTAGCTTTGGTGGTGTCAGTGACTTACCAGCCCTGACATTTATATACTTTTCACCTATGTGGTTGTTGGAATGCGAGGCACCTCGATTTTAGGTCTGTAAGGACCGGGAAACGTGTGTTCAGGAATTTCCAATCCTCTAACGTAAGTGAGGACCGGCCCTGAAGATCCAGGGGTTGCCCAGAGTGCGTAGCCCTGGGACATTTGCTAGAGTGTCTCGAACGCGGAAAGGAGCTTGCCCCTTGCCTCGACTCATGACGGAAATCCAATTTCCAATACGAGATGTTTCGGCTTTATTTGTAGAGCCTAGTATGGCGACATAGTAGCATGGGATGCTATGCCGTCTATGATTGATATTTATGATTGAAATTGTTTTGACACTATACACTTATTATAGTATCAAATGATTTGTTTTAAACGTACCAAGCATGTTTGGCTATTATAAGGGAAAAACCTATCCTCTGGCTTGCGTTGCATTGTGTGATGGGACCTGGGTCTTATAATAGCTTCATTTTTCGAAAAAGCATTGCGTTGTTTATTCTATGCACCGGTGTTCTTGGGAGGAAACCCGTTTCGTGTTATACAGCGTGGTCCCTTGAATCACTCTCTTTTAAAGTAAAGTTTTAAATAACTGTTTTAGTTCTCACACCAGTCACATGACTGACCTGGAGTTTATTGTTTTAACCTAAACTCTGGGTGCCCCTATTTTCCGCACGGGCAGCTAGTAGTTTTGGTTTTGTAGATTTATATTCACAGGATCCTGGTTTACAGCTGAAATGATACCCGGAAAGCTCTGTATCCGTATATCACCTTCAGTTGTGATTTGTATTATTTTCCGCTGCTATGTAATTTATTGTACTCTCTGATATTTATCGAATGTAATTTATTCATTTATACTCTGTATATTCTTGTATCTGATGGAATTGTTGTAATAACAATGAAATGTTCTTCCGTCTGCGTTCTGATTTGTCTTGTCCTCACAATAATTCGTTCTTTCTCACCTCTTCGGAGACCGGGGAAGTTCGGGTCGCTACATTTGGTATCCGAGCTTTGGTTTACAGAGCTCGAGAACAAGACACATTAGAACCATACGAAAGAATTCATCAGATATTGGATTAGTAATATCCAATTAGAATGACTCGTTAGAGATAGGATCAGTGGTATCCTAGAACGAGTGTGAAGAGTATATTTTTCAAATGAAAACAATCTTGTTTTGAAATTTAAACCATTTTAAACATATTTGATTATTTATTTAGTTTGAATTTGGACAATCTAGTATATAAAGGTTTTGCATATACGCGTCATGAATGTATATTCGATGTTTTAATATATTAGATAGATATAGAGTCACACTCTAGTCGCCCGGACATGGTCCTGATGATAAAGTATACCATCACCAGTATTTATTTTTGAGTGACGAAGGTGTGATATCTATATATTTCCATTAGACTGGTGTGAGAACCAAAACTAATATAGCTAGAATAAATTGTTGTGAATTGGCATCAAAAACATGATTTTCTGTATATATATCAAAATTTATGAATTTGAAACTCTAATCCACTAATTGATTGATGTTTGTGTTGTTTGTTTATTTGTTTGTTAATTTTGAACCATTATGCCTAATTGAATCAAATATTGAATTGTATTGAAAATTGGTCGCATTTGCTTGCATATACATATACTTACATTGAACAGGTCATAGCAAGGACGCTAGAGTCGAAGAATAAAATTTGTTTGCCCGACAAATAGGTACATGTTTATCATAATTTACTGTTTTGTTTGGGTGATGATGATTTTATGAGCCTATTGGCTAGCCGCTTGGCTTTTTCTTTTTCTTTTTGAGATCAGAAGGCCTATATGGCAATTTCGGGATTTTCCCGTGGCTCCCGGTACAGGGGAGGTTATGGCGAAATTTTTCGAAAATTTAGGGTGTTAGCCAAATTTTTAAAAATTTGAAAATTCTCAGAAACTGAAAAGTTGGAGAATGGAAGCCAGATCGAACGTAGAGTTGATTAATCAAACCACTTTCGACTTTGTTCCTTTTCGGGGACGAAAAGTTTTAAGTGGGGGAGATTGTAATAACCCGGAAAATCCGAGCCAGTTTAAAATTTTTATTTTGGCAATTTTAATGGATTTTGAACATTTAAAATGAATTATTTTAAATAATATTGAAGAAAATTTATTTTGAATATAATTAGAACGTATATATTATATACGCCGTCGTTAGAATACAAATAATTATATATAATTATAAATAGAAATGAAAATGGCGCGGTAGTTCGATAATTCAATTTCAAACTTCAATTGAATTTACCGGGTGCAAAACAATCCGGATTTTAGTGAAACCAAAAACATTAGGATCAAATTGATGATATCTTTCCAACGAATCCGAAAAGTCGAAATTTCATAGCGGGAATCAAAAGATATGTCCAGTTGAAAATTTTGAATAGTCGCTATGGAATTCAGGCCCTTAAAAATAGACATTTTGCAAACGACCTTGGATTTCGACGAAACCACTTTTGTTGGATCCGCAGTGTCAAATTATTGCTAGATTCCAAATTTCGTAATTTTTTGAATCAATATGTGAGAGTGGCAAAGGAAAACGCGTTAGACCAGTTCAGTTGATTTTAATCGACTGGAAAATGGCCATTTTCCAACGTTCTCGGAATTCGACGAAACTAGTTTTGTTAGGACCGTATCGTCAATACGAAGCTAGAAAATATTTTTCTAGAATTTTTAGAGACAATATGTGACCCCGGTAATTTGAAATGTACGTTTAAAATTCAATATAGTGATTTAAATGTAAATTCAACGGAAACTTATTCAAACGATCGAATCAACCTACGAAACTTGTCCCATTGTGTTCGGAATGGGGGTGAAACGCTATGGACGACAGGCGGTGGGCCTCGTTTAGAGGTCGTATATAAAAGTCAACCTTTTTGCAATTAAATTAATTAAATTAAAATTCTCTCCCTCCTCACCCTCTTCCCTTATACGTTGCCCCCCCCCCCCCTCTTATCATTCAGAATCGATTTTTAACAAAAAAAAAAAAAAAGAAGTCGAAGCGGGGAGGAGCCGCCGCCCTCCCTGATGATCTCCTCGTCGCCGTCGAGGTGGCGCGACAGAACCCCCTCCCCTCCATCGAAGACCGCCGCAACAGCACACCCCCCTATCGCGACGCAGCCCCCCCCCCCAGTTTCGAACCCGCCGCCGCCTCGCGAAGACCTCCCCCCCCCCCCCCCCACCCCAGCGGCGCGACAACCGCCGACGCCCCCCTCTTCTCCTTCGACTGAAAACTCTTCCCCCCTTCCTCTTCTGATTTTTATAGTGGGTTTCCTTTTTCCGCTCTTTCTATTTATTTTTATAATTATATAGTTTGTTTAAAAATGAAATTATATAGATTTTAAAACTGATTTCTATTTACCAAAGTTTTGATTTTTATATAGGATTTTGAAATAGAAATTCAATTTTTAAAATATATGATTTGGTGGTAGAAAAAAATATGATTTTTTATATAGAAGAAAGCGTGATTTCTATATAGAAGTGTAAATAAAAACATGATTTTTTATTTTAAAGCAAAGCTATGATTTTTATCGAAGTAAAAGAAAGATTTTTATTCGTTCATTAGCTAGGAAAAAGAAGTGCTTTTTAAAGTATTAAAATATAATCTTTCATATTGTAGAAGGATAAAAAATGTGATTTTTATAGCGATGAAATGAAAATAAAATCTTTATTGTGTAGAAGGTGAAAAAAATATGATTTTTGTTTGTGTAGAGAATTAAAAATATAATTTTTACATGATAGAAATATTAAAAATATAATCTTTACATGATAGAAATATTAAAAATATCATCTTTATATGTGTAGAAAATAGAAATGTGATTTTTAATAATGATATGTTTGAAAAGGCGAAATCTATATTTTTATAAAGGCGAAATCTATATTTTTATAAAGGTGAAATCTATATTTTTGAAATGGAATTTTTATCTATATGACATCGAAGTAAAAATTCGATTTTTATATATTGAATAGCAAAGTAAAAATTCGATTTTTATATATTGAATAGCAAAGTAAAAATTCGATTTTTATATATTGAATAGCAAAGTAAAAGTTCGATTTTTATATAATGAATAGCAAAGTAAAAATTCGATTTTTATATATTGAATAGCAAAGTAAAAATTCGATTTTTATATATTGAATAGCAAAGTAAAAATTCGATTTTTATATATTGAATAGCGAAGTAAAAATTCGATTTTTATATATGGGATAGAGGAATAAAAATGTGATTTTTATATATATAGTGGATACGGGCAACGAAGATGACAAAAAGGCGAGAACGATGAAGACTTCTATAAATGAAGAGTCAAGATAAATATTTAGAAGATAAATATTATGTGGTAATTGATTGGGCCTCATTCCAATTTAGAAGATAAATATTTTAATAATAAAATTTACATCTTTATCAATAATATTATAATATAAAGGTTCATGTGTTGACTGTACTCATCCGTTGAGATTAGTCATGTGTTGAACGAAATATTTTAATAATAAAATTTACATCTTTATCGATAATATTATAATATAAAGGTTCATGTGTTGACTGTACTCATCCGTTGAGATTAGTCATGTGTTGAACGAAATATTTTAATAATAAAATTTACATCTTTATCAATATAAAATAAAGGTTCATGTGTTGACTGTACTCATCCGTTGAGATTAGTCATGTGTTGAACGAGATATTTGAAAACGAAATATTTGAAATAGAAATATTTGAAAACGAAATATTTGAAATAGAAATATTTGAAAACGAAATATTTGAAATAGAAATATTTGAAAATGAAATATTTGAAATAGAAATATTTGAAATAGAAATATTTGAAAACGAAATATTTGAAAAGGAAATATTTGAAATAGAAATATTTGAAAAGGAAATATTTGAAATAGAATGTCTGAAAATAGAAATATATGAAGCCGTGTTGATTAGATTGACGCCATTTTGACGTGAACGATATTTATACCGATTTTATTCATTTTGAAATGAATATTATAAAACGATTTCGAAATGAATATTATAAAATGATTTCGAAATGAATTGAATATAAAACGATTTCGAAATGAATTGGATATAAAACGATTTCGAAATGAATTGAATAGAAAACCAATTTGAATTGAATCGAATAGAAAACCAATTTGAATTGAATCAAATAGAAAACGACTTTGAAATTGAATTGGATTGAAAACGAATTCAAATTGAATTGAAAGCGAAATGAATTGAATTCAAATTGAATTGAAATTTGAATTGAATAGAAATGAATTTTAAAACGAATTTATAAGGAAAGATTCAATTTTGGATTTGAATTGAAATGGAAGTTGAAATTGTTTTTGAAACGAAATCAAAACGATTTATAAAATTTGTTTTAAATAGAAATCGACGAAATAATATATTTATATATATATTATATATATATAATGGCCTGAATGGAACGCTCCGCGCCGCGGCAGTTCGTAAATTTCGACCATTTATTTCAAACGAACATTACGGGAGATCTGACCGTCGGATTCTCCTAAAACCGGAACCGTTGGGTTTGTATCGAAAAGAGCTTTCTAACGAATATTTGAAATTTGAAATCTAACGGTTGGATTTGGAGATACGTCCAAATCAAATTTGAAAAGGGTCGCTATAAGTGCAGTTCGATGGCCGTTGATGGAAATCGATTGTACGGGCCTTAATAAAATTATTAAAAATATCAATAATTTGTGTAAATTCATAAGAAATGATTTGGGAAAAATTGGGGTGAAAAACTCCATATTTGAAAAGATAAAAATGGATTTTTATCGAAATGAACTAGTTTTGAACTAAATTTAAAACCCGATTATTTTTAAATAAATAAATTAGATTTAAAAAGGGGTTTTAAATAATCGGAATTTCTAATATATTTGATTAGATTTGAAATGGGTTTATCGTGAATAGTGTATTAAACAACACTTGTTCTTTAACCCAATAATAAATAGAATGTGATTTGGGTTTGTCGTGAACTGTGTTTTAAATAACACCTGGTTCTTTAACCCAGTAAAAGGAGTTTTAACGAATCTGCAATTAGGTTGAAATGTGAATCTATAATCTAAATTATCAAATTTAGAAATGAGCGAGAATGGAGTATCGCCAGTTTTGCTCCAAAGCGATAGTTAAATCTTTAATTAGATTTGAACGTGTAATGGTAATTAATCTTACCGATAACACCATAGTATTAGATATGGAGTATTACCAGTTTTGCTTCATGGGATGAATAGTTTGGGATTGGGAAATAAAATAAATAAATAATTCGGTGTGGTTCGCTAATCTCGACTAGTTTAGAAAACCATAATTTGGTGTGAAATGACATCCAAAGGAAGATTAAAGGATAAATTTGAAAGAATTTATCTTGGATAAAATTAATGGGAACCTTTCCCTAAAAATGTGATTTTGTGAATAAAAGAATATTCTGAATTGGAATGAGGCGTATGTTGTGTTTGTGTAACATTTGTTTTTAATATACGCGGGTTGTTCGAAAAGGCCGGGTTTATACCCATTCTGAATAACCGATTCGACGATAAGTCGAAGATGAAGACGGTGGTTGAAGACCGGAAGTCTTCACATCGTTTGGATAATTACTGACGATCCAGATTGGGCTGTACACCCAAGAGGATGGAAATAGTTGGTGGTCGTCCAGACGTACTTGGAGATGGATGGATATGCGAGGAAAGTGCCTCCGGTTTCGTTCAGACCTAGAACGGACTTGTAAATGGATTGTGTGTCTGACATTGGATTTTATTCTGTGTTGATTGATTTCTATTAAATATACATCTGTTTGGCGGCGAAGAATTTATTCTTTTGCTTAACGCCCTTCTCTGAGACGTACGAGCTCAGAGGTTGTATATCGATGGACATCAGTCGCATGGCATGAATTGCCTGTGTGGCACGCTAAAATGCAATGATCAAGGCTTCTGTTGAAAAGCAAAGTCTTGTGGTTGATGATCAAAGCACGCCTACGTGGCAGCTTTGTGTATAACGTGAATTCGTGAGCCTCACACCTCGGTATGAGTTAAAAACGGGATACGGGCTGCAGGGAGAGCACGACGTTTCTTTCTAGCTTTGGTGGTGTCAGTACTTACCAGCCCTGACATTTATATACTTTTCACCTATGTGGTTGTTGGAATGCGAGGCGCCTCGATTTTAGGTCTGTAAGGACTGGGAAACGTTAGTTCAGGAATTTCCAATCCTCTAACGTAAGTGAGGACCGGCCCTGAAGATCCAGGGGTTGCCCAGAGTGCGTAGCCCTGGGACATTTGCTAGAGTGTCTCGAACGCGGAGAGGAGCTTGCCCCTTGCCTCGACTCATGACGGAAATCCAATTTCCAATACGAGATGTTTCGGCTTTATTTGTAGAGCCTAGTATGGCGACATAGTAGCATGGGATGCTATGCCGTCTATGATTGATATTTATGATTGAAATTGTTTTGACACTATACACTTATTATAGTATCAAATGATTTGTTTTAAATGTACCAAGCATGTTTGGCTATTATAAGGGAAAACCCTATCCTCCGGCTTGCGTTGCATTGTGTGATGCGACCTGGGTCTTATAATAGCTTCATTTTTCGAAAAAGAATTGCGTTGTTTATTCTATGCACTGGTGTTCTTGGGAGGAAACCCGTTCCGTGTTATACGGCGTGGTCCCTTGAATCGCTCTCTTTTAAAGTAAAGTTTTATATAACTGTTTTAGTTCTCACACCAGTCACATGACTGACCTGGAGTTTATTGTTTTAACCTAAACTCTGGGTGCCCCTATTTTCCGCACGGGCAGCTAGTAGTTTTGGTTTTGCAGATTTATATTCACAGGATCCTGGTTTACAGCTGGAATGATACCCGGAAAGCTCTGTATCTGTATATCACCTTCAGTTGTGCTTTGTATTATTTTCCGCTTCTATGTAATTTATTGTACTCTCTGATATTTATCGAATGTAATTTATTCACTTATACTCTGTATATTCTTGTATCTGATGGAATTGTTGTAATAACAATGAAATGTTCTTCCGTCTGCGTTCTGATTTGTCTTGTCCTCACAGTAATTCGTTCTTTCTCATCTCTTCGGAGACCGGGGAAGTTCGGGTCGCTACAAGAAAATAATTATATTTTTCCCCGTAGAAGTGTAAATGAATTATATGAAGTCAGAAGTTGAAGTAAATAATTGAGATTTCATATTTATTACCCGTACTGAAGGAAACACTCTAAATTATGGAAATGTTTTCCAATGTAAATAACATATATTTTCTAATATACCGGAAATAAGAAATGTGCAAGGATGAGAATGTTTTTCGAACATTAACAATATATATATATCTGGAATATGGGAGAATAAAGGTTTTTAATAACTGAAATGTTTACCAAGAAATGTGCAGGGCTAAACGGGTTTTGGAACATATATGAGAAGATATGGAAAATTAGGAAAGTAATTAAATAAAAGGGCCAGTGATTTGTTTGATTCTTAGTGTAAATTTTGAATGAATGTTTGTTTTACTTCGATAGTTAAATAACCGACCATCGAAGTATTTTGACCATTGTTGTCAATACGAAGAGACTAGTTGGATATATTATCCGAAAACCACTCTGTATAGGCATAAGCGCTGCGAATTAGATTATGCTAAAGATAATTGACGGAGTGAAATGCAGGGGTCGTTCTGTTCCAGAATGGTGCTTTATGTTTGTCCAATCCCAAAACAACTTGTATGGACGAGTGTCTGACAGAGTATACCTAATAAATCACGTACGACTGATCTCTTAAAAGTATTATGTCTGGTGGCGGAAGAATTCGTTCCTCTTAGCTTTTTATACCCGTGATATTTTTGGAAATCAATTTTTGATTTGGTGGGTATGACGATGTGGCATTCAAAGAAAGTGAAGGTGTGATCTGTCAGGAGATACGTTATAGCCTCAGGCCTCATCAACCGGGAAATGACAAAATTCGGGCAGGCAGCATGGCTATGTGGGTCGCCCCCATTAGGGCGTATTTTCACCATCTAGAGAATATTCATATTTGTTACTTCTTTTCGCTTCTGTATCTCCCAGGAACGGTTATGTTGCTAGCAACCGTAGGTGACAATATATTCGATACACTCAAGAGAAATGAGTGGTCGGTCATGTGTAGCCGGGTTGCAAGACGTTCTTGTTGAACCCAGTGTATTCCTCTCTAGAGATACACTATCGGCAGGTGGTTCCATACCTTGTCAGTCAGAGTCCAATCTCCAATAAGCGCCGGTGGTTTTGATTGTATATTATATATGTGGAGCGTGAGATGCAAGCGTTCTGCTAGATTTTATTTACTTGTGATTAGACACTATTATAATATCAAAAAAGTATTGATTTTGAAAATGTTTTGGGTTATAGTAAGGTAAAAATCATCCATGTTTATGTGTGGGCTGGTCTTACTATTATCTTTTTCTTTCAAAAGGATTTTTCAAAGTTAAACTGAATGGTTGGAGTTTACTCACACCAGTCCCGTGACTGACCCAGAGTTAATTTTTTTCCCTAAACTCTTGGGTGCCCAAATTTGTACGAGCAGTCAAGTATTTAGAATTTTACAGACACTTGGAGGAGCTTGAAGCAGGAGGCTTCAACACTAGTTATATATAGAGTTTATTTCCGTTGTGATATACAACATATGATGTACTCTGATGACATATGTAAGTACAAATATAGTTTATATTTTAAAGTTATGTTATATATTATATTTTATTCGTTCCGCTGTGAGATTCGTGCTTACTCTAATTATGTCCTATTGTGATATTCTTCTTCTTATATTCAAACTTTCTTTCTTTCTATTTCTCACCCTCTAACTTCTTTCTAATAATGACCCGGTGCTTCCGATATCTGAATATTCGACATGGGTTTTGTGTCGATTTTCAAGGTCGAAAATCCCGTGGTCGCTACAGAAACGATTGAGTAACTAGAGTTAAGGATGTAGGCGATCTTGTCACACCTTCGTGGTGGGCAGCCCCTACAGATAAGAATTTGAAGAAAAAATATCAATTAAAAGTATCGAAGGCTTTGCAGAAGTCAATCTTGAGGAGGACACCGACGGTTGTGGAGCGGTTGCAAAAAGAGATGGTTCCCTGGTTAGCAACAATAAAGTCATGAATGTTGTGGCCAAGAATGAAAGCAGATTGCTCCTCACTAATAAGTTTCGGGATATGGGATTACAACCAGTTGGCAATCACTTTGGTTATAAGCTTGAAAGTATTGTTAAGAAGGCTGATAAATTGAAAGTTGTTACGATCCGTAGCCCTTCGTGTTTGGGAAGAAGGATGATCCTCGCAAATTTCAAGCGGCCAATGCAAGATGGGTCAGAGTAAATTCATTAAAAAGGTTCAGAATATCAATATTGATAATGTTCCATAAATGTTTTTAGAATAAAGGCCCAAAATTATCAGGCCTAGAGGATTTATTGACATCCATGGACTTCAGGGAACTCATCTTCTGTAAAGGGGTTATCAACGAGGATATGGGCATGATTGGGGTAGATGAGATTTCAGTCAATGGGAGGTAGGGCAGAGGCTTGATGCCCTAGAAGGTTACAAAAATGAGAAGTAAAGAGGGCATTGATGACATAGGGGTCGCAGGTGGTAGAGCTACCATGGTTGATTTTCGAAATGAAATTGGCATGTCTCCTTCTGTTTGTAAATCTATGGAAAAAGGCAGTGTTTTGATCACCTTCTGTCAACCATCTGACAGTAGAGTTGCTTCCAAATTGGAGGAAAAGGCGGTGGAGTTCAGATTCAAGGTCAAGTAGCTTGGAAGCATACTCAGAGTCCAAACGGGTGGTTTCTTCTTTAATATTAAGAAAAAGAATCTCCTTCTACAAAACAACGATGCAACTACTAAGGGAGATCCATATGTTGTTGGCCTAGGGCTTAATGAGCCTACGAAGGCCATGAAGTTTAAAAACTAAGGAGGCAGAAACAGAATGAACATCCCTAAGGGATAACCAAGCATAACGAATAAAGCCATCAAAGCCTGGATTAAGGAGCTGAAGCCGTTAAAAACGAAAAGTGTGTTTGGAAGATAAGAGGGATCCAATCTTAAAGAGAATCATACAACGGTCAGAAAGAACGGAGGCCATCCCTTGAATAGAGGAAAGCAGATGTAGGTCATCCCAATAAGTGTTAAAGAGAAAGCGATCAAGTTTAACGAGGGAGGGGTCAGAATGGCGAATAGACCAAGGTGAAAAATTTGTTGCAAATCAGAGGATCGATGAGGGCGCAAGAATTGATGAAATAATTGAAAGTGTTAGAATCGAGGGTATATGAACCAGAACTACGTACTCTGGCACCAGGCGTGATGTTAAAGTCGCCTTCCAGAACCCATGGGCCTGGGTGCGAAGAACCCAGATCGACACAATCTTGCTAGAGAGCAAGCCTGTCAAAGTTGACATAAGGACCGTAGATGTTGAAGAAAAGATAAATAGTGTTAGATGGATGGTGATGGAGGAATATATGGAGGGCAAAATGGGATTTGATAGTATGTAGAGGGCTCCTGAGAGAGTCATTCCAAGCAATAACGATACCACCCCAGGAGCCAATGGTATCTATGGTGTCCCACCCCAAATAAGTGGAACCCAGCAAATGATTAAGGATAGGGAAGGTGGGGTCTGAAAGCTTAGTTTCTTAAAGAAAAATAATATCCAAATGTAAAAGGGAAAAGAATAAATTTAATGGAAAACCGTTTGTCGAGGTCCTTTAACCTCTTAGCATTCCAAGAGAGGATCTTCAATGGGAAAAGGACACTTACTCCTTTTCTAATGATTGCATGGTCGAATAATGTTCAAGAAGAACTTTTACTCCCATGCAATGAGCTAAATTCTTATTAAGAGATCTATTTTCATCAAAAAAATGGATTGAAAAAGGCTACTGGAAGCAGAGGAAGAGCTTCCAGAATTAGCAAAAATGAGAAGCACACTCCTTTGACAGCAATGAAGAAAGTTTCAGAGCAAGGAGGAGATTTAGGTCTTTTATAGAAGGTGGAGTGTGCGGAGGTGTTGTGAAGTTGGTGGAGGGGGTTGGGTCTACCGGCAGTTCCTCAAGCTACATATGGATGGGGTCAAAGAGGTCCAAATCGATCTGTGAGTTGCAGAATCCTATGAACCATCGAGCCTTTGAATGAAAGTTGTGCATGAGGCCATTAGTCTAGTGCATGTCTGTTTGTGCATCATGTATATAAAAAAAAGGTCCAAAATGACCAGGAGGTCCCATCCGAGTTCAACGGTGAGCCAAGGGTCTCAACCCTAAGGTCCCATTACTTCCAGAGAAGCGTCAGGGATGAGAGGGCCGACGTTAGCAGATTGAGGTAAAAGGCAGGAGGGGGAGTGGTGATGAAGGTTCAAGTATGGTGGCTTCAATTAGCATAGCATCGAAAAGGTGCTCAGGCTCCAGCTAGTGGATCGGGGACGGAAGCTGGAGAGGGTCCATGAAAATTTGCCAATTGTTCTCAAATCTGTTTCCTAAAAGGAGGTCATCAAGGTCCAGGGTTAGGTGAAAAAGGTCCCGGTGATCAACAAAGAATATAAAATAGTTATCGAGGAAGATGGGGCATGAATAGGGGAGGTTAACGGATCTCAACAATCTATACCTCACAAATATAAAGCGAAAGTCACCTTATGCCCATCCGCAATCGTCTGTGCGGAGGAAGAGGCTGATGAGGTAAATGGCAGAGGAGAGGAGTTTGGGACGGTGGCGAAGATGGGTAGGGAACCCCTTGATTCAGACCCACGTGGTTGGCAACATATCTCTGACAAACACCTCCGTTGCTGGTGTCCAAGGCTTGAGGGTCAACGAACCACCTGGCTTGGAGAGGAAGGGACGATGGAGTGCTGCAGCATAAAGGTTGGATGAGGGGAAACAGATGAAAAATTGGTGGTCGGAGAGGATGTAAACCGTCCATTCAGGCTGGTGGAAGGCGTCGGTAAGCAAGGAATGAACAGTATGCAGATTCCAGTAGCCTGCAACAATGGAGGCTTTAACCAAGTTGGAAATGTTGGGATGGCGCACCATTGAATCTTGAAGTTGAGGAGACTATGAGTTAGATAAAGAAATGGCACGAGAGAGTGGTTTAAACGAGGAATCAGGGTTTTTATTGATTAGCGACATGTGGCAGGAGAGAGGGAATGATTTGAATGCCAAATCATGATTGGGAGGGATGAGGAAGAGGGTGCTTCGGGTTTCGAGGCAGAAAGTGCCATTTGTCCTTTCTATCTAAGTGAACAGTATTGGGTGGAGTGCCCAAAAAATCCACAATAAAAGCATATCTTCAAACTCCTACAGGAACGCACAACGTGTCCAAGACAAGCACAATGGAAGCAATGGTTGTTGGATTTCAAAAAATCCAAAGTGCGCGGGATGAAAACAAAAGGAGAAGGAAGTCCTTGATTAACCATCGAATGAGATGGTTGTCGCAATGACCAACTATCTACAAGCCAGTGCATTGTAGCCAAAATAATGTAGGACCTGTCAAGTCACTGGCAAGAAGGAGGACTTGGCAGCAGAGGAGGAAGAACAACGATAGTGGGGAGATGAGAGTGGATACGAGACTCAATGACCATTGGGTCATCGGCGATAGGCATTGGCAATTGAGCAGAAGGTGAAAGCAAAGGGAGAGGATCTGAAGGTACAGAGGTTAATGAGGAAGACAAATCAAAAAGAGGAGGAGGAAAGAGATGAGATTTAGAAGCCATTTTTTTGAGAAATTTTTACCATATTGTAACTTCAAATTAAAATTTCATTAATAATTTTTGTGAAAGGCTTTATTTTCAAAGTATATGCATGTTTATACTTCTGCAATAAACATCTACATCTTTAACATTAGATATAATTTTTAAGTTTCTCAAAAACTTATATTTTTATTTACCAACTATCAACCATGTTGAACTCAATTTTTAGTACTCGAGGAATGTGAACTTAGACCCGTAGTGTTTAACAATTATCTTCTTGTCCTTTTTCTACTGAAATCTATCTTTTTGAAAACCCATATACTTTCGGAACTTGTACAAATTTAATTTTCTTTCATTTAATAGTTATTTTTAATAAATTCAATTAATTTATTATTATCCACCCAGTTTAAAATTTTGCTTTTCTGTATTAATTAAGCGACCTCTATATGAAATTTCCTTATTTTCTTACAATATAGCGGTCTACCTAGAGAATGCATAAAAATGAACATTTCTACCAACTTACGCAGATTTCAACGACAACCAGTACGTGCAACACACACTGTTGGAAGGAAACACAATGCCACTAACTACCACATTCGACCTTCCTTATTGATCATCCTTCTACAATCTCCATATTTGAAAAGGGCAACTAAGCTTGAAAGACATTCTTTCTCACTTCTTTCTCACAACTCAGGTCTACCATTATATGTTTTATGTGCACTGACCATTTCAAATCTTGGTATTTTCTTGTCTCATAAGCCTTCTGCAAGCACATTCCAAACTTGTAGAGACGCACTTTAACATTGACTTTTTGGTTCACACATATATCAAAACAACATCCCTAGGCTTTTTCTAGTGGCCTTTACAATCTATGGATATTTCTTTTTACTATTCCTAAAAGCACTTCTATCTCCTTCACAACCTTGTTCTTTTTTATCCATCTTATATATGCATTAATTTCTATCTACTCCATATTTAAAAGCCTGATTTGACCTTTATTTGCTCTTTTTTATTAAATTCAAAATTTAAATTTTTTGAAACCTTCTTCTATTCTATTTTTTATTTTCTCATCCTCTAATTTATTTCACTAGATTTTTAGCATATTTTCCAATTTGTCCTATGTGCTAAGTAGGGAAAATAGGTGGGTCGTCCCAACAACCATAAAAATTCTTAACTCATGAAAATACGTACAACAATACATAAATCATAAAAATACCATGACAGCTATAGTAATATTTTCACTTGTTTTGATACATCCGGACTCAATGAAGGTGATATCAACTAATAGTCCAACCGTATGCGAAAACCCTTATTTTTAAACCTTCAATTTAATAATGATTCAAAATTTAATGACAAAACGATATAATTGGATGCACTATGAAACTCAGTTTCACATTTTTAACCAAGTGATATTTCTAGTGTTTAGTTCACCCAAAGACTACAAAATGATCTAACAAACCATCTTTGGAGCTTCTACATCTATGAAGCTTCAATAATAATTAGTAAAAGTTTACTGTTGTTGTTATGTTTTTGTTCTTCTTAATTTTGGCGTTGGTGTCCTTAATGCTGTTATGACGTATTTCATTCACATTTACATTTCTTAATGTTTGTAATTGCTATTATTCTTAAAGTTATTGTAATGTATCAATGATGTAAGAAAATAGCATTTGGTATTGTTGAATGGTGAAACTAGCTTAATTGGTTGGAAATGCTTTAAAAATTAATGAAATAAGTTCAAATCAGTACATCAACTAAAGATTCAAAGATACAATAGTTTCAAAAATAAAAATATGTTGTAATACATATAAGTGAATATGCGTTTGTTATATTCTATTTAGTCCCATATTATGGGAATAAGGCAAACATCGGCTCTGAAGCCTATATATAAAGAAGCCAATGTAATAGAAATATGTACACTGAACCAAGAGAAATAAAAAGGTCTCTCCCTTATCTTTTATGTTCTTTCTGATAGCTTATTTTATTATCTATTCCGTTTTATTTTATATCACGTTATCAGCACGGTGCTATATATTATTATAATATATAATTAGATCGGCTGTTTTCTTACTAAGTATTTCTATTTTTTAGCTTAGTGGTTTTTAGATATCCACCTATTCATATTTGACATGGTATTATGGTATATCGAATATTTTTTTAAGAAGATCCATTCAATTTCTTTTTATAATATTATATATGGATCTTTTACCCTATACGCCAGACATAAACATCTTCATTTGCTACTTTATCTCTTCAATAACAGAGAAGCCATTGCTAATAGGTATGCATATATGCAAACTACAGGCTGCTTCTTATTTAATGTAATGCTTGCTGTACAGCTTCAACTTTGTAATAATAGACTACCTATTCTTGTTTTTATTTTATCTTACTACTTTACTGTAATGCTTCATCTCGCCAGATGAGATGCTTTAAATATTATGAATTACATTTCCATGTATGGCTTACTTTTATATGCTTTTTCATCTTTCAATACAAGCAAGTTGCTTGTCAGCTAACATATGTATTACTGTGGCCATTATTTTTGTTATGTAACATGGTGTATGGCTCCTTGACGGTTTGTATTGTTTCATTATTGTAATAAGTTCATTGTAAATGTATAGAGAAAGATTTGCAAATTTGGATTTTTTTTTTTATGATTCTGTGTCGTAATATATTCAGTTTGTTACATGCATGTCTACGGTCCTATTCTATTTTACGAGATCTGCATATTTTTTTATGATATAACAGTGTTATAGTTTCATTGTTTTGTCTGTTCATTAATTTGTTAATTCTTTTTGATAATTATAGAACACGTATATTGATATGTGAATTATGTTTAATTAAGCATCTGCAATTATTTTTTGTGTAGTTCGCAAAATGTCAAACATGGCTAAACTTGAATTTAAAGCATTGGACATTTCTGGAGACAAATATTTGTCATGGATACTGGATGCCGAGATCCACTTGCAATCTCAATGCTTAGAGAATGCCATTAAAGATGATAATAATATGTCCCAGCAGGACAAAGCAAAGGCTCTAATATTTTTAACATGCCACATCCATGATGATCTAAAATCGGAATATTTAACTGCAAAAGATCCTCTTCACTTATGGAACTCCCTAAAGGAGCATTATGACCACCAGAAGATGGTCATACTTCCAAACACAAGGCAAGAGTGGTTGAACCTGAGGTTTCAAGACTTTAAAATCATAAGGGAATATAATTTCACTATGTTTAGAATTACTTCTAAACTAAAACTATATGGAGAAAAGGTTGATGATGTGCAAATGTTGGAAAATACCTTCTCAACATTTCATGCCTCGAATGTGCTCCTGAAGTAGCAATATCGAGAGCGTAGAGCGTCATTTTACAAAATATTCTGAACTCATTGAATATTTGTTGATTGTTGAACAAAACAATGAATTGCTTCTTAAATATCACTCCTCAAGACCAACTGGTTCAGCCGCATTACCAGAAATAGAGGACGTGGTCATGGACGAGGACGTGGACGTGGATACAACCCAAGCAAAGGTGGTTATAGTGGTTTTGGGGGGCAACAAAACTACTGATTTCAAAAAGTAGCAAAAGAAAATTGAGCCTGAAACAGTAATAATTCAGCTATAGAAAATAAAAAGCACTGAGGAAATTTGCTATAGATGTGGGTGCACTGGTCATTGGTCACGTATTTGCAGATTATCAAAGAAAATAGTAGAAGAATATTATAAATACAAAAATATTGAGATAAACAATACCGAGGGATTGTCCGATAATGCTAACCTGAAGTTAGATGATTTTTTTGAAGATTATGATGGAAAATTATTCAGCGATGAAAATTTGAATGCAATATTCGAAGATATGAACGAACCAACCAATAAGTATTGTAACATCCCACCTTTTTAACCACTTCAAGTCGGTAATTAAACCAACTTGAAACGACCAAAACGACGGATCGTTATTTAGCTTACAAAGTTTGAAATAGAATCAACACAGAATAAATAACACAATACTGAACTACGAAATAAACCTTTATATATCAATCAAAATTTTTGATACAGTCTTTTTCTGTACAGTGGAATGAAAATACAGTTTGAATATGAAAGAAATATTTACTGGTTTAAAATCTTCAGGGTGCGCGTCTTCGGAATCCCCAGCTTTGCCAATCTTCGAATCCTAAGCTGTAATCTTTAAAATCTGTAACACTCGGGTCTGACCCGAGCGTTCCGTGCAAAAACATAAAACACTCGAGTCAGGATTAATCATAGTTCAAGTAAATTAATTTCAACAGAAGTTGAAATAAAACAGTTAATCTCAACAACCATTTAACCTTCGAGTATTAAATCCATGAGGAACTGCCAACGTATGACATAGCAAATCAGAACAACATATATTTATTTATGTATAAACATATGCCAATGACATGTATATACACATACAATAGTACATATATACACATGTGTGCATCGACCACCACATATATACTAAACCGTGCTTACGAAGTGAAGTCCACGAAATGAAAGGCAACGTGTATACTTGCTACAAGTTATATGAGTTTGAACGCAACAGGTCAAACAGAATCAAGCTTGAAGTATGAGTGAACACATATAGGCTAATTAAAGAGGGACAATATATGTAGCAACATGTATATGCATGGATTCAGCTTTACTAAACAATATAAGTGAACACAGTATGACACAAGAATGCAAAGACTACTAATGCACAAGGTCAAAAACCAGAATGTTAAAATAATTTTATTCTTAATATGATACCCGTTGCAAGCAAATTTACAATGTTACGAGTCATCTCTTATGTGAAACAGAAAGGGAAGGGGAACTGTAACTACTTTGCCTCTCTCTGAATGTAAATCGAAATCTACTTAGTCTCATACATTAATCATGTCTTTAATCATCTTTGAAATCCTTTCTATTCATTATTTGGTCACTAGCCAACTTGACCTCTATCATGGGTCTACTATACTTATTCATGTACAAAAATATGTTGAAACTCGCATGATATGCAAGAAATGAGATAGAACGTAACTGAAGTGAGGTCAGCAAACAGCCCATACAAACGGGTAAAAAGTGGGATTATAAAATACTTTTGGGCATGTCTACATTTGAACATGTACATACATATTACTATATGCATACACATACCACTGAGTGTGACTACTATATCCTTTCGCAAGCAAATTATATTTTGGTGAAACGGAGCAAGGAAGTTCAAGTTTGTATTGCTACAGTTTAATGCATGTACATATAATGTCAAAGGAGCAGATATGTGGGGCTGAATGCTAGTATATGCAAGTAAAACCGAATCAATGGATGGTAGAGGACCCAGGTTGATTATTTTCATCCAAAACTATACAAAATTGTATCCAATATCATACATGCGCAGGCATAGACCCAACAATAAAATGCAGCAGTAAAACACGCAAGGGAAATAAGGCACGGAAGGACAAATTTATGATGATATACGTAACTTAAAGTGCATCAGAAAAGATCAGTCAGAATTTACAAGTGGCATATGAAGCATGATATCAAAAGTATATTTGTTTCACAAGCTACTGTAATAGCAAACTCACTGAAATAAAAATAGGAAAATAAAATTATTAAATGCATCACAATAAGAAAGTCCTGTAAAACAACAAATACTCTTAGCTTTAGTTCGTCCTTATATGAATAAAAAGACAGATGAAAATATAATTCGCAATATAGTTTCTACGTGTTATTTGTTTTGATAAGAAACCATATTGACTTTGATTGATTACAATTTATCAGCTTTGGAAAAAGATCATACAAATTTGGTCCTTAAATCAACTTTTACCAAATCGTGACCCTTAACCCAATATCCATTTTAATTAAATATAAATTTTTTTCTTTTATTTTTCTTTTTCAACCATGGTGTATTTGAAAATTTCAAGTGTTGACAGTAATAAGGGGTAATGGTTTGGAACCAAAATTGTATTAGATGAGACCATTACAAGCAAAGAAGGTGCTACTGTTCTTCCAACAGAGAATTGACAATTTATTCAAGACAAGATAACTTTTTCAGTTCCTAGTTATTTATCTAACATAAGTGCAAGTCTATTACCTTAGTTGATTAAATGCTCCACTGTAAAAGGAACAAGTTTCTAACAAAACAAATCTTCAAATCGGAATTTTTAATAAAGTTTAACATTTAAAAAAAACACTACAGAATCTTAAAGAATGAAGGATTTTATATGGGAAAGTATTTGCTAAAGATTAAACTCAGTGTGATTTCCCTAGTGCAGCAGGTCGTATTATTAATAAATCTGAGCAAATCTTGTTATATTAAGTGATTTAAATATTGATTATAAAACTGTAGCTTCTATTAAAGAAATATAACATGAATTTACCCAAGAACAACACTAGTATTGCTGTAAAGCCTAAAACTTCCTCACTTTGTTAAATGTTGTAAAGCCGAACATGAATAAGATAGCCAAATGGAGCAGTAACAAATCCAAATCAAGATATAATAAGATGTGTATAACCCAAATAAGACAGTGAGAATGTGTGTACAAGGCCGCAGGATTTCGTATCAGTTAACATCAATGTCCAAACACCCATACATAAGCCAGTATTCCAGCATAGTATCAACAACCGCAGGTATTAACTAATATACCCAGTCTAAATTGAAATAAATTGGGTTAACTTCTTCGTAGGGACAATAAAGTGACGGGACCAGCAAGGAATAAATTAAGATAAATCAAACAACCACAAGGTAGCCAACACAACTGAAACCAACCATCATACATTTCAATTTAAATTGAAATCAAGTACTTGAAACCAAGGTTAATCGTAATTGAGATGCTCACCTTTACACAACGATGGATTTTGGAGCAGAAAAAGAAGGGTTCGATTTCCATTGGTTGACGACATGGAAAAGATGGCTTCTGTTGGTCCTCCTGACGACACGACTTTCAGGTGGAACACGAAAGAAATGAGGAACGAATTTTACAAGGGAGATGGATTGATGAAGAAAGGCGAGATGACAGTGCAGTAAATTTGAAGTCACACGCTATTTTTGGTGGAACGATTTTAGTGGCAGCTATTGTCTTTCTTGATTTGGGAATAAACCAATTTAGGGCTTCAAGCATTTAAAAATTAAGAAGGATGAAACAATTTTGATTTGGAGGAAGTGAAAAATTATTCTCGGCTGCCATTAGAAGGAGAAAAAGAGATGGTTTTTGCCGAATGAAATGGGGGAATGAGGAGCGATATATAGAAGGGAATCGGTGAAGATAAGAATAATGTAAAATCATAAAGGGTTAGGGTGTCTGCGCATTTTAGTTCATAGGTCGAAGAAATTTTATTTAAGGTAGGTTTTATTTGGGTTTAATTTAATATTAAATTGTACGATGAATACCTCGAACCGCTCTAAATTCGTACTACCATCCCAATCTCCAAATACGACAAAAATTACACATACCCTTCCGTTTCAACATTCTGAATTCAATAAAATTAATTTAATTATAATCCAATTTCTTTTGTGTATAATGATATTTTATTTTTAAAGTATTTATCGGTTCACTAATTCTATTTCGTTTGTCCATCAATAACTCCGTTCGTTTTCAATTTTTGAAACGTTGAATTCAATCTCTTTATATATACCAATACACTCATATCCAAGCAAATTTTCGATATATGCCAATAGGAAAAACCTCTAATTAGTTTAATGTTAATAATATATATTTTAAATTCAACCATTTATATTTTTCAATTGGATTATAATTCAAATTCAAATTCAAATATCCGACCAAATTCAATTCAAATATTCAACAACAAATATTTGATTCATAACCAACCATTTTGAATTAAATATTCAATTCATACTGCAAAACCATATAATCGATTTTTAATCCCAGCATCAATGTAAAATTGACTGTAAATAATTGATTCCACATTTTAGTTGTCAAAATTTCCGGGATGTTACAATCTCTCCCCCCCCCCCTTTTAAAACTTTTCGTCCTCGAAATGCTGAGATTGGTATACTACTGCATACTTCAAATTTGCATATACGTGCAAAATCTTTTTCGCAACTAATTTAAATATTAATATTTAAGTCACCAAACCTTTTTATTTATTCATCATACTCAATTAACTCGAAAAATAAAATTTCCTTTATAGTTGGAGATCAATTTTTATCGGACACGATTTTCTTCATCTTCCGCATCAGATTTCTTTTATTTCCATGTCTTTTAAAACTATATTCAATTTCTATCTCAAATTATTTTGAGATATTTCTCAATTTCTTATCTTATCTAAACCTCTAACAGAATCAAAATCATATAATTTCTTTTCAAACCATTTTCTTCTTAAATTTCAAATTTTGCATATCAAATTATCCCAATTTTTTTGTAAAGCTCATCTGTCAATGTTTACCTACCCATCGTTACACTGTAATGGGTCTAGTCTTTGCAATCATTAACCCAGTCTCCTTACATTCAATCCATTTAATCTTTTCCAACACTCATTGAAGAGTGTATATAACATCTTCTCTTCAAGTTGCAAATTTTTGACTTGAAAATTTTCCAAAATCCAATATCTTTTATAAAAAAAAATTAATATAGAAAATATTTGTATTCCTAATCCAAAGCTATGTACTTGAAAATACTCTGAAATACTCTTTCTTAACTCATTAATTTTGGTATATGTTTAATTTCAAATTGATTTGAAAATATTTGATAACTCGAAGCTTGACAAGTTTATTATCGTTCTCACGTATGTTAGGCATACGCTGGCCAGGCGCACGACTAAAATCTCCAAGTACTAAATATCCTTGTTTCAACTCCCAGTGGTAATATTTCAAAATTCTTTTAAAAACAGAAATGGAAAGTACCAATGTGATATTGATATATTGATTGTTCATGAATCGCAGATACATAATGGTTTCGTCTGGATCCCCCAGAAAACATTCGTATCCATAGGAAATCACTTCCCTGTGAATTTCGTCATGAACAGATCAACGGAAGATATTTGAGAATCAAAAGAAAACTGAGATCACTAAGCTTTGATTTCTCTATCTCAGGGTCATGAAAACAAATAATGAAGACTAACCAAGTCAGGACAAGTCATGTCACGAAGACACATTAAGTCACTAAGACAAATCCAGTCACGAAGACTCGGTGCTTCATCAAACAGGTGGCTCACTATCACTAAGATATATCAACATCGCATGGCTCCATTCTAACTTTAGTAACTCTAGTGGTTACATCTCTTTCACTTGTAGATATGCCATGGGGACCGCAGATATACAATGGTTACGCCTGATTCCCTCAGGAAACATCCATACTCGTAAGCTTTCACAGCTCTGCGGATTACGCCCTTATCAAGACTGTTGATCGCAGCAGACACAACAGTTACGCTTGGTTCCCCCAAGAAACATCCGTCCACCATAGGCCATCTACAGCACTGCGAATTACGCTACATGGTTATGTTCTTTCAGACAACTCGAATTTTATGTCCGGACAACCTACTACCACCAGCAGTACATCTTACTAAGCTCGAAATTCAAAGGAGAAGGTCGGTACTTCGCTTATTTTGTTTTGAAAAAAATATAATACTATATATAGTATCTCATTTCAAACTTCTCATAAATCATACATAAAATTCTCTTTCCAAATCATATTTCCAAACATCTCATTCTTATATAAATTCTATCTTATACGATTTCATTTTAATTCACTTACCTTCCAATCCAATGGTTTTCAAAATCACCATATTCTTTTATCTCTCATATAAGTTTTGAAAACTTCTATATTTCAATATTTAAAATCGGAAATCCTCAAATTCCATTCCAGTTTCAAATTATCAGTTATGATCTCCTAATCAATTCAGATATTTGATATCCTTTCAAATTCAAATTTATAAATCCATTTCTATAACCCAATTTTTCTTCCAACTCTAATTATTAAACTCATCGCTTAACTCAAACCTTTATGCTCTCAAAATTTCATATTTTTTCTTCTTACGCATTATCATTCCTCCACATTCACACCCTTCGACTGTAAATTAGCAAGCGAACAACTCCCTAAGTATTAATCTCGAAGGCCGAAATCAGCATCAGATCAACACTCAGAAGTCGTTCAACTTGACTAATCTCCAGTCAATTTCCAATTTCCTTAACTCTATATCTAATTTCTTTTCAATTTATCTCTTACGAAATTCTCAAATTCAAATTATATTTCCATTTCTCTCACGTTCTGCCACCCTTCGTTTTCGACGTGCAACTCTTTATTCTTCAGTTTTCACCATTTTGATTTGTCAAAACCCGTTAACTTCTCATGAGCCTTGAAAAACAATTCATATTCATTTTCTATAATTCTAAAAAATATTCTTTTTCCATTGGGATTTTTTTCCATATATTTGCAAATATTTAATTTCAATAGAAAATATACTTTATTCTCAGGGGAAAATATTTCTAAATTCATTATTTGGACTAAAACAGATATTAAACGCACACCGCTATTTTCACTTAACTGCTAATACTCATTTCTTACTCCATTTATCCACTTTTGGCTATCAAATTTTAACCATTTCTTAGTCAACAATGAAGTCAGTCAAGTTGGGGTATATTTACATCTCAGGCCTTATTTGAACAATAATATAAACTTCAAAACAGATAAAATTCATAACTTCGAATAAAAACACTCATTCTTGTAACTTTCAAATTCAAGTTAAGTATTCACCTCTTTTAAGAAAATTGTTCACAATAATTCATGCCTGCAAGATATTTAACTTTAAAAATATACTTTATTAATCTGAATATAAAATTATTTAGCATATTAAATTTTGATTAAAACAAAAAGTAAATTATAATTTCCTAAAATTCAACATAATTGATTTCCACGAATAACTTCCTTCAAATAATATTTTATTCAATAAAATCCCAAACTTCAGAAACATCTCTCTTGATTTACATTATGAACTTCAGAATAATCTCACCGTATCGGTCAACTCAATTTTCTTTATTCCCAATTTCAGTTGCAAAGTTTTTGCTTTCAAACGTTATTTACTTCAAAAAAGTAAATATTATTCCTCTTATCAAAATCCACATCAAATTTGTTTTGATTCTATTCAAATATAGGTCAACATCTCTTTAAAATCTTTATCCAAATTTTTCTTCATTCATAGTTCTCGTTTACATTTCACTTCTTATTAATTAATTAACAAGTTTATGCTTCACGGTCGAATTCACATATTTGATTATACATTATTGGTTCGAAACCAATTATAAACTATCTTGCTAAGTTCTGAATAACTTAAATAAATTAGTAATACAATTTGACATAATCGAATTTCAATTATACCCTTTTTTATTTTTATTTCATTAATTTAAATCCTGAATATCAATATAAAATTAATTACCTGAAATTTATTTCTAGTAAATTTCAGTTGTCTTTGATTTTTAAAATACACGATTTTAGAAAATGATTTTTCGATTCTATTATATTTTATTCTCCTTGGATATCATTCGATAATGGATTCGAGATTTAAACTTAAGAGGATTTTATCGAAGAACTAGCTCTAGCAAATCTAGATTCTAAAGACTGGGGATTCAGAGAAAAATTTAAAATCTCAAAATAAATTTTTGATTCCGCTGTATTAATTTCAAAATACTTTCAAAATCATTTACCTTTCCAAATCATTTAACATTATTTATAATTTCAAAAAATTATATTCCAAAACTTTTAAATCTTCAAAATTCGTTTTTCTAATGTAAATCCTACTCATTTAAACTCGTTAAGCTACACTTTGAATAAACCAAAGCTATGCTACCACTTGTAACGTCCCGACTTTTTAATCACTTCAAGTCGGTAATTAAACCAACTTGAAACAACCAAAACGACGGATCGTTATTTAGCTTACAGAGTTTGAAATAGAATCAATACAGAATAAATAACACAATACTGAACTACGAAATAAACCTTTATATATCAATCAAAATTTTGATACAATTTTTTTCTATACAACGGCATGAAAATACAGTTTGAATACGAAAGAAATATTTACTGGTTTAAAATCTTCAGAGTGCGCGTCTTCGGAATCTCCAGCTTTGCCAATCTTCGAATCCTAAGGTGTAATCTTTAAAATCTGTAACATTCGGGTCTGACCCGATCATTCCATGCAAAAACATAAAACATTCGAGTCAGGATTAATCATAGTTCAAGTAAATTAATTTCAATAGAAATTGAAACAAAATAGTTAATCTCAACAACCATTTAACCTTTGAGTATTAAATCCATGAGGAACTGCCAACGTATGACATAGCAAATCAGAACAACATATATTTATTTATGTATAAACGTATGCCAATGACATGTATATACACATACAATAGTACATATATCCACATGTGTGCATCGACCACCACATATATACTAAACCATGCTTACGAAGTGAAGTCCACGAAATGAAAGGCAATGTGTATACTTGCTACAAGTCATAAAAGTTTGAACACAATAGGTCAAACAGAATTATGCTTGAAGTATGAGTGAACACATATAGGCTAATTAAAGAGGGACAATATATATAGTAACATGTATATGCATGGATTCAGTTTTACTAAACAATATGAGTGAACACAGTATGGCACAAGAATGCAAAGATTGCTAATGCACAAGGTCATAAACCAGAATGTTAACGTACTATTATTCTTAATATGATACCTGTTGCAAGCAAATTTAAAATATAACGAGTCATCTATGACGTGAAACAGAGAGGGAAGGGGAACTGTAACTACTTTGTCTCTCTCTGAATGTAAATAGCAATCTATTTAGTCTCATACTTTATTCAAGTCTTTAATTATCTTTGAAATCCTTTGTATTCTTTATTTGGTCACTAGCCAACTAGACCTTTATCATGGGTCATGTAACGTCCCGGAAAAAGTTGTAACAACCCATATTTTGATAATGTGTTATAACCATAAATCTAGGCAGAATTAAATTTTAAAGAACCAAGGGAAACGGGTTGCGCCATTGCGTTCGTCTCGGAATTCTACTTGGAAACGAGTCTGAGTTTGCAAGAATCAGAGTCCGTATGAGGGAAATATGACCCTCCGAAGTTTCAGGAATTTTCAGAATCGAAAACAGCTCGAATTCGAATTCAAAATTCGAATTTCAAATGCAGAACAAACTGGGCGGGAAATTTCCCGCCCAGACCCAGGTCGACTGGGGAGTCGACTAGGCAGTCGACCCCCCCTCCCCCCCAGACCAGGTCGACTGGGCAATCGACCTGGGTGTCGACCTGGTCCCCGAGCCCATATTTGGGCCAGTGTTCATTCTGATGTTTCTAGTCCGATTTCTGTCTAGATTCATCTGCCTAAACATATTTAAACAGCCCCAAACCTAGCCTTCTCTACACACAATTCTATTCTGCTTCTACTCTGCCTCTGTTCTAAATAAAAATAAAAATGGCGTCGCTACTCTGCTGGAATCAAAAATAGAAGCTAATCAACATCAACCTAAGCAACTCAATTCAAACTAGAGATTAAAGCTTCTGCAACGATCCTACGACAATTTCTATTCTTAGTTCTCAAAAACCACGATCTGTAAGCCCCAGTTACTCTTGGATCTAAACTCTAAACTTAATATGGACATGTGTAAATTGAAGTTGAACATAAACATGATAACTACTTGAGACTTACTCTTGTATATCTTTGATCTATGACTATTCCTTTTTGATCTATTATTTTAGATCTACTCTTGTTCACCCTAGATCTATTCACCTTGAACCTAGTACCGTTCATATTGAACCTTGATTTGTGGAATACTGATAAGAACTTGATTTAGAGGCCTGTTCGTGTCATAACCTAAACCCTATCATTATTTTAACATGCCTGTGATGTTGTGATGTTGAAACTATTGCTAGTCACAAGTTTAGGATTATCATCTTATGTCATTTATAGCTATGTTTATCACCCTATTTCATATGCCAGTGATGTTATGATCATATCTCAAGTTACACCATGCTTGCCTTGAAATCACCTTTGCCACTTTATACCCATCCTTGTTATGTTATTCCCTAGTTTCATCTATTGCCTTGATTCGAATTCACGAGCGTTGGGGATGCGATTTGGGTAGTTTAGGAAAACCTTAATTTAGTATGAACTTGAAAACATGAATATTGTTATAACTTGAGCTTGGATAGGAACATGAACTTGACATGAAATTATACTTGAAAATATGAATTTGGGACATGACACTTAGATAACTTGAACGTGGCCAACTCGAGGTTGGG
This sequence comes from Allium sativum, assembly GCA_030737875.1. Taxonomy (NCBI): domain Eukaryota; kingdom Viridiplantae; phylum Streptophyta; class Magnoliopsida; order Asparagales; family Amaryllidaceae; genus Allium; species Allium sativum. Next base: position 136,890,546 of record CM060921.1, on the reverse strand, counting down.
TTGAGTTCGCAGTATAAATCTGCCCGGAACCGCCCGGCGAATCCAGTAACTGCAAACAATAGGACCCAATGTGAGTAGTTGGTCATATCGCACTCGAAACCCGAGGTTAGACTAGGTTAAGGTGTAAAACTGCCCGGACCCGCCCGGCACATCCAGTAACCATAACCAAGTCTAATGTGAGAGGTTAGGGGTGCATTAAGTAAATTAATGCCACTGGATAGGGTTAAGTCATGGACCACTTGAATATACTTAACCAATTTGACACGTTGATTTGATAGGGTTAAGTCATGAACCGCTTGAACACACTTAACCTACCTGACACATGATTCGTAGGACTAAGTCTTGAACTAGAATGACACACTTAGTCAATTTGACATGACACGTATATGGGGTTAAGTGTCGATTTTAAATGACAACTTAACCTACTGAACGAAACCCTAGTTACGCGGTCCTTCTCAGCAGTAACCCACTAGATGTATCACGGTACCCTGGGACTAGGCAGGGTGGGGCACGATTGCTGGGCTGATTGTAAGCGACCAGAACGACGGCTGAGTTGGTGCGCCATTGTAGGTTCAGGCGGACTAGGGTCATGCACTTAGTCCGAAGTTGAAAAAGCAGGCATTGGGCATCAGTAGGATTATCTGTGCATTCTTGATTCGTGTCGGTGGTTGGCACCCTAGGGCTTGATACACCCTATGGTGGACCTAGCACAGGTGACTACATTCGTGATAGGGCCGTATGACACAGACACACGACGAGCTAGACTTGAAGGGAGCCGGTCGATTAGATCATACCGTTGGACCCCGAATTGGGTCACTTCACGATATTGGCCCAAGGGATTATTTCTTGATTTATAGTTGACACGGGATTAGTATACCAGTATAGTTGGTATGGCGAACCTTGAATACGCAATGTTAGACTTGACTTATCTTGTTAGCTTAGTTATCATGTCAGACTTATCATCATTCCTATGTTTAATTCCAGTTTATTCATGTCTTGTTAACTTTACTAGTTTCTATGCTGATAGTCACTAGGGCTTACCTGTAACAACCCGTATTTTCAAAAACCTGTTATAACATAAATCGAGGCAGAATTTAATTCTAAAATCTGAATCAAGGGAAACGGGCTATGCCATTGCGTTCGTCTCGGAAAAATACGCGAAATAGAGTCCAAGTTTTCGAAAATCGGAGTCCGTATGACCCAGTTAAGGCCCATTGAAGTTTTCAGAAAATTCCTAAGTAAAAACAGATTTGAATTTCAAGTTCAAAGTTGGAAATTAGGGCAAACTGGCGCAGGCGGGAAAATTCCCGCCAGGACCCCCATGTCGACAGGCATGTCGACAGGGTCCCCAGGGTGTCGACAGCCCTGTCGACAGCCCTATCGACACAGGGTGGCCGGGCAGTTTTGCCTGGCGCACCATTTAGGGTCTTGGTCTGGTTTGTGGCTTGGTTCTGGAGAGTTCCGAAATCTGATGGCCCTAATTTAACCTAGGGTTAATCCTATGGTCTAAATCACTAGCCTAATCTATAAATAAGACCCTAACCTACCCTAAATCACTCATTATTCATTCTAGCAACCAAACTATGTCAAAATCAAACCTCTCATGGCCTCCACTCTCTTCATACAAATCCTAAGCAAATTTCTAAGAGATTTCCATGCATACAAGTGTATTTAGACTTGTATGATCCTCTTTAGCTTGCATTAAAGTCTTGTTTCTCTATTGTCATCATAAAGGAGGAGTCTTGATCAAGTTTGCTTGCATTTTTGGGGTTTTAATTTGTTGCATAAGGGGTTTCTTACATTAGCTATACTCAAATGAGTCCGCATAAGCATTGTAAGCCCTATTCCTCTCATACTTGAACTTTGAAGTTAAATGCATGATATGCGAGTTGTCATAAGTTATGCAAGTTTGTTTATGCAAGTATGATATGCGAGTTGTCATAAGTTATGCAAGTTTGTTTATGCAAGTATGATATGCAAGTTGCCATAAGTTATGCAAGTTTGTTTATGCAAGTATGATATGCAAGTGTCATATGTTGTGCAAGTTTATTTATGCAAGTTTGTTTATGCAAGTATGATATGCAAGTTGCCATAAGTTATGCAAGTTTGTTTATGCAAGTATGATATGCAAGTTGCCATAAGTTATGCAAGTTTGTTTATGCAAGTTTGTTTATGCAAGTATGATATGCAAGTGACATATGTTATGCAAGTTTTATTATGCAAGTTTGAGATGCAAAATTGTCATATGATATGCAAGTATGCTTATGCAAGTTTGGGATGGTCATGTGGGTCATGTTAACATGTTATGCATGCTTTTGGGCCTAAAAATGTAATATGCAAGTGTATGAACACATGAATCTTTCATATGCCACCATGTTGAACTTGTGGCTCTAACACTTTTATGTCACGATTATGCCAAGTTCCCTCTTTCTATCCTTTATGCGCTATTGCGATATGTAAGCGATGGGATTGCGTTTGGGGTTGGGTAAACTTAAAAGACATAAAAACGTGAACTTGGGAATTTACCTATTAAGTTAGGTCTACCCCTTGGGAATTTACCTATTAAGTTAGGTCTACCCAAGTATTTGTTAAACTTGTAATGTGTTTTGGAAATATGGTGGACATGACACTTAGAAAACATAAGTGTGGCCAACTCGAGGTTGGGTTGAGTTTGTAGCGTAATTCTACCTAGAACCTACCGGCTTAACTAGTGGCTACAAACAATAGGATCCAATGTGAGAAGTTGGTCATGTGGAGCCAAGACCCGAGGTTAGACCAAGTTGTGGTGTAAATCTACCCGGAACCCACCGGCTTAACTAGGTAACCGCAACAAAGTCTAATGTGAGAGGTCAAGGCACAATTAAATTAATTAATGCCTCATGATTAGGGTTAAGTCATGGCCCACTAATACTTAACCAATTTGGGGATTCGAGGGATTGAAATGGGGTTAAGTTGTGAACTGTTGGTTACACTTAACCAATTTAATCCATTTGGGGATTCGAGGGATTGAAATGGGGTTAAGTTGTGAACTGTTGGTTACACTTAACCAATTTAATCCATTTGGGGGTTCGAGGGATTGAAATGGGGTTAAGTGGTGAACTGTCGGTTACACTTAACCAATTTAATCCATGATTAGTGAAGGGTTAAATCGCACTTAACCCTCTTAGGAAACCCTAGCAACGTGGTCTGTTCCAGCAGTAATCCCAGTTTGGTATCATCACAACCCTAGAGGCTAGGCTAGGGCGGGGCACGATTACTGGACTGATGTAAGCGACCAAAGCGATGGCTGAGTGGTACAGCGGTGCGGGTCCAGGCGGGTTACGGACGTGCACGTAGTCCGGTATTGGACAAACTCGAGGCACGGGTACCAGTAGGTTTAGACTGTGCATTATTGCTTCAGTGTCTGGGGTTGACACCCGAGGGTTTGATACACCCGAAGGTGGACCCAGCACAGTCTGACTACATCCATATGTGGGCCGTATGGACACCAACACTTGATGTGTTAGGTTTATAGGGGGCCGATCGACTAGACCGTTGGGCTGGACCTTGTATTAAGGTCACCTCATGTTATTGGGCCAAAGTTTGGGCTGAGGGATCAATACCTGTTATGTTAGTTTGCTAGTACACCCGTGGTGCAAAACCTTAATCCTGATTATGCGATGACACCTTTATCTACCTTGATAGTTAATCATCATGTTGTTATCCTTATGTTCATACCCGCTGCTCATGTCAGTTAACTTTATCAGTTTACATTGATTGTAGTAGGGCTTACTCAGTCTTTTTGACTGACCTGTTTTCTTTTGCCTCTTTTCTTCCATTCCCCCCCCCCAGGTTCTCAGGGAGGGAATACAGGAGCTTAGCTTGGATCCTACCCGCTTTCTTGGATAGCTCATGTATGCTTCGGACTTGAGCTCGCTATGGTTTTTCTGCTTTGGGGATAGCTACTTATGTTTTCCTTTCAGTTTTCAGATGATGTTGTTTATGTACTAGACTTATTTTATTTGGAAAATTGACATGATGTTGTACTAAGACTTGATTTGAAATGGTTTGAAAATCTTCCGCTGTTTTATCCATGTTATTTACTCTGGTTACATTTATTTACATGTTCTTGTTCTGCCTTGATATATCATTATGCATGTTTACCTTGTTTTAAAACGCCCCACCAAAGTCAGAGTTGCTTGCAAGAGCTACCCTGGCGGAGGTGGGGCGTTACATTTGGTATCAGAGCATATGGTTTACGAGAAGGAACAAAAAGGTTTTTAGAAAACTTTTTGAAAACTATCTTCAAAATCAAGTATAAAGTATTTTCCAAAGAAAAGTCTAGTTTATTTTAAAGGCTATTCCCCAAGAAGCCATTAGCGAAATTCCTCTCCATTCTGAATCTATCTTTTTTTCCGTTTTCAGAATGGCCGATAACTTTGCCATTCCGAAGGGAGTACACGTACATGTTTGGTATAGGAGACTTTTGGGGGCTAGGGCGACCGAAGCCGGCCCCGCAAATATTACTCCTCCGGTAGTTGATGTTCCTCTTCCTCCTGTCACTGAGGTTCCTCTTCCTCCTTCCCCTCAGCATCCTCAAACTGACTTCGCAGAGATTTGCCAAGATTTTAAGGCGATGGGTTGCAAAAATTTCTTTGGAACCGAGACTTATGTGGAGACAAGGAATTGGTTGAAGGAAACCGAAGATCTTTTTACCTTCTTTAATATAGATGACCGTAGGAAGGTTCTATTAGCAGTATGGTTGTTAAAGGAAGAAGCTGCGCGTTGGTGGGCCAATTGAGACTTGGGAAGACTTTCGGGGAAAGTTTAGACTAAGGTTCCTATCACTGAAGCAAGGGGACATGACTATTAGGGAATACATAGATCAGTTTAATCAACTGGCTCAGGTCGGTTTAGACTTAGTTAACACAACTCAGAAGAAGGCCCTATATTTTGCTCTAGGATTAAACGAGCCATTACATGATTTGGCCATGACTCATATACCCTTGGGGGCAACTTTTGAGAGTTTGGTGAATATGGCCCTACTTAATGAAGAGAGTAGGAGTGACGAGGAGGAGATCAAGGTGAAGGATACTCAAGCCAAGAAGACTGATTCCCAGTGGAAAGGAAATCAGGGTAATCCAAGCGGTCAGAGCAGTCAAGGCAATAAGAACAAGAACAAGGGCAAGAACAACAAGAGGAAGTGCCATCATTGCGGTCCAGTTGGGCATCTTAGTAAGGATTGTCGGAAGAGAAAAAGGAACAATGGTGAATGCTTTTTTTGCGGTGAGACTGGACATTTCAGTAAGGATTGCCCGAAGAAGCAAGGGCAAGGCCAGGGTCAGACTCAGCGTGCTGGACCTTCGAGAGGGCAAGTTCATGCTCTCAATGCTGCTCCAGTTCCCGATCGAGGTAGTGTTTCTGTTGAAAGCCTTGTATATATTTCTGATTTTCCAGTTCGTACCTTGTTGGATTCTGGTGCATCGCATAGTTTTATTTCATCTGATCTAGTTGGAAGTTTGCACCTAAGTACTAGCCCAGTTGATGATCCCGTATGTGTTTCAAATCCAATTGGGGTTTCCGCCCAATTGTCTGTGGTCTGGGTGGATTTGAAAATTTCTATCTTGAGTATAGAATTCTCGTGGGATGTTTATATTCTCGGTTTCAGGGGATATGGGTTGGTTTTGGGCATGGAATGGTCGTCCTGTTTTGGAGCCATTCTTGGTTTTTGTATAGGGTTCATGACTCGCCACGGTAATACCCTAGAAATTTCTAGCAACCCTATGGGTCCCGTCATGTTATGTTATCTTGAATCCCTCAACTCGTCTATCGATAGTTTGCAATCTGTGAGGGTGGTCCGAGAATATCCTGATATCTTGGGGGAAGTAAAGGGGTTACCCCTAGACGTGGGATAGATTTCCGCATTATCTGGTTGGTAATACCAAGCCAGTTTCGTGGCCGGTTAGGCACATGACCTTACGAGATGAGAATTAAGAAAGCAAGTCAAGGAGTTGCTTGAGAAGAACTTCCTGAGACGAAGCATTTTCGAGTAGGGTGCTCCAGTAGTATTCATTACTAATGTGGACAGTTTGCTTCGCTTATGTGTTGATTATCGTGAGAAGAATAGACAACCGTTACCAAGGATCGATGATTTGTTTGATCAGCTTGTAGGAGCATCTGTTTTCTTTTGATCTAGCTACCGGATTCCATCAGCTTAGGATGGCTGGGGATGGAATAGACAAGACTGCGTTCAGAACTCCGGATGGATTCTTTGAGTGGCTTGTCATGCCATTCGGCTTGACGAATGCACCCGCATATTTCGTGGGCTTATGAGTAGGGTGTTCAGAGAGTTCTTGAACAAGTTTGTCGTGGTCTTCGTAGATGATATTTTGGTCTTCTCTAAGGATGAGGAAGAGCAGGCAAGGCACCTCGGGGAGGTTATGGATACGCTTACAGCGCATCAGTTGAAGGCCAAGTTCTCCAAGTGTCACTTTTGGAGAAGGGAAGTTAGATTCCTTGGGCATATCGTATCCAAGCAAGGCTTGGCGGTGGATCCCGCTAAGGTGGTTGCAGTTCAGGGTTGGAAGACTCCAAGGAATGCAACCGAGGTGAGAAGTTTTCTAGGTCTTGCGGGTTTTTATCGGAAGTGCATCAAGGACTTCGCGAAGATTTCAGTATGTGGCAACCTTTGATTTCTCTTTGACGATGGAGTCGATGACCGGTTCTTTAGCATCTCTGGAACTCAGGCCTACCCTTCTTGATCAAGTTGGGGCTTCGCAGAGAGAAGACCCTCACATAGTTGAGATTATGGATAAGCTGACTCGAGGAGAGACGTCTAGTCACCTCGCTCGATATTCTGTTGATGACAAGGGTTGGCTGAGGAGAGATGGAAGGTTATGTGTTCCCATGGTAGCAGATTTAGTAAGAAAAGTTCTGAAGGAAGCGCATCACTCTAAGTTGACTATACATCCAGGCGAAGATAAGATGTACAAAGATATGAAGTGTATTTTCTTCTGGCCTGGAATGAAGAAGGATGTGGCAGAGTTTGTCTCTAGATGTGTTGTTTGTCAGAGAGTAAAAGCCGAGTCGAAGAAGCCCGGTGGGCTATTGCATCCTCTAGAGGTCCCGCTATGGAAGTGGGAGAGTATTTCTATGGACTTTATTGATGGGCTTCCAAGGTCAAGGAAAGGGAATACGAGCATTTGGGTCATTGTAGATAGGCTTACGAAGAGTGCTCATTTCATTCCGGTGAAGAGCAAAAGGACCGCATCTGGACTAGCATCAGTATATCTTCGTGAGATAGTACGACTACATGGAGTCCCTTCCAGCATAGTCAGTGACCGAGACCCCATCTTTACTAGTCAGTTCTGGAACAATTTGCAGGAAGTTATGGGCACGAGGTTGAACCTGAGTACGGCCTATCACCCACAAACGGATAGGACAGACAGAAAGGGTGAATAGGGTACTTGAGGACTTGTTGAGTTTGCATATAATAGCAGTTATCAGGCAAGCATAGGGATGGCACCATTTGAAGCTTTATATGGGAGGCCGTGCAAGCCGCCTACATGTTGGTGGGAGACTACAGATAAGCTCGTACTTGGGCCTGGTATGATCAGAGATACATCCGAGAAGATCGAGTTGATTCGGAGACGAATGAAAGCGGCCCAAGACCGACAGAAATCCTATGCTGATAAGCGAAGATCCGATTTAGAATTCAATATTGGGGATATGGTTTTCGTAAAGGTTTCTCCTTTACGGAATGTGGTCCGATTTGGAGCCGTTGGGAAGTTAGCCCCGAGATTTGTTGGACCATTCCCCATCGTTGAGAGGATCGGGCAGATGGTTTATAGAGTGAAGTTGCCCGAGAAGCTTGCCGGAGTACACGATGATTTTTCATGTCTCGCATCTCCGGAAGTGTTTGCATGAATCAGCAGAGGTTGTGGAGCCAAGTGTTTTGGAAGACGTGGAAGTAGAGAGGGAGGCTACCTTGAGGAGAGCTCCGATTCGTATCTTGGGGACAGAGATTAAGAAGCTAAGAAATCGTGAGGTCAAGTTGGTGAAGGTTCAATGGGGTGAAGCCGAGGGAGACGCGACTTGGGAAATTGAAGAGAAGATGCGTAGGCTTTATCCATTCCTTTTGAGGGTACACTCTCAATCTCTTTTCTTTGTGAGCGTATCTTTCTCTTTGCTATCCATATTTATCTAGTTTATCGTGTTAATCTTGTCATGAGAACCTTAGGTAGAAACCCTTTGGATGAAACATGTGTTTGAGACATGTTATGCTTGATGGTTGCAAGTGGTTGCAAGTGTTTGCAAGTGGTTGCTCGTGGATGCATTATACACGATTAGGCACTAGATCGGCTCGCACACTCCTCATATTGCATATGCATGAGTGTTTATGCTTATTCATGGATGAAAATTGTGTGTTATCACATGGATGTTGCATATGGGTGTATGTTATGTGCACACATATAGATATTATACATTATGTTAGGAATTGCATACATATGGATTCATTTCACTAGCATAATCCACATTGATGATATTTGCATTAGATAAGTACATATACACACACCTTCGCATATGTTCATCCAGCATTTAGAATCTTGTAAGGACAATGATTGCTCGTGGATGATGCTTTGAGTAGATGGATGATTGGATGGTAGGATACGTTCTTCCTAACTTGAAGATTTCGGGGATGAAATCCTTTAAGGAGGGGAGAATGTAACAACCCGTATTTTCAAAAACCTGTTATAACATAAATCGAGGCAGAATTTAATTCTAAAATCTGAATCAAGGGAAACGGGCTATGCCATTGCGTTCGTCTCGGAAAAATACGCGAAATAGAGTCCGAGTTTTCGAAAATCGGAGTCTGTATGACCCAGTTAAGGCCCATTGAAGTTTTCAGAAAATTCCTAAGTAAAAACAGATTTGAATTTCAAGTTCAAAGTTGGAAATTAGGGCAAACTGGCGCAGGCGGGAAAATTCCCGCCAGGACCCCCATGTCGACAGGCATGTCGACAGGGTCCCCAGGGTGTCGACAGCCCTGTCGACAGCCCTGTCGACACAGGGTGGCCGGGCAGTTTTGCCTGGCGCACCATTTTGGGTCTTGGTCTGGTTTGTGGCTTGGTTCTGGAGAGTTCCGAAATCTGATGGCCCTAATTTAACCTAGGGTTAATCCTATGGTCTAAATCACTAGCCTAATCTATAAATAAGACCCTAACCTACCCTAAATCACTCATTATTCATTCTAGCAACCAAACTATGTCAAAATCAAACCTCTCATGGCCTCCACTCTCTTCATACAAATCCTAAGCAAATTTCTAAGAGATTTCCATGCATACAAGTGTATTTAGACTTGTATGATCCTCTTTAGCTTGCATTAAAGTCTTGTTTCTCTATTGTCATCATAAAGGAGGAGTCTTGATCAAGTTTGCTTGCATTTTTGGGGTTTTAATTTGTTGCATAAGGGGTTTCTTACATTAGCTATACTCAAATGAGTCCGCATAAGCATTGTAAGCCCTATTCCTCTCATACTTGAACTTTGAAGTTAAATGCATGATATGCGAGTTGTCATAAGTTATGCAAGTTTGTTTATGCAAGTATGATATGCGAGTTGTCATAAGTTATGCAAGTTTGTTTATGCAAGTATGATATGCAAGTTGCCATAAGTTATGCAAGTTTGTTTATGCAAGTATGATATGCAAGTGTCATATGTTGTGCAAGTTTATTTATGCAAGTTTGTTTATGCAAGTATGATATGCAAGTTGCCATAAGTTATGCAAGTTTGTTTATGCAAGTATGATATGCAAGTTGCCATAAGTTATGCAAGTTTGTTTATGCAAGTATGATATGCAAGTGACATATGTTATGCAAGTTTTATTATGCAAGTTTGAGATGCAAAATTGTCATATGATATGCAAGTATGCTTATGCAAGTTTGGGATGGTCATGTGGGTCATGTTAACATGTTATGCATGCTTTTGGGCCTAAAAATGTAATATGCAAGTGTATGAACACATGAATCTTTCATATGCCACCATGTTGAACTTGTGGCTCTAACACTTTTATGTCACGATTATGCCAAGTTCCCTCTTTCTATCCTTTATGCGCTATTACGATATGTAAGCGATGGGATTGCGTTTGGGGTTGGGTAAACTTAAAAGACATAAAAACGTGAACTTGGGAATTTACCTATTAAGTTAGGTCTACCCCTTGGGAATTTACCTATTAAGTTAGGTCTACCCAAGTATTTTTTAAACTTGTAATGTGTTTTGGAAATATGGTGGACATGACACTTAGAAAACATAAGTGTGGCCAACTCGAGGTTGGGTTGAGTTTGTAGTGTAATTCTACCCGGAACCTACCGGCTTACCTAGTGGCTACAAACAATAGGATCCAATATGAGAAGTTGGTCATGTGGAGCCAAGACCCGAGGTTAGACCAAGTTGTGGTGTAAATCTACCCGGAACCCACCGGCTTAACTAGGTAACCGCAACAAAGTCTAATGTGAGAGGTCAAGGCACAATTAAATTAATTAATGCCTCATGATTAGGGTTAAGTCATGGCCCACTAATACTTAACCAATTTGGGGATTCGAGGGATTGAAATGGGGTTAAGTTGTGAACTGTTGGTTACACTTAACCAATTTAATCCATTTGGGGATTCGAGGGATTGAAATGGGGTTAAGTTGTGAACTGTTGGTTACACTTAACCAATTTAATCCATTTGGGGGTTCGAGGGATTGAAATGGGGTTAAGTGGTGAACTGTCGGTTACACTTAACCAATTTAATCCATGATTAGTGAAGGGTTAAATCGCACTTAACCCTCTTAGGAAACCCTAGCAACGTGGTCTGTTCCAGCAGTAATCCCAGTTTGGTATCATCACAACCGTAGAGGCTAGGCTAGGGCGGGGCACGATTACTGGACTGATGTAAGCGACCAAAGTGATGGCTGAGTGGTACAGCGGTGCGGGTCCAGGCGGGTTACGGACGTGCACGTAGTCCGGTATTGGACAAACTCGAGGCACGGGTACCAGTAGGTTTAGACTGTGCATTATTGCTTCAGTGTCTGGGGTTGACACCCGAGGGTTTGATACACCCGAAGGTGGACCCAGCACAGTCTGACTACATCCATATGTGGGCCGTATGGACACCAACACTTGATGTGTTAGGTTTATAGGGGGCCGATCGACTAGACCGTTGGGCTGGACCTTGTATTAAGGTCACCTCATGTTATTGGGCCAAAGTTTGGGCTGAGGGATCAATACCTGTTATGTTAGTTTGCTAGTACACCCGTGGTGCAAAACCTTAATCCTGATTATGCGATGACACCTTTATCTACCTTGATAGTTAATCATCATGTTGTTATCCTTATGTTCATACCCGCTGCTCATGTCAGTTAACTTTATCAGTTTACATTGATTGTAGTAGGGCTTACTCAGTCTTTTTGACTGACCTGTTTTCTTTCGCCTCTTTTCTTCCGTTTCACCCCCCCCCCAGGTTCTCAGGGAGGGAATACAGGAGCTTAGCTTGGATCCTACCCGCTTTCTTGGATAGCTCATGTATGCTTCGGACTTGAGCTCGCTATGGTTTTTCTGCTTTGGGGATAGCTACTTATGTTTTCCTTTCAGTTTTCAGATGATGTTGTTTATGTACTAGACTTATTTTATTTGGAAAATTGACATGATGTTGTACTAAGACTTGATTTGAAATGGTTTGAAAATCTTCCGCTGTTTTATCCATGTTATTTACTCTGGTTACATTTATTTACATGTTCTTGTTCTGCCTTGATATATCATTATGCATGTTTACCTTGTTTTAAAACGCCCTACCAAAGTCAGAGTTGCTTGCAAGAGCTACCCTGGCGGAGGTGGGGCGTTACATTACCAGTCTTTTTGACTGACCCGTTTTCTTTCGCCTCTTTGTCTTTCGTCCCCCCCCCCCCCCAGGTTCTCAGGGAGGAAACTCTAGCTCTTAGCTTGGACTTTGCTTGCTTTCTGACAGCTCATGTACGGTTTGGTTTTGAGCTATGCTATGGCTACACTCGTGCACTTTTTGGGGAATAATATTTTGCTTATGTTGTTTTAAGTACTTTGCTTCTTTAGAACTTGATGTAATGAAATAATGACTTGGCATTTTGATGTAAGAGGTTTTGACTCTATTTTTCAGTAATGAGATTTGGTTTTAAATTTTATATCCGCTGCTTTATACACTCTATTTTATCTATGTTCTGTCTTGTGTTATCTTTGTGTCTGTTTACTAGATAATACCCCTCCAAAACTAGGGCATTCCCTTTGTGAGTGACCCTAGCGGAAGTGGGGTGTTACATTTGGTATCAGAGCAGAAGGTTACCAGACTGGGCAAAAGTTTTATAAACCTTCTGAAACTATTTTCAAAACCGTTTATAAAGAAGCATTTTTCAAGAAAAGTTTTATTTTTAAGAAAAGGCTATTCCCCAAAATCCATTAGCACTTTCCTTTGTTTCCTCGTTTGAATCTTTTTCCTTTTTGCTTTTCAGCATGTCTGATCTTAACCTTCCTGAGGGAATACCCATACCTCTCTGGTTCCGAAGATACTTGGAAGCTAGGGCCAACGGCGCGGGCCCGGCAGATATCCCTCCTCCTCCTCCCCCGGTGGCCACGGTTCCTCCTCCGGGTACCGCCTTCGCCAAAATATGCAAGGACTTTATAGGAATGGGCGGTAAGAACTTCGTTGGAACTAAAACCTTCGTTGAGGCGTGAAACTGGCTAAAAGAGACTGAAGACTTGTTTGTTATTTTCGATATGGAGGATCATAGGAAAGTTCAGTTGGCAGCATGGTTGTTGAAAGAGGAAGCTACATTTTGGTGGGAAGTCACCAACGCTACCAGGCCAATTGAGACTTGGGCAGACTTTAGAGAGAGGTTTGGGCTTAAGTTTTTATCATCCGCAGAAGCGAGCCTTCAGATGGAGAGGTTCCTGGCACTCAAGCAAGGGGACATGTCAGTTAGGGAATACGTGAATAAATTTAATCAGCTTGCTCGGTTTGGTTTGGAGTTAGTCAACACGGACGAGAAGAAGGCTCTACGCTTTGCTCGAGGATTGAGCGAGCCACTCCACACTATGGCCATGACTCATGTACCCATGGGGGCGACCTTTGAAAGCTTGGTGAATATGGCCCTACTTCATGAAGAAGACGAGAATGGCAAGAAGAAGGTCAAGGCGAATGAGTCTCAAGACAAGAAGGTAGACTCTGAGAAAGGAGGAAAGAACAACAACAACAAGAATGACAAGTCACGTGAGAAAAGAAAATGCAACTTCTGTGGTATTGACGGGCATATAGTACAGGACTGTAGGAAGAAGAAGATGAAGATAGGAGCATGTTTTCAATGCGGTGAAACTGGACACATCAGCAAGAACTGCCCTAAGAAGAAAGGGCAAGCCCCGCAAGAAGGACCTTCTAGGGGTACATCTTTAACTTCTTTTCCCTAGATACTCTGTTTTATCTTGTATATCCTTTCGATTCTGTCTTGAGAACCTTAGGTAGAATCCTATGAATGTAAACATGTATTTGAAGCATGTTATGCTTGATGTTTGCGAATGGTTGCAAGTGATTGCTCGTGGTTGCATAACACACATTAGGCACTAGATCGGCTCAGACACATTTTCATATTGCATATGCATGAGTGTTTATACTTATTTATGGATGAAATTGAATGTGTTATCATATGAATGTTGCATATGGATGAATGTTTGTGCACACATATAGTGCTTACGTGACTAGGATTATTTGCATACATGTTGGATTCATGACACTAAACATATTTTGTATTAGAAAGATCAATCAGGCCTGATCATTTGCATTAGATAAGGAACATATACACACACTTTTTGCATATGTTCATACGGCATTAGAAATCTCTTAAGGACAATGTTTGCTTGTGGATGATGTTTTGAGTAGATGGATGATGGATGGTAGGATACGTTCTTCCTAACTTAGAGATTTCGGGGACGAAATCCTTTAAGAAGGGGAGAATGTAACAACCCGTATTTTGATAACGTGTTATAACCATAAATCTAGGCAGAATTAAATTTTAAAGAACCAAGGGAAATGGGTTGCGCCATTGCGTTTGTCTCGGAATTCTGCTTGGAAACGAGTCTGAGTTTGCAAGAATCGGAGTCCGTATGAGGGAGATATGACCCTCCAAAGTTTCAGGAATTTTCAAAATCGAAAAAAGCTCGAATTCGAATTCAAAATTCGAATTTCAAACGCAGAACAGACTGGGCGGGAAATTTCCCGCCCAGACCTAGGTCGACTGGGGAGTCGACCCCCCCCCCCCAGACCAGGTCGACTGGGCAGTCGACCTGGGTGTCGACCTGGTTCCCGAGCCCATTTTTGGGACAGTGTTCGTTCTGATTTTTCTAGTCCGATTTATGTCCAGATTCATCTGCCTAAACCTATTTAAACAGCCCCAAACCTAGCCTTCTCTACACACAATTCTATTCTGCTTCTACTCTGCTTCTGTTCTAAAAAAAATAAAAATGGCGTCGCTACTCTGCTGGAATCAAAACTAGAAGCTAATCAACATCAACCTAAGCAACTTAATTCAAACTAGAGATTAAAGCTTCTACAACGATCCTACGACAATTTCTGTTCTTAGTTCTCAAAAAACACGATCTGTAAGCCCCGGTTACTCTTAGATCTAAACTCTAAACTTAATATGGACATGTGTAAATTGAAGTTGAACATAAACATGATAACTACTTGAGACCTACTCTTGTATATCTTTGATCTATGACTATTCCTTTTTGATCTATTATTTTAGATCTTCTCTTGTTCACCCTAGATCTATTCACCTTGAACCTAGAACCGTTCATATTGAACCTTGATTTGTGGAATACTGATAAGAACTTGATTTAGGGGCCTGTTCATGTCATAACCTAAACCCTATCATTATTTTAACATGCCTGTGATGTTGTGATGTTGAAACTATTGCTAGTCACAAGTTTACGATTATCATCTTATGTCATTTATAGCTATGTTTATCACCCTATTTCATATGCCAGTGATGTTATGATCATATCTCAAGTTACACCATGCTTGCCTTGAAATCACCTTTGCCACTTTATACCCATCCTTGTTATGTCATTCCCTAGTTACATCTATTGCCTTAATTCGAATTCACGAGCGTTGGGGATGCGATTTGGGTAGTTTAGGAAAACATGAATTTAGTATGAACTTGAAAACATGAATATCATTATAACTTGAGCTTGGATAGGAACATGAACTTGACATGAAATTATACTTGAAAATATGAATTTGGGACATGACACTTAGATAACTTGAACGTGGCCAACTCGAGGTTGGGTTGAGTTTGCAGTATAAATCTGTCCGGAACCGCCCGGCGAATCCAGTAACTGCAAACAATAGGACCCAATGTGAGTAGTTGGTCATATCGCACTCGAAACCCGAGGTTAGACTAGGTTATGGTGTAAAACTGCCCGGACCCGTCCGACACATCTAGTAACCATAATCAAGTCTAATGTGAGAGGTTAGGGGTGCATTAAGTAAATTAATGCCACTGGATAGGGTTAAGTCATGGACTACTTGAATATACTTAACCAATTTGACACGTTGATTTGATAGGGTTAAGTCATGAACCGCTTGAACACACTTAACCAACCTGACACATGATTCGTAGGACTAAGTCTTGAACTAGAATGACACACTTAGTCAATTTGACATGACACGTAGATGGGGTTAAGTCTCGATTTTAAATGACAACTTAACCTGCTGAACGAAACCCTAGTTACGCGGTCCTTTTCAGCAGTAACCCACTAGATGTATCACTGTACCCTGGGACTAGGCAGGGTGGGGCACGATTGCTGGGGTGATTGTAAGCGACCAGAACGACGGCTGAGTTGGTGCACCATTATAGGTTCAGGCGGACTAGGGTCGTGCACTTAGTCCGGAGTTGAAAAAGCAGGCATTGGGCATCAGTAGGATTATCTGTGCATTCTTGATTCGTGTCGGTGGTTGGCACCCTTGGGCTTGATACACCCTATGATGGACCTAGCACAGGTGACTACATTCGTAATAGGGCCGTATGACACAGACACACGACGAGCTAGACTTGTAGGGAGCCGATCGATTAGATCATAACGTTGGACCCCGAATTGGGTCACTTCACGATATTGGCCCAAGGGATTATTTCTTGATTTATAGTTGACACGGGATTAGTATACCAGTATAGTTGGTATGGCGAACCTTGAATACGCAATGTTAGACTTGAGTTATCTTGTTAGCTTAGTTATCATGTCAGACTTATCATCATTCCTATGTTTAATTCCAGTTTATACATGTCTTGTTAACTTTACTAGTTTCTATGCTGATAGTCACTAGGGCCTACCAGTCTTTTTGACTGACCCGTTTTCTTTCGCCTCTTTGTCTTTTGTCCCCCCCCCCCCAGGTTCTTAGGGAGGAAACTCTAGCTCTTAGCTTGGACTTTGCTTGCTTTTTGACAGCTCATGTACGGTTTGGTCTTGAGCTATGCTATGGCTGCACTCATACACTTTTTGGGGAATAATATTTTACTTATGTTGTTTTAAGTACTTTGCTTCTTTAGAACTTGATGTAATGAAATAATGACTTGGCATTTTGATGTAAGAGGTTTTGACTCTATTTTTCAGTAATGAGATTTGGTTTTAAAGTTTATATCCGTTGCTTTATACACTCTATTTTATCTATGTTTTGTCTTGTGTTATCTCTGTTCCTGTTTACTAGATAATACCCCTCCAAAACTAGGGCATTCCCTTTGTGAGTGACCCTAGCGGAGGTGGGGTGTTAAAAAAGTCGATCTTGGTTATCCGATATACAACACATATTGAACATCCAAGGATCGAAAATACCGGTAGTTAATGAAAGAAATTAGAGGGTGAGGATAGATAAGATTGAAACTTAGAATAGAAGAAGAAGAAGGACATACAATATCAGAGTAAACACGAATCTCACAGCGGAACGAATAAATATATTTCATAACATAACTTTGAAATATAAATTTGCACTTAAATATACATATCATTTCCAAAGTACAGCACTTACAATGCAGCGGAAAACCCATAGCTATATAATTCTGAAGCCTCATGCTCCAGCTCTTCAAGTATCTTTAAATCCCGACTACTTGACTGCCCATACAAAATTGGGCACCCAAGAGTTTAGGGAAAACAAAAACAAAATAAACTCCGGGTCAGTCATGTGACTGGCGAGAGTAAACTCAAATTATTTGGTTTAACTTTCAAAATCCTTTTGAAACAAAGGATATTCATAAAACCGATCCACACATAAACACGGATGGTTTTTACCTTACGATAACCCAAATCATTAGTAAAACAATATTATTCTGATATTATAATAATGTCTAACACAAGTAATATCAATCTAGTAGAAACGCTTGCGTCAAACGTTCTACATATATAATATACAATCAAAACCGCAGGCTCTTATTTAGGGAATGGATTCCAACTATGATAAGGTATGGATCCACCTTCCGCTCAATGTACTCTAGAAGAGATACACTGGAGTTCAACAAGAACATCTTCCAACTCCGCCACACATGACTGACCACTCATTTCGCTTGAGTGTATCGAATATATTGTCACCTTACAGTTGGTAAACCAACATAACCATTCCCAGGAGATACAGAATTGAAAGAAGTAACAAATATGAATATTCTCTAGATGGTGACAATATACCCTACTTGGTTGCAAACCACTTAGCCATGCTGCCTACCCAATTTCTGTCATTTCCCAGTTGATGAGGCTCGAGGTCAAAACGTATCTTTTAACAGATTACTCCTCCATTTACTTCGAATGCCACATCATCATACCCATCAAATCACAAATTGATTTCCCCAAAAATACCACGGGTATAAGTTAAGAGAAACGAATTCCTCCGCCACCAATGTAAATACATTTGAAACGATCAACTTACATGATCTACCAGATATACTCAGTCAAACATTCGTCTATTCAAGTTGTCCTGGGACTGGACAAACCGAAGGCACTATTCCGTACACCCATCCTAGGCAATCTCTACCTAGGACTTATACAACAGCCCTTGCACTTTACACCGTCTTCAATTTGTCTTTGATCTATTTGATTCGAAAACGCTAACGCCCATACGGAGTGGTTCTTTGGATAAGAATCCAACCGGTCTCTCCGTATTGACGACGGAAAATGGTCAAAAGTTTGATAGTCTGTGATTTAACTATCAAAGAAAAACACATGTGCAAACAACGATATTATTTCCAGATGGAAATTTTGTCGATCAATCATCATTTAACATTTATCTCTTTAGTTCATTAATTTACCTATCTCCTGTTTCCATATATTCAAATTCTTATTTTCTATTATCAGAAAACATTTCTGATACTTATTTGGAAAACATTTCCAAAACTCCTTCACTGGATTTAAACTGATGTTTAAATCAAACATCTCCATGCCAACTCAAACCATTTCACTCATTAACTAAATTCACTTAACCATCATTCACTATCAAACCTTACCATTCTTTAGTTAAGAAGGAAGTCAATCAAGTCGGGGTATAATTACCTCTCAGACCTTAACTGAACAACGTTTTAACTTCGAAATAGTCAAAGTTTATCTTTTAAATCTTTAACAAACTTCCTTACGTAACTCTCTTTCGAATAAATCTCTATTCGATAACTCTTTCCTTCGAACAATCTATATTCAATAGTCTCTCTTCTTCGAATAACCTATATTCGAATAACTCTATTCAATTAACACTATTCGATTAAATCTAATCGATTAAATCTAATTTATTTACTCTTATCAGTTAGCTCTATTTGATTTACTCAATTCTATTAACTCTATTTGATTAACTCTATTGGATTAACTCTATTTGATTTACCCTACTGGATTAACTCTATTTAATTAACTCTAACTAATTTACTCTTATCAATTAACTCCTTTCGAATAAACTATATTCGATTAGCTCCTTTCAAATAAATAATATTCGATTAACTCCTTTCGAATAACTAATATTCGATAACTCCTTTCGAATAACTAACATTCGATAACTCCTTTCGAATAACTAATATTCGATAACTCCTTTCGAATAACTAATATTCGATAATTTCTTTCGAATAACTAATATTCGATAACTCCTTTCGAATAACTAATATTCGATAACTCCTTTCAAATAACTAATATTCGATTACTCCTTTCAAATAACTAATATTCGATAATTTCTTTCGAATAACTAATATTCGATAATTTCTTTCGAATAACTGATGTTCGATAATTTCTTTCTCTATTCGAATAAACTATATTCGATTAATTCTCTTATTCGAATAACCTTATTCGATAACTCTTTCTTCGAATAAACTATATTCGAATAACTCTAATCCGACTAGCTCTAATTCAATTAACTCTATTCGAATAACAAACATTCGACTAACTCTTGTTCAATTAACTCTATTCGAATAACTCTAGTTCGATTTAACTCTAATCGATTAACTCTAACTGATTAACTCTAACTGGTTGACTCTAACTCTAATCGATTAACTCCTCTAACTCATTTTGATTAACTCATTTTCATTAACTCCTTTGATTAACTCTACGTCCATATTCAGTTTCAAATATCGATGTTAAAATCGATTCTTACTTCTTTATATAAGCCCTGACATATATAATCTATTTATCCAATGATAAATATTTTATTTAATTTATAAAATATTATTTATAAATTAATCGTCTCAATCTATTTGTTACAACAGATTCTATTTAAAATCTTTGATTTAAATCCATATCATGTTATACCCGTGTGCGAAGCACGGGTCTAAACTTTCCTGATGTAAAATTCTATTCATTTGCCAAATATTTCCTTGTATGACATTCTTTTCATTTCCCAATAAATCCCTTTTATAACTCTATTTATTTCCTAAATAAATATTTCCTTTTTACAACTCTATTTATTTTTCTAAATAAATATTTCCTTTTTAATTTTATATGTAAATGTTTTACAAATATCTCCTTTTTAAATCTATTTGTAAATGGTTTACAAATACTCCCTTTTCAATTCCATATATTTATTTTCTAAATAAATATTTCTTTTCCTATTTGTTTCACAATATTTTCCTTTTATATTTGTTTCACAAATATTTTCGTTTTATAACTTATCCTTCGATTTTATAATTATTTTCTTTTAAAAAATCCTTTTCCTTTTATATATAAAATCCATTGATTTCATAAGAAACCCCTTTTTATTTCCCAACTATTTCTTTTTTCTATTTGTTTTACAAATATTTCTTTTTCTATTCTATTTATTTCTAAATACATCCTTTTATAATATCCTTTGATGTTATAAATATTCTCTTTACAAAATCCTTTGATTTTATAAACATTTCATTTTCAATATATGTTTTTGAAAATTCCCTTCTAATCATTCTGGTATTTCTTATGGTATTTAACATACCATATAACAATGATAAATATTATCCAAACACACATAATCTACAACAAATTATATATCACATCATATATCACAATATGTGAATAACAGTAAAATAAATGTTGAGGAATCCAGTTGGATCCCTCCAACCTGTTTCCCTGCATCCACAGATGTTACACAATATAATTCACATCAATTTCATTTCATCATGAAATATACTGTTAAACATGATCAATATTTGATTGTCAATTTTTATATATATAACTATATCTACTTTTTCAATCAAATCTATTTAACAGTCCAAACAATCAATATACAGCAATCAATCATTATTTATAAAAAATAAAGAACAGTTTATAAAAATATAAACTGATCAGAGATAGTGAGTTTTACTCACATTGGATGTTCATCGTTAATAACGATAACCATCGCTTGATTCAGATGGATAATTTATTTTGCTATAAATTGTAACGAGCTCCAATTCGCTCCCAGTCAGTTCCATTGTGGAGCCACCGTCCATACGATCCAACGGATCCTGTTTCACTAAATTTCGATCACGTATGACAAAGATATTTAGGTTACATGTTCCTATTCAAATTATTTTAAATAAAAAATTAAATTATTTAAATATATGGGCCTTACTTTTTGACCTCGGCCCAAACTAACACATATCCGCTCGCTCCCTTTCTTCCTCCAACCAATTCAACGCAATCTCCAGTGCATCCCCACCATTGCCCAACATTCCTCTACATCGTTCTTCTCCCACAACATAATAAAATCACCACAAATTCCCTCTTCAAAATTTATCTATTAACCCCAAAAACATAGAACTCGACATCCTTCCAGGCATTTGCGACTTCTACCTGGAGTGGTTCGCACAGAAATTTGTGTGACATCTTTTCCTTCGGATATACATCGAACTCCTGCCACATGTGCGGCCTTCAATGACGAGTGCAATGCTACTCTCCTCATTGTTGTTTGAACACCGTGCCAACATCGACGGTGAACCCTAGCTTACTGCTCGAATGTCGAGCATCAAAAAATTGAATCACACCTCTCAAAACAAGCATAGAATCGAAGCTCATCCCATGACTATCTCAAAGAACTAAACCTTTCAATTTATAGATTTATTTGTGAATTGTTGTGATTTTGTGAAGATCAAATTCACTTACTGGATGGAAAAAAAACACGGCGGATTTGTGGTTGACCAGAAAAGTGAATGACTTAGGGTTAAGGTAAATTTAGTGGGGTATTTATAGAAAATTTAGATATTTTCCTATTGATTATTTTATTCCATTTATAATCAATCGTTAATTATATTTGTCTCTAAAAATTCGTACAATCACATATCATATTCAAAAATCAAGGAAATGGACATACAACTAGAATTTGACATCACTGACCCAATGAAACGGGTTTCGTCGAATTCCGATTTCTTATGCTCACACAGGGTATTTTTAAAGTCAAATTATCGTCTGTTTTTCACATTAAAAATCCGTACGGCCACACACTGACCCCAAAAATCATGGAAATTGAAATCAAACAGTAATTTAATATTGCAGATCCAACAAAATTAGTTTCATCGAAAACAGAAGTCGTTTGCAAAACTGGCTATTTTTAAAGCTATAAATAACCCGTTTAAATATATAAATATATTTAAAAATAATTAAATTAAATATTTATAAATAAATATTATCGTATATATTCACAATAGAATATCATACAGCGCCACTTGGATTTATAACTCGATATTTCAAAATTCCCAGCTATATCGATATTCGATTTATATATAAAATCCTTTTATAATATAAATATATATTTGTAAATTTCAAAGGAATTCCGTAGCGACTTTTCTAAAATTTGATTTGGACATAAATCAAAATCTACACAATGAAATCCCGATTTTTCTCTTCCGCTAGAAAAATATACTTCACCAGCTCCATACGTTTCTTGTTTCACAGAAATCCAATTTAAAACGGACCCTGTACATTCAGTTGAAGTTCAAATCAGCAAATAGCAAACTGCCGTGCCATTTCGAGCTCGATTTTAATTATAATATAATTATACGTTCAAACTTCGTTTAAATAATATATTCGTCATTCTAATTCAATTCTAAGGTGAATTAAATACTTTGAATTGTCCAGTTCACATTATATTGTCAATTCACTATTTCTGATTATTTCAGAAATTAAATACATTATTTTATTATTTATATTAATTAAATATTCAATATAATTTAATTAAACAACCATTATCACTATTTAAATAATTAAATAAATTAATTATTGTCCGTATAATTATGGGTCGTTACATTCTTCCCTCCTTAAAATAATTTCTTCCTCGAAATTGCTAAGGTAGAAAATAGACCTATTAACTAGGTAATTTTTTTTTGTTTACCACTTAACTCCAGTTTCACTGAACCAATTGATTTCAATTAAATATTAATTAATTCTTACAAACGAAAATTTTCAAAAATCCTGAAAATTTTCTAACATCTTAACTTTTCGAAAAATTTCGCCAGCACCTCCTTTGTACTGGTCAATAGCTCAAACTCCAACTCGCCTCTCTGGGCCTCCTCAAACCCCAAAGAAAATCAAATAGCCAAGCGGCTTGCCAAATCGGCTCATAAATCTCATACCAATATAAATATAAACTGGTACCTTTTTGTCGGGCGTATCATTATATCCTTTCCATCTGCTGTTAATTCAGCATATACAAATGTTATCCCAATCAAACTCAAATCACCTTTATCTCCAACACAACCATTCGCTTATCCAAGCCAAATTCGATTTCAAATTCAAATTTCACTTTTGATTCCATACTCATAATCCAATTTTTCTTGATACCATTCTAATCCAATTCAATTTCCACTTAATTGGTTTTCATTCCAATTTATTTCCACAATTTTTTATTTAAATTTGTTTTTAATTCAAACAATCTCTTCCTGGGAGTTTTAAATAGCTTTGCTTTTCTCAAAAGTCAAACTTTCCTTTTCAGGATTTAAAACAACTTGTTTTGCCAAAACAAGTTGGAATTAATATCTTTTGTAGTAATCCGTCACTTAGAACTCGGAATGAACACTAATGATGTCGCGATTCATCATCAGGGTTATTTCCCAGCCATCGAAGTAAGTTCAATACTATATCACTTTCAAAATCACTTTTAAACTATTCCATTTTGAAATACATTTCAAAATACCATTCACAATGCTTGTAACAAATTTAAAATCTCCCAGGATTTTAAAATTCACATATATTTAACCCAGATTCATTTACAAACACTTTTCAAATTTTCAGGGTTTTGATTCCAATTCTGATTCAAATTTTAGACTCAATTCATCGGATTTCATATGTTTCTCTTATATGATTTCTGATTGGTTACTTACATCCATTTCAATTTATAATCACACTCGATTATAATAGCAACCCATATATCAAATATATAATAATTCCAATATATATAATTTCTCTATATCAAAATATACTTTGGGTAAAACTATTTTCATTTACCCTCTTTTCAAAACATATCGTGTCGACCCATCGTATTCGAGTGTTTATAAACTCCTACCGATACAGTGGATCAAACTGATCGACCAGAACCCATAAACAACTCAACCAATAAATCTCCACAATATAAAACCATTTTATAAAATCTACACATACGTTCTCTCGTATATACGCTCAACTCAATCTAGGGTATTACTAACCCTATCTCTACTGAGTCATGCCACAGAGCCAAGGTAATTACTTAACTTTTGCTTTGATACCAACTGTAACGTCCCAGAAAAAGTCGATCTTGGTTATCCGATATACAACACATATCGAACATCAAAGGATCGAAAATACCGGTAGTTAATGAAAGAAATTAGAGGGTGAGGACAGATAAGATAGAAACTTAGAACAGAAGAAAAGAAGAAGAACATACAACATCAGAGTAAACACGAATCTCACAGCGGAACGAATAAATATATTTCATAACATAACTTTGAAATATAAATCTATACTTGAATATACATATCATTTCCAAAGTACAACACTTACAACGCAGGGAAAAAACCATAGCTATATAATTCTGAAGCCTCCTGCTCCATATCTTCAAGTATCTGTAAATCCAGACTACTTGGCTGCCCGTGAAATTGGGCACCCAAGACTTTAGGGAAAACAAAAACAAAATAAACTCCGGGTCAGTCATGTGACTGGTGTGAGTAAACTCAAATTATTTGATTTAACTTTCAAAATCCTTTTGAAACAAAGGATAACCATAAGACCGATTCACACATAAACATGGATGGTTTTTACCTTACTATAACCCAAATCATTAGTAAAACAATATTATTCTGATATTATAATAATGTCTAACACAAGTAATATCAATCTAGTAGAAACGCTTGCATCAAACGTTATATATAATATACAATCAAAACCGCGGGCTCTTATTTGTGGAATGGATTCCAACTATGACAAGGTATGGATCCACCTTCCGCTCAGTGTACTCTAGAAGCGATACACTAGAGTTCAACAAGAACATCTTGCAACTCGGCCACACATGATCGACCACTCATTTCACTTGAGTGTATCGAATATATTGTCACCTTACAGTTGGTAAACCAACATAAACATTCCCGGGAGATACAGATTGAAAGAAGTAACAAATATGAATATTCTCTAGATGGTGACAATATACCCTACTTGGTTGCGAACCACTTAGCCATGTTGCCTGCCCGATTTCTGTCATTTCCCAGTTGATGAGGCTCGAGGTCAAAATGTATCTTTTAACAGATCACTCCCCCATTTACTTTGAATGCCACATCGTCATACCCGTCAAATCACAAATTGATTTCCCCAAAAAATACCATGGGTATAAGCTAAGAGAAATGAATTCCTCCGCCACCAACATAAATACGTTTGAAACGATCAACTTCGTGATCTACCAGATATACTATGTCAAACATTCGTCCATTTAAGTTGTCCTGGGACGGGACAAACCAAAGGCACTATTCCGTACACCCATCCTAGGCAATCTCTACCTAGGACTTATACAACAGCCCTGGCACTTTACTCCGTCTTCAATTTTTCCTTGATCTATTTGATTCGAAAACGCTAATGTCCATACGGAGTGGTTCTTTGGATAAGAATCCAACCGGTCTCTCCGTATTGACGATGGAATATGGTCAAAACTTTGATAGTCTGTGATTTAACTATCAAAGTAAAACATGTGTGCAAACAATGATATTATTTCCAGATGGAAATTTTATCGATCAATCATTATTTAACATTTATCTCTTTAGTCCATTAATTTACTTATCTCCTGTTTCCATATATTCTAAATTCTTATTTTCTATTATCAGAAAACATTTCTGATTCTTATTTGGAAAATATTTCCAAAACTCCTTCACTGGATTTAAACTGATGTTTAAATCAAACATCGCCATGCCAACTTAAACCATTTCACTCATTAACTTAATTCACATAACCATCATTCACTATCAAACCTTACCATTCCTTAGTTAAGAAGGAAGTCAATCAAGTCGGGGTATAATTACCTCTCAGACCTTAACTAAACAACGTTTTAACTTCGAAATAGTCGAAGTTTATCTTTTAAATCTTTAACAAACTTTCTTACGTAACTCTCTTTCGAATAAATCTCTATTCGGTAACTCTTTCCTTCGAATAAACTATATTCGATAGTCTCTCTTCTTCGAATAACCTATATTCGAATAACTCTTTTCAATTAACACTATTCAATTAACTCTAATCGATTTACTCTTATCAGTTAGCTCTATTTGATTAACTCAATTCTATTAACTCTATTTGATTAACTCTATTGGATTAACTCTATTTGATTTACCCTACTGGATTAACTCTATTCAATTAACTCTAACTAATTTATTCTTATCAATTAACTCCTTTCGAATAAACTATATTCGATTAACTCCTTTCGAATAATTAATATTCGATTAACTCCTTTTGAATAACTAATATTCGATAACTCTTTTCAAATAACTAATATTTGATAACTCCTTTCGAATAACTAATATTTGATAACTCCTTTCGAATAACTAATATTCGATAACTCCTTTTGAATAACTAATATTCGATAATTTCTTTCGAATAACTAATATTCAATAATTTCTTATGAATAACTAATATTCGATTAACTCCTTTCGAATAACTAATATTCGATAACTCCTTTTGAATAACTAATATTCGATAACTCCTTTCGAATAACTAATATTCGATAACTCCTCTCGAATATCTAATATTCGATAATTTATTTCGAATAACTAATATTCGATAATTTCTTTTGAAAAACTAAAATTCTATAATTTCTTTTGAATAACTAATATTCGATAATTTCTTTCTCTATTCGAATAAACTATATTCGAATAATTCTCTGATTCGAATAACCTTATTCGATAACTCTTTCTTCGAATAAACTATATTCTAATAACTCTAATCCGACTAGCTCTAATTCAATTAACTCTATTCGAATAACAAATATTCGACTAACTCTTGTTCGATTAACTCTATTCGAATAACTCTAGTTCGATTTAACTCTAATCGATTAACTCTAACTGATTAACACTAACTAGTTAACTCTAACTCTAATCGATTAACTCTAACTCTAATCGATTAACCCTAACTCTAATCGATTAACTCCTCTAACTCATTTTGATTAACACGTTTTGATTAACTTCTTGGATTAACTCTACGTCCATATTCAGTTTCAAATATCGATGTTGAAATTGATTCTTACTTCTCTATATAAGCCCTGACATATATGTTCTATTTATCCAATGATAAATATTTTATTTAATTTATAAAATAATATTTATAAGTTAATCTTCCCAATCTATTTGTTACAATAGATTATATTTAAAATCTTTGATTTAAATCCATATCATGTTATACCCGTGTGCGAAGCACGGGTCTAAACTTTCCTGATGTAAAATTCTATTCATTTGCCAAATATTTCCTTATATGACATTCATTTCATTTCCCAATAATTCCCTTTTATAACTCTATATATTTCCTAAATAAATATTTCCTTTTTATAACTCTATTTATTTTTCTAAATAAATATTTCCTTTTTAATTCTATTTGTATATGTTTTACAAATATCTCCTTTTTAAATCTATTTGTAAATGGTTTACAAATACTCCCTTTTCAATTCCATATATTTATTTTCTAAATAAATATTTCTTTTCCTATTTGTTTCACAATATTTTCCTTTTATATTTGTTTCACAAATATTTTCCTTTTATAACTTATCCTTCGATTTTATAATTATTTTCTTTTAAAAAATCCTTTTCCTTTTATATAAAAAATCCATTGATTTCATAAGAAACCCCATTTTATTTTCCAACTATTTCTTTTTTCTATTTGTTTTACAAATATTTCTTTTTCTATTCTATTTATTTCTAAATACATCCTTTTATAATATCCTTTGATGTTATAAATATTCTCTTTAAAAAATCCTTTGATTTTATAAACATTTCATTTTCAATATACGTTTTTGAAAATTCCCTTTTTATCATTTTGGTATTTCTGATGGTATTTAACATACCATATAACAATGATAAATATTATCCAAACACACATAATCTACAACAGATTATCTATCACATCATATATCACAATATAGGAATAACAGTAAAATAAATGTTGAGGAATCCAGTTGGATCCCTCCAACATGTTTCCCTGCATTCATAGATTTTACACAATATAATTCACATCAATTTCATTTCATCATGAAATATACTGTTAAACATGATCAATGTTTGGTTGTCGATTTTTATATATATAACTATATCTACGTTTTCAATCAAATCTATTTAACAGTCCAAACAATCAATGCACAACTATCAATCATTATTTATCAAAAATAAAGTACAGTTTATAAAAATATAAACTGATCAGAGATAGTGAGTTTTAATCACATTGGACGATCATCGTTAATAATGATAACCATCGCTTGATTTAGACGAACAATTTATTTTGCTATAAATTGTAACGAGCTCTAATTCGCTCCCAGTCAGTTCCATTATGGAGCCACCGTCCATACGATCCCAATGGATCTTGTTTCGGTAAATTTCAATCACGTATGACAAAGATATTTAGGTTACATGTTCCTATTCAAATTATTTTAAATAAAAACTTAAATTATTTAAATATATGGGCCTTACTTTTTGACCCCGGCCCAAACTAATACATATCCGCTCGCTCCCTTTCTTCCTCCAACCAATTCAACGCGATCTACAGTACATCCCACCATTGCCCAACATTCCTCCACATTGTTCTCCTTCCACAACATAATAAAATCGAACAAAAATCACCACAAATTCCCTCTTCAAAATCTCTATCTATTGACCCCAAAAACATAGAACTCGACATCCTTCCAGGCATTTGCGACTTCGAATTGGAGTGGTTCGCACAGAAATTTGTACGACATCTTTTCCTTCGGAAATACATCGAACTCCTGCCACATGTGCGGCTTTCAATGACAAGTGCAATGCAACTCTCCTCTTTGTTGTTTAAACACCGTGCCAACATCAATGTGAACCCTAGCTTACTGCTCGAATGTCGAGCATCAGAAAATTGAATCGCACCTCTCAAAACAAGCATAAAATCGAAGCTCATCCCACGACTATCTCAAAGAGCTAAACCTTTATCTCAAAGAGCTAAACCTTTCGATTTATAGATTTATTTGTGAATTGTTGTGATTTTGTGAAGATCAAATTCACTTACTGGATGGAAAAAAAAACACGGCGGATCTGTGGTTGACCAGAAAAGTGAATGACTTAGGGTTAAGGTAAATTTAGTGGGGTATTTATAGAAAATTTAGATATTTTCCTATTGATTATTTTATTCCATTTATAATCAATCGTTAATTATATTTGTCTCTAAAAATTCGTACAATCATATATCATATTCAAAAATCATGGAAATGGACATACAACTAGAGTTTGACATCACTGACCCAGCGAAACTAGTTTCGTCGAATTCCGACTTCGTATGCTCACACAGGGTATTTTTAAAGTCAAATTATCATCTGTTTTTCACATTAAAAATCCGTATGGCCACACACTAACCCCAAAAGTCACGGAAATTGAAACCTAACAATAATTTAATATTGCGGATCCAACAAAATTAGTTTCGTCGAAAACAGAGGTCGTTTGCAAAAGTGGCTATTTTTAAAGCTCTAAATAACCCTTTTAAATATATAAATATATTTAAAAATAATTAAACTAAATATTTATAAATAAATATTATCGTATATATTCACAATAGAATATCATACAGCTCCAATTGGATTTATAACTCAATATTTCAAAATTCCCAGTTATATCGATATTCGATTTATATATAAAATCCTTTTATAATATAAATATATATTTATAAATTTCAAAGGAATTCCACAACGACTTTTCTAAAATTTGATTTGGACATAAATCAAAATCTACACAATGAAATCCCGATTTTTCTCTTCCGCTAGAAAAATATACTTCACTGGCTCCATACTTCTTGTTTCACAGAAATTCGATTTAAAACGGACCCTGTACATTCAGTTGAAGTTCAAATCGCCAAATAGCGAACTGCCGCGCCATTTCGAGCTCGATTTTAATTATAATATAATTATACGTTCAAACTTCGTTTAAATAATATATTCGTCATTCTAATTCAATTCTAAGCTGAATCAAATACTTTGAATTGTCCAGTTCACATTATATTGTCAATTCACTATTTATGATTATTTCAGAAATTAAATATATTATTCTATTATTTATATTAATTAAATATTCAGTATAATTTAATTAAACAACCATTTTCATTATTTAAATAATTAAATAAATTAATTATTATCCGTATAAATGCAGGTCATTACAGGTTTACTGTACTTATTCAATGTACAGAAATATGTGTTGAAACTCGCATGATATGCAAGAAATGAGATAGAACACAACTGAAGTAAGGCCAGCAAACAGCCTATACAAAGGGGTAAAAAGTGGGATTATAAAATACTTCTGGGCATGTCTACATTTGAACATGTACATACATATTACTATATGCATACACATACCACTGAGTGTGACTACCATATCCTTTAGCAAGCAAATTATATTTTGGTGAAACTGAGCAAGCAAGTTGAAGTTTGTATTGCTACATTTTAATGCATGTACATATCATGTTAAAGGAGCAGATATGTAGGGATGAATGCTAATATATGAAAGTAAAACCATATCAATGGATGGTAGCGGTCTCAGGTTGATTATTTCAACCAGAACTGTACAAAATTGTATCCAATATCATACATGCGCATGCATAGACCCAACAATAAAATGCAACAGTAAACACGCAAGGAAATAAGGCACGGAAGGACACATTTCTGATGATCTAGGTAACTTAAAGTGCATCAGAAAAGATCAGTCAGAATTTACAAGTGATATATTAAGCATGATATCAAGAGTATATTTGTTTCACAAGCTACTGTAAGAGCAAACACACTGAATTAAAAATAGGAAAATAAAATTATCAAATGCATCACAATAAGAAAGTCCAGGAGAACAGCAAATACTCTTAGCTTTAGTTCGTCCTTACATGAATAAAGAGACAAATGAAAATACAATTCGCAATATAGTTTCTACATGTTATTTGTTTTGAAAAGAAACCATATTGACTTTGATTGATTACAGTCTATCAGCTTTCGAAAAAATCATAAAAAATTGGTCCTTAAATCAACTTTTACCAGATCGTGACCCTTAACCCAATATCCATGTTAGTTAACTATATTTTTTCTTTTCTTTTTCTTTTTCAACCATGGTGTATTTGGAAATTTCAAGTGCTGATAGTAATAAGGGGTAATGGTTTGAACCATACATTCTTGGAACCAAAATTGTATTAGATGAGACCATTACAAACAAAGAAGGTGCTACTGCTCCAACAGAGAATTGACAATTTATCTAAGACAAGATAACTTATTCTTAGCAATTTATATAACATAAGTGCAAGTCTATTACCTTAGTTTATTAAATGCTCTACTGTAAAAGGAACAAGTTTCTAACAAAACAAATCTTCAACTCGGAATTTTTAATAAAGTTTAACATTAAAAAAACCACTGCATAATACTAAAGAATGAAGGATTATATACGGGAAAGTATTTGCTAAAGATTAAACTCAGTGTGATTTCCCTAGTGCAACAGGTCGTATTATTAATAAATCTGAGCAAATCTTGTTAGTATTAAGTGGTTTAAATGTTGATTATAAAACTGTAGCTTCTATTAAAGAAATATAACATGAAGTTACCCAAGAACAACACAAGTATTGCTGTAAAGCCTAAAACTTCCTCACTTTGTTAAATGCTGTAAAGGAGAACATAAATAAGATGGCCAAATGGAGCAGTAACAAATCCAAATCAAGATACAATAAGATGCGTATAACCCAAATAAGACAGTGAGCATGTGTGTACAAGGCCGCAGGATTTCGGATTAGTTAACATCAACGGCCAAACACCCATACATATGCCAGTATTCAAGCATAGTATCAACAACCACAGGTATTAACTAATATACCCAGTCTAAGTTGAAATAAATTTGGTTAACTTCTTCGTAGGGACATCAAAGTGATGGGAACAGCATGGAATAAATTAAGATAAATCAAGCAACCACAAGATAGCCAACACAACTGAAATCAACCATCATACATTTCAAGTTAAATTGAAATCAAGTACTTGAAACCAAGGTTAATCGTGAGTGAGATGCATACTTTACACAGCGATGGATTTTGTGCAGAAAAAGAAGCGTTCGATTTCCGTTGGCTGACGACATGGCAAAGACGGCTTCTGCTGGTCCTCTTGACGACACGGCTTTTAGGTGGAACGCGAAAGAAATGAGGAACGTATTTTATAAGGGCCATGGATTGATGAAGAAGGGCGAGACGACGGTGCAGTAAACTTGAAGGCACACGCTGATTTTGGTGGAACGATTTTGGTTGCAGCTATTGTCTTTCTTGATTTGGGAATAAACCAATTTAGGGCTTCAACCATTTAAAAATTTAGAAGGTAGAAACGATTTTGATTTGGAGGAAGTGAAAATTTATTCTTGACTGCCATTAGAAGGAGAAAAAAAGATGGTTTTTGCCAAATGAAATGGGGGAATGAGGAGCGATATATAGAAGGGAATCAATGAAGATAAGAATAATGTAAAATCATATAGGTTTAAGGTACCTGCGCATTTCAGTTCATACGTCGACGCAATTTTATTTAAGATAGGTTTTATCTGGGTTTAATTTAATATTAAATCGTACCACTAACACCCCGAACCGCTTTAAATTCGTACCACCATCCCAATCTCCAATTACGACAAAAATTACACGTACACTTTCGTTTCAACATTTTGAATTCAATAAAATTAATTTAATTATAATCCAGTTCCGTTTGTGTACAATGATATTTTATTTTTAAAGTATTTATCGGTTCGCTAATTCTATTTCGTTTGTCCATCAATAACTCCGTTCGTTTTCAACTCTTGAAACGTTGAATTCAATCTCTTTATATATACCAATACACTCATATCCAAGAAAATTTTCGGTATATCCCAACAAGAAAAATCTCTAATTCGTTTAACGTTAATAATGTATATTTTAAATTCAACCATTTATATTTTTCAATCGGATTTTAATTCAAATTCAAATATCCGACCAAATTCAATTCAAATATTCAGCAACAAATATTTGATTCATAACCAACCATTTTGAATTAAATATTCAATTCATACTCCAAAACTATATATTCGATTTTTAATCCCAGCATCGATATAAAATTGATTGTAAATAATTAATTCCACATTTTAGTTGTCGAAATTTCTAGGACGTTACAAGTAGCCTGAAGCTCACTATGTGATTTTTATTTTGTTTCACTTCCTTTCAACATGTATTAGTCTAAAACTTTTGTTTACTTGCCTTTCTTTTTAGTTTGTTCTTATGGAATTACAGAAATAATATGTAATGTTAGACATGATAAGTAGTTTATTCGCATGGGGATTTATCTATATTTATAAGTTATTTCAGTTATTAACTAGCAGTATTGTTTTTAATTCTTAAGGTATGGATCGACAATGTTTAAGTGATGATATATGTCTAGTTGATAGTGGAGCTACTCATACGATATTGAAAAACCCGAAGTTTTTCTCTGAATTATATGAAAAAATTTCATATAAAGTTTCAACTATAGTTGGTTCAGCCAATATAATTGAAGGGTCCGGAAGAGCCCATATAGTGTTACCAAATGGTACACATATATTCATTCAAAATAAACTATATTCAAGCAATAATTCTAAAAGAAATTTTCTTAGCTTTGAAGATATAAGAATGAATGGATATCATATTGAAACTATAAATGAAAACAATAAAGAATATCTTTGTGTTATCTCTAAAATTAAAAGCCAGAAGCTTATTTTAGAAAAATTCGGTAGAATTTCAACTGGATTATACTTTACCAAAATTGGCATAGTTGAATCTCATTTTATAAACATGAGCCAGAAGCTCATGGATACAAATAAATTGATTCTTTGGCATGATTGTTTAGGTCATCCTGGATCAACTATGATGCGTAAAATTGCTAAAAATTTAAACGGGCATGATTTATCAAATCAGTTGATTTTACCAAGTGATTACACATGTTCATCATGTGCACAAGGAAAATTAATTACTCGACCCTCATACGGTAAAATCACCTCTGAATCTCCATAATTTTTACAAAGAATTCAAGGTGATATATGTGGTCCAATTCATCCCGCTTGCGGACCATTTATATACTTTATGGTATTAATTGACGCATCAACTCGTTGGTCACATGTATGTTTGATATCTACTAGAAACATGGAAATTTCCAAATTACTTGCTCAAATAATTAAATTAAGAGCACACTTCCCAGATCATCAAATCAAATCAATATGATTAGATAATGCAGGAGAATTCACTTCTCAAGTATTTGATGATTATTGTGTATCACTAAGAATTGAAGTTGAACATCCAGTAGCTCATGTTCATACTCAAAATGGTCTAGCAGAATAATTAATTAGGCGTTTGCAATTTATTGCAAGACCTTTACTTATGCAGACAAAGTTGTCGGTTTCATCTTGAGGACATGTAATCTTACATGCATCCAGATTGATTAAAACTATACCAATGGGTTATCATCAATTTTCACCATCACAGCTTTTTAATGGATCTCAACCAAACATTTCACATCTACGAAAATTTGGTTGCGCTGTGCATGTACCCGTTAGTCCCCCACTTCATACTAAAATGGGTCCTCAAAGAAGGCTGAGAATTTATGTGGGATTTGACTCACCTTCAATAATTCGTTATCTTGAGCCTCTTACAAGTGATGTCTTTACTGCAAGATTTGTAAATTGCAAATTTGATGAGTCAAATTTCCCACCGTTAGGGGGAGAAAAGACCGTTCCAGTAGAACGGCGTGAAATTTCATGGAATAATTCTTCTATGTTTCATTTGGATCCATGTACCAAACAATGTCAATACGAGGTACAAAGAAGTTTAAATATTCAAAATATTGCAAATCAAATGCCAGATGCATTTAATGATGCTGTGAAAACAAAAAAATCTCATATTCCAGCAATAAATACACCAGCTTGAATTGAAGTCCCCGAAGGACCAATAGCAGCAAATAAATCTAAAGCCAGACAAAAACGTGGAAGACCGATGGGTTCAAAAGGCTTGGCGCCTAGAAAAAGAAAGTCTAATGAAAAATCATCAATTCACAAATCTTCTGAAGAGGTTGTAAGTTATCCAAAGGATAACTCAAAAGAAAATTCCAATTCTCCTAAAATCAGTGAAGGAACTATTATCGTAGAAGAAATAATAGAAGCTTCGGAAAATAAAATGGTACCTAATAATAATGAAATCTCAATATTCTATATGAATTATGGAGAAATGTGGGATCAAAGTAAAATAACAATTAATGATGTATTCTCACTCGCAGTAGCTATTGAAATAAATGAAAGTCATGATTATAATGAGGATAATGATATTGAACCAACTAGCATAAATGAATATCGAAAAAGACATGATTGGCCAAACTGGGAAGATGCTATTCAGGTTGAACTAGATTCACTTCAAAAACATGGTGTATTTGGACCAATAGAGAAAACACCAGAAGGTGTTAAACCAGTTGGTTACAAATGGGTATTCATCAGAAAACGAAATGATAAAAATGAAGATGTGAGATACAAAGTAATGCTTGTTACACAAGGTTTCCTGTAGAGACTAGGTTTTGACTTCAAGGAAACATATTCTCCTATTATTGATGTCATAACATTTCGATATTTAATAAGCCTTGTAGTCTCTGAAAAGCTTGATATAAGATTGACTGATGTTGTGACAGCTTATCTATACGGTGAATTGGATACCGATATTTACATGAAAATTCCAGATGGATATAAATTGCCTGAAGCAAAATCAAAGTCAATGTATTCATTAAAATTAAGACGATCACCATACGGTTTGAAACAATCCGGAAGAATGTGGCATAACCGTCTTAGTAAATATTTAGTAAAAGCTGGGTATAAAAACAATCTCATTTGTCCATGTGTCTTTATAAAGAAATCGGTAAAGGGATTTGCTATTTTAGCGATATATGTTAATGATATAAATTTGATTGGAACTCCAGAAGATATTATTGAAACAATAGATTACCTGAAACAGGAATTTGAGATGAAAGATCTTGGCAAAACCAAATATTGTCTTAGTCTATAGATTGAGCACAGTAAAAATGGCATTTTAATCCATCAATCAAATTACATTAAGAAAATCCTGAAGCTTTTTCAAATGGATAAAGCATATCCACTTAGTACGCTTATGGTTGTCAGATCACTAGATATCAAAAAGGACCCTTACCGACCAAAAGAAGATAAAGATGTACTTGGTCCAGAAATCAGATATCTTAGTGCAATTGGTGCATTATTATTTTTAGCGCAATGCACGAGACCAGATATTGCATTTTCAGTCAATCTTCTAACAAGATATAGTTCTGCACCAACTACAAGATACTGAAATGGTATAAACATATCATGAGATATTTGCAAGGAACCAAAGATTTATGCTTGTTTTATTCTAACATTGGCAATAATCCGAATCTAGTTGGTTATGCTGATGCAGGTTACCTCTCTGGTCCACGTAAAGAAAAATCACAAACAGGATATGTGTTTACAAACAGCAATGTTGTTATTTCATGGAGATCTACAAAACAAACATTGGTAGCAACATCATCCACTCATTCTGAAACTCTAGCACTACATGAAGCGAACCGAGAATGTGTTTGGTTAAGGTCATTAATTGAACATATTCGAAGCACGTGTCAACTTCCCTCAACTACAGAAAGATTAACTATTACTTATGAAGACAATGTTGCATGTGTAGCTCAGATTCAAGTAGGATATATCAAGGGAGATAGGACAAAATATATTTCTCCTAAACTCTCTTTCACACATGAGCTTCAAAAGGATAATAAGATAGAAGTGAAGCAAATCCAATCTCAAGAAAATTCAGCAGATCTATTCACGAAGGCACTTCCAAAATCAACATTGCAGAAGATGATATATAAAATTGGTATGTGCCGCTTGCATCACCAAACTATTTGAATAATGCGTTACGAATCAGGGGGAGCATATATTATGCTGTAATGCACTCTTTTCCTTCAGTAATATTTCTCCCACTGGGTTTTTATTAGTAAGGTTTTTAATGAGGCATTATTTTGATCTAGAAGTATCAACCCTAATTGGAACATTGTCAATATGTTTCCTGGAAATGAAATAAAAATTGTACTCTTTTCCTTATTTATAATTTTCCCACAAGGTTTTCATAAAAAAGTTTTTAATGAGGAAATTAATCTTATCATCTTTACATACGCATATTCAAGGGAGAGTGTTGTAATACATATAAGTGAATATGTGTTTGTCATATTCTATTTAGTCCCACATTATGAGAATAAGGCTAACATCAGCTCCAAAGCCTATGTATAAAGGAGCCAATGTAATAGAAATATGTACACTGAACCAAGAGAAATAAAAAGGTCTCTCCTTTATCTTTTATGTTAGCTTCTTTTATTATTTGTTCCGTTTTATTTCATAAAAAATACAACTACTACTCCTTTTTAAGTCTACATTATAAAATTTCTCTCCGTCTCGATTTCATATACCATCGTTGTTCTTCATACATATTCGACATACCCATAAACATTACTAGATCTTCGTCTAACTTTATTTATAATAAGAAGTTGATCAAATTTCATTATTTTCTTCCCGTAGTGTTGAGTAGTCTGAAAACTTCACTACATGATTATACCTATCTTTGAATTCCAGTGCAAGTTTCTTATTTTCTCTTGATCTACCCCAACGGTATACTTCTTTTGGGGTTACTTTGGCTCCTTGATGCCTAGGAAAACCATTTTCGGTAGGGGTTAGCTACACTTCCAGTCCGTTGCCCGACTACCTCCTGGTTTTCCAGGATAAGAGCTTTCTCTGACTTTTGGCGGTTTCCCCGGGACTTGTTTGATTGGGCATCTCGAACAATACTCTGAAGAGAAGACCACCACTTTAGACCGATAAAAACGATGTGATTATTTGTTCTCGATTCAGTTAATTTGTTCAAACAATTTTTTGTTATCATTCTCTACTAAAAATCACTATATATTTTATAGAAGTGTAAGAAAATTACTCGTATATGAAAATTAAGAAATCTTACCAAAAGCATTTCGCTTTTAAATCCTTTGTCTAATCCGACATTATTTGAAAATCACATATTTTTGTTTACTTTGTTCGACAACAATTGAGGTTGTATCTTACAAAAAAGTTTTATTATTATGACAAAAATAATTTTTTGTTAAAACTTCAGAACAGCGTATTCGACAGAGTTTTATTTGATGTATGTATATTTTAAAATAATATGTTTGATGTTGTATTTTGACAAAAACAATTTTGTTGGCGGAGTTGTTGTTGTTTTTTTTTTTTTTTTTTTTTTTTTTAAAATTATTATGAAGGTTGTAGCTTAATAGGGACAGCCTCTGAAATCTGACCGAATCCTATGGTACCCGATTGAAAGCCCGTGACTTCACAATTTGCTATGCAGTGGTTTGATAATGCTAATTTTGAGGAAGATTATGAAGCGAACGATCGAAGTAGGGGGGAAAAAACGAAATTAATTACCTGCCCCATTTCTCTTCAATACTAGCTCAGTAAGTACATTCTAGTATATTTATTGTTTTCCATCTACATCTTTATTTAGTTCCTTCCTTTCCGTTGAATGGATTTTTACTACGAATGTTGTTTCGTCAAATATTGGATCATAAATTTTAAACTGTCTGCAGCCCTGTTCGTATACTTGCTTGTATTGCATTATTTATCCTTGTTGCCAAAGAGCAGATTTTTAAGTGATTATTGTAATTACAAGGGAAAAGATAACAGCCACTTCAAATACATATGATTTCCTCCATGCTTGGATAAATTCGTTCATTTGGGGATTGCTGAAAATATTATTGAAGGACTGTTGGGTGACTTGTCCAGTGCACTAAAGAGCATCAATTCCTGTTTTTTGCTGTCTTATTACCTCAACGGTTCATACATTAATCTGCATAGTTTTATAGATAGATTCTTTTGCCTGATAAAAAAGTTCTTTTGCTTTTGTAGTCGAGGTGCTTCTTGTCTGCCTTTTTCCACAGATTTCTTTAGCCTTTTCTTGAAAGCTAGCTTCGTGTTAGTGGATTTCGAATCATGGGGTTATGTTCATTTTTCTATTCACGTGACTCTGTATAAATAGAGTGCTGCTAGTTCATTCTTTGTTGCAAGTCATTTTTGACACTTCTAAGAGTCATAAAGATGAGTTATGGAAGCAGCTCTATTGGTTCTGGTTTGTATTTCTAACTAGTTTATTGACTAATTTGTCGATGGTGGTGTTTTCGCAATTAAATTTACACTAAATAAACGTAGGTGCTAGAAGTGCTAAGGTAACATTTGAGTTTGGAAGAACTCATGTGGTCAGACCGAAAGGGAGACATCAAGCCACTATCATTTGGCTTCATGGTTTAGGAGACAATGGATCAAGGTATTCCTTTTTGAACAAAGTTTGTCTAATGTTACATCTTCCAGTGAATATTATCTACGTCATGCGTTGTGTTATTTTTTCTTTTTCTCTTGATTAATAACTTGCCACAACTATTTTGTTGCCTGTATGGCCTTCACAAAGTCATAATTTCTCATGTTATGCTACTAGATAACATCGAAATAATAGCCATTGCTATTATATAATCCCATTTTAGCCAAGTTAAACTAAACATGGAATGAAGTTGGATAACCATTTAATATTATTAAGTATAAGTCATCGATCATTAACCCCAAGTGTTAAGGTCTCTAAATTTCTGTTTTAGAGGTCCTAGATTCAAACCCGAAGAGCTTAGCAATGCCAAAGTTCCTATCAAATGACCATTTCAATATATTAGTAATAGCAGTTATTATACTGCTTAGTATTTTAGGTGACGTATTCTCTTTAATAGCTTTATACTTATTCCTAGTATTACTATCGCCCAATGATTAGCCACTCTGTTTGATTCTCTTACTCTTAATGTACTTCGATTGGGCTATGATTAATTGTCAACATGAAAAATTGATATATTGGAAGGTAGTGGAGAATACAAATAGATGAATTATCAATGTCTACTATTGAAAGATAACAAATTCCATTATCAACTAGTTTTCTATTCTTATTACGTTTCCACAACAACATTGACATGAAATTGAATATGACATCCTGTTTCTTTTAATTACTATATATGAATTAAAATGCATCTAGTTTTTCTTTGTTTGAAAGGAACATCATTATTGCGACCACTTATTAACCTTTGGTAGCAATAGCATCCAATGTCATTGAACACAAATTTAAATCACTATTGCATGATTGAATCCTTTGTTCTGTTTGCAGTTGGTCTCAGCTCTTGGAAACGCTTCCTCTTCAAAATGTGAGGATAAAAGCATCCATTATTTAGTTCTTGCTGAAATATTTTATATTATCAAAAATCCTTGCTGAGTTTCAATATACATGCATGAATGCAGATAAAATGGATTTGCCCCACTGCTCCGTCTAGACCAGTTGCCATTTTCGGGGGATTCCCTTGCACTGCTTGTGAGTACACTAAACTCAAATAACAAACATGAACTTAGGTGGCTTTTCTGTCAATTATAATATTTTGTCAGGGTTCGATGTTAAAGAACTTTCAGAAGAAGGTCCTGATGATGTGGAAGGAATGGATGCTTCAGCTGCGTATATCACAAATCTTTTGTCGACTGAACCCTCTGATAGTATGTTTTCTGTTCATTTCTTTCTTTTGCAATTTTTTCGATACAAAACCGTATGTTGCCGATAAATATATGATCTTATACATCATTGTAAGGCATGTATAACTTCAACTATCCTGAATTTGTCTACTCTGCAAGTGGCATATTTATTGATGGAAGTTAACAATATCACAGTTAAGCTTGGGATAGGAGGTTTCAGCATGGGTGCAGCAATGGCTTTGTATTCAGCAACTTGCTTTGTGCATGGAAAATTCAGTAATGGCAGCGTGTACCCAGTTAATCTAAGCGCAGTCGTTGGTCTTAGTGGTTGGCTTCCATGTTCAAGGTTTGTATCAATATCACGATTCCATTCTTTTGGTTTCATTTTAATTTTTGTTTCTATCTTTTTCTTTAGTT
The DNA here is from genome assembly GCA_030737875.1 of Allium sativum. Lineage (NCBI taxonomy): Eukaryota > Viridiplantae > Streptophyta > Magnoliopsida > Asparagales > Amaryllidaceae > Allium > Allium sativum. The sequence continues at coordinate 136,849,359 of CM060921.1, read as the reverse complement.
CATTCTAAAGTTGCTTAATTATGCACTGTAGGAGCTTGAAAAGCAGGATAGAATGCTCGCAAGACAGTGCAATACGAGCCGCTTCTTTGCCTATTTTGATGTGTCACGGGGAGGGTGCGTGCTATTTTTACGACTTCACATTTAGTTTGGATAAGGAAATCATGGTTTTATGAAGGCGTTTACATTAAAGCAAAATAATAAATTATAAGATGCAGAGTTACTTACAATATCGGATGAATGAATCTCATACAGGTGATGATGTTGTTGTACATCAACATGGGGAGAAATCGGCTGATGTCTTGAGGTCAAATGGTTTCCGGAGTCTCACTTTCAAATCCTATAATGGGTAAGTAATTGTATACTGGTTTATCACTATTTTGTAGATTAGAGACTATATTTATGCTCTTCATGTAAAAAGATATTTTATTGATTTATACAGCCTAGGTCACTATACTGTTCCTGAAGAGATGGACGATGTATGCAAGTGGTTGAATACAAGGTTGGGGCATGAAGGATCATGCTAGTAAATCTCGAATGCATTTATTTGTAATATGAATAAGTGGATATTTAGTGTGACTGTAACGCATTGGAAAATAGACTATTCCGTGAACATTTAAGTTTGCCGGTATACTTTCAGTATCAAGCGAATTCTGTTCTTATTTCTGTCACTATATATATATATATATATACATACATATATATATATATATATGTATATATATATATATATGTGTGTGTGTATATATATATATACATATACATATGTATAACCCCATATATTGGGGTGAAAATTTGGTTTGTTTGATGCCCAAAAATATTAGATCGAACTAAAATCAAGCCAATTAAATTAAATTTGGATGGTTTGATAGGTTATTA